>CM066315.1:60520319-61720319 GCA_033807775.1 Saussurea involucrata | reverse complement strand
AATGAAATCATTTCTTTCATGGTTTTATGAACACAACCTTCATGGTTGTTCTTCAAGTTTACTTCTCAAAATCTTTAAACTTGAAACCTCATATGTTTTTCCAGAATCCTTATCTTTTAAGAAAGAGGAACCTGGAAAATAAGACTTCACTGGTTTTTGTCTCTTTTTTTTGTCAAAACTAGAAAAACCTAATTCTCCATTAAGACATCTTTTGTCTGGATGGAATGTGCAAAACCCTAAAACATCTTTTTGGAAAATATTTCCACATTAAGATTGTATTCTTTATCTCTATTCTTTGGTTGACATGATAAACAGCAATGGCATCTTCTACTGCTGTTCCTACTGCTGAGAAATCTCCTGCTGCTGAGAAACTGAATCTCATCAAGGCTTCTCAGGTCAAGTTCACGCTTGAGAAAGTCACTTTCAACAACAACAATCTCTATGCGCTTTTCGATTTTCCTCCAAAAAAGCAAGTCAGGCATCTGGATGATGCCGTAAACTTTCTCAAAACCTGTTGCTTATCTACAGCCCTCACTACCATACCCCCTGCCCATAAATTCCTTCTATCTCAGTTCTGGTATACTGCCAAACGAGCTCAGGTTCCTTCATCCAAAGACCCTAAGAAACTACTTGATGTCATTCTCTGTGACACCAAATTTGGCACCACCAAAATCAACCCCGCCATTATCAGGCGTGCACTCAGCCTACCCACAGCTACCAAAGAAAAACGCTTTGTCCCTCTGCCAAACCACAAAAAACATGCTGATAGGGAAGCAATCACTGCCTTCTTTGATGCAATGGGTTACACATGGGACACGGGGAGAGATGGACTCCCTGAGAAGAAGCTGACCCTGATCAAGAAGTCAAAGATGCCCAGCGAGATGAACTTCATTTTCGCTCACTTGATAAGCTGCATGACAGCGAAGTCCGGCTCCTCTGATCAAGCCGCTCAACCTCAGCAAGGAATGGGCTATGCATTGCTGAAAGGTCTCCATGTTGACTGGGCCTCGATCATCTATGACGATCTTGCGTTCAAAGTAGATATGGCTGATAGACCAACATGGGTTCCATATCCCAGATTCGTCAGCGCCATCTTTCTACAAGGACTTGGGGACAAATACCCAAAAGAGGGTGATCTGAGACTCTCTCAGGTTGGCCCTAAGGTGCTCGACTTCAAGTCTCTGCCAAACGAGGTACATCTCTCTACTCTCTTACCTCTTCTCAATCCTCCTTCTTCTACTTCTGCAGCTACTTCAGCGGAAATCCCCACCGCTGATACCCAGGCTGCACCCTCTACTCCTTCTCGAAAAAGGAAACATTCTTCTACCCAACTTGATTCTCAAAGGATCAAGAAAACCAAGGAGCAACCCCCCAAGTATTCACATGCTGAAGACTCCACGGTTCTCTCTAAAGAGCCGTTGGATAGTTCAGTGGTACGCTCTGCCACAGCTTCTCAAGCCACCCCTTCAAAACCAACTTCAGCGTCTCTAAACGCTGATGTTATAAACTTGGAACAGAACCCCTCTCCTTCAGACCTTCTAAGGACTAAAGAAGTATTTCTCAGCGGATCCAACGCTGAACTCCACACCCAACCAATCTTCTCATCCTTCACTCCTCCCGCTCTTTCTTTGGACACTCCACCAATTTTCCCACCGTTCTCAGGAACCAACGCCATCGTTCATGATTCAGCTGCTGATAATCTACATGCGATGATGGAAACAAACTTAGGATCTGCAGGCACCTCCACTCGCCAAGGCACTCTTGAAGGTGACATAGAATACCATTCAGGGTTACAAGGTTTCGACAACTTCGCCAACCCGCCTGCAGGTATACACATAACTCAACATACTCCTCTCTCAAAACCCCAAACTTCTGAGCTTTCCTCTGTTCATAAGTTAATAACTTTTTCAGGTCCTAATTTGGGAGATATCAACAACTCCCTGAAAGACTTGGAAACTAAGGTGGATTCTCTCACCACTACTCTCTCCACCAACTCTTCAGCGGTTACAGACGCTGGAGAAAATCTGAAAAAGCTGACTGAGATCGTTGATAAGAAAGCCTCCAGTGCTGATCTGGAGAAGGTAGATGGCAACATTGCAAGTTTTGCTGCTACTCTTGCTGAAACCTCTACTGCCATCAACAATCTGAACCTCTCCCATACTACCCTGTCCAGCGAAGTCACAACGCTGAAGACGGAAGTGTCCTTCTTAAGGACAGATGTCAACACTGCCACCAATCTACTACAACAAATCCTCGATCGCCTGAATGCTGCTACCTGTGCTCCATCACATTTTACTCAGGTAGATCTAGAGGATCTTCAAAGCCTCCATCCTGCTATTTATGGCCTAGACGACAGATTAGCAGTGGTTGAATTATGCATGGGACTCACTGGCCAAGAAGACAGTGATTCTCATACTGATACTGATATTCCACTTGCCTCTCCTCCTCATCATGAGGAAGAGGGGGAGAAGAATGATGAAGGTCTTCCCCATAATGCTGAGGGGGAGTCAAATGAAACCACTGCTGCTACTTATTCTGCACAACCCTAGGGAGTTGAAAACCCTGAGGAAACCGAGAAACCTCCCTCTGTATCTGAGGGGGATCAACTCGAAGAGCAACACAAGGAAGCTGTTGCTGATGTGACTGAAACCTTACGCTGATGAGGACGAGTCTGAAGAAGAAGCTGAAGACGATGAAGTTGTCGACATCTCTGACGACGAACCATCATCAACTCATAAAAATGATGATGATGATGACGATCATGATGATGACTTCTTCTTCGTTGAGCCCAAGAAAGTCCCTGTGAAAGGGATTTCGATAAATGAACCATCAGGGGAGACGACTAAGACAAAACCTGCAGCATCTGAAGCTGATAAAGGCAAAAACAAAGGCCTCGCTGCAGAGGGCAATCTGGCCATCCTTTAGATAAAGACAGTTTGTCAGGTACAATATCTTCTATTCCCTTACTCTGCATCTCTCCTCTATCCCTTATCAATCTCAATCCGTCTATCCATAAAACCTCTATACACTTAAACCCCATTCTTTTCTCTATCTCTTTCTTCCCATAATCTCATTTAAACCATCGCTGTGTTTCAGCTAGTCCTCTCCCCAGTTTGAGGATCCAGCTGAAGTCCCCACTGCTGCACCAACAATAATCCCAGCCACAAGAGCTGAAGATATAATCCCGGTCTTGGTTTTAATCACTGAGACCGATGAACCTGAAGAACAACTTCTCTCTCACAAAAACATACATTCCTTAGCTCCGCAAAAGCTAAGTGAAGAGGATCAGAAAAGGAGAGAAGAAATGATCAAGAAGTTCGAGGATCAACGAATCATCCTCCCTCGCTCCAAAGTCCCTATTGCCACAAAGTTCAGGTTATCAAAGAAAGCGTTCGCTGATCACCTCAGAACCAAAAGATTACTCGCTGAAAAAAAGGAAGCTGAAGAAAAAGATAAGGCCCTCGCCATCCATCTTGCCCAAGAATCGATGAATGACCCCAAACTGAAAAGAACTCCCATCGAAGTCCAACGTCAGTTATGGGAAGACTCCCAGAAGATCGTTGAAGAAAAGACCAAGGTATCTGATTCTACCTTGGAATGGTGCAAAGAAAGACTGCACTATCGATATCGGGCTGCTAGAATTCCTAAGGTGTTCATCAGAGGAAAAACGACCATAGATGTTCCAGTTGTTAAGGTCGATCTATTCAGAGAAAACGGTACCAAGGAAAACATCTACGCTGCTACGATCAAGAAGTACGGTTTCTTTGAATGGTTGGAGATGCGAATAGCCATTCAGCGATCTAGCTCACAATATAAGAGCCATGTCGAGAAAATCACAAATTCTCAGATCGACTTGGTTTCTTCCGCTGTGGATATTCATCCTCCTCCTCCTCTTGCGACTCAACAAAGAAGGGCCTCTGCAAAGAAAAAGTGCAAACCATCAGATTCAGTTCCTCCTATCCGGAACGAAACAGGTATTGGTTTTTCACGTGCTGAAGTACTTGGTCCTAATCCTGATCTCTCAGTGCTGGATACCTCTCTGCCACCTGGTGAACGTTTCATCCCTGGTAAAGTCATAAGCGAACCTTATGGTATCTTCTTTCTCGACTACGATGAAGGACAATGTTTTCAACGTGTCTCTGAGCTTCCCATCACTCCCATTGAATAGCTCAAGGATCTCATCTATTGGTGTGAATTCAGACGTGATCTTCAGGCACGATATCTCAATCCCTTAATCTTTGTTGAAGCAAAGAATAAACGAGATCAAGCAGTAACGGTCCCTGACTGGATGATACCCACAACAAAGACCCTTGATGAACTTCTCATTAAGGAAGAACCTTTTGAAGGCTGATAGGATTTCCTTGTAATCTTTCTATCTTTATCAGCTTACCTCTTTTGTACTTGTAATTTTTCTACTTCCCTCTGTAATCTTATACGAAGTTAAAAGAAAAATTTCAGCGAATGTACTTTACTCCATCAGTACTTAAAAGATCCCAGAAAATAGTAAAAGGGACAAATATTTTATGAGTTTTTTTTATCCTTATGTTTTCATACTTAGCATTTTTCTTTGTTGCTATGTCATAATCAAATAGGCGGAGATTGTTGATCCAAACCCTCAACGATTTGATAATGACCCTCTCTTAAACACTTAGTGAAAATTGTAAGTAAACAATATGTATTAGAGTTTCACTATCGCTGATAAGTACTAGGACTTTACAGTATCGCTGATAGGAACTCTCGCTCTTTAGATTAGACATTCAGCGAACACTGTTCATCCAGTAGCTCTGAGCCTGTTCAGTCTCTGTGATGATCGCTGATAGTTTAGTTGTTTACTTATGATCCCTGAAGACAAGTCTCACGTCAACAAAGGTTCTACGATTTAGTCGAAGATCAAGCCCATGAACCAGCGACAAGTCTACTAATGAACTGATGCGGATATCAGCGAAGCAAGTCCTGTCCAGTCAACGTGAAGTATCAAGTAGAAGACTTCAGCAATCGCTGAGCTTTATCATTCACTGATAAAGAACTGTTCAACGAACGCTGATCATGAGGTTTACTCTACAAGTTACTTTTGTCTATCCCCTTGCACGTCTTCGTACGAAATGTCAGAACGGACCTCCTTTCTGTCTAGAATCATACAATAAACTCTGATTCTACACTGTGCACCATGTGGCTACTAAGGTTGTCTACAAAGGTCAAAACATGCAACCACTCAGCTGCTGCCACATGTAAAGTAACACTACTATGCATTAAATGCATGCAGTATATAAGAAGAACCCTACTTCAGAATTGAAGTGCTCGGCCATCTTCTTCTTTCTCTCTTAGTGTTAGAATATTATTCGTAATATTCTTATCTCCTTTCTATATTATTTCTAGTGCAAGAAACTTAGTGTTCTTAACTTGTTTAGATTAGGTTTATCCTTAATCTTGTTACGCAACAAGTTGTAAATTGTTTTAAGATTTATCAATAAACAATTTAGAAAGTAAAAATCGTGTGTTTGTATTCAACCCCCCCCCCCCCCCTTCTACAAACTTGTATAACCCTTCAGGACCAACAGTAATTTTGTTAGTGTGACTATGTTAGGCTATTTTGGCGTTTTGAATTGAAGGAGTAGTTTTGGCATGCTCGTTTGGAGTGGGTTGTTACAGTTGGTATCAGAGCGCTAGTTTAAGAGATTTAGGTGACCGGATGGACCTAAACTTAAACTGTGGAGTAGGAAGACACAACTGAGATATAGGAAGCCTTTAGGGAAGACTTTGATCATCGAGAATTCAGGACGATGGTAGTGAGGACTCTCATGTAAGGTAAATTCAAATCACATCTGGCCAATGTCATTGTGAATTTACAAGTGCATGGGTGTGCTTGATTACTGTTGTTCAGTTGATCGATGGAAGGGGGTAGTGTGTAAAGTTTTAACATTGCCATGATGGCAATGGTTTAGTGTATTGTGCGAGATCGTTCATGGTGTGAATGATGACACCATCTAGAATGAGTATTGCATGAATTGTGGGTGGCCATGTGAGGTAGAATCTCTTGGGTTCATAAGGGAAGAGTAATTGATTGGAGGTAAGCTCCTAAATTCTGATGATTCTTCATTCTGGGAGTTTTAGATGTCGACGAATTGGGATCTTGAGAGTTTCAACTCAAGAATCGGGTAGTAGAGATGTGTTTTTCTTACTCTCTAGTCAATGGAAGAGTGGCAAGGGTGGTTGAGAAAGGGTAGACGTGTTGGTTGGTAATATGAGGTAAGAATAGGATGAAAAGGGACTAGTGTTGGTTAACCTATTTGGGGTTGAGTGGTATCTGTGAAGTTGTGGCATACGAGTATGTGTGGGAAGGCGTCGGTACCAAAGGTTGTTGCAAGTGCGAGAAAACCTGATGGTTTGGTCGGCGGTAGAGCGCCGGTGTTGAATTATTGTGAATGTCAACGGTTGACCTTGCTTGAGTGAATAGCCTTCAATGTAAATTGAGTCATGCATGGTAATCTTCAAACAAATTATGTGAGTCCGTTATGTCAAAATATATATATGTGTGTGTGTGTGTGTGTGTGTGTGTGTCTTGTAAGTTTCAGGTTTTGAAAATGGGTGGGCGCGTGCAAGTGTGTGTTTGAAGGAAAAGACGAATTTATTTACGTTGTGTGGTAAATTTCGAACCTGGAGAAGTAGTGAATTATTTCACCTTTTTACAAAAGAATTAACCTTGTTGTAGAAATCATAACAATATTTGATCGCATGATTTTTTTGAGTGAAATCGATATGAACACGTTGTTGTCATATCAGCGAGTGTGAGAGTCGACCGACTCTCCCAGTGTGGGTGATTTTGACGTTTTTTTTAAATCGCATGAAAAGAGTTTTGGTGAATGCAAATTTCGGTTACCGGGCAAGGTTGTGAGATGGCTTAGTATGTGCTTAGTTTCGGTTAATCCTTAGGCTCTTTTTGATTACGTAGAAACTTGGATTATTTTTAGCCTTCGTAATCGTAATCTAATTTCAATAATTTTTTCCATGGGTTAGTTTCTTTATTTTAGAGTTCGGGGAGTGTCTTGAGTTCTTTGTTTGGTTGCCTGGGGGCCCCTTCATTTATGTTTACTTCGGGGGTTCTCCTCCATCGGTCAATGTATTCTTACTTACCGAAAAGAAAGACTAGTTAGGTACCGTAGGTAGAGCATATTCCAACACTTCGGATAACCACTTGACATTGGCACCTTGGCCAGGTAGATCCGTCCCACTCTCCGGACCTCACCTCTACTTTTCTGGAGTACGGGATGACTCGGATGGGCAGATAAAACAGAACCTGTCAGTTACGCCTTTAGGGGCCGCCACGTATAGCTTTAGTTTATGCTGTAGCATCGGTTATTGCTCTGGTTACGAATGACCCAATCTATCTATGGCAACCACCCCTACTTTTAGTAGATGGAGATGCGCACCTAGGAAAGCGCGGAATAGACCTACGTGTCGGCCAGTGCCGGGGCAGAGATACGGACCATGAAAGCATGGGATTCAATCGAACGTTTTCGGACAATTCCTAATGCAGAAGAGGGATGCTAATAAGCTGACAGCTCAGGCATGGCTTCAATAGCGAAAGAATTTACGACATCTTGATCCGTTCAGTGCCTTCACTTGTGAACAACAGGGACCCATTCTGTTGATTGCTTCTCTGCCCCAGCTCTAACAAACTGGTTTTTCTTTCTCACAGAATTAGGGAAATCATTAGATTCTTCTTCCTTCTTTCGGGCTGTCTACGAACCCTTCTTCTCGTATGCAATTTTCTATTCTTTCTTTGAACCAAAAGAGAAAGGGAAAACACTGGCCAATTTCACACTTTCTGAATGTGCCATTTTACCGAATGTGAAAGAGAATCACAAGACACTCATTCGTTTCAGGAACAGGAGAAAGGACCGGGTCTTTCAGCTAAAGATCAATATAGAAAGCAGAGTCCAACGACATGTGTAAAGCATATAACAACATATCATATGCCAATAAGTCTCTTTCGAGAGCATTATAATGGTATGCCCAACTAACTAAGGGACATACCAAAGATTGGGACCTGAAGTGGTAGAACCCGGTGAACCAAGCGTACTACTGAACATTGATTCTCTCTCCTGAACTAGAAATCATTATTTATAGCTAGCAACTAAAAAAAACTACAAGCAACTACATAAACAACCCTGGGGTAAATTGAGTAGTCCGCCCTACCTACTAATTTACTCAACTAAGCTTGCATCTTACTATAGGGTTTTCTATAACCTAAGACTCTTAGATAGAGAGTTTCAAACCAAATGTGCCCCCAGTGGGGAACTAAACTGCTGGCCATTCCCTAACCTATCTATATATACGCTTAAACCTTACTCGGAATAACTGGGCAAAGGTTCGTAGCGCTTACCATTCTTTGTGATTGCTTATTCGATTCCTAAAAGTGGCTTAAAAGCTCCTTTAGCATAAGAATTTTATAACTAATCAATAAGCAAGGACTCACTCATTTCCCAGCGAGGACCATAGACCTAATAAAAGAGATATATGCCAGCTCGAGTGCAAGCATCAATGATTATGTCCTGAAAGAATAATGATTCTTCTATAGATAAAGAATCTGTGAAGTTTGATTCCAAAAGTGATAAAAAGCATGGTAAAAAGTGACTAGGAGTCATTATGATATCGGTGCCAACTTGGTTCACTTCTTAGTCGAAAGATAAATTATATATTTGTCAAGCGAAGTGAGCTTTACTGAATTACCGGTGAAGAAAGGGAAGGGCTCGGAAGACAGGCGCATTATAGCTGCGTGCGTTAAGGTTGTTTTTCTTGTAGTTAGATGGATCCCGGTTCTCCTTTTTAAAATGGGATGGCTTCAACGCTTGACTCCGGACAATCAACGTAAACAAAGACTCAACCTAAGCTAAGGCTCTTTCCCTCTGTGGTTGTTACGAAGATACTACGTGGATAACAAAGAGTAGTAGTACTATCCGTAATAGGAAGAGTTCTCCTACCTAAGGCCTAAAAAAAGGCTTGGCTTTCCTTTGGGGGCTTGCTTGGCTAGAAAGAGAAACTATTTTTTATTATCTATCGGGTGGGATGGAAAGGTATTGAATATTTTTACGAAAAAGTGCTTATTAGAATTTCTAATAAGCATTGGTTAGACTAGGTGCCCATACATGCAAACACAACAAATAAAACAAAACAAAGATAGTTAACATAGATAGGAGTCTATCTCTAGTAAGCACCGGAGTAGATCTTCCCTAAACAAAGAGAAAGAAGACCATAAATTAAAACACACTACTTTGAGTCTACAGACACTTATTTAATTTAAACCTTATAAAACTAGAAAGAGTCGACGAACTCTTCTAGTCTCTGCGGTGACCTCGGGTGACAACACGCACAATGAGATCTTCCCTTTCTTTTAACAGCATGAGAAGTCTACTCTCGAGGACCCTTGTTCTCTGGTCCGTCGCACGGATGTGGTTTTCCACGTCGGCAGGGTTCGCGTTCGCCGGGAACCGGTGTCTCCAAAAAAGGGCTGTTAACATTCTCCGGCGTTGGCGCAGTTCGTTTTCTACGTGATGTATTTCGTTTACAACTTCAGCAAGCCTTACTGCATCTGCAATAGTAGCCATACGTGCTATTACTAAATTTCTTTGATTTTTTTTATGAAGAAGACATTTATTGACCCTCCATTTATAGAGTAGAAGTAGAGTAATCCCGCCATGCGGCACGAATTGGATGGCAGGCCCAATTCTGACTAGTTCTCCGCACTACTTTTCCGCAGTTGAATACTATCATGCCTATTTTGT
Organism: Saussurea involucrata; assembly: GCA_033807775.1. Lineage (NCBI taxonomy): Eukaryota > Viridiplantae > Streptophyta > Magnoliopsida > Asterales > Asteraceae > Saussurea > Saussurea involucrata. The sequence goes on along the minus strand of CM066315.1, from coordinate 61,710,537 downwards.
GAAAAACTGGCTGGCTCTGGCTACCTTGCGGAGACTCTGGAGGTGTCGTGGCATGCATATCAAACCTTGTTTCGCGGTGTATTTCCAGTGTATAAAACGATTTCAATCATTGTGCAGTCATGCATGAAGGCTATGAACTCGCTAGGTAGTAAGAAATATCGTGTTTAAGGGTGAAGGATAGTTTCGAAAGAGGAGATGGTGGTGGAGTCGTCGATGGTCGATTCGTGACCTTGGAGTTCCCCTTTTGGGAGGGCGGCGGATAACTGCAGTCTCAGTCTTTGACTTTAGGATGCTTGTATTATGGTAGTCTTTGCCCTTGTTTGGTAATTTGACGCGTGGCTGATGGCGGGGGGTGTCCCGGGTGAATTCGAAGTAGGGAAATATTTCGAAAGGTAACGTTGTAGTATGTTAATGAAATGGTATCGGCGTGGAGAAGGATTTTGAGTTGGTCTTGCATTTAGACTATTTGGAAAGTAAGTTTTGTATCTCAATCGAGTGAGGACTGTGGGGCACAAGGTTAGTTACGATATGCGGGAAGAGGTAGATTTTGTTGGGAATCTTCGTTGTCGGGTTTATGCAAAGATGTAATAGGTCGTACGGAGAAAAGTGTATACCTGTCAGGATGCTGAACCGTCTTGTGCGAGTGTTATGAGGATGGGAGATCACTAGTTGGAGGGGTGATTTTCCTATGTGGTTGATGTTTCGATTATGAATGAAGTAGTTAGCACAACTCAAGTAGGACACGTGGACTATGTTGGTCTACGAGGGAGCGTCTTATCGTTCAGTTCATTTGAGCGTGGCTCGTGTGGATTCCGAAGGGCCGGCTGGGGATAAAGACTTGAGTGAGTGAAGTAGATGATCATAAGTTGTGGTTCAGCTAGGTTGAGAAAAGACCAGGTTGTGGGATAGCTGTATTTCAAATGTTTGTTGTGATCGGCTCGGAGAAGCAAGGCTTATTGTGTGTAATATTGATCGTGAAGATCTTGGCTTTAGTGTTAGGCTGTGGTGTGATGGTTGTGAGGATAAGTTAGTGGTGACTTATGCTAGGTAGACGTGCAAGTCTCCGGTGTGATAACAAGTTGTTGTGAGGATAAGTAGTGGACTAGTGTTGTTAATATGATATGTGGCACATTATGTGTGTTGAGATGCATAGGTGTTTGATTGACGTGTAGTATTGTTATCTGAGAATAAAAGAATAGGGTGGTAGTTGGCGGCTAGCTAAAAAGGAAATTGTGTGCTCGTTGGTTGCGTTGAGTTGATGAGTGAGTTTGCCTGGTGTCATTAAAATATGTGTGAAGATGTTGGATTGGTTGGTTTATGACATTTTGTGGTAGATACGAAATCTTTGGGAACGTTGGACTAATCCTTGTATGCTAAGGAAATTTAGAGGAGTGGATTGATCCCGTTCAGAGAAACGAGAAGTGTGTGGTGGCTTCGAGTATTGTGTGTTACTTCAGAATGACTTGGTTGAATTTCTCTTATGAGATGTGGTGAAACTGTTGGCTAGGCATAGTAACCGTTGAAATGGTATGTTTGGAGTGGTCAATATTGGACGCGAAATGTTCCATACTAGCCTGAGGAAATGGGGTTGGTATGTTGAAATAAGTGAGTAAACTGGAGGTAGAAAGTGTGGCATGTGTCAACGAAAATGGGGTGTAATGTTTTCAAAATGTCGTCGTCGGGTTCATGAGATCCTAGTGGGAGTATGAGATTGAGGAGTTTCTTGTGTGTGATTGGTTTAAGGGTCGAAGAAAGCTAGTTTGTGTGGTCGGTCGAAAGTGTGCACCATCTGATGAGCCGTTCTTTGGAAACATGTTTTACGTCTTGAGAAGGGAGTCGAAATGTAGTGTTTGGAATGTAGGACCATTGGGTTAGACTTGGTGGTAGCGTGGGAAATATTCCATTTGAGCTTGTCGTTCGGTGTTAAGCTAATGAAAATGGCTTTGCGTGAGCATGGACACTCTTTTCTGTTGAATTATTTCATGCGTGGATGGACGGCTGTTGGATGCAAGGAGATATTGAATGTGTGTCTGCAAGATTGGTTCGGTTTGGTTAGTGGTTGCTTAGATGTTGGAGTGTGGAAGTTTCCTACATTTAGCTAAGTATAGTGTGGGGGTCATAATGTGGTGAGAACGTATGAAATTTTTATCATTGATGGATCGTAAGTCAAGGCAATTCAGGAAGGAATATGTTATCTGCGTTAGACGTATATTGTGTTGGGAAGGTGAGTGAGATATGGTAATACTCGAGGTTGATCTTGTGTGCTATCTGTGGAAGAGGATCATAACTGTGAGATAAGGTAATACTCGAGGTTGATCTTGTGTTAAGTTGGTGAATTGAACGTTCGTTATTCTAATAAGGGATCCATGTTGTTATGGTGTTAACCTGTGTAATTTGGTTCTGCCACGGAAGTGAAGTTGCGAGTGAAAATCTTATTTCGTTTCAAACCGTGCGTTTAGGTGTGTGGGCGGTATTGTGTACAATTGGCCTAAGGCGTCATAGTTATGGTACACGTATTACCTGGGGTACGAGTTGTAGTTAACCGAAAGTGTGAAGAGTGGCTGGCATACACTCTGTATTTGAAGGGTCATGCTAAGCGGAAGAAAGAAATTCCTTATAGAAGCAAAGGGGTTGGCATGCGCAGCTATCTGTGAATATTCTAAAGATAAAGATGTATCGCGAGAAAGAGACGTTAGGTGAGACCGGAGGTCGCGCGGTTGACCACCTATAAGTCAACCAGATTCGCGAGAAGTTAAGGATGACTCTAGACCGCCAAAGGATATATGCGATCAAAGGGAGGAAAATTGATTGAATTTCTAGTGGGTGACGATGTGATGCTTAAAGTTTCACCGTGCAAAGGTGTTGTGCGCCTTGGAAAGAAAGGGGAGCTTATGCCTAGGTGTGTCGGGCCGTTTATCATCACCGATCGTGTGGGTGAGGTGGCGTAGAAGTTGGAAATTCCCAAGGAACTCCACGGAGTTCATTCGACATTTCACATATCGAATCAAAGGATGTGATTGGTCGATGAAAGTGTGGTCGTACCGTTGAAAGATATTCGTGTAGACGAGAGGTTAAAGTTTGTTGAGGAGCCGTTGGCGAACGTGGATCGCAAGTTCAGAAAGTGGAAAAACTAAACAGTTTTCTCTTGTGAAAGTTCAGCGGTATTTCCATAAGGGGGCAAGAAACAACTCGGAAAGTTAGAATCGGACATGAGGCCCCGATACCCCCACGTGTTCGAAGATGAAATTCCAAGGACAAAATTCTTTTGAGGGGTGGATGATGTAATAACCCATTTCATTTTGAAATAATAAGGGAAATCTGGTGGCAAAAGTGGGAAAATAGAGAAGTTTGGGGTGTAAAGTGTGAAAGAGGAAGAGTTGGGTGTCTTTTGGCAAAAGGGTATAAATATGAGTAAAAAAAACCCTAATAACCCTAAATTTTATGAATCAGTGTGTGCGGCTAGAAGAGGCGATTATTGTTGGTCCCGGAGGGTTATACAAGTTTGTAGGATGGGGGGTTGAATACAAACACACAGATTTTACTTTTCTAAATTGTTTATTGATATGTATCAAACAATTTACAACTTGTTGCGGAACAAGATTAAGGAATAAGTTTTCTTGCACTAGAAATAAGTTAGAGAGGAGATAAGAATATTAAGTATAATATTCTAACACAAAGTAGTGGAGAGAAGAAGATGGCCGAGCACTTCATTTCTGAAGTAGGGTTCTTCTTATATATTGCATGCATTTAATGCATATCAGTACAACTTTACACGTGGCAACAGCTGATTGGTTGCATGTTTTGACCTTTGTAGACAACCTAGTAGCCGCATGATGAACAATGTAGAATCAGAGTTGGTTGTACGATTCTGGACAAAAGGGATGTCCATTCTGACATTTCGTACAGAGGCGTGCAAGGGGGTAAGACAAAAGTAACTTGTAGAGGAAACTTCATGATCAGCGTTCGCTGAATAGATCTTTATCAGCGAGTGATAAAGTTCAGCGTTCGCTGAAGTCTTCTACTTGAAACTTCACGTTGAGTGGACAAATCTTGGCTTCGCTGATATCCGCATCAGTTCATTAGTAGACTTGTCGCTGGTTCTTTCGCTTGATCTTCGACTTCAGCATAGAACATAGTTGACGTGAAACTTGTCTTCAGGGATCATAAGTAAACAACAAAGATTATCAGCGATCATCAATAAGACTGAACAGGCTCAGGTTTTATTGGTGAACAATATCGCTGAATGTATAATTTAAAGAGCATGAGTTTCCTATCAGAGGTACTGTAGAGACATAGTACTTATCAGCGATAGTGAAACTCTAATACATATTGTCTACTTACAATTTTCACTAAGTGATTCTTAGAGAGTCATTACAAATCACTGAGGGTTTGGATCAACAATCTCCCCTATTTGATTATGACATAGCAACAAAAGAAAATTTCTATTTATGAAAACATAAGGATAAAAAGAACTCATAAAATATTTGTCCCTTTTACTGTTTTCTGGGATCTTTTCAGTATTGATGGAGTAAAGTACATTCGCTGAATTTTTTCTTTAAACTTCGTATAATGTGACAAAGGGAAGTGGAAAAATTACAAGTACAAAAAATAATATTTACAAGTACAAAAGATACAGCTGATAAAAATAGAAGAATTACAGGAAATTCTATCAGCTATTCAGGTTCATCCTTAACGAGAAGTTCATCAAGGGATTTTGTGGTAGGGATCATCAAGTCAGGGACTTCTTCACCAAGATCCCGTATATTCTTTGTTTCTTTGAATATCAGGGGCTTCATGAAGTATCGGAGAAGATCGTCTCTGAATCCGCACCAATAGATGAGATCTCTGAGCTGTTCGATAGGAGTGATGGGTAGCTCAGAGATGCGTTGAAAGCATTCTCGTCCATCGTAGTCTCTAAAGAAAATACCATAAGGTTCGCTTAGGACTTTTCCAGGGATGAAGCGTTCACCAGAGGGCAGGGAAATGTCGAGAGCTGAGAGATCAGGTTCAGGACCAAGAACTTTAGCGCGTGAAAAGCCAATTCCGGTTTCATTACTGATAGGAGGACCTATGTCTGAAGGAGTTATCTTCTTCTTTGCAGCAGGCCTTCTTCTTCTTTGAACTGGAGCAGGAGGAGGAGGAATATCCACAGCAGATGTAACCAAATCGATCTGTTTATTTAAAACTTTCTCGACATGGTCTTTGAATGTTGAGCGTGATTGCTGAATGGCTATTCTCATCTCCAACCACTCAGAGAAACCGTACTTGCTGATCGATGAAGCATAGATGGTTTCTTTAGTACCATTTTCATTGAGTATGTCGACATCAACAACTGGAACAGTTACTGATATTCTTCCCCTGATGTACACTTTGTTGATTCTGGAGACCCTGTATCGATAGTTTAGCCTTTCTTTGCACCATTCCAAGGTAGAATCAGATACCTTGGTCTTCTTCTCGATGATCTTTTTGGCGTCCTTCCACAATTGACGTTGGACATCAATGGGAGTCTTCTTCAGATCAGGATCTTTCACCGAACGTTGAGCGAGCTCGATTGTATAAGCTTTATCTCTTTCTTCAGCTCTTCTTCGTTCGACGAGTTGTCTTTCAGCTTTGTGGTGTTCAGCGATTTCTTTTCTTGTGATTTTGAATCGAGGAGCAGGGATGAGTCGCTGATCTTCAAGCTGTTTGATCATTGCTTCTCTCTTTTCAGTTCTTCTTCACTTAGCATTTGAGGAGCCAAGGAAGGTCTTTTCTTGTGAGAGAGCAATTCTTCTTCAGGTTCATCAGTTCCAGCGAAGTCTAAGACTGGGATTATTTATTCAGCGATAGAAGCTGGATTTATTGTTGATGGAGCTGGAGGAACTTCAGCTGGATCCTCAAGCAGGGGAGAGGACTAGCTGAAACATAACGATCGTTTAAGTAAGATCGTTTGGGAGAAGGAGATAGAGAAAAGAATGGGATTTAAGTGTATCGAGGTTTTATGGAGAGGAGAACTGAGGTTGAGAAGGGATAGAGGAGGGATGCAGTGTAAGGGAAGAAAATATATTGTACCTGACAAACTGGCTTTCGAAGCAAGATCGGCAGATTGCCTTCTGTAGCGACGCCTTTGTTTTTGTCCTTATCGGCTTCGGTCGCTGTAGGATTTTTCGTTGTCCCGTCCCTTGATGATTCTTTTATCATAACCCCTTTTTGAGCAGGGGCCCTTGTAGGTTGAAAGAAGAAGTTGACGTCATCATCATCGTCATCATCATCATCTTTAGGGGATAATGATGGTTCATCATCAGCAATATCGACGTCTTCATAGTCTTCATCTTCTTCTTCAGATTCTTCCTCATCAGCATAAGGTTCAGTGACATCAGCTTTAGCTTCAGTTTCTTCATCGAGTTGCTCCCCCTCAAATTCAGAGGGAGGTTTCTCGGTTCCCTCAGGGTTTTCAACTCCCTGATGTTTTTCAACAGAAGCAGAGATAATACCCTCCCCCTCAGAATTCTGGGGAAGGTCTTCTTGATTTTTCTTCTCCCCCTCAACATTATGGGGAAGATCTTCAGTCTTCTCCCCCTCTTCCACATGATGAATGGGGGAGGAAATAGGAATATCAGCAGCAGCAGCATCATCAGCAGTCTTTGGATCACTGTCTTCCAGGCCAGTGATTCCAACGTAGGTTTCAATCATTGCTATTCTGTCTTCTAGGCCAGAAATAGCAGGAGTGATCTTTTGAAGGTCTTCTCGATCAACCTGAGTGAAATGTGATGGAGTACAAGTTGGTGCGTTCAGGCGATCAAGAATCTACTGCAGTAGATTCTTCACAGTGCTCACCTATGTGGTTATAGTAGATACCTCTCCCTGAAGATTGCTAACCACTGTCTTCAATGATGTGACTTCATTGGACAGGGCTATAAAGTTGGTGGAGAGGGTGTTGTTGGTGAAGTTGAGATTGTTGATGGAAGTGGAGTTCTCAGCGAGAGTAGTAGCAAGTTGTGAGACACTACCTTCCACCTTTTCCAGATCAGCACTGGAAGCTTTACCTTTCACCTCATCAGTGAGCGTCTTGAGAGTCTCTCCAGCGTTTGTAACCACTGAAGAGTTTGTAGAGAGGGTAGTGGTGAGAGATTCCACCTTGTTGGATAGATCCGTGAGAGATGTGTTGATGTCGCCCAAATTAGGACCTGAAAAAGTTGAGAACTTGTGAACAAAGGAAAGCTCAGAAGTTTGGGATTTTGAGAGAGGAGTGTTTGGAGTTATGTGTATACCTGCGGGATGGTTTACGAGTCCTCGAAATCTCGATGACCTGTCAATGTTTCCATGTCGTCTTCCAGTGTACCTTTACGATGAGAAGTGCCCGCAGGTCCTATGCTTGTATCCATCATCCTCTGTAAAGTTTCAGCAGATGTATCGTGGAGGATGACGTTCGTTCCAGAGAATGGGGGGAAAAATAGGTGGAGTGTCCAAAGAAAGAGTGGGAGGAATGATGGTTGAGAAGAGGGATCGGGTAAGAGGTTCAGCGTTAGATCCGCTGAGAATTACTTCCACAGTACTTAGAGGTACTGAGGGAGGGAGGTTCTGTTCCAAGTTATTAACCTCAGCGTTTAGAGACGCTGAAGTTGGTATGGAAGGGGTGGATTCAGCGACTGTGGCAGAGCGTACTACTGAACTATCCAACGACTCTTATGAAGAGAGAACCGTGGAGTCTTCAGTCTGGGAAGGCTTGGGGGGTTGCTCCATGGTTTTCTTGGCCTTAGGAGCACCAAGAGTGGCTGTAGATTGTTTTCTCTTTCGAGTAGTGGAGGTTGCATCCTGGGTACCAGCGGTTGGGATTACCGTGGAGGTAGCTGCAGAAGTAGAAGAATTGGGGTTGAGAAGAGATAATAGAGTAGTAAGGCGTACCTCGTTTGGCATGGGAGTGTAGTCGAGGACCTTAGCACCAACCTGTGAGAGTTTCAGGTCGCCCACCTTAGGGTATTTGTCCCCGAGTCCTTGTAGGAAGAGAGCGTTGAGAAATCGAGGATAGGGAACAGTGTTGGTCCCGAAGGCCTATACAAGTTTGTAGAAGGGGGGGGTTGAATACAAACACACAGATTTTACTTTTCTAAATTGTTTATTGATAAATCATTAACAAATTACAGCTTGTTGCGGAAACAAGATTAAGGATAAACCTAAATCTAAACAAGTTGGAACACTAAGGTTTCTTGCACTAAGAGAGATAAGGAAATTACTAATAATAACCTATCTGAGATAAGAGATTTGAACTTGTCCAGAGTTAGCAAGTTACATCAAAAGAAGTGAGTTCATCTCTTTATATACTGCATGCATTTAATGCAAGTCAGTATATACTTTACACGTGTCATCAGCTGGTTGGTTGCATGTCATTGACTTTTGATGACAACCTTAGTAGCCGTAAGGATGAACAGTGTAGTATCAGAGTGGTTGTACGATTTCAGATTTTCGGAGGTTCTTTTCTGACATTTCGTACGGAGTCGTGCAAGGGAGGTTAAGACAAAAGTACTTTGTATGGAGGACTTCATGATCAGCTTTCGTTGATTCAGCGATTATCATTTTCTATTCAGCGAATGATAAAGTTCAACGATAACTGAAGTCTTGTACTTGATACTTCACGTTGAGTGGACAAATCTGAGTCTTCGCTGATCCGCATCAGTTCATTAGGAGACTTGTCGCTGGTTCTTGAGCTTGATCTTCGACTTCAGCGTAGAACCTTTGTTGACGTGAAACTTGTCTTCAGGGATCATAAGTAAACAACTAACTTATCAGCGATCATCATAATGACTGAACAGACTCAGAGCATTAATGGTGAACAATGTTCGCTGAATGTTTAATTTAAAGAGCGAGAGTTCCTATCAGCGGTACTGTAAGATCTTAGTACTTATCAGCGATAGTGAAACTCTGATACATATTGTTTACTTACAATTTTCACTAAGTATATAAGAGAGGGTCATTATCAAATCACTGAGGGTTTGGATCAACAATCTCCCCCTATTTGATTATGACATAGCAACAAAGAAAATTGCTATTTAATGAAAACATAAGGATAAAAAGAACTCATAAAATATTTGTCCCTTTTACTGTTTTCTGGGATCTTTTCAGTACTGATGGAGTAAAGTACATTCGCTGAAATCTTTCTTTAAAACTTTGAATCAGGTTACAATGAAGAACAGAAAGATTACAAGTACAAGCGAAATAAATTACAAGTACAGAAGGATAACTGATACAATAGAGAAATAGGAGATCATATCAGTTTTCAAAAGGTTCTTCCTTAATGAGAAGTTCATCAAGGGTCGTTTTTTCAGTGGGGATCATCCAGTCAGGAACCGTTACGCCTTGTTTTCTTTTGTTCAGCGCTTCTTCAAAGATCAAGGGTTTTAGGTGTCGTGCCTGAATGTCTTTTCTGAAGTCACACCAGTAGATGAGATCTCTGAGCTGTTCGATTGGAGTGATTGGAAGCTCAGCGATCCGTTGAAAACATTTACGTCCGTCGTAGTCGAGAAAGAATATTCCATAAGGATTACTGATGACTTTACCAGGGACGAAAAGTTCACATGGTGGCAAAGAAATGTCAAGGGCAGATAGATCAGGGTCAGGACCAAGCACTTCAGCGCGAGAAAAACAGATTCCAGTTTCATTTCGTATGACAGGACCTGAGTTTGAATCTTGACGTTTCTTCTTTGGAGAGGCCCTTTTTCTTTTCAGCTTAAGATCAGGAAGAGGAGGAATGTCCACACAAGAAGATATCAAGTCGATCTGTCTGTTTATCAGCTTTTCGAAATGATCCTTGTACTTAGATTGTGACGAATGGATAGCTAACCTCATCTCTAGCCATTCAGTGAGACCATACCTTTTTACACTGTCAGCGCGAAAGACTTCAGATTGGCCATCTTCTCTGAAAAGTTTGATGTCAACAATAGGTACTCCGATAGAGGTTCTTCCAGAGATGAATACCTTGTTGATCTTCGTTGGACGATATCTGAATTGAATTTTCTCTTTACACCAGATCAGGGTGGTCTGAGAAACTTCAGTTTTCTTTTCCACGATATTCTGGGCTTCTTCCCAAAGCTTTCGTTGGATTTGAATGGGAACACGTTTCAGCTTGGGGTCTTTGACAGATTCTTGAGTAAGCTTGATGGCGTATTCTCTGTCTTTTTCTTCAGCTTCCTTTCTTTCAGCGATTAGGCGTTCAGCTCTGAGGTGTTCCTTGTATTCAGCTTTTGAGATTCTGAACATAGGAGGAACTGAAGGAAGTTGATCACGCCTCAGAATGATTCGCTGATCCTCGAATCGCTTTATTATTTCCTCTCTTCTCTTTTGATTCTCTTCACTCAGCTTTTGAGGAGCTGAGGAAGGTCTGTTTCTGTGCGAGAGAGGTTGTTCTTCTGGTTCATCAGTCTCAGAGATCAAATCTAAGACTGGGATTATTTCATCAGCAGCAGCTGGCTTTATTTGTGAAGTCGTAGTAGTAGAACCTTCAGCGACATCCTCAAACAGGGGAGAGGACTGACAAACCGGCTTTTCAAGCAAGATCGTCAGATTGTTATCTTCAGCGACGCTTTTGCCTTTGCCTTTCTCAGATCCAGAGGCTGAGGGCTTTGTCTTTGTCCGCTCCCCTGTTGGTTCATTTATTGAAATCCCCTTAAGAGCTTTAATCCTTGGGGCAGGTTTGACGATAAAGAAGTCATCGTCATCGTCGTCATCATCATCATCATTCCTTGGAGAGGACGATGGTTCATTATCAGGGATGTCGATGTCTTCATCATCTTCTGCTTCGGATTCTTCAGCTTCGTCTTCGAGTTGCTCCCCCTCAGATACAGAGGCGAGCTTCTCGGTTCCCTCAGGGTTTTCATCTCCCTGAGGTCCAGCGATAAGATCTTCATTCTTCTCTCCCCTGATAGATTCATCATGGGAAAGATCTTCAGCGCTCTTTTCAAGACCCTCAGCGCTCTTCTCATCGGTATGTTCAGCGCTCTTATCCTCGGGATGTTCAGCGCTCTTCTCCCCCTCTTTCTCATGATGATTGGGGGAGGAATGGGTAGACTCTACAGCTGTGGGAGGCTCTCTGTCTTCTTGGCCAGAGATACCCACACAGCTTTCAATCTTTGCTAATCTGACTTCTAGGCCAGTTATAGCAGGATTGATCTTTTCCAGCTCTTTGCGATCCGTCGCTGTGAAAGTTTCCAATGCAGGGGCAGGGGTCGGTTCAGGAGCTGGAGTATTTGCCTTGTTGAGTAGCTGCTGGATCATCGTTTTCATCTCACCAACGTCGGTCTTTACAGAGCCTGAGTCAGTCTTTACAGCTGACATATCACCCTCTAAGGCTCCAACCGATGTCTTCAGCGTTGTGACTTCGCCAGACATGGAGGAAACGGAGTTTTTGAGTGAGGTGTAGTCAGTGTAGATGTCGGCGAGCACTTTGGAAGCTTTCTTTTCCACCACCGTTGTCAGCTTTGTCAAATTCTCTCCAGCGTTTGTTACAGCTGAAGAGTTGTTGGAAAGAGTAGTGGTGAGATCTGTCAGCTTGGTTTCCACGGACTTCAGAGAGGCGTTGATGTCTCCCAAATTAGGACCTGTAACAGATAAGTACTTGTGAACAAAGGCAAGCTCAGAAGTTTCAGGTTTAGTTACAGTGTATAGGATTTTATTTGTACCTGCAGGAGGATTGATGAACTCGTCAAAGTTGCAAGTTCCTGAAAAATGTTCCATATCCTCTTCGAAAGTACGGTGAGGTATGGTGATCTCTGCAGGTCCTTTCTTCATCATTCTTTGAGAAGCTTCAGCTGTGGGTTCTGGAATGATGGCATCTCCAGTGATCTTTGGAGGAGTGTCCAAGTGAGTGGAGGGAGAAGCGAAGGATAAGAATGGGGTTTGGGTTCTGAGTTCAGCATTGGAATCGTTGAGAATCACTTCATCAATCTTTTGAGAGACTGAGGGAGGTTGGGTAGGTTCCAAGTTTCTAACCTCAGCGTTTGGAGACGCTGAAGTCTGGATTGGAGGTTTGGCTTGCACGGGTGTGGCAGAGCGTACCACGGAACTTTCCTTCAGCTCTTCAGAATGAGCTGAGGAGTCTTCAGCATGGGATTGCTGGGGCTGCTCCTTGGTTTTCTTGATCCTTTTGGAACCAAGTTGGGTTGTAGAGTGTTTCCTTTTCTTAGAAGGAGAGGATTGTGTGGCCGGGGAATCAGCGATGGGTATTGTCGCTGAAGGAGCCACAGAAGTCAAAGAATTAGGGTTAAGAAGAGAGAGAAGGGTAGAAAGACGTACCTCATTGTCGACAGGTTTGAAATCGAGCACCTTAGGGCCAACCTGAGAAAGTTTCAGGTCACCCTCTTGAGGATAGCTGTCCTTCAGCCCATATTGGAAGATGGCGCTGATGAATCGGGGGTAGGGAACCCATGCAGGTCTGTCAGCAGCATAATCTACTCTTTGTACTAGGTCATCATAAATGATAGATGCCCAGTCAATATGTAGACCTTTCAGCAGTGCGTATCCCATAGCCTGCTGAGGTTGAGCGGCTTGATCAGAGGAGCCGGTCTTCGCTGACATGCAGCTGATCAGGTGTGCGAAGATGAAATTCATCTCGCTGGGCATTTTGGACTTCTTTATCAGCGTCAGCTTCTTCTCGGGCTTCTTGTCCCTTCCAGTTTCCCAGATGTAACCCATTGCGTCGAGGAAAGCAATGATTTCTTCTCTGTCAGCATGCTTCTTATGGTCAGGGAATGGAACAAACGGTTTTTCTTTGGTAGCATTGGGAAAGTTCAGGGCTTTTCGAATGATTGCGGGAGTTATCTTTATTGTGCCATACTCAGTATCGCTGAGTATGCAATCAATAGTTTTGGAGGGATCTTTGGCGGATGGTAGCTGAGAGTGTCTGGCAGAGTACCAGAACTGGGATAGTAGCAGCTGACTTGCAGGAGGTGTGATGGTCAGGGCTGTTGAAATGCAACAGTTTTTCAGGAAATTCACAGCATCATCCATATGTGTGACTTGCTTTCGAGGAGGAAACTCGAGAAGCGCAGAGAGGTTGTTGACCTTGGTCCAATCTAGTTGATCCAGCTTGAACTTAACCTGAGGGGCTTTGATGATTTCCACTTCCTCAGAGTCAGCGGAGATGTTCTCAGCGGTAATATTGATCTTTGAAGTTGCCATTTCTCTGTATTATCAGTTCAACCAAAGATGTTAACAAATAAGAATTGTCTTGATATGGAAAGAATTTCCATTAAGATGGTTCGAATTTGGTCCATTTCATTCAGACATAAATGTCTTAATGAAGATTAGGGTTTTTCATGATTTGAAACGAAATGTAAAACCCATAAAGTCTTGTATTCCAGTTTCTAAAAAAATCTGGATACGAATGAAGAACAAGTTTAAGAATAAGATTTAAAACTTGAAGAACAACCATGAAATGGTTGTGTTCATAAAACCATGAAAGAAATGATTTTATTTTAAGGAGTTCTTTTGTTTGATCTTGTTTAAAACAATGATAAGATCAGAAACAAGTTAAGCATTTGGTAATAAATAAGAACATATTAACCTTGATGTTTGATGAAGAAGATGATGAACAGTTCTTTGAAGATTTGAGAGCACAAATGCAACAGTAATTCTTTTCTTGCGGAGGAAGATTTGATCGCGTAAAAGATAAAATATAAACCAAGAGTTGTTTATATAGAGATTTTAGAGAGAGAAAACCTTGAGCGGGAAAAGGTTTTCATCATGACACGGACACGTGTTTGCATTTGATTGGAAGTTTGAACGAAACGTGCAAACGTGTGTCAGAAAGAAATCGTGCCGGGGTTTATCCGTTGCAATGACGTCACAACTGTCCTTTCATATTCTTGGTTGTCTCTGAGGTTTTGAAAAACTCAGGGACTCTTTGAAAACATGAAGCACTGAATAGAAATATCAGTGAAGGTTTTAAGAAATTTCAAAAAGTCGCTGTTAAGGAAGAGATATTCAATGATGCATTTGTTTTGAAATCTTGCATTTTCATGCGTTTGTCAGAGAGAGTAAACATACCTTGATATCAGCGAATCAAGTTTATTCAGAGAGAGAATGATAGAATGGGTTATACAAGTTGATTTTATCCTATCGCTGATCAATGTGAACCGCTGAAGGTTTTATCCTTCAAAGTTCAGCATTCCATGTTCGCTGATGAGAAAGTTGAATCTTGTCTCATCAAGAGGTTTGGTAAATAGATCAGCTAACTGATAATCAGTTGGAATAAAATGAAGTTCTATATCACCATTCATCACATGATCTCTGATAAAATGATATCTGATTTCGATGTGTTTTGTCTTTGAGTGTAGCACTGGGTTGTTGGCTATAACGATGGCACTAGTGCTGTCGCAATAGATTGGAATTTTGGAGAGCTGGGGATCATAGTCTAGTAGCTGATTTCTCATCCACAAGACTTGAGAACAACAGCTTCCAGCGGCTACATACTCAGCTTCAGCTGTGGAAGTGGACACTGAGTTTTGCTTCTTACTTGTCCAACTTACCAGCTTTCCACCCAGGAGCTGACATCCTCCTGTGGTGCTTTTCCTATCCATTTTGCAACCTGCAAAATCACTGTCTGAATAGGCAGTTAGATCGAATCCCGAGTCTTTGGGATACCAAAGGCCTAGATTCGCTGTACCCTTAAGATATCGAAAGATTCGCTTTTACAGCTTTCATATGAGATATCTTAGGTTCAGCTTGATATCGTGCACACAGACATGTTGCAAACATAATATCGGGTCGGCTAGCTGTAAGATACAATAGTGAGCCGATCATCCCACGGTACAGCGTGACATTGACAGGAACACCCTTTGTGTCCTTATCAAATGTCAGCGGTGGTGCCATAGGGGTTTTCATAGCTGAACTTTCAGTTAAGTCGAATTTCTTCAGCATATCTTTAACATATTTTCCTTGATTAATGAAAGTTCCTTTTTCAGTTTGCTTAATCTGAAGACCAAGGAAATATGTTAGTTCACCCATCATGCTCATTTTATACCCATCTTTCATTCTATCAGCGAAACGAGTACAAAGCTCAGGGTTAGTAGAACCAAATATAATGTCATCAACATATATTTGAACTAGAATGATATGACCTTTCACTTTTCTAAAAAATAGAGTTTTGTCAATCTTGCCTCGCTCAAATTTTTCAATATGGAGATAAGTGGAAAGAGTGTCATACCATGCACGTGGAGCTTGCTTTAAGCCATAAAGTGCCTTATCCAGTTTATAAACATAACCTAGATGCTTAGGATCTGAGAATCCTGGAGGTTGTTCCACATAAACTTCTTCATTCAGCTTTCCATTCAGAAACGCTGACTTAACATCCATCTGATGTACAGTGAAGTTTTTGTGTACAGCATATGCTAAGAAAAGACGAATAGATTCAAGTCTTGCTACTGGAGCAAATGTTTCGTCATAATCTATGCCTTCCTCTTGTCTGTATCCCTGAGCAACAAGACGAGCTTTGTTGCGAGTTACAGTACCATGTTCGTCCAACTTGTTTCGATAGACCCATTTAGTGCCTATCACCGTTTTGTCAGTTGGTCTACGAACGAGTTTCCAAACTTTGTTTCTTTCGAATTCAGTCAGCTCTTCTTGCATAGCGTTGACCCAGTTTGGATCTTTGAGGGCATCATCTATTTTCTTTGGTTCAGTTAGAGAAATAAAGTTAACAAATAAACAAATATTACCTGCACTTCTACGAGTCTGAATACCAGCGTTTGGATCACCAAGAATTTGATCGATTGGGTGATTTACAGTCCATCGCTGAGCCGGAGCATACGTCGCTGACTCAGTCTGAACTGGAGAAACTGAAGATGAGGCTTCGGCTACTTCTGGATTATCAGCTAAGAGAGGAATGTTTGCATTTGTCACTTCATTCACTGATTGCTGAGAAATAGATGGAATGTCTGAGACATTTGGATCAACTGCAGGTATAGTGTTTATAGGAACAACTGAGACCCATGATGTTTCAGCTTCACTATTCTGCATGTTTGGAATGATAGTGGGACTATCATCTTCTACTGGATGAGCATGAGGAGTGGGAATATCTTCTGAATCACCAAGATGAGAAAACATCCATTGATTCAGTTCTTCTGTATCAGCGTTCGGTTTAGAGTTCGCTGAACGGGATTCGTCAAACGTGACGTGAATAGTTTCTTCTACAGTTTGTCTTCTTCGATTGAAGACTCTGAAGGCTTTGGAAACTGAGGAGTATCCAAGAAAGATTCCATCATCAGCCTTAGGATCAAACTTTCCAAGGGCATCTCTGTTGTTCAGTATGAAACACTGACATCCAAAGATGTGAAGAAAGCTGATTGAAGGCTTTCTCCCATGAAAGAGTTCATAGGCTGTCTTTTTGAATCTTTTAACTATCAGCGACCTGTTTTGCGTAAAACAAACAGTGATGACAGCTTCTGCCCAAAACTGAGTAGGCAGGTGAGAATCGCTGAGCATTGAACGTGCAGCTTCAATAATTGTTCTATTTCTTCTTTCAACGACTCCATTTTGTTGCGGTGTTCTCACTGACGAAAAGTTGTGAGAAATACCCTTACTCTCAAGGAAGGAATCAAGAGAACTGTTTTTGAATTCAGTTCCATGATCACTCCTTATTGAGCGAACAGTCATATTGTTCAGAGTTTCCATCTTCCGAACAAAGATGATGAGTTCTTCAGGGGTGTCACTCTTAGAACGGAGAAACATTACCCAAGTGAAGCGTGAGAGTTCATCAACTATGACCAGCGTATATTTCTTTCCAGCGATGGATTGTTTGTTAACAGGGCCAAACAAATCCATATGGAGTAGTTGTAGAGGAGATGACACTGAAGAAACTTGCTTTGACTTAAAGCTTGCTTTGGTCTGCTTCCCTTTTTCACACACTGAACATAATGACTCTTTGGCGTATGAATGCTGAGGTAGACCAGTGACTAACTCTTTTGACGAAAGAGTATTCAGTGTCTTGAAATTTAGATGAGAGAGCCTCTTATGCCATAGCCAGTTGACATCAGATGAGGCCTTTGATAAGAAACATGAGTTCTCAGTGGTTGTTGAGTCCATGTTTATTACATAAACATTTTCCAAACGATAACCGCTGAGAGCTATCTTCTCCTTTTTGTCAGAGACAAAGCAGGATTCCTTAGTAAAAAATTACTTTGTTATCCATGTCGCAAAGCTGACTGATGCTTAGAAGATTATGCTTCAGCCCTTCAACATATGCGACTCTTCTGAAGGAGGTTGTACCATTTGAAAGTACACCATACCCTCGGGTATGTCCTTTTCCATTTCCACCGAAAGTCACAGAGGGACCCTTCTCTTTCTTGTATTCAGCGAGCAGGTTTTTCTTTCCAGTCATGTGTCTAGAGCATCCGCTATCGAGATACCAGATACCCTTCTTAACCTGCATTTACAAAGGAAGATTAGTTTTTCTTGGGTACCCACTTAACCATGTAAACACGTTTGTCAGTGGAAGTAGTTGGAATGGAAGGTTCAGCGGTCTTCGCAGCATTTGAAGATTCAGCTTTGTCTTTCTTCACTTTGGTTAATTTCTTAACCTCAGTGGTAGAATTCACCTTGACCTGATTTGCACCAGGGTTGGTCTTCTTTGCCTTGGGGGTAATCTTCAGCTTAGCTATCTTTTCAACTTTGGTGGCTGTGGGGCACTTACTAGCAATATGATCAGTGAGTCCACAGTGATAACATTTCCTATAGCTAAAAGTAGTTCTAGGACCATTTGTATGCTGAGCTTTTAATTTCGAATTAGAAGTGCTAGCACCAAGTAAACTATTGGCTTTAGAAATGGGACGAACATTCAGTTCTTCAGATTTCTTACCAAGGACATCCACTCTGAGTCTAGGAGTAGATCGCTGAATAGATCCACGCTGAATAAATCCAGAGATCTGATTTCTAGATCCAGAGGGGTAGGTCACTGAGGCTTTAGAAGCATTCAGCTTTGGTACTAAGGTACCTTTCTGAGGATTTTGATAAATAACAATTCCTTTACCTTTGTCTTTAGAGACAGAGGTAGGTTTTGAATAAACCATTTTCTCCTTACCTTTTGAGGAGGTAGGAGTTTCCTCAGGGATTGGTGTAAAGGACGAGGAGCACTGAGATGATGAAGTGTCAGCGACTGAGGATACGAACGTTCCAAATTTAAGCATTGAACGTTCAGTGGTTGGTTTTGGAGTATCATATTTATAACCCATACCATGTTTATCACTCAGAGGAATCTGAGCCTTAATTATCTCAGTGATCTTTGTTGAAGAATTACACCATCCTTCAACAGTAGCTTTTTCAGCCTCTAATGCAGCGATAGCTTCTGCTCGTTCGATTTTGACTAGCTGATTTAAATATACTTGATCTTTAAAAACTTCTTCAATTTTAGAAAGCTTTTCTATTTGAAGATGACAGTTTTTAAGCTTTTTAGCGAGATCAAGGTTTTGGTTTTCAACCACAGTTTTGTCGTTCATGGCTTCGTATAAACTTCTAGTCAAGAGATCGATCTTACGGAGACTATCAGCTTCATCAATATTTGCAATATTGGTAAAGAAAGAAGGTGATACCTGAATAGCAGAGGTTGAAGTGGAGGGAATGTCTGAACTTTCTTCCTCTTCTTCAATCTTGGCCATGAGACATTGATTTGCTTCATCATCTTCAGAATCAGATGATGATGCTTCTTCATCAGAAGCATCCCAATCATAGTCAGCCATCAGGCCTTTGCCTTTCTTCTTAAAGCTTTTCAGCTTCGCATATTTGTCTTTCAGCTTTGAGTATTTGTCATCTTTATTCCTTGGAACAAAGGATTTCTTTGTAAAAGCTGAGGGTCTAGAGACTTTCTTAGACCTGCACTCGTTAGCAAAATGTCCTATCTTTTCGCAGTTAAAACAAGTAGCAGTAGCCTTATCAACAAAAACTGATGATTTAGGCTTGTCAGCTATGGAAAGAGGTTTGTTCTTTCTAAACATTTTCTTCTTGGCAAATCTCCTGAACTTTTTGGTTAGGAGAGCCAAGGATTCATCATCTGAAAAATCAGAATCTGATGAACTTTCAGAGCTACTCTCTAACTCAGTGATAGTGACCGAGGGTCGCTGAGTAGAAGGTTCCTCTGAGATTAAAGCAACAGGGGTGCTTTTGGGATCTTTTACAAGATTCTTCTTAAGATGGCTTGATTGCTCATGATTCAGCAACGTGCCATATAAGGTAGCAAGGGTCATTGATCTTAGATCCTTTGACAGCTTGAGACACATGGAATAATTGTCCCAGCTTTCAGGTAAACATTCTAGAAACTTTGTCAGCACTTCAAAGTTAGAATATTCCTTACCAACAGTTTTCAGATCTATAATTAAACAATTAAAACGTTGGTGAACTTCAGAGAGAGTTTCATTCTTACCAGAAATGAAGCTTTCGTATTGTCTTACCAGGTTGATCTTTCTTGAGTCCTGGACTTCAGACGTTCCTTCATACTGAACACATATTGTGTCCCACATGGCTTTTGATGATTTCAGATTCATGACGGAATGGTAGACTTCGTCAGGAAGAGCCATGGATAGTATGGATCTGGCTTTTGTATCTATTGCCACTTTCTTCTTATCTTCATCAGTCCATTGATGGCTTTCTTTAGGTACCAGTCTTTCTGGAATAGCAGGTCTATTCTCAGTGCCTGGAACTGCAGCATCAAATCTTACAGGGATGAATGGACCATTCTCAATATAGTAAGGCATAGTAGGGTCTACACCTTCTAAGAAGAGTGTCATCCTATTTTTCCATAAGTTGAAGTTATTTCTGGAAAATCTAGGGGGTTTTGCAAGAGAACCATTGTCTATATAATTTGTGTTTGTATTGGTGGCCATTTTCAGATAATAGCAAGGAAGAGAAATATCTTAGATTAGATCTTGTTTATGAGATTAAACAAATCCGCTCTGATACCACTTGTTGGTCCCGAAGGCCTATACAAGTTTGTAGAAGGGGGGGGGGGTTGAATACAAACACACAGATTTTACTTTTCTAAATTGTTTATTGATAAATCATTAACAGTTTACAGCTTGTTGCGGAAACAAGATTAAGGATAAACCTAAATCTAAACAAGTTGGAACACTAAGGTTTCTTGCACTAAGAGAGATAAGGAAATTACTAATAATAACCTATCTGAGATAAGAGATTTGAACTTGTACAGAGTTAGCAAGTTACTTCAAAAGAAGTGAGTTCATCTCTTTATATACTGCATGCATTTAATGCAAGTCAGTATATACTTTACACGTGTCATCACCTGGTTGGTTGCATGTCATTGACTTTTGATGACAACCTTAGTAGCCGTAAGGATGAACAGTGTAGTATCAGAGTGGTTGTACGATTTCAGATTTTCGGAGGTTCTTTTCTGACATTTCGTACGGAGTCGTGCAAGGGAGGTTAAGACAAAAGTACTTTGTACGGAGGACTTCATGATCAGCTTTCGTTGATTCAGCGATTATCATTTTCTATTCAGCGAATGATAAAGTTCAGCGATAGCTGAAGTCTTGTACTTGATACTTCACGTTGAGTGGACAAATCTGAGTCTTCGCTGATCCGCATCAGTTCATTAGGAGACTTGTCGCTGGTTCTTGAGCTTGATCTTCGACTTCAGCGTAGAACCTTTGTTGACGTGAAACTTGTCTTCAGGGATCATAAGTAAACAACTAACTTATCAGCGATCATCATAATGACTGAACAGACTCAGAGCATTAATGGTGAACAGTGTTCGCTGAATGTTTAATTTAAAGAGCGAGAGTTCCTATCAGCGGTACTGTAAGATCGTAGTACTTATCAGCGATAGTGAAACTCTGATACATATTGTTTACTTACAATTTTCACTAAGTATATAAGAGAGGGTCATTATCAAATCACTGAGGGTTTGGATCAACAAACAGTCCTTTGCCTCTTTGCTTCTTCGACTCTCTGAATCATGTCGTCAAAGATTATTTTGGCCCAATCGATGTGTAGGCCCTTCAGCAGTGAATACCCCATAGCTTGCTGAGGTTTGGAGGCTTGGTCAGTGGAACCAACCTTAGCTGTCATGCAGCTTATCAGATGAGCGAAGATGAAATTCGTCTCGCTGGGCATTTTTGATTTCTTGATCATGGTTAGTTTCTTCTCAAGGAGCTTGTCTCTCCTTGTTTCCCACACATACTGCATTGCATCGAAGAATGCAACGAGTGCTTCTCTGTCCGCTGGGTTTTTGGGATTTGGTAGAGGGACAAAGCATTTTTCTTTTGTGCCAGCAGGGAGGTTTAGGGCACACCTAATAGTACCAGGTGTGATCTTGGAGGTACCATGTATGGTGTCAAAAAGGATGACCTCGGTTTCCTTTTTGGGGTCTTTGGTGGAGGTGATCATAGCTCTTCTAGCAGTATACCAGAACTGAGCGAGTAGGTTTCTGTTTGCGGGAGGTGTGACGGTCAGAGCTGTGGATAGAGGGCAGGTCTTAAGAAAATTCACAGCGTCGTCTAGGTGTGTGATTTGCTTTCTCGGAGGGAAGTTGAAGAGAGCATAAGGGTTGTTGCATTGAAAGTTAATTTGCTCGAATTTGAACCCAACTTGAGGAGCTAGAGTGAGTTCAGTTCTTTTAGGAGCAGTAGGAGACTGAGTTGAAGGAGCTTCAGTAGATGCCATTTCTGTTTATACATATAAACATGAAGAAAGATAAAGAATAAAATCTTAATGTGGAAAGATTTTCCAAAATAAGATGTTTTTGGGTTTTGCACATTCCATTCAGACACAAGATGTCTTAATGGAGATTAGGGTTTTTCTTGTTTTGAAAAAGAGTACAAAACATAGTGAACATTTGTTTTCCAGTTTCTTTTTAAAGAAGAGATTCTGGAAAAACATATGACGATGCAAGTTTAAGATTTTTGTTTCAAACTCGAAGAACAATCTGTTTCCAGATTGTGGTCATAAAATCATGAAAAGAAAATGATTTCATTTTAAGAAAGTTCGTTTGTTTGATCTTTTAAAAACAAGGATAAGATCCAAAACAAGTTTGGAAAGGTAAATAATAAGAAGATTAACCTTTAATGTTGAAGATGAGGATGAACAGTTTTCTGGAGAGAAAGAGTTCAAATGCAACAGGTGTTCTTGCTTGAAGGAGATGATGTTCGCGTAAAGGTAAAAATATAAACTTGAATGGGTTTATATAGTGAGAGTAGAGAGAGAAAAACTATGAGCGGGAAAGTTTTTCATGATGACACGAACACGTCCCTTGAATTTGATTGGTCAAGGAAGACGAAACGGGCGAAAGTCCTTTCATATTTTAGGATGTCTCTGAGGATTTTGAAAGCTCAGGGACATTTTGAAAACATGAAGCACTGATTAGAAATATCAGTGATAGGTTTAGAAATTTCAATGTATCACTGAAAGCAAGAGATATTCAGCGATACAGTTTGTTTTGAAATCTTGCATTCATAGGCGAAAGTCAGCGAGTAAGAGAGAACATACCTTGATATCAGCGAATCAATTTTGTTCAGAGAGTAGATGATTAATAGGGTTATACAAGTTCATTGTTATCACTGATCAAATGTGAACCACTGAAGATTTTACTCTTCTAAGTTCAGCATTCCAAGCTCGCTGATGAGAAAATTGAATCTTGTCTCATCAAGAGGTTTGGTGAAAAGATCAGCTAACTGAAAGTCAGTTGGGATAAAATGAAGTTCTATATCACCATTCATCACATGATCTCTGATAAAATGATACCTGATTTCGATGTGTTTGGTCTTTGAATGTAGCACTGGATTGTTGGCTATAGCGATGGCACTTGTGCTGTCGCAATAGGTTGGAATTTTCGAGAGCTGAAGGTCATAGTCCAGTAGTTGATTTCTCATCCACAAGACCAGAGAACAACAGCTTCCAGCGGCTACATACTCAGCTTCAGCTGTTGAGGTGGACACTGAGTTTTGCTTCTTACTTGTCCAACTCACCAGCTTTCCACCCAGGAGCTGACAGCCTCTTGTGGTGCTTTTTCTATCCAATTTGCAACCTGCAAAATCACAATTTGAATAGGAGATTAGATCAAACCCTGAGTCTTTGGGATACCAAAGACCTAGGTTAGGAGTACCCTTAAGGTAACGAAAGATTCGCTTTACAGCGATCAAATGAGATTCCTTAGGTTCAGCTTGATATCGTTCACACAAACAGGTTGCATACATAAGATAAGGTCGGCTAGCTGTAAGATACAGAAGAGAGCCGATCATCCCACGGTACATCGTGACATTAATAGGTTTTCCAGAGGGATCCTTGTTTAGTGTCAGCGGTGGTGCCATAGGGGTTTTCATAGCTGAACTCTGAGTCAAATCAAATTTCTTCAGCATATCCTTAACATATTTTCCTTTATGAATGAAGGTTCCTTTTTCACTCTGCTTGATTTGAAGACCGAGGAAATAGGTTAGCTCATCCATCATACTCATTTTATACTCTACTTTCATTCTTTCAGCGAAACGAGTACAAAGGTCAGGGTTAGTGGAACCAAATATAATATCATCGACATATATTTGAACAAGAATAATATGACCTTTTACTTTCCTGAAAAATAGAGTTTTATCGATTTTACCTCGCTCAAATTTTTCGATTTGGAGATAAGAGGAGAGAGTGTCATACCATGCACGAGGAGCTTGCTTTAAGCCATAAAGTGCCTTATCCAGTTTATAGACATAACCTGGATGCTTAGGATCTGAGAATCCTGGAGGTTGTTCCACGTAGACTTCTTCATTCAGCTTTCCATTGTGTGACACTGATTTAACGTCCATTTGATAAACTTTGAAGTCTCTGTGTACTGCGTAAGCTAAGAATAGACGAATGGCTTCTAGTCTTGCCACTGGAGCAAATGTTTCGTCATAATCTATACCTTTCTCTTGTCTGTATCCCTGAGCAACAAGACGAGCCTTGTTGCGGGTTACAGTTCTGTTACTCCCAAAATGATCAAACAACCATGAAATCCACACAAGATCTATAGAGAGAGAGTAGAGAGAGAAAGTATTGATCGTATTATGTCGGCTCTCTATTACAAGATGTGAGTTCTGCCCTGAATGTTCTCTCAAAGTTACATGATTAGACTAAACAAAAGCTATTTATACCTAAGGACTAAATAAGGCAAATAAGCAACTTTGACTTTCTCACAAGACTTAATACATTGACTTTGACTTTGACAATAATATTATATCTTGAAGAGATATTTAGACCTAACAATCTCCCCCTTGGATTCAAGATTTAAACGTTTGAGAACAACAGTCTTCGGCTTCTTGAATCTTCAAAACTTCGGTCTTTATCAAGGCTTGTCAAAGTCAAATCGTCACAAAATCTTCAGACGGAGATTTTCTTTCATTGATATGGAGAATTTGTTTCTTCACACAAGGCATTTTGATACAATGTAGCGCAAATCTAAGAAAAAGAGATCTTCTTGAGAAACCAAGATGATCAATCGATTTTTCCTAAACTCTAGAAGAATTCTCCCCCTTTTCTTTCTTCGATTTGAGAAATTCAGTCTTCAGTAAGGATATTCACCATATAGCACAAGTTTAAGAAAAATAGATCACAAGATGATCAATCGATTTCTCTTAAACGCTTGAAGAAGAACTCTCCCCCTTTTACTATCTTGAGACGGAATCTTCTTGAAATCTCTTTGACATGAAATTGAAATAAACATTTCTCCCCCTTTATCGATGAAATTGAGCATCATGATCATCGAAAACCTTCTTCAATTTCAGTCGCGTCTCTGATTATCACTAACAATCTCCCCCTTAAAGAATAACCTTGCTCCCCCTCAAAATAAGAATTCTGGAGCATGTTGTATTCTCCCCCTGAAAATATGCATATATTTCATTAATGAACAGTATTTGAAATTTTAGAACGGATTTAAAAGAATTGATACAAGGAAGATAAAATTCATTGAACTACACTTTATAACTACTAATATTTGATCATTTGAAAACTTTACAAAAGAAATTCAACTTAATGAAATTTAACAGATTTTTCAATCAAATGAAATCAAATGCATGTGTTTGGATTCAAATACAAGACATCATTGCATATCAAGTTAAAAATGTTCAGTTTCAACCCCTTTATTAAATCTATTTGGTGCGCTAGCATGCGAAATATGATTAGCACCAAGCATATGCAATTCTAAAACATATAAGAATACTTTGCTCTACTTACACTATTTGTCCAAATCAGGATTTTCACAAATTTACAGGTTTATTGCGACTTTGTATTTTCCCCAAGTATCAAGAGATGTGTGCTCATTGGCATCTTTTCATTTGTGCTTATTGGCATCTTTTGATTTTGTCATCATTGACATCTTTTGATTTTGTGCTCATTGGCATCTTTAAATCAAAAAGTTTAGTAGGAATAAGATACACCGTTAAACATGGCTTTCTATCTGGTTCTATAGCAGGATTTGGGTCAGCGGATCCCAGACCAGTTGGCCTTAGGTGCTAGGTGTCGAGCACCCCTTAGAACTTACTTTCCCAAACCAGAAAGGCCACATCGATATATCGTAAACCCATTTGTACCAGTAGAACATGGCTTTCTATCTGGTTATATAGAAGGATTTGGGTCAGCCGATCCCAGACCAGTTGGCCTTAGGGACTAGGTGTCGAGCACCCCTTAGGACTTAATCTCCCAAACCAGAAAGGCCACAGGCACAAACTTTCAAACTAAATGATTTTTATTTGTTAATTTGATGCATCTCAATCACTTGGTTCTAAAACATAGTGCTTCCCCCATATTTTCGTTTCCATCCATCATTCTGACATTTAGGCTTTTCTGAGCATTATATTCTATATAAGTTCAGATTTCCATATTTTTGAGCATTCAGCATAATTTCATTCATGTTTTGCTGACCTTTCGATTTATTTCAGAGGTAAAAGTTGAAACAAATGTAACTCAGATAATACAAAAATACTTGTAAAATCATCTTTTAGCACACATTTAATTCATTGAATGAAAATTGAAAATTTCATCTCGTTGAATTAAATTTGTAAAGATTCAAATTTTCAAAGCAGTAGAAACAAAGTATAATACAATGTTACCTTTTACCACTTGTTCCTTGAAATAGAAAGATGTGACAGTTAAGGATATCACCTGAGAAGTATGATCATGCGGTAAAAGATTTAACCTGATAAGTAAGAGTTCTAAACTGATTTGTTTAAAAGTCTTAGCCATTGAAGTTCGGGTCCTGAACTGAATTGTTCAGAAGCCATAGTCGTTGAAACACGGGTTTTGAACTGATATATTCAAAAGCCAATAACGTTGAAGCACGGGTCCTGAACTGATGTATTCAGAAACCAATTACGTTAAATGCACATATACATCTTCTTCCGAGAGTTCAACGCTTTGCTTCTAAATCTGCAAAAACAGATTAAGTAGATTTGGGTACCCAACGCGTCTTGGGTCCTGACTTGTTAAGCGGAGCTCTATAGGAAGGAAAATGATAAGTGCCATACCAAAATTGTGCATCATTATTTTTAACAAAATCATTAGTTCCACAATAAGAACAGCAAATATTCTTTTGTGCAAACCTGGTTAAATTATTTGTGGAATATAATGAACCAGGTTTAGCAAAAGATTTACCTTTCGGGTTAGTGTTCTTGTTGGGAACAGATGATTTTGGTACATCTTTTTGAGGAATCGTACCTTTCACTCTCCATTGCATGTTGACTTTCTTATATGAAGGATGATCAGCAGATTGAGACTTGGAAGAATTATCCACTGAGTGATCATAAAAGAGATTAGAAGGACGAATCGGACATTCTGAATAGCTTTTGGATTTGTTAAATGACTTCACTTTGAAAGCTAAGTCATTTCGTTCCTTGGTCACAAAAGCAAGCTTCTTCTGAATATCAGACTTAACAATCTGCTCCTTCATGATATCAGTCGATAACACAGCCAAATTCTTTGTCAGTTTACGTATTTCCTGCTGAAATATCTTCCTTTCAACAGAGAATTCGTCTTTAACGCTCCTAGCTTGAAAGTCAGCTTTCTTCATCTTTTCTAGCTCTTGACTTTCTATATCTAATTCCTTTTGAAACTCAGATATATTCTTTGACAGTTTCACATTCTTTGCTTCAAAGATTTTCCTTTCATTTTCAAACTCAACTCTTTCCTTCTCTAATTTTTCCTTTTCAAGAAATAAAACTTTCTCAAAGTCTGAATTTTGTTTAGAAAGTTTTATGCATCTGAGTTCAAGAACTTTCTTTTCTTCATCTTCTTTCTTCTCAGATTTTAAAGTCTTTTCTAGTTCCGAAACTTTCTGAGAAAGAGAAAGAATTTGCTTCGCATAACACTTCTTGTCATTCAAACGATCAGCTTTTACTTTTCTGAACTTTTCTCTTTCCTCTTTTAGCAACTTTTCCATGTCTGACAGCTTCTTTGTGAGCTCAATAACCTTTTCCTTAAGATCTTCTTTTTCAGCTTCAGACAGGTTCTGTTCCGAATCCTCTTTCTCAACTTTCTTTCCTTCTTCCTTTCTCTTTGTAAAGGCAACTTCAGATCCATGCATTCGCTTAGATAATTCGTTCCACATAAGCATTGGATTGTGTTTGAAACAGTCAATGATTTTGTTAATATGTTTTGGAAGTGCAAGGATCAAGTTGGATGAAGCTTCCTTATCAGCTTTCAATCTTTTCTTCTCTTCTTCTGTAAAATCATTCTCCATTTTATTTCTGCTCATTGGACCTTCGGAGAATGATTTTATCATATTCTCTCCATTTTCTCTACCTGCAATAAAGTCGATGAACGTAATTCTCCATCGTTCAAAATCAGAATCTTTGATTAGCACAGGTGGTTGGTTCATGATTGCTTAAAGACAACGGATCTTTATAATGAAAAATCTACTGAATCTGCGGAAAATGAACGATCAGAAAAAAAATTATATAAAACTTTTTCTTGAAAACCCATTAAAGTGTATGAAATATACTATAGAAAAAATTTCAGTACAAAATTTTTTCTCAAAATGAGATTTGCGCGAGACGAGGGTGGCGCAAAGTGAGGTTTCAGTATAAAAACTTTTTCTTAAAACTTTTTTTTTAAAACTTCAGTATAAAAAAATTTCTTAAAACTTATTTATTTATTTTTTTAAACTCCTCGCAAGTGGCGCAAAGTGAGGTTTGCGCGAGACGAGGGTGGCGCAAAGTGAGGTTTGCGCGAGACGAGGGTGGCGCAAAGTAGAGGCTGGCGCAAAGTGGGGTTTGCGCTAAGAGACAATGGCGCAAAGTGAGGTTCTCGCAACACGTTGATGGCGCAAAGTAGGGTTTGCGCTACCCGTTGGTGGCGCAAAGTAGACTTGGCAGAAAAATTCAAATGCAAAGATGAACTGGCGCAAAGTGTGGATCTGGCGCAAAGTGACCAAAAACGATCAAAATCTCTCAATTTGCAGAATTACACATCCATATTCTTCAAATTTGATCGAAATGCTGTTTCTAACACAAACTTGTAAGGTAATTTTGCAGGAAAAACACAGAAATCGAGCAATTTGTTCAAACAGATCAAAATAATCGCACAATAACAAAATCTCGTAAATCCTCAAAATGATGTTCAAATCAGCAAAATTAGTCCATGAATCTTGAACCAAAATTGTTCTCCTTTCAAAACCGAATCCAGCGATCACAATATCTAATCCAAATTCACACAAACTTGTAAAAATTCAAGAAAAATAGATTTTCTTGAAGAACTTCAAGAAACTCGATCAATTTTTCTTCAAATCCACAAATTTGTTAGATGAATTTGTGAAATCTCTGCAGTAAAAACTGTTAGACCCAGATTGATCAGGTAACAACGATTCAATGAGAAATAACAAGAACGATTGATGATTTCAACTTGTCATCCCTCTCACATTCAAGAATTAAGATAGTTGCAAATATTGGAATGAAAATCAAAACTATCTCTCTCTAACAATTAGGCTCTCTAATGAATAATGAATCGCTTATCGAACGTCTAATCTAATTCTAAGGTTAAGACTAACCTTATATACTTAGGCCTTAAGCACCACGGCCCATGGCCCATTAACCTAAACTAAGCCCAAATTAATGATTAAAGGCTTTTACAATTATTTAACCTCTATAATTAAACTAATTAAGCGCTATATAATTATTTATATATCTTTCTAATATGTAGGACATTTATGGTCCTAACAATCTCCCCCTAAAGATATATAAATAAAAATCGGTCTTGAAACCTTCATGTCTTGATCTTCTCTTCTTCTTGAATCTTTGAAAACTTCGGTGTTGCTTGTCTTCATGTCTTTTCAGCGATCCCCCTTGAATAAAGCTCTTGGTCTTCATATCTTCAACTTTGTAACCAGATTTGGTGAACAATGAATTTGTCTTTGAACCGCGAGTTGACTTTGCTTTCAGCTTCAGCTTGTAGAACCAATATGCTCGATGGAGGAAATGGAGGCGAACACCACTTGATGAAGGATGAGAAGAATTTACCACTTGTAGGCACTTTGAACTCTTTTCGCTTTGAGCTCTTTTCGGAACTGTTACTCCCCTTCGGCTGATACTCCCCCTTGGCTTTTGCATGGGGACTTCTTTACTCCCCCTCGGATTTTGCTAACTCCCCCTCAACTTGATATGCGGTGTCTTTGAATCTGTACCCTTTCTCCCCCTCATGATGAGTAGGAGAATCCGGAGCATCATGTATGATCAAAGACAATAGTAGCGAGTGGCAAAAAAAAATCCAGATAAACATTAAGTTACAAGAATGGGTTAATCAACTAACACAGAAACACGTTAGTAACTGTTATCACAACAATTTAAAAAAATGTGTGGCCTATGTTCAGAGTTGGCAAAGGGGAATCTCTGATAGGACTTCCAGTTATCACTGAAGTAAAATATTAAAAATTACCTCTCAAACTGTTCCGGCAATATCACAAAGATATGCAAATGGAATCACAAAGACTCGTGCATGTGTGAAAGAAAGTAGATTCTATCTGTTTGGCTCAAATTGTTGATTTAACTTGGGACTCAAGTTAAAATCAATTGTCACAGTGATTAGAATATGAAGTTCGGAGACCGGAGCTGATGTCTTCCTTTTTCAATTTCTAAGACCTCCGAGTGAGGAATAGATAGATTATGTGCTAATCTCCGTGAATATGTGAAACAAGCATCTTTTGTGAGATACTTGAGTGGCTGGGTGGGGTGACACGAGTTATCGACACTGGGTCCATGCCTGTTTCAATATTCATCTCCAAAGAACGAGAATGAATAGATTGTGTGGTTACCCGGATAACTGACTCGGTTTGGTAAGGACCAGTTAATTCTTTTAAGTCCTGTCACAGCCTCACCATATTCTTTTCTCTCCAAACTCATCTATTAATCTAGACCCCTCACTGATGTCTAAAAGGATGTGTTTCTTGGGTAGGTCCTTCCGGTTCTGGCTTGACCATAGAAACAATGTAATTCCTAACACTCCTTTCATGCAACGAGTAGAATAGTGTAGTGAACAATGAAGTACGAGTTCTAAACTGAATTGTCTAGAAGTCATAGCATTTAAGAACGAGTCCTGATCTGAGTTGATCAAAAGTCATGACGTTTAAAAAACCGAGTTCTGAACTTAATTATTCAGAAGTCATTAAAGTTAAGTTCGAGTTCTGATTTGAGGTAATCAGAAGTCGTTGTTGAAAGACCAGAATTTCAAGAAACAGATTCAAGCGCAAAACAGAATGACTCAAAAGGCACAATATTTGCAAGAAATGAAACAATGATCAGAAAGTTTAATTGTGAGGAACAAGTCACAATTAATAAAACAGATAAGAATTGAATCATTAATATGAAATGATGAACTATGAGCACTAAGTGGAATTCAAAAACGGGTGTATTTCCATCGAAAAATCAACAAACATTTGAGACATGGAAATAACTAATTCAAGAAAAATGACACATGGCAATCATGGAATTTAATCATGGAGAATAGCAAACACAAGTAAGTTATCCAGAATGAATTCCCACGGTCTTTGAATTTAGTTGAAGTTCACATACCTTGCATACGATAGTACTCCCCCTCAAAATTGGCCTAACCTTTGAATGCTCGTCATGTGAAAAGAATCTTCTAATTTAAATGTACATGACGTTCCTGCAAAACGGATTAGAGCGATTTGGGTATCCATCTTGGGATGGATCCTTGACGGTTAGATGCCCTATTATAGTGAGGACTGGGGATACTATAAGTACCATACCAATAGTTAGAGTGGTCTTTCTTCACAAAGTCATTTGTTCCACAATAAGAACAACACAACCTTTGTGTAGATAAGCTGATCAGTTTATTGACAGAGTAAACATGATCAGTTTTCATAAAAGGTTTAGCATGGAAAGCTATGTTATTCTTGGCATTCTTTACAGGGACAAATGGCTTTGGAGCAGAAGTGGTTCCTTTAACTCTCCACTCCATTTTTACTTTCTTGAAGGTTTGATTATCTTTATTATCAACACGAGAATTATAGAAAAAATTGGAAGGTCGAATCTGATCTTTGAAAAATCCTTTGATTTGACAAAATTCTTTGAATCAGATTTAACCTTTTGTTTCTTCAAAGACTCGGTAGTTAATTCAGATAATCTCTTTGTAAGCTTAGACATCTCAGTCTGAAAGGTCTTTCTTTCTTTTGCAAAATAATCTTTCAAACATTTAGTTCTAAAGCCTTCAACCTTCATTCTCTCATTCTCTTTGCTTAGAATGTCTAATTCTTTCTCCAGATCGGATATTTTCAAAGAAAGTTCTCCATTCCTTTTAGAAAAAGATTTGCGTTCAGTTTCAAACTTTTCTCTTTCAAAAAACAAAACTTTTTCAAAGTCGGAGATTTGTGTTGAAAGTTTTAGACATCTAAGCTCAAGACTTTTCTTCTCTTCAAGAGATTTGGTTGAAAACCCATATTGCTTTTGAAGAAGCAATTCTTTCTCCTTTTCAAAAACCTTTTCAAAATTAGTTAGTTTATTTTTAAGCTCAAGGTTTTCAAGGTACAGGAGTTTACCTTTCTCTTCTTCTTCAGCAAGCTTCTCAGAGCTCTTCCAGATTTGAGATTTGAGCTCCTTCAGTTCTTTTATGTACTTGCTGCACAAATCATCTGCTTACTTGATATTCTTTTCACACAAACTCGCTTTCCCTTTCTCAGTCTTCTTGATATCACCTCGTGATGATAAATCAATCAACTTCCTTTTCAGCTCAGAGTTTTCAGACTCTAATGCTGTTGCCTTTTCTTCAGACTTGGCAAGCTTATCAGAATATTCAGAAATTTGCAGTTTATGTTTTTCGATTAACTTGCTGCAGAATTCCTCTTGTTGCTTCATATTCTCTTTATATAGCCTTTCAAATTTGAAACACTCAAAACTAAGGCAATTCGACATTGTTACCTGAAAATTTATGATCGTTAATCGGTGTTGATTTTGAAGAATCAAAAAATTGAGGAAGGAAATCAAAGATTAAATTTGAAAAAAAACAAATTTAAAATAAATTTGTTTCCAAGAATTAAGATCTGATTATTGAATCTGAACGAACGAAACCTGCAAGATAAACAAACCAAGTTAGATCAAGAACGACGAGAATAAATCACAGAAATAATAATAGTCGCTACAAAGTTCAAATCGTCGCAAAAGGTCTCAAACGTCACAAAAAAATTTGCAAAACAATCGTTAAGAAAAATCGCAACTTTCGTTAAAACTTTTAATCACGAGATGTGCGGTAACTCGGGTACCGACGAGAACTAACCAACCAAACTTACTAAAACAAAAGATACTTACCGGATAAAAATGTTCGCGACTTACCGGGTGATGATTGGGTTACCGGAAAGAGAAGAAATCCGGATGAGGAGCTTACCGGATAAAATTTGTTTACCGGATAAAATAAAATTAAGTGAACTTACCGGGTGAAGGTGAGAAATCAGGATGTATGAGTTGTTTTTCTTTCCGAATAATAAAAAAATTTGTTTTCCGGATGAACAGTACTTTCCGGATGAACAGTGTTTTCCGGATGAACAGTGTTTTCCGGATAAAAAATAATTTGTTTTCTTGTGTCCGATTAAATTCACCCGGGGACCAGGAACAATCCGGATGATTTGCCGGATAGTGATGAAAAATTAGTAAACTTACCCGGAAAGATTAGGAAACGTCCGGACACTGCTGCTGATCGAGAAATTCGGATCAAAATTCGATAGGGTTGCTTGATTCCACTCCCGATTGGAGAACGATTTTTGAACAAGAAAAACTGCACTTTTCTTCAAAAATTTGCTGTAGTTCGGAAAAATTCTGGGAGCTTTCTGTACGTCGAACGACCAATCCAACCGGTCAAAATGTGAAACAAGGTGTCTCGAAGCTACTGTCCAAAAATCACGACGATCCGACGGTTCAATCTCCGGGAATAGGCGAAACGGCCGGCTGTGATTTTCCAGAAAATTTTCTGCGAAAATTCTTGCTTTTTCTTTCTTTCGTTCGTCTTCTTTCGTCTCTTCAAATCACCGATTATGATCTGATACCAATTGTTAGACACAGATTGATCAGGTAACAACGATTCAATGAGAAATAACAAGAACGATTGATGATTTCAATACCGATTTTTATTTATATATCTTTAGGGGGAGATTGTTAGGACCATAAATGTCCTACATATTAGAAAGATATATAAATAATTTATTAGAGCTTAATTAGAGTTTAATTAATTCATTGTAAAAGCCTTTGATTATAAAAGGGCTTAGATTAGGTTAATTGGGCTTGATTAGTTTAATAGGCTTGGGCCTTGTGTGTTTAAGGCCTAAGTATATAATGTGATGTTTGCCTTAGGAATTAGGTCAGCCGATCATAGACGATTCATTATTATTCATGAGAGCTTAATTGTTTAGAGAGAGATAGTTAGGATTTTCATTCAAACCTTTGTAACTATCTTGATTATTGAATATGAGAGGGATGACAAGTTGAAATCGTTATTTGTTATTGTTATTCCTCATTGAATCGTTGTTACCTGATCAATCTGGGTCCTACAAAAACACTCGATCACTTGCTCTGATACCAATTGTTACTCCCAAAATGATCAAACAACCATGAAATCCACACAAGATCTATAGAGAGAGAGTAGAGAGAGAAAGTATTGATCGTATTATGTCGGCTCTCTATTACAAGATGTGAGTTCTGCCCTGAATGTTCTCTCAAAGTTACATGATTAGACTAAACAAAAGCTATTTATACCTAAGGACTAAATAAGGCAAATAAGCAACTTTGACTTTCTCACAAGACTTAAAACATTGACTTTGACAATAATATTAAATCTTGAAGACATATTTAGACCTAACAAGTTCCATGTTCATCCAACTTGTTTCGATAGACCCATTTAGTGCCAATCACTAACTTGTCGGATGGTCTAGGAACGAGCTTCAAAACTCTGTTTCTTTCGAATTCTGTCAGCTCTTCTTGCATAGCGCTGACCCAGTTTGGATCTCTGAGGGCATCATCTGTTTTCTTTGGTTCAATTAGAGAAATAAAGTTAACAAATAAACAAATGTTACCTGCACTTCGTCGAGTCTGAACACCAGCATTTGGATCACCAAGAATTTGTTCAATGGGGTGATTTATAGTCCATCGCTGAGCCGGAGCATAAGTCGTTGACTCAACCTGAACTTCTGGAGGAGCTGAAGATGAGGCTTCACCAACTTCTGGTATATCAGCCAAGAGAGGGAGAGGTTCAGATGTCATTTCATTCACTGATTGCTGAGAAGTAGATGGTATGTCTGAGACAGAAGGTTCAGAAGCAGACATAGTGTTTAGAGGAACATCTGAGACCCATGATGTTTCAGCTTCACTTGTCTGCATGCTTGGGATGATGGTAGGATCATCATCTTCAGCGGGATGAGCATGAGATGGAGGAGTGGGAACATCTTCTGAATCACCAAGATGAGAAAACATTCATTGATTCAGTTCTTCGGTATCAGCAGAAGGTCTGGAGTTCGCTGAACGGGATTCGTCAAACGTGACGTGGATTGTTTCTTCTACAGTTTGTCTTCTTCGATTGAAGACTCTGAAGGCTTTGGAGACTGAGGAGTATCCAAGAAAAATTCCATCATCAGCCTTAGGATCAAACTTTCCAATGGCATCTATGTTGTTCAGTATGAAACACTGACATCCAAAGATGTGAAGAAAGCTAATTGAAGGCCTTTTCCCATGGAAAAGTTCATAGGTTGTCTTCTTGAATCTTTTGACAATCAGCGATCTGTTTTGAGTAAAACAAGCAGTGTTGACAGCTTCTGCCCAAAACTGAGTAGGTAGATGAGAATCGCTGAGCATTGAACGTGCAGCTTCGATAATAGTTCGATTTCTTCTTTCAGCGACTCCATTTTGTTGCGGTGTTCTCACTGAGAAAAAATTGTGAGAAATACCCTTACTTTCAAAGAAGGAATCAAGAGAACTGTTTTTGAATTCAGTCCCATGATCACTCCTTATTGAGCGAACGGTCATGTTATTCAGGACTTCCATTTTCCTGACAAAAGTGATGAGTTCTTCAGGGGTGTCACTCTTAGAACGGAGAAACATTACCCAGGTATAGCGAGAGAATTCATCAACTATGACCAATGTATATTTCTTTCCAGCGATGGATTGTTTGTTAACAGGGCCAAACAAATCCATATGGAGAAGTTGTAGAGGAGATGACACTGAGGAAACTTGCTTAGATTTGAAGCTTGCTTTGGTTTGTTTGTCTTTCTCACATGCTGAACATAGAGACTCCTTAGCTTATGAGTGTTGAGGTAGACCAGTGACCAATTCTTTTGAATAAAGAGTGTTCAGTGTCTTGAAGTTGAGATGAGAGAGCCTCTTATGCCACAGCCAGTTGACATCAGATGAGGCTTTTGAGAAGAAACATGAGTTCTCAGTGGTTGTAGAGTCCATGTTTATAACATAAATATTTTCCATACGGTATCCGCTGAGAGCTATCTTCTCCTTTTTGTCAGTTGACAAAGCAGGATTCCTTAGTGAAAATCACTTTGTTATCCTTGTCACATAGTTGACTGATGCTTAGAAGATTGTGCTTCAGTCCTTCAACATATGCGACTCTTCTGAAGGTTGTTGTACCATTAGAGAGTACACCAAACCCTCGGGTATAGCCTTTTCCGTTTCCACCAAAAGTCACTGAGGGACCCTTCTCTTCCTTGTATTCAGTGAGCAGGTTTTTCTTTCTAGTCATATGTCTAGAGCATCCGCTATCAAGATACCAGATACCCTTCTTAACATGCAAACAAAGGAAGATTAGTTTGACTTGGGCACCCATTTTACCATGGGCCCACACTTGTCAGTGGTGGTAGAGGAAGTGGAAGATTCAGCAATCTTCGCAGCATTTGAAGATTCAGCTTTATAACTAGTCTTCACTTTGGTTAATTTCTTAACCTCAGTGGTAGGTTTCACCTTAACCTGATTTGCATGAGGAATGGTCTTCTTTGCCTTGGGGGCATTGATCTTCACCTTAGCTAACTTTTCAGCTTTGGTGGCTATGGGGCACTTACTAGCAATATGATCGGTAAGTCTACAGTGATAACATTTCCTATAGCTAAAAGTAGCTTTAGGACCATTTGCATGCTTAGCCGTTAATT
This sequence comes from Saussurea involucrata, assembly GCA_033807775.1. NCBI lineage: Eukaryota > Viridiplantae > Streptophyta > Magnoliopsida > Asterales > Asteraceae > Saussurea > Saussurea involucrata. The sequence continues at coordinate 61,673,969 of CM066315.1, read as the reverse complement.
TTAAATGAGCAGGGCCAGCATCAAGTATACCTTTTGCATTGGAAATGGAAGGAACAATCAGTTCTTCAGATTTCTTATCAATAATATCCACTCTGATTCTAGGAGTAGATCGCTGAATAAATCCAGGGATAAGTCACTGAAGCTTTAGAAGCATTCAGCTTAGGTACAAAGGTACCCTTTTGAGGTTTTTGGTTGAAAACCTTTTCTTTGCCTTTACCTTTATGGATAAAGGTAGGTTTTTCCTCAGGGATAAGAGTTTTAGAAGAAGAACACTGAGATGAGGAAGTATCAGGGATAGAGGACACAAACATTCCAAACTTAATCATGGAATGATCAGTGGTTGGTTCTTCAGCGTCAATTTGTAACCAAGACCACGTTTGTCACTCATGGGAATCTGAGACTTTATTGTGATCGTTGTTAAGGATTTACACCATCCTTCAATAGTAGCCTTTTCAGCCTTTAATGCAGCGATAGCTTCTTCACGTTCGATTTTGACTAGCTGATTTATATGAACCTGATCTTTTAATTCTTCTTTAATTTTAGAAAGCTTTTCTATTTGAAGGTGACAGTTTTTAAGCTGTTCAGCGAGATCAAGGTTTTGATTTTCAACTATGGCTTTGCCATTCATGGCATCATATAAATTCATAGTCAGAAGATCGATTTTCTGAAGACTATCAACTTCATCAATATCTGAAATATTAGTAAAGAAAGAAGTTGATACCTTAGTGTAGAGGTTGAAGTAGAGGGAATGTCAGAATTTCCTTCCTCTTCTTCGATTTTTTCCATGAGGCAGAGATTGGCCTCATCATTATCTTCAGAGTAAGATGATTCTTCTTCATCAGAGGCAGCCCAGTCAAAGTCAGCTATCAGGCCTTTGACTTTCTTCTTAAAGCTTTTCAGTTTTGCATACTTTTCTTTCAGCTTTTGATACTTGTCATCTCTAGCCCTGGGGTTAGAAGATTTCTTGGAGAAAGCTGAGGGTTTAAAGACTTTCTTTGACCTGCATTCACTAGCAAGGTGTCCTACTTTCTCACAGTTAAAGCAGGTAGCAGTAGCCTTATCAACAGGGATTGATGATTTTGGCTTGTCAGTGAGTGCAAGGGATTTGTTCCTTTTGAAGTTACTCTTTCTAGCGAATCTCCTGAACTTATTAGTTAGGAGTGCTAGAGATTCATCAAGATCTGAAGAGTCAGCATCTGATGAGCATTCAGAGTTAGTTTCCAACTCAGTGACAGTGATAGTAGATCGCTGAGTGGAAGGTGACTCTGAGAGTAAAGCAAAATGGATGCTTTTGGAATCTTTTACAAGATTCTTCTTAAGATGACACGACTGCTCATGATTGAGCATAGTGCCATATAAGGTAGAGAGAGTCATAGATTTTAGATCCTTTGATAGCTTGAGACACATTGAATAACTGTCCCAGCTTTCAGGTAAACATTCTAGGAACTTTGTCAGAATTTCAAAGTTAGAATATTCCTTACCAAAGATTTTCAGATCAGTAATTAAACAGTTAAACCGCTGATGTACTTCAGAGAGAGATTCATTCTTACCACAAATGAAGCTTTCGTACTGTCATACCAGGTTGATATTTCTTGAGTCCTGGACTTCAGACGTACCTTCATATTGAACACAGATTGTGTCCCACATTGCTTTGGAGGGTTTCAGGTTCATGACGGAATGGTAGACTTCGTCAGGAAGAGCAATGGAAAGAATAGATCTGGCTTTTGTGTCGATAGCCACCTTCTTCTTATCTTCATTAGACCAATTGTGAGGTTCCTTAGGAATGATTCTTTCAGGAATGGCAGCTCTAGTTGTAGTGCCTGGAACTTCAAGATCAATCCTAACAGGAATATATGGGCCATTTTCGATGTAATAAGGCATAGTAGGGTCTACACCTTCTAAGAAGAGTATCATCCTATTTTTCCACAGATTAAAGTTATCTCTGGAAAATCTAGGGGGTTTTGCAAGAGAACCATTGTCAATATAGTTTGTGTTTGTGTTGGTAGCCATTATGAAAAATAGCAAGGAAGAGAAAAGATTAGTATAAGCAAGATCTTGTTTATGAGATTAAACAATCTGCTCTGATACCACTTGTTGGACCCGGAGGGTTATACAAGTTTGTAGAAGGGGGGGTTGAATACAAACACACATATTTTACTTTTCTAAATTGTTTATTGATATGTATCAAACAATTTACAACTTGTTGCGGAACAAGATTAAGGAATAAACCTAATCTAAACAAGTTAAGAGAAACACTAAGTTTTTTTGCACTAGAAATAAGTTAGAGAGGAGATAAGAATATTAAGTATAATATTCTAACACAAAGTAGTAGAGAGAAGAAGATGGCCGAGCACTTCATTTCTGAAGTAGGGTTCTTCTTATATACTGCACGCATTTAATGCATATCAGTACAACTTTACACGTGGCAACAGCTGATTGGTTGCATGTTTTGACTTTTGTAGACAACCTAGTAGCCGCATGATGAACAATGTAGAATCAGAGTTGGTTGTACGATTCTGGAAAAAAGGGATGTCCATTCTAACATTTCGTACGGAGGCGTGCAAGGGGGTAAGACAAAAGTAACTTGTAGAGGAAACTTCATGATCAACGTTCGCTGAATAGATGTTTATCAGCGAGTGACAAAGTTCAGCGTTCGTTGAAGTCTTCTACTTGAAACTTCACGTTGAGTGGACAAATCTTGGCTTCGTTGATATCCACATCAGTTCATTAGTAGACTTGTCGCTGGTTCTTTGGCTTGATCTTCGACTTCAGCGTAGAACATAGTTGACGTGAAACTTGTCTTCAGGGATCATAAGTAAACAACAAAGATTATCAACGATCATCAATAAGACTGAACAGGCTCAGGTTTTATTGATGAACAGTATCGCTGAATGTATAATTTAAAGAGCATGAGTTTCCTATCAGCGGTACTGTAGAGACATAGTACTTATCAGCGATAGTGAAACTCTAATACATATTGTCTACTTACAATTTTCACTAGGTGATTCTTAGAGAGTCATTATCAAATCACTGAGGGTTTGGATCAACAATTATTGGGTGTAAAGTTCATGAAAGTGTAAAATCAACTGAGATTTCTCCAAGCTTGGTGTGGATTCATCACCATTTTCAAGGTAACCCTCAATTCTTCTCCTTTGCAATCAAATTATAAGATCTTGAGTGGTGGAGTCTGAGTTTTGTATTGATCAATTTGAAAGAGAAGAAATGGAGATTGTGTTTGTGTTCACCCTATTCTCTTAGTGTAAAATTGGAAGGTTTAGCTATTAAAATGGTTGGTATCGGTATCCTCCCAATGCTAATGGTATAACACAAGATTTGGATTCGAGTGTGGAGTGAATGTTTAGCGTTCGTTAGAAAACCAGAGACCATATCTCGCTATCCGGAACCCGTAGGGAACCGGAAGCGTTCCGGAACCCGTAGGGAACCGGAAGCGTTCCGGAACCCGTAGGGAACCGGAAGCGTTCCGGAACCCGTAGGGAACCGGAAGTCGTACCGGAACCAATAAGGGAACCGGAAGTTGTATCGGAAACCCGAATGGATTCCGGGAGTTTTCCGAATCCGGGATTAGTGACACCGGAACCCGGTAGGAACCCGGAAGCTATCGAGTCCGGAACTGAGTCCGGATATGTTGGATCAGGACTTTTGTTTAGTTGTAGGCTTCTGAGTGAGTAGAGGGTCTTATCGGCTCTTTTGATTTAATACGATTGTAGGTGTGAATAGAGGGTAGCGGTTAGGTACATCGGATCAGGTGAGTCTCTCTAAACCCAAATCTTATACAATTGTGATTATTATACAAGTGTTCGACTGTGTACCTATCAACTGCTTTTACTTACGAAGGGAATAGTGTGTGTGGCGGAAATGAATAATTTAAATGTGTGTGAACATGTTATGGCTATGGTGTGAAATGGGGGGTGTGTCCCATAATATCTATATAAATGAATTTGTTTCATATATGGGCGGTGTGTGCCCTATTACGCTGTCACGGTGTGTGTGACCATAGCGTGTGCTAGTAGCATGTGTCGTTGTGTGCCTATCTTATTAAGCGTGCTTCGTTATGATTTTGTATAAACTCTTCTGTAACTATTTTATAAATTGTGATATTTATGACGTGGCCTTGTGTTGAGGTAACTCACTAGACCTTATGGTCTAACTCTCGCTTTCAAAACTAAAACCCTTTTCAGGTAAGCAGGTAGCCGAGAGCCCGTTTAGAGGATTGGCAAGACGTGAGTCGGAGCTTGCGTATAGAAGGATTATAAGATTTTCCTTTTATTTTGTAGTTATGTTCTCAGCTGTAGTTAGGGTTATTTCCGCAAACCCAGTTTTGTAATTTTGTTAGTGTGACTATGTTGGGCCATTTTGGCGTTTTGAATTGAAGGAGTAGTTTTGGCATGCTCGTTTGGAGTGGGTTGTTACAATTTATTTAGATTGTATTGACGAGCATGGAGAGGGGAAATGGAGTAGGTTTTAAGGGTAGGTATTAAATATTAGAGATGTGGAATTTTTGTTGATTACATGGAAATAATTTAAATGACATGGCAATATTAATGTTAATTTGTATTTTTAAAATAATATAATTAATGACATGTCAAGTGTAACATGTTATATAGGTAACCGAGTCCCTTATTTGGTTGTAAAGTTTTGCTATAGATCCTTAAACATGTCTTTTAAAAGTAGAATCCCCATAACATAAATTAAAGTAAAGTACGTTTCCTTTTTACGCAATTTAGTCTAATAAATATGCTAAATTATGGTTGCCTAAATAATTATTATATAAATCATATTATTTATAAAAAATTTAATTTGTATATATCACACATTGCAAAAAAAATTATACTGCTTCAGATTTATAACGGAACGGTAATTACACAACTATATATGCTGGACCTGAGTTTCTAAGAATGTAAGAAACCTATACCAGTGATAGGGTGGATCTATTTAGAAGTATACGGTGACACATGTCATCATCTCCTAGTTTCGTCATTAGAAAAAAAATATGTTTTTGAAAGGTGTTGCTATTATATTGTTTTGTTGGGTATCACATTGTAGTTTTTGAAACTAAAAAGTTAGCGTAAAACATTAATGGTGGTAGTTTTAAATGTTCCGGTCTCTATCAAAAGGTCTAGGTGCGGATTATGTTCTCGTTTCTTCACAAAAGCAATGGATTTGGTTTCAAGGAAAGAGTTACACAAATTGACATCCTTAGTTTGCTAATTTCTTTGTTTTCACAATGGAATAAAGCCCCAACTTTGTGGTTTAAAATCTATATAAACACTTCAAATTTTATTTAATTATATTTTGAGACCTATCAAGATTTTAGTATTCCAGATCTACGGGTTGGTTGGACTAATTTTTCTCTCTTCCGTGTACAACAATTTGAAGTTGCTTGGATTGCGATACACATATATGTGTAGACCTGGTGTTCACAAAGTGTACACGGGTGTTCATAATGGTTAGAGAGACATTGTTCACAAGGTGTGCACTACTGTTCACAATGTGAACACGTTATTCATGTGCTCGCATCCATCTTCGAGTGAACTATGTAATCAACTTGTTCACTATGTGGTCAACGTAAATGTATATATAGTGAACCTTTTTCAACAGCAATGTATCATGAATACTGTCACAACCTAAACTAATGAATATGAGTGTTCACATAGTGTTTAAGTTGCATGATATAAACTAGCGAAGATACGTTTACAAAGTTTCATAATTAATTTTTTTTAGGTCAAGAGGAGAGAGAGAGAGAGAGAGAGAGAGAGAGATTACAAAAATATACATAATGATTTTTCTACCCCTAAAATTAATTATTCCCTAAAAAAGTGAAGATTGGTTTAAAACATATTTAAATTTTTAATTAATTAAAATGACTACTAATTAATGAGACCTCACAGTTCTCACAAACTGTAGGTTTCTTGTAACACCCTCAAATTTGGAAAGAGCAATTAAATAAAAATTTCGATAAAATAATCAAACAAGGATAAAATCCCTTCTACAAATCCATCCTTGAAAATACTTCAACTTTAAAACATAACAAACTTCAACATTTATTAACTTAAGTCATACACCAAGACTACATAAGGTATGGTGTTACTCAACTCAATACAATTTACTATTCCCAAAATGCGGAAGATTTCACCAAGCTAATCATTTCTCGTGCATACAACTAACACTTATCTCTTCACAGTATCGCTAGTACCATTCCCCAAGCGGAACTTGATACACATGCCAACAAATAAAAAGGTTAGGCTAATGCCTAGTGACTCCAAGAGTTTTCATCATGATTAAAATAGTTCGTTAAACGAAAAGAGTGCAACTTAAATCATGATTTCCAAAAAAGGTTTATATTAAATATGCAAACAACCCATTTCCCAACGCACACAAATCCTTATGACGAAAGCTCCAAAATATATATCATTTCCCTAAAATGGACTCAGAACCAAAAACTCACTTAAAACGTGAATAACTGTTTAATTTCCAAATAATGTAGACGTGAATAAGACTCTATTATTCAAAACCTCCAAACAAGGATGAGACATAATACACAACCAATGAATCATGGAAAACAATCCATATAATAATACGTCACCGAAAACATAAAACTAAATCCAATACTCACGCGCGCATAAAATGAAATGAAATCCAAATACCAAAACATGGAAATGACATGCTTCATTCAAACCTCAATATACGTGGAGGGAAATTCAATATTAAAGTCATCATTTGCAGTCAATCGCACAAGCCCAACGATAATAAATCAAGGACATTATAATATTTAAAATAATGTTGCCCGACAACGGGGGAGACCCATATCCATTGAGAGTGGATGAACACATAAGTATGCCACTCATACATCGTTAATCGGATGACACTTCACGACATGAAAGCCCAAGTGACCCTATGAATCCTTTCAAGTTACACCTAAAGAGACAACCAACCTTAGCGAATATTACCATGAACACCATCAAAGGCCCGACACAGTCTGGGTTACAACCATGGCATTGCCCCGACATGGCGGAGGTTCCAAACGCCCATCAATATGATAGCACAACCGGAGTCAGCCCTCCTAGTGTACACTTGAAAGGTTAAGGTCATAAAACATGGGTCCCGAAGTCAAATGCCACAACATCCAGTTGACTATCAAGTAGAGACTGACTTACGTGCCTATGGATCCAATGCAACACAGTCTAAAACTACATGACTACACATGAATGACCAATGCACTCGAGCATGTAATTATCAATAATATGCAATAAGGTGCAATAAAATGCAATACATGCAAATCATAAATGGGGCTCTACATTAAGCCATTAAAATCGGACAAATGTCCTCAAGACTCTTTTAAGTCCAAACCGAGCTAAAATGCTCAAAACACAATCGACCAACAAATAACGGTCCTCATATAATAAAACGCATTTAAAAGGCGTTTATGTAAACACATACCTCAAATATATGATTAACCCAAAACTCACCACGGATTGGAACGAACGATTTTCCAAATGGACCATACCCTTATATTTACAAAATGTCCCACAACAAGAAAACTTGCGTTTTCCAAATGATTTATAAAATCAAATACACCACAAATACCTAAACCGTTGAATATACTTCATTTGTACAATAAATCGTCAAAAAAGACATATTTATGGTATTTACTTATCAAAATATCCAATTATGGGCATTTTATGAGGTTAATCAATCTAAAATCTACCAAGTATGAAACTTTGTTAAATACTCAACACATTGGAAATTACCAAGTAAAACACATGTTTACTTCAAAATACACATTTTGGCATGTCCATAGTTTTTACAAAGCACCTTAAACTCACCTTTGCTAGATTTGGACTAAATCTAGATTTTTTCTAAACTTGAGCTCCTTTGAAGAAACTTGAATCCTCAAGCCAAAACTTAGATCCACAAGTTTCCAACCTTAAAGATTCATATCGAAATACTTAGAATCGTTCCTCCAAATATATTACTTCACAATCTCCATTTTGACCCAAAATCCTAATTTGACCTAACTTTTCTCAAAATCATCCAAACCGAAATTGGAGAAATAAAACATTAGGAAGTCATCAATGGATCATTTATAACTCATAAAGAAGTTTGGAAATGGATGGGATGAACTTACCACTTAGGCTTTGGTGAAAACCTAGAAAACCCTAGCCACAACCATGAAGAAATGGATGGAGATGATGAACTCTTGATCCTAGCTTCCAATCTTTAACTTGATTAAGATTGACCACCATAATACTTAAGGGTTTGAGCCAAAATGCTCCAAAATGTCAAAGGATGATGTTAGGACGTTCTTGAGAGGTTTTGAGAGAGAATAGACTGATTGTGTGGAGATCATGAATGAGCCAAATACAGAAAAATCGTGACTTTAAGTTGTCTCACATTTTTTGACAATTATATTTATTATAATACACATTTTTTTGTTTTGTTTTGTTAACGAGTAGTTTTAAAAAATGGAATTACATTGAAAACAATGAAAAAAATTGTGTTTTGTTTTTTCTAGTTTGATTTGATTTAGAAAATATACTATTTAGAAGTCATTTAATACCATTTTTTATCCTAGAATGAACAAGTATGATTGTGCTTTGAATCATAAGAATGATTTTGTTGAACAAGATATTAAATTTCCGATTAAACTTTATTCTATTCAACAATTGATTCAACTATCGCATGATTGTTTGTGTTGCTCTAGTTCTGGTTGGAATGACTTTGATGACATTAATAATTCAACTGATTGGTTTGGTTCTTATCATGTCTATAATTCTGAACCAAAACGAAAACCCCGTAAAAACAAAAAGAAACCAAATACAAAACGGGGTTCCCAATCATAGGTTAAACCTAAACAAGAAAGGAAACCCATTTCAAAACGGGTTCCTCCTACAGAGGTTCAACCTACACCCAAGAGGAAACCTGCTTCAAAACGGATTCCTCAACCAGGTGTCAAACCTAACCCTCCAGGACCCATTTTCAAATGGGTACCTAAAGTCCGGTAATATCGTTTTTTCAGGACGGTCATGTGTGGTACTTAGATTCTGGATGCTCCAAGCACAAGACCGGAAGGAGGGAGCTGCTCACGAACTACAAAAAAAAATATTGCGGAGACGTGAGATTCGGAAACGATGACAAGGCGCCGATTTTGGGCTACGGCGATATTGCCCAAGACAAGATCACGATAAAGAAAGTTTCATACGTCGCGGCATCGGCCAATTCTGCGATAAAGATCTCGAGGTCAGATTCAAAGCCAAAAGGTGTAGCGTCCGCACTGACGACGGAACCGAACTGCTGGTTGGAACGCGAAAGACCAACCTCTACACCATCGATCTATCATCCCTGAAGACCAATGACTCTGTCTGCCTGATGTCAAAGGCCAATTCTCAGCAAGCGTGGATTTGGCACCGACGTCTCTCGCACCTGAACTTCAAAAGTATCAACAAACTGGTGCTCGGCGGACACGTGAAAGGCATGCCCGAACTTCAATTCATGAAGGAACGACTCTGCGGGGCATGCGGAATGGGAAAGATGAAGCGAGCAACGCACAAGCCGAAGGCCGCTCCGAGTACGTCTCGGTCCCTCGAACTTATCCATATGGATTTGTGTGGACCGATGCATGTTCAAAGCATCAACAAACGGAAGTACGTCCTGGTGATGGTGGATGACTTCTCGCGCTACACCTGGGTAAAGTTCCTACGCTCGAAGGACGAAACCCATGAGCTGATTATCAACCACCTGAAGACTATCCAACTGAACCTTCGACAGCAACTTCAGACCATCAGGACCGACAACGGGACGGAGTTTAAAAACCAAACGGTTAACGAATACCTGACTTCAGTCGGTATCTCGCAAACCTTCTTGGCCGCACGTACTCCTCAACAAAACGGAGCGGTGGAAAGACGTAACCGTACCCTAGTCGAAGCCACTCACACGATGTTGTCCCAATCAAAGTTGCCTCTATTCCCATGGGCTAAAGCACTATCAACTGCATGCTACACGCAAAACCGCCCCATCATCAACAAGCGGTTCGACAAGACGTCGTACGAGATCATCAACAACCGCATCCCGAACATCAAGTACATCCACGCGTTCAGATGCACGTGTTACGTCCTCAATGACAAGGATGATCTCGGGAAATTCAGTCCGAAGGCAGACGAAGGAGTTTTCATAGGATACTCCATGCAGGCTAAGGCGTATCGCGTTTACAACAAACGGACCAAAACCGTTACTGAGAGTGTAAACGCGACATTCGACGAAGCCGCAGATTTGGATTCTGAACAACTCCGTTCAGAACCCGGTTTAACTGGCGTGCTAGCTTCCGAACTTTCACGTTCGGGATCTGCACAAACAACAGTAAATCCAAATCATGCATCTACGTCGAATGCTCAGCTTTCTGATTTAGATTTACTGTTTCAATGCTTTTATGATGATTTATTTAACGCTTCTACCCCTCGTGTCTCAATGCAAATGATGATTTATTTAACGCTGCTCAAACCGAAGACTCGACAAATCTTTCCGGTCCGCCGCCTTCGACCAGCACTCCAACGATCACTCTGGAGACATCTCAGCCCTCAACGTCATCATCAACTGATACAACCATCCCCCCGGAGGAACCAGTACAAAACCCGGAGATCGCTCCTGAAGATTCGTCCTTCACTACTCTCATTGATCAACCTCTGCCTTCCCCGGAACCAGAAGTTGCTCAACCTTCGACGAATCCTCCCAAGTCTCCTCCGAGAAACCAACCTGCTACACTTGAAGCTATTCAAGACCTTCCAACTGGAGGCTATGTGGATCCGGATACATCCCATTCTACTCAACAGCCGCTTCCACACACCACCAAATGGACAAGAGCTCATCCCCTGCACCAAATTATCGGTGATCCCTCTACTCCAGTTCAAACATGAGGCGCATCGGCCAACTTCTTCATCTTCTCTGGATTCATGAGTAAGATCGATCCTACGAGCATCTCCGAAGCATTAGAAGATCCGGACTGGGTCATGACCATGCAAGAGGAACTCAATCAATTTGAGGCCCTCAAAGTATGGCGACTTGTCCCACGTCCATCTCACAAGACGGTGATCGACACAAAATGGATCATCAAGAACAAGAAGGACGAGGATGGCATCATCGTACGGAACAACGCACGTCTCGTGGCCAAGGGATACCGTCAACAAGAAGGGATAGACTATGACGAGACATACACTCCAATGGCGAGAATCGAAGCAATACGTATGTTCCTTGCATACGCCGTGCATAAAAACTTCACGGTCTTCCAAATGGATGTGAAGACCGCTTTCCTCAACGGCGAGATCAAGGAAGAGGTGTACGTTTCGCAACCGGACGGGTTCGTGGACGAAAAGAAGCTTAATCATGTCTACATCCTGGACAAGGCTCTCTACGGTTTGAAGCAAGCTCCACGGGCCTGGTATGACACGCTGTCTAAGTTTTTAATAAAATCGGGATTTTCAAGAGGTAAAATCGATACAACCCTATTTATTAAAAACGAAAAAGGTTACATAGTGTTAGTTCAAGTGTATGTTGATGACATCATCTTTGGTTCTACTAACCCGCTGTACTGTAAGAACTTTGCCACTCTAATGGGACAATATTTTAAAATGAGTATGTTGTGTGAGATGAATTTTTTCCTCGGTCTTCAAGTTAAACAACTGTCGACCGGGATATTCATAAAAATTAGGCTAAGTACACCCGGGATATTCTTCGGAAATTCCAGATGGAAGAGTCTACACCAATGAAAACTCTCATGGAACCCGGTACAAAGTTACACGCCGATCCTAACGGAAAGGATGTGAACACAAAAACGTACAGGGGAATGATCGGTTCTTTAATGTATCTAACAACTAGTAGACCGGATATCATGTTTTCGACATTTCTTTGCGCCCGGTTTCAGTCAAAACCTAAGGAGTCTCATTTAATAGCTGTTAAACGAATACTTCATTATTTGAGAGGTACTGCTGATCTTGGCTTGTGGTACCCAAAAGAGACAGGTTTTGAGCTTTCGGCATATTCTGATGCAGACCACGCGGGCAACATGATGGATCGGAAGAGCATATCAGGACATGTGCAGTTCTTGGGCGACAGTCTGGTGAGTTGGGCATCCAGGAAGCAGCAATGCGTCTCTACGTCGATTGCCGAGGCGGAATACGTGGCCGCCGCAAGCTGCTGTTCACAAGTTATATGGATGCGCACGCAACTCAAGGATTACGGCTTCACATACACCAAGGTGCCCATCTACTGCGACTCGAAGAACACCATTGCAATATCCAGCAATCCGGTCCAACATACAAAGACGAAGCACATAGACGTTCGGTACCATTTTATCAAGGATCACGTCGAAAGAGGTACAGTCGAACTCTATTTTGTTAATAGAGAACATCAATTAGCAGACCTGTTTACAAAACCCCTGGACGAAAAACGCTTTCACTATCTAGTGTCCAGGTTAGGTATGCTAAATCTGAAGATTTGATCTGATTGTGCGCCCGATACAAGTTCCATACATCTACGAGAAACTGTCTAATCATCATCTGTTGTTTACACTCCAGATGATTAAGTATACACTTTCTCACATCTGTATTCTACTTGTATTGGATACACTTTTCGGTTACATCTCACCAATCTCGTTTCTCTATTCATCCAGGCACGAATAAGATGTATAAAGATCTACGACAAATTTACTGGTGGCCGGGAATGAAAAGAAGTATTGCTCAGCCTGTGGAAGGTTGCTCCACTTGTAAGAAAGTTAATATTGAACATCAAAAGCCTTTTGGTCAGTTGCAACGTTTAGAAATACCTATGTGGAAATGGGATCAGATTACTACAGATTTCATCGTGAAGTTACCAAGGAATCCGAAAGGATTTGATGCTATTTGGGTGATCGTTGACAGTTTGACAAAGTCTGCTCACTTCCTGCCAATAAAAGAAACCTATTCGTCAGAAAGACTAGCCAAATTGTACATCGATGAAATAGTAACTCGACATGGAGTTCCAATATCGATTATTTCTGATCGGGATAGTCGTTTTACTTCAAGGTTCTGGAGGAGTTTTCAAAAAGAAATGGGGACGCAAATAAAGCTAAGTACAACGTATCATCCTTAAACTGACGGTCAGAGTGAACGAACAATTCAGACTTTGGAAGATATGCTACGGGTTTGCATTGTTGATTTTGGGGGATCGTGGGATAAGCATTTGCCGTTGATCGAATTTGCCTACAATAACAGTTATCATTCCAGTATACAAGCGGCACCGTTCGAAGTTCTGTATGGTAGAAAATGTCGAACTCCTCTGTGTTTGAACGAAGTGGGAGAGTGTTAGCTACAATCTTTCTTTTAATAGAAGTATTGAAAAATAGGCTAAGTATAGAAGTCGTCGACAGAGGCTCTGCCGAGTAGCCGAGTAACCGAGAAGACAGAAGTCTTCGACAGAGGCTCTGCCGGGTTAGCCAAGAAGACCGAAGTAAAGAAGCAACAGAAGTCTCTTCTAAACGGACAAGGCCACAGAGCTTCTGTCATACTTGACAGAGCCTCTGTGGTAAAAAGAAGATCTACGCAAAAGATCTAAACAAGGACAAGCGTGTTTCTTACAATATCTGCCATTCGAAGGTTCTGAAGATCATTCTGACAAGGCGTGACCTGACAACTCCACGTGTCAAACTCTGATAGGTTTCAGCCTAAAGCAGAATACGGAACATTTAATGCACGTTGTATCAACAGTAACAGAATAGTGTATTAGTACATTCCAACAACTGTTCATCAACTGTATCCTAGTACCTTCGGTCCTTATTATCTAAGATCTTGTCCCCTTTAGAAGTAGTATAAATAGAAGACTCATGTTGAGTTCTTCTATTAAGCTTAGCACAACACACACACCTTTAGAGCAGTTTCTTGTCAAACCTTTCGGTGTTCTTGGTGTTCTTATTATATCAAATACAGTGAATCATTGAGCTATTTATCTATGTTATTTACACTTTATATATTTGATATTGTGTGTTATTCTACCTCATTATATATGTTAGTTCGTTAAAACGCTTCCGCATTATATATTGTTTGAACTAATTAGATAGAATCTTCATTGTTAAGCAAAACAGGAACCAACAATTGGTATCAGAGCGGTTCTTGATTTTCTATTTCAAGAGATCCTCATTTACAATGATTTTTGGTAGAAACTTGGACTTTTAACCTATTTTCATATCTTTCAAAACATCATCTGTTTTTCTGCCATTCTCGACCTGTTTCGACTTTGGTAAACTTACAGAATCTGTTTATTCGGTTAAAACTCCATTTTAGTGCATTGTTCAAAGGTTTTAAAGCTTATAAACATCCACTTCATTCTCTGAAGGTTTACTGTTCATACCCTATTTTTCTTGATTTCTCAAACCCTTTCAAAATGACAGACACAAACAACTTCTTCACCGCTGGTTCTTTAACCAAACCACCCACACTACTCAGAGATGAGTACCCTCAATGGAAGATACGAATGATTCACTTCTTCGAGGGTACTGACAAAGAACTCATGTACTATATCAACAATCCTCCTTTCGTACCAATGATCACAGTACCCCGTGTACCTGCCACAGACATCACTCATGAAATCCTTGAGCACACGAAACCAAAGACCAAGGACAAGTGGTTAGATCCTGATTGGGAAAAATATGAATTTGCTCAGAAGACTAAGAGACTTCTGATAATGGCCATACCCAATGACCTTTTCTAATCCTTAGATGCGTGTGAATCTGCATACGATCTGTGGAAGGAACTGGAAAAACAACTGGAGGGTGGGGCCAAAACTCAGAAGAACCGCAGAGCCCAATGCATCAACGAGTACCACGCATTCAAAGCTCTGCCGACAGAACCTCTGCAGACAACATAAGATCGGTTCAACTCTCTAATCAACAAGTGCAAGAAGTTCGGAATCCACAGAACTTCTGAGGAAAACAATGTCATGTTCCTAAAGAGTCTCAATGATGAATGGCTCCAGTTGTCTATGTCTCGGCAAACAAATCAAGACTTAGACTCCTGGACTCTGTCAGATCTCTATGGAACGTTGGCAGCTCAAGAGCCTCAGACTGTACAAGCAAAAATTCAAATCAGTGCACCTCTTGCGCTGGTTGGTAAGGCTACATAAGATAAAGAGAAACCGAAAAAGGAGAAAGCAGTGGAAGAAAAGAAAAAGAAGAAGATCTTGATCGTTGATAGTGAAGATGAGGAGGTGGTGGAAGAAGAAAAGACATCAATGGCCTCTATTGCTAAATCGTTAGCCCTTTTGACAAGGGAATTCAGCAGAGGTTACCAGAAGAAGTCTGGTAATGAACGCTATGGAAGAGATGATCGAGGAAGAGAAGGGTCAAATGAAAGGAACGACAGAGGTAGCGACCAACAGAGGTCGACTGACAGAGGTCGACTGACAGAGGTGGTGACCGACAGAGGTCAAACGATAAAGTTGGCAACAATTCACATAACCAAGTATGTTACAATTGTGGTAAGCAACGCCACTACGCCAATAAATGTAGAACTGAAAGAGGTGGTGACCGATAGAGGTCGGACGACAGAGCTGGCAACGGTTCCCAGAACCAAGGATGTTTTAACTGTGGCAAGTCAGGTCATTATGCCGCTGACTGCAGGAGCAAATCAAACCGTCCACAGAGGGACTCTGCTTACTACAAAAAGAAAGCGGAGTTTTATGCTCAGAAGTCGCTAATGGTGAATCAGGAGAACTGGCTGTCAGACGAATCATCTGATGAAGGCGAAAAAAATGCCTTGTTCTGTGGAATGGCAGAGGTCAGCTCATCCGACTCCGATAGTGAGGTATCCACTTCTAACTCTAACTCTAGTCAAGCAGAAGCTGATTTGCTTAAACTAAACATTGAATACACATAACTTAAAAAGACACGCGAAAGTGTTCAAAAGAAGGTTACCTTCTTTGAGAGAGAAGCTAGACTTCTCACTCAAGAAAAGGCTAAAATCTTTCAAGAAAAGGGAGAAATTGAAACAAACTGGAACAAACACCTAAATCCTTTAAAAGAAAAGATTTCTGAACTTAACTCTGCATTAAAAACAAAATCTAAAGAACTTATGGATGTTGAGGCCGACAGAATGAACATTCTAGCTCTTAAACATTATTTTCAAAAGGAAAGAGAAGTCCTCTGTCAAGATTTACTATGAAGAGATTTGTTAATAAAGAAATGTCAAGATGCACAGAAGGTGTACGAGAAAATTAATACACAAATAGGGAGACGGGGAATTGGCTTCTGTGATATAGATCCATACACTGGAAACAAAAGAAACAAGTATCTGTCCTCTCTATTTCATATTGGAAGTACAAGAAAACCCGGTTTTCCAAATTTGCTCTCTGTAAGCAAAAGGCGAAAAGTCTCTGGTGAACCTCACAGAAGGAAAACTCTGAAGATGGTGAAAGTGTGGTTTGAAAACACAGATCTACCATCATCAACCTCTGTCAAAAGAGCGTCCAAACCTAAGAAATATCTGAAAACACAAGATCAGATAGGAATCTTTAAGTTTGGTAATCCCGAGACTCAATCAGATAGGAATCTTTAAGTCTGCACTATAGATTCTGAGAAGAAACTATCGGCAGAGGCACCTGAGTTCTTGCCTGCTTCAACAGAAGAAAAACTGACTCATATTTTTGAAAAAGAATTATTGGAAATCGGTGAAAACAACTTTTATGAATGTCCCAGTACTTTAAAAAATGGCCAAAATCTCTCGAAGGAAACCTTGATGAAAACTTTTGTTGACTTAGAAGATATCCCTGAAAGAAAGGAAGAAAGCGAGTATGGCACATGCTCTGAAAATCTAGCCTCTGTCGAAAGAGAACTAAGTGACTCAACCTCTGTATATGAGGACGATTCATCCTCTGACGAATCTGAGACTGACTCTAAGTCAGAGATAGTACCTTGTGACTCAGAGGATTTTAAACTACCCTTTGGAGTTCTTAACAGAACTATTCCTCCCAAGGAGAAAATCACAAGAGTTCATATATGTCCAGATTTTTTAGACATGTGTATACAAGCCAAAACCTCTCTTGAGCTTGAAAAAGTCAAACAACAAAAGAAAACGTTCTCTCAAAATCCAACAAGTTCAAAAAATTCAAAACCCTTAAAGCCTATTAAAGAAAAACTAACATGGCAACAGAAGGGAAAATGGGTTGAAAATAACAAATCTTTTTCTTATGTGACAGTGAAACCCGCAAAAGTTCACCACAGAAGGGGTCCACAGAAGGCTGCTCTCAACAAAGGATTTTGCAAACAACAATCTAGCCTACATAGGTCTTCTTGTAATAGGAAGTCAAATGTTAGGATAGAATGTAATGCCTCTGTGCCCCCATTTAATGTTTTCAATGAAAAGTTCAAGCAAATCTCTTCGCACATTCATTATTATCAATGTTTTAACCTCATGCATCAATTAAACCAACACTTCTCAAGTGCACACTGTTTTCTCTCTGTACCAAAAAAGAATGCAAAATTCAAGGGTAAGAAGAAACAAAATGGTTCTTCAAAAGAAGCTAAATCCAAACCCAAGAATGCTAAGGAAAACTTGAAGACCCCTAACAAAGCTGGACCCATTTGGATATGGGTACCTAAAACTCTCTGATTGTCTTGCAGAAGCAGTATATGCCAATCTGGTATATTGACTCTGGATGCTCGAGGCACATGACTGGCGACAGAGGTCTACTATCCTCCTACAAAGATAAACTCGATGGAGGATCTGTGACCTTTGGTGACAACAAGAAGGGGTATATAAAAGGCTACGGAGTCATTAAGAAGGAAAACATAACCGTATGCTAAGTTGCATATGTGGATGGCCTTAAGCACAATCTTCCCAGTGTTAGCCAACTCTGCGATACGGGTTTCGACGTAATGTTCAAAAGAACCTTCTGCTCTCTACAAGGTGAGGACACATGAGTCGAACTTCTGCGAGCCGAACGAAGAGGCGATCTCTACCTCATGAACTTAAGTGCCAAGAACAAGGAAGACAACCTCTGTCGTGTTGTCTGTAAAAGCGAAGAAGCCTGGTTATGGCATAACATGTTCTGTCATTTAAACTTTCATACTCTAGATAAGCTTGTTAAACTTGATTTAGTTAAAGGTCTGCCAAATGTCAAGTTTAATAAATTTCATTTGTGCTCTGCCTGCGAAGTGGGAAAACTCAAAAGAGCTTCCCATAAAGGCAAAACTGATATATCTTGCACTAGGCCTCTGTACATGCTTCATGTCGACCTCTGCGGTCCAATCGCTACACAGAGCCTAGGTGGCAAGAAATATATACTTGTTTTGATCGACGAATACTCAAGATTTACATGGGTTGAATTTGTCAGAAAGAAATCAGATGTTCCAAACATTCTGATAAATTTAATGAAAAGAATCCAAGTTCTGTATGAGTGCAGGATTCAGAAACTAAGAAGCGACAATGGCACAGAGTTCAAAAACTCTGTCATTGAAACCTATCTTACAGAAGAAGGCATATCACATAACTTCTCTGCTGCACGCACCCCACAACAAAATGGCGTGGTTGAACGAAAAAACCGCACGCTTGTGGAGGCTGCAAGAACAATGGTGACAACATGTGGATTACCAATGTCTTTTTGGGCAGAAGCAGTATCAACCGCATGCTACACCCAAAATCAATCAACCATTGTAAAGAGGCACATCAAGACACCTTATCATTTGATCAACAAAAGGCGACCAAACAACAAATTCTTTCATGTATTTGGATGCAAGTGCTTTGTCTTAAATGATAGAGAAGCAAGAGGAAAGTTTGAGGTGAAAACAGATGAAGGAAAGTTCATAGGATACTCTGCCACTTCAAAAGCTTACAGAGTGTACCTTATGAAGTCTCGATCCATCGTAGAAAGCATCAATGTATCTTTTGACGATTCCTTTCAAAAGACTTATGAACAAATCAGTTCAGAATTCGGTCTAAAGAAGGAATCCTCTGGCATCTCAAAGACAAGAGAAGAAGACTTAAATCTTCTATTTGAAGAGATGTTCCATGATGATATTAATCCCTCTGCTGGAGACGTCAGAGCCTCTGGAGAAACATCTTCTGCAAACCAGACTGAGTCAGGTATCTCCCTAACTGGTCCATTAAATACTCCATCCTCTTCTGTAAATCATACAGATGCACATGCTGAGGGGGAGCGAACAGAAGTTGAAGATAACACAACCAAGGACTCAACCACAGAGGCTCCTGAAATATCTACTTCAGCGACTACAGAGGAATCAATACCAGAGGAAAACGAAGACTCAGTATCTACTTCCTCAGAGGAATAAATTCCAACTCTCATTCCAATCCTCCCACAAGCTGAAGAACCAAGCATAAGCACAGAAGAACCATCAACAACAGAGGTTGCACCAGAACCGCAGTGTGCAACCACAGAAGTTAATCTTGATGATTCAAATGACCATCTTCCAAGAACAACACAGTGGACGAAAAGCCATCCTCCAAGCCTTATAATCGGCGACCCTTCTGAAAAGGTCAAGACAAGATCAACCACTGCTAATTTTTGTTTCTTTACAAATTTTATCAGTATGATCGAGCCAAAAAGGATCTCTGAAGCCCTAGACGATCCAAACTGGGTAGATGTTATGCAAGAAGAGCTTCTACAGTTTGAGCGAAACAAAGTATGGACCCTAGTACCTCTGCCACGAGGGAAACAAGCCATAGGGATAAAATGGGTCTTCAGAAACTAAAAGGACGAGGATGGGGTGGTCATTAGAAACAAAGCAAGATTGGTGGCCAAGGGATATCGCCATGAAGAAGGCATTGATTACGATGAAACTTTTGCCCCTGTTGCACGGCTCGAAGCAATAAGGATCTTCTTAGCCTTCGCTGCCCACAGAGGTTCCAAAGTCTTTCAGATGGATGTAAAATCTGCCTTTCTAAATGGTGAAATTCAAGAAGAAGTATACGTCCACCAGCCACCAGGGTTTGAAAGTTCCAAGTACCCAAAATATGTCTATTATCTCGACAAAGCTCTGTATGGACTGAAACAGGCTCCAAGAGCATGGTACGAAAGGCTTTCAACTTTTCTTCTCAATAATGATTACGACAGAGGTACGGCAGATACTACTTGTTTTACAAAAGAAAAGGTGATGAGATTCTGTTTGTACAGATTTATGTGGATGACATTATTTTTGGGTCTACAAATGAACAACAGTGCAAAGATTTCGAAAAACTCATGCAGAGTGAGTTTGAAATGAGTATGATGGGAGAATTAACTTTCTTCCTCGGACTCCAAGTAAAACAATCATCAGAGGGAATTTTTATAAATCAAGCAAAATATGTCTCTGACATACTTTCAAAATACAGTCTCTCTGATGCCTCTGTAATTAAGACCCCAATGGCCACTAGAAATAAATTATTCTCAGATCCAAATGGCACATCTGTAGAGTGCAAACTCTACAGAGGTATGATTGGGTCACTTTTATACTTAACCGCAAGTAGACCTGACATAATGTATGCCACATGCCTCTGTGCAAGATATCAAGCTAACCCAAAGGAATCCCACTATATTGCTGTAAAGAGGATCTTCAGATACCTTAAAGGGACCAACAATCTTGGACTCTGGTATCCGAAGAACTCTGGTTTTGGTCTTAAGGCATACACAGATTCAGATTATGGAGGATGCAAGCTTGATCGAAAGAGCACATCTGGGATTTGTCAATTCCTGGGAGGTAATCTAGTCAGCTGGACTTCGAAGAAGCAGAACTGTGTGTCTACATCTACAGCAGAAGCGGAATATGTTGCTGCTGCTAGCTGTTGCTCTCAAGTTCTGTGGATGAAAACTCAGCTCAAGAACTATGGGTACAACATATACAAGATTCCCATCCTCTGTGATTCCAAAAGTGCCATAGCAATCTCTGCCAATCCAGTACAACACTAAAAAAACAAAGCATATCGATATTCGTTATCACTTTCTGAAGCATCATGTTGAACATGGCACAATCGAAATGCACTTTGTGTCCACTGAATACCAGCTTGCAGACTTATTCACCAAGGCACTAGATGAGAAAAGATTCCTTTTCTTGGTGGGTAAGTTGGGAATGATAAACATGAGTTGAACCCTCTGTAAGTAAGATTTGATCTTCTTGTAAATATGTATATATTTAAACTCTTCTGTATGTAAATTCTTAATCATCAAAAGTTCTGTAACCAACAGAGCTTCTGTGGGATTGCTCAGAGTATGACAATCTCCATAGAACCTCTGATAACCTAGACCTATGTTCTGTGCACAACTTAACTCATTTGATCCAAGCATAGGTCAAGGGGGAGCAGAAGGAGACCTTGAACTGATCTACAGAGGTTGATCATTCAAGGGGGAGCCAAAAAAGAGATGTTATCAACCATATCTACAGAAGCCAGGTATTTTTACCGAACAAAGGAGAACCAAATGTGAGTAACTCGTACAAATCCTTTTTGAAAACAATTTTCTAGGACACAAATTTTGAAATACGTCCTATAAACACTGTTTAAGACATTTCAAACAAGAAATGATCAAAAAGATTTTCGAGCCTTCCGTTATGGGAAATTTAAGGTCATAGAGCTTCTGCTGAGCTCAACAGAGCCTCTGTAAGCCGGATCCTCTAGAATTGCAAACTTCATAAGGAAACTCTGTCGATCAACCTTAAATGTCTTCTTTAAGAATTTGTACGTACAAATGCACACACAATGATACTGAAAGAAAGTCTTATGGGCAAAGAGCTCACTCCACAAAAGAGTCTCTGTCGCCCAAACTAGACACTCTAAGAGTATGTCTCGAACAAAATCCATTTCCAAAACAGTTTTCCAGGACACAAATTTCCAAATATGTCCTAAAAACAGTGTTTAACACAATGAAAACCTTGGATGATTAAAACGTTCTCTAAATTTTTAGTTATGAGAAATTTTCACTCTCAGAGCCTCTACTGGCATCGACAGAGCCTCAAAGCCTCTGTGAGTGAAAATTTTGTACTAAAGATCTATCGATCCTCTCCAATGATCTTTCAAACGTTTTTGGAAAAGGTACAAGCATCATAGGAGACAAAAAGACAAGTTTCAGATCACAGATCCTCTGTTGACTCTGACACTTGACCTTTTATGGAAATTCTGTAACAGTATGGGTTATTTACTGCGAGTGACAGAACTCACAAAGAAGATATGCCCACGTGCCAAGCATTAATGGGCCGCACACGACGTCTAATCGTGTTCTGACACTTCTGACGTGGCATTCTCCCATTGGACGTATGTGGCACACATTCTCCTGTAAAGTTGAACCAGCCGTATATACTCAATTACGGATCCCAAATTTTATTCACTTTTACATATTTACCCTTTCAGATTCTACCATTCTCTTCAGTATAAAACCCAACTTACCATTACCTCTAAACGTTTACGAACTTACTCTCTTCATCTTCTCCGACGAACCTTGCAAAAACCTGCAACCTCCATTTTCTACTCTCTTTCTTCAAGATTAATCCAATGGCTTCCACCTCCAACGCTCCAGTGAACTCTCCATCTCATTCTGAGAACTCCCAAAACCAAGAAATCGCCAGAAACCTAGAACAAGACCACTCCGGCGATGAAGTAGATTTTGCTCCGACTACCCATCTTCTAAACTTCATTGCCCATGAACACTTTGAATGTGTTCTTCCTTTGAAACCAAACAACTACTATCTGGTTCCCTCAAAAACCACCTTTGGGGAAGCACACACCATCATTCTTCACATTCTGGAAAACCACTATCTTTACCCCCTGTTATCTAAAACTGTCAACAAAATCCCTGCCAGATACCTAAATCAATTCTAGATGAGCAGCATATTTGACCCCGCAGATAGACAAATCAAGGGCTACATTTCAAAACCAGAAGAATCCGAGCACCTTGAACTCAAGTTCAACAGAACCATGTTCTCACTTGAGTTCAGTCTACCTACCAGAGGTCTTCTTGGAATAAAGCAGTACGCAGAGGAACCCTCAGACGAAGAGCTCTGCCGGTTTGTTGAAATGTTGGGATATAACACAACCCTAAGAAAAAGAAATGATTTCAGAAGAAATCGATTACCCCCTCTGTGGAATACTCTCTTCTCTATTCTTAACAGGTGCCTAACAGGGAAAGTGGGTAGTCCATATCAGACCTCTCACCAAATTTTGGCTATCATGTATGGGGTATACTACGACCTACCTCTGGACTACACCACCCTCATGATGCAGGAAATGGTCAACGCCATTGACCTCAAAATCTCCTCCATGAAGGCGAAAGGACGAAAGCCTGAAACTCTACCTCCTCTGCAATATCAAAGAATTCTGGGTGTCCTGCTAGAGCCTCTGCTACGTCTACAAAAATGGTCAATGGAGGGACCAACGGCCAGAATGTAACCCCTAAACAAAAACACCCCAACAAAGCAAGAAGATGAATACCCTTTTTGCAGACCTCTGCCAAAGAAATTTATGGGATACGCTACAGACAAGACCCTTAAGTTTGATTACGTACGCGATCATAGGACTCCAGAACCGAGTCCTATGACACTGCCGCGTCTAGGTGTCCCCTTAGGATCTAGGGTTGTAGAAAGAACGTCTGACAAAGAATGGGCAGTGGCCTTGGCTAAGCACGAACAGGTACAAGAAAGCTTCTATGCTCTGCGAAACAGAATCCCCTCTACTCCTAAGAGCAAAACCTCTGACTCCACCCCCAAGAAGAAGAAAGCTCACAAGAAGAGGAAGACAACAGAGGGTACTTCTACCAGTGCTGCACAAACTCAACTATCCTCTCCTCAAACAACAGAAGCAGGATCCTCTGCACCTCCCTCTCCTCCAAAAGACAAAAAGAAAAGAAAACATAAGTCTTCTGAGGAGGGTGCCCCCAAACCAAAGAAAAGGAGGAGCAAGAAGAAATATAAGAAACCCCATACTCCTCTGCAATCCATCGCAGAGGAAGCAGATATGGTCGAAGAAACCCAAGACCAACCTCTGCAATCACCCTCACCCATCAATTATGCATAAGATCAGGGTGATTTTTCTATCTTCCTCCAACAACCTGGGATCGCACACTCTTTAGACCCCTCTGGATGGACTGTAGAAGCTCTATCTCATCATTCAACAGAAGCTCCAAACTTCAGAATCTCATCTGACTTGGATGATGATGACCAAACCCCACAGAATAATCAGTCTAAGACTCCGGAAGTTCTACAGAACCCCTTCACCCAACCTGGTTTGGATGTTCTACGAGCAAGTCCAGAGGATTTGGCTAAAACCACCACCAAAACCCCACCAGTCATAGTCTCAGAGGTGGACTCTGATGAAGAAGATGATCAGGCAGAAGAAGGACGTCTGCATCCCCACGTACGACAATTAATTGGCTCACATCAAATGTACGACTCTTTACGCACTGGTGCAGAAGCCACTACAGAAGTTAGGGTAGAAGCACCGAGCCATAGGGTAGCTACAGAGGTTGAGACTATAGATGGAGAAGAAGTGGTTGGATGCTCTACAGAAGCAGAAGCTAGAACTGATGCCTGGAATAGAAGAGGCACACTCCCACAACCAACACCCAGTGCGACCCATACTTCTAACATCGCCAGTCTAGTGGCAGAAGATGTTATTGAAAAAGAGCAGCACGGCTCGGCCCCAACCCAAACTGACCGCGTAGAGGTAACTCTTTCTACCTCTGTGCCAATCTTAGCCGGGGAAACCATTCCAGGGGAGTCCTCTCAAAAGGACTTACCCTTAGTTCGTGGTCCATCGCCCCATACCACAATCGCTAACCTTACAGAGGAATTTGTTTCCTCTGCCACGCACACTACTATAGGTCCAAACAGCTCTTTAGAGGAGCTTAGAGTGCACAAAGACGGAGAGACTCTAGACAAGTCTCCGAGTCAACCTAAGGATAATCTTGTACCCACCTCTGGAGTGGATCAAGACAATGTCTTTACCAGAACTTATGTAGAGTCTGAGGCACAAGATGCCTCTGCTCGAGGATCAGAGGGAAATCCTTCCGCCCCCAACATACAAACAAGGGCGAAAGATGGTGTCCAAGGAACATGGACTCACTCTGGGGACGAATGTGTTCCCCCAGAGGTTACACCAAGTCCACATGTCACAAGGGATGAGTTCCAAACCCTTGTCACCTCTGTGGACAATACATTGAAAGAGTTGAAAAGCTCTTTTGATTCTTTTGCAGGTACTACATCCAGGGCCTTAAACGAAATGAACACCAAAATGGACAACCTGTCCACAGAGGTGCAAAATGCCTTAGCCCAGATGAGAATAACTGCTGATACATCTCTTGCATCTGCTGCCACTGAATTCGGATAAGCCGCCACATCTGCATTCAAAACCTCTATTAAACTCTTCCTTGAAACAATGAATGCCAAAGCCTCCACCTCTAAGGGCCATACCCATGAAGACCTAAAGAAGGCATTAGAGGAAGTTCAAGAGAAAACTATGCAACAAACTCTGGCCATGAAGCCTTCTGACTATATGACTAGAGCTCAGCTGACAGAGCTTGGGCAAGGAATACTAGATCAAATGACAGAATTCATCCGAGCCTTCACTGCTGCCAACGCAAACTATGTCAAAGAATTCAAGACAAGTGTGGGCAAAATGCGCTTCAAGACAGAAGCAGAGGTCCAGACCCTTCTTGGCCTCTGTGATGATCTATGCGCCAAGATGATAGCCGCCGGGGCAGTACCGCAAAATCTACACGAGGATTCGTGCAGAGCAGAGGGTACTAAAGAAAAGGGTCAAGATGACTCTGATGATGACTCTGACGATTCATCAGATCATCCTGAGGGGGAGAATCAAAGGCAAAAACCAAGGGAGAAAGCTGCAAGCAGAGGTCTACCAGAACCACCTGTATCCGCAGAACCCCTGAACCAAGTCCCCCCAACAACTCAAACCCAAGGTGGAAACCAGCAACAAACCACAGAGGCTACAACCACCTCTGCGGAAACCCCTCAAGAAACCCCAATCTAAACCCAAGTACCTGAAACCAACCAAGATCAACAACAGAAGACCATAGAGGCAACACCCTCCTCTGTGGAAACAACCTCTGTATTCGGAGCAGATGTCCCAACCCGTGAAGAATTCCAAATTCTAACATCCTTCGAAGAAGATCAACCATCCCAATCACCAAAACCAAAATCACCAGAAGAACTCCCCTCTCCAACACCAAAAACACCAGAAGCTGCAACAACAAAATCCCCATCTCCCACACCCAAAACCAGAACCAAAACCATTGCTCACAAAAGAAAATATCTGAGCAAAACCACAGAAGCCTCACTAATAAAACCCACGTCACCAACAAAGTCCTCAGAAACACAAGTGCCAAAACCTACAGAGGCAACCCCCAAAACTACAGAGGCACCCTCAGAAATCCAAAAGACAAATCCCACAGAGGCAACCCCATCTCTACAAGAAGATCTTCAGCCGAAGGCAAAAGACAAAGGCAAGGGAATAATGACAGAGGAACCCAAAAAGAAGAAGCCCAAGCATCAACCAGCAGAAAAATTGATGAAGAGCTCTTTCGATGCATATGTGACACCAAAGCCAGAACAAGAAGACTTGTTGGGAACTGAAGATTTGCCAAGTATGGTTAGTACTGCCAGAACAACAATAGTACTGCCAGAACAACAATACTACTGCCAGAACAACAATACTACTGCCAGAACAACAATACTACTGCCAGAACAACAATACTACTGCCAGAGCAAAGTTAGTACTGCAAGTAAAAGTTAATGCTGCTGGAACAATGTTAGTACTGCTTGTGCATAACGATGTTAATGCTGCTTGTGATCATAATTATGGAATGCGAGAATGTTCTTGATAAAGATGGAATGATTGAAGATAAGCATGAAAGAATATTCTGAAGATCAATTTTGTTTTGATAGTTATCTTGTAATTATTTAGTATAAATAGATGTTGATAGATAGCTATTCGGTAAGTGATTTTGTGAGAATTCGTTTTTTAGAGAGAATTAACCTCAAGGTTTAGAACCCTATTTCTAGAGAAGTAGAAGTCGTCTTGTTGAGCCTGTTCAACAAGATTGAGGTTTGGTTGTAAACTTGTGAGTTGAAGTATTGAATACAAACAGATTGTGTTTTCTGATTAGTTGTTCATTGAGTGTGTTTGAATTAAAGTTCTATTCCGCAAGATTCTTTAATTCTGATTTCTAAGTATAATTATTCTTGTTTGGAATCGATCCTGACAAGACTGGGCTTTCGGTGTTACCCCTCTGTCAAATATACCTGTTCTAGATCCGAAGGCAAAAGTCATAGAGGATCGAGTGGCCCAAATCAAGAAGCGAATGGATGCTATGCGCAGACCCATGCCTCCACCCGGTGCACCTCCACAACAAATGGAAGAAGTGGTGTACATATATCTGTACAACAGAAGTGCTAGAGATATTCTGCCCACAACCATTCAAGATCCCCACTTCCATGCTGACCTCGAGAACACCTTCACAAGAACAACACCCAAGCCAAAACATCAAGTCTTCTCAGAGTCCAAAATCGACAAAGTCATATACTGTAAGTTCTCTCAAACCAGAACCACACCCTAGTCGAATTTCAATTAGGACGAGATCTCGGAGTAAGAAACTTGAATCTTCAACCACCAGAAGGCGACTGCCCATCCTCTGCCATACCAAAGTCGATTATTACATCTCCAAGAGTTGGGCTAGTTTATCAAGATCCTGCTGGGAAGTCAAGATTGTTCATAGAAATGGACTGTCAGAAGTATGCAACAACTACTTTGACAGAGTTCAGAGCAAGCCTTGTGGAGCATAAAGGAACAGAGCTCATTAATCAAGCTATCGCAGATAGACTGATAGAGGTCATCGACCAAGTAATCAACTTCAGAAACCTCTGCATCAGTTTCTATAACGAGCTCAGAGAATTAGGATTCGACAACAGAAGTTTCAACGACTTCAAAGATGCCAATATCTGATATCCTCAAACAACCTCTGCAAATCTTTTCTTTCATAATCAAGTGTAAATTCCTCTGGCATATTTTATGTATGAAAGAAATGTAAAATCTTTTGAGGTATAATGTTTCACCTCTTGTTATGTACTTAGCCTAAAACTCTGCACTTTTCAATTTTTTATTTTTCAATACTTAGTGGGAGATTGTTAGCTCTAATCTTTCTGTTAATATAACTATTGAAAAATAGGCTAAGTATAGAAGTCGTCGACAGAGGCTCTGTCGAGTAGCCGAGTAACCGAGAAGACAGAAGTCTTCGATAGAGGCTCTGCCGGGTTAGCCAAAAAGACCGAAGTAAAGAAGCAACAGAAGACTCTTCTAAACGGACAAGGCCACAGAGCTTCTGTCATACTTGACAGAGCCTCTGTGGTAAAAAGAAGATCTACGCAAAAGATCTAAACAAGGACAAACGTGCTTCTTACAATATCTGCCATTCGAAGGTTCTGAAGATCATTCTGACAAGGCGTGACCTGACAACTCCACGTGTCAACTTCTGATAGGTTTCAGCCTAAAGCAGAATACGGAACATTTAATGCACGTTGTATCAACAGTAACAGAATAGTGTATTAGTACATTCCAACAACTGTTCATCAACTGTATCCTAGTACCTTCGGTCCTTATTATCTAAGATCTTGTCCCCTTTAGAAGTAGTATAAATAGAAGACTCATGTTGAGTTCTTCTATTAAGCTTAGCACAACACACACACCTTTAGAGCAGTTTCTTGTCAAACCTTTCGGTGTTCTTGGTGTTCTTATTATATCAAATACAGTGAATCATTGAGCTATTTATCTATGTTATTTACACTTCATATATTTGATATTGTGTGTTATTCTACCTCATTGTATCTGTTAGTTCGTTATAACGCTTCCGCATTATATATTGTTTGAACTAATTAGATAGAATCTTCATTGTTAAGCAAAACAGGAACCAACAGAGAGAAACAATTAGCAGGGCCAGATATAGTTCAGTTAACCGCGGATAAGAATCCTCAGATTCGGGAACGATTGAAAGTAGCTCAAGACAGACAGAAAAGCTACGCTGACCGACGCCGAAAACCGTTAGAATTACAAGTTGAAGATTTTGTAATGTTAAAAGTCTCACCTTGGAAAGGAGTCATATGATTTGGGAAACAAGGTAAACTTAGCCCAAGGTACATTGAACCGTTTGCAATTACAGAAAGAATCGGTGAAGTAGCCTACAGGTTGGATCTTCCGTCTGAGTTAAGAAGAATCCACAACGCTTTTCACGTTTCAAATTTTCGAAAGTGTTTAGTTACGCCAGATCAAGCAATTTCTCTACCAGATATTCAAGTTGATGAAAAGCTAAATTATGTGGAGGAACCAGAAGCCATTGTTGACAGTAAAGTCAAAGTTTTGCGGAATGGTAAGGAGATCAAACAAGTAAAAGTTCAGTGGCGACATCATAAAGGGCAGGATGCTACTTGGGAATCAGAATCAGAAATGAGAACTAAGTACCCGTACCTCTTTGCCTAACCGAATTCCGGGACGGAATTCTTTTAAGGGGGAGATGATGTAATAACCGGGTAAGTTCGTTAGTTAAGTTTCCTTTTCGTTAAATTAATTAACTTTATAATTGGATGTTTAGGGTTAGTTTATAAGTCTAAAGGGGTTTTGGTCATTCTTGTATAGTTTAGGCCTTAATTGTAAATTTGGTCTAAAATATATGTATATCTGATAACGCCACTTTTTGGCGTTATTTTCTGTTCTCAAACCAATGAGATTGGCTTGTATTCAAGTAAAAAGGCGTGTATTTTACGGTTTATCTAGTGATTTATACAGGTTATCTAAAAGGCGGTAATCCTCGAGAAAAGAAGCTAAAAAGAGCCCAAAAAGAATCCAAACGAAGCCTAACGGAAGCCTAAAAGCAAAGCCCAAGACCCACGACCGAACCAGGACCCGATCCGCGAACCAGACGATGTCCCACGCTGCAAAAATGATACGCGCGACTTACCACGCGACTTGCAAGTCGCGTGGCAAGTGGCGTAACCTACTGTTTTGCGAATTCCAGCTTTAAATCCGATTTTTAGGTCATTGATTCAATACAAAACTTTCACACGACGGCCAGGGGCGATTTTGGGGCGATTCCTGGAGACTTTTTGGAGCTTTCGGAGTCACGATCGAGAGCCGATCAAGGAGACGTTTAACACGCGAAGTAGAGACGAGCACGAGGGAAGGGAGTTCATCATCTTACTGTTTACGATTGCATCTTTTACGCTTAATCATGTTTACATACACTTTCGCATCTATTTCTCTTGTGTTTGAATCCACCACCGACATGAACTAACCTGTTCATGTTGGGGGTTGGATTGAATTAGGTTTGTAAGCATGTGAACACATGGCGAGTGATTTTTATCAGTTTTTTCCCTTAAGTAATGAAGTATGCAATTTTGTGGTTAATGCTTGTGTGAATTTGGCCAATTTACATTCGATTTGTTTGTTAGTAATTAAGTTCGAGAGAATTGATTACTACTCCGAATTAGGAATTGCATGCCTAAAGCCCGAAAGGTGATAGAGATATACCGAGTAAGCTTTAGTCCCAATTAAACCGTTAGATTGATATCGAGAGATAAAATCTAGCCAATTTAAACATAAATTGTGTACTTAATGTGTTTTGGAATCCATAGGTGAGATCGAGAGATTAACCTTATCCTTTTCAAAATAAAATCCGTTGTTGTTCGAAAGAGAACGACGGTGATCTTAAAAGATTTGGGAATCATTAAGGGGATTAACTGGTAACTGTTTTGAGTCAGTTGTTTGCATGTGTAGAACCTGAGGATTTCCAACCCTCAACTTCTCTCTTTATCGAAGTTTCCAAGTCGTTTACTGTTTCGTTGTGATTTCGTATTCGTTGCCATTAAGTAGTTTTAAATCAAACCAATCTTCCAATAGTCGACAGTTCAGTTAATAGAGCTTGTAGTAATTGTGATACTTAGTTCCTAGTTCCCGTGGATTCGATACTCGTACTTACCGTACGTTATTATTTGATTTCGACACCGTACACTTGCGGTTAGATTTAGGGGGGTGTTAACCCGCCCTATCAAGTTTTTGGCGCCGTTGCGGGGGAACTAGTTGTAGCTAATAGCACTACCATCTATAAACGCTATTAGATTGGACAATTTTTTTTCGTATTTTATTTCATCGCTTTAAATTTCTAGATTGCTAACTTGCTATTTTCTTTTCAGGTGCTAGTGGTTTATGCCAAAGGAAACTCGAGGGAAAGGAATCAAGCCGATCGATCCGGAAATAGAGAGAACTGCACGTCGCCTACGTAAAGAATCGAAAGCTAAAGAGCAATTGAAGATGGGTGACGAGAGACCACCTCGCAATAATCCTCCACCACCTCCGGAGAGGGTACCTATGCGGTCATTTGCCAATCCAAATGTGGCAGCCGCACGTATAGGGATCCAACCACCCACCACTGCGGCCAATTACTTCGAGATCAAGTCGAGTGCCATCGTCATGGTACAACATAATCAATTTGGGGGAGCACCGACTGAAGATCCCCACGCTCACCTACGAGCATTTGAACGAATATGTAATACGTTCAAGATCAACGGGATGGAGGAGAACGCGATCAAGCTAAGGCTCTTCAGTTTTTCCCTAAAAGGTAGAGCTGAAATTTGGATAGAGGGCTTACCATCGGATATTATCACCACATGGGCAGACCTGAAAGCTGCATTCCTCTAGAAATTCTTCCCACCGGGAAGAACCGCTCAGTTGATGGCCGACATTACACACTTCGCGCAATGGGACCAAGAGACACTCTACGAGGCATGGGAGAGATATAAGGACATGTTGAAGAAGTGTCCACATTACGGGTTACATGGTTGGGTCATAATCCAAACGTTCTTTGGAGGCCTTCACCCGCAATTCAAGAATGACATCACTGCTGCAGCGGGTGGCGCACTCATGAACAAGACGTATGAGGAAGCAGTCGAGTTGATCGAGAACCTAGCCGAGCATAGCTATTCCACACCACGATCTTCCGTTGCACGAGTCGCTAGTGTTCAAGAGACGGACGAGCTTAAAGAGATAAAGGCTCAATTAGCCATGATCACGAACCATCTGAAGGGAGGCAATTCACAAGATCCCGAGCAAGTTCAATTCCTCCAAAACCGGAATCATCAGCCGAGGAACGACCCGTTCTCCAACACGTATAACGAAGGGTGGAAAAAGCACCCAAATTTCTCGTGGAGTCAACCCGGTCAACAGCCAGGTAATTTTTCTAACTCTTCAAATTCTTCCAATACTAATAATGCTTACCGTCCTCCAGGTTTCAACCAAAGGAACGAAGGACCATCCGGAGAGAAGAAGTCGGGGCTAGAGGACATGATGATGAAGTTCATGACAAAGATGGACAGCATGGTTGAAGGTCTAGCAAGCACGGTGAATACGGTCAAGGCGGTTACTGATCAGAACACCGCATCCATCAAGATCTTGGAGAGGCAAGTAGGGAAAATCTCTGAAGCCCTACAAAACCGACCTCTCGGTACATTTCCAAGCATGGTTGAAAAGAGGAACCAAGAGAATTGCAATGCCATCTATCTGAGAAGTCTTAAGGCGCTTATTGAGAAGCCAGTACGAGAGCCGTCATCAAAGGAAGTCGAGCTTAAAGAAAAATACGTCGAGAAGGCGAATGAGTTTGAAGCTGAAGATGAGGTGGTACCTGAAGAAAGCAAGAAGAGTGAAGCGACGAAAAAAGAGCAACCGCCGACCAAGCCGGCAGTACCGAGCGTGCCATATCCGAACATACTGAGAAATAATAAGGATGATGTTAATTTTACAAAATTTATTGATGTTTTTAAAAAGTTAACCATTAACATCCCTTTTGCAGATGCGTTGGCGCAAATGCCTTCTTACATGAAATTCATGAAAGAGAACTTATCCAAAAAGAGGGCGATCGATCACCAGGCCACCGTTGCACTCACTGAAGAGTACAGCGCGATTTTTCAGAATAAGCTTCCCCCGAAGCTTAAAGATCCAGGGAGTTTCTCTATCCCTATTCAGATTGGGGAGTATAGTTTAATAAAGTTTTATGTGATTTAGGGGAAAGTATTAATCTGATGCCTCTTTCTGTTTTTAGGAAACTCGAACTGGGTGAAGTGCAGCCAACGTACATGACGGTAAAGCTCGTCGATCGATCAATCAGATACCCGTACGGAGTCGTAGAAGACGTGCTCATCAAGGTCGGTAAATTCAACTTCCCGGTGGACTTTGTAGTGATAGACATAGACGAAGACGAAGAAGTCCCATTGATATTGGGAAGGTCCTTCCTAGCCACGAGTAGAGCCTTGATTGATGTGGAGGAAGGAGAGGTGACCTTTAGAGTCGGTGGCGAGAGGGTGACTTTCAAGATGTTCGAGAAGACGAAAGGTCGGAGTGAAGAGGCATCCGTATTTGGTCATGGAAGGCCAATTGCGAGAGAATCCGCGAAGAACCGCAAGTGTGGGCGGTTCGAGTCAGCGGATACGGAGCCAAGTTGAAAACCGCACAGTCGTGTCACGACTTTAAATAAGGCACTGGGTGGGAGGCAACCCACCAAGGTTTGTTTCCTTTTATTATTTTTAGTTTGAGTGTGTTTTTATTTCCGAAAAAACCATAAAAATCGAAAAATCAAAAATAGCTGGAACATGGACATACGCGGCTTATGCCGCGGTTTACATACCGCGTGTCAAGCCGCGGGACTCTTCTGACTATTTGTGTAACAGTAGGTTACGCGGTTTGCCACGCGACTTGCAAGTCGCGGGCTAAACCGCGGGAGTCCCTTGTGCCTTGTTTTGTTTTTCGTGCAGTTTTTATACCTTTCTTGCTTTGCGTGTTTCATCTTCCTGCATTTTGTCTTGTGCTTTGATTTCCTTTGTTTTGCATGTTCTCCCTATCTCCTCCGATTGATGCTCAACCTTTCAAGAATCCTCCTTCATCCGGGCAAAACAGGTACGCTCTAAACTTTGCATAATAACGAGTGGTGTAAGATGTTTGTTCGTATTAGTTAAACGAGATGCAACAAACCTAAGTTTCACTTAGGTTTGGGGTGCCTCATCTTTCACATCTACACACTCAATTCTTTAGACCCTGTGCAAACCTCGGTTTTACCGAGGTTTGGGGTTGGCTTTTATTGGCAAACCTAGGCCACGGCCTAGGTTTGGGGTGCCCATTTTAGAAATTTTGGGTTTTCTTTTGCTTGCTATGTAATGCCTTGCACGTCCTTTTGATAACTGTAATAACTGCACAATGATTCGAGTCGCATCACCGATGACTTTACTTGCACATTGGGGACAATGTGTGGGTAAGGTTTGGGGTTGCCCAATCGGGCCCAAGTTATGCACGTAGATTTCTTGCACTTCTGAGTGTCTAGATCATAATAGCTAAATTTTTTGTTTTGAATGATTGAGACCAACCATTGTGGGAAGAATCTTGTGAGAGTGACGTGACCGTTAGGGAAGGACCGGGAAAGGACATGACTAGGGACATTAGTGGAGACCACCCGATAGTGAGTTTTGAGCCTAAAAGACGTTTTTCATTTCGAGGGATTCATACACCTAATTCTTATACACTTTCTAGAATTCCTTGTCGTGAATGTAGAATGATCTCGCTACATTATTGCATTGAGTAGCAAAGACGAACCTCGGGATATTGGGTAAGGGTATAGTAGACCATATCGTGTGGACCTTAAGATATGATTCCAGGCATTATGTGTTTAGTTTTTAACCATTTTAGCTATCGTTCCCTTTCACCCTTTTGTGTGTATCCATAGCCCTTTTGCAGCCAAGCACGCACCCTATTCGTTTCTAAACCCATCATAAACCCATTAGCCAAAAGCCTTAGCCAACCCTTATCCGAAAGCGTGTAAATCAAAGACAGTGATGAACTACGAAAGATAGAGCAGAAAAGAATAGAACGGGCCAGTCATGAGAATAAAACGGGTCAATGTAACCCGAGAAATAGAAAAGATAGAAAAGAGGGCCAATGCTGCCCCAATAAAATAAAGAGGACCAATGAAGTCCCAACAAAAAAAATATACAATTAGTCAGATAGTGTTTCTAGCAGCTGAATAAGAGAGTCAAAGCGACTCCAATAGTGACGAAAAGGGCCAAGTGAGCGAGTGTGAAGCAACAAGAGTTCAGAATTGCGAATGATTGACACGCCGAGGATTTTTGAACCATTTTACCCTTCGTTTCTCAGCCATAGCCCTAGCCCCATTACAACCCTTGTAAAGACCTGG
Source organism: Saussurea involucrata (assembly GCA_033807775.1). Taxonomy (NCBI): domain Eukaryota; kingdom Viridiplantae; phylum Streptophyta; class Magnoliopsida; order Asterales; family Asteraceae; genus Saussurea; species Saussurea involucrata. The sequence goes on along the minus strand of CM066315.1, from coordinate 61,638,722 downwards.
ATGATCTTTTGGAAGATGTGATTACGGTATACGACCACCCTGATCGATATTCCCTGTCTTGCTACTTGACTCCTTCTGAGATCAAATTTTTGGACAATTGTGCGTCTTTCCTTAGAGTTGTCATGCAATAATTTGAGTTTTCTTGTACATAACCTCCTTAAACATGACAACACGAGTGATAACCTAGGTTCGAGCGAAACGAGAGTATCCCGTGAGGTAGGTTCGAGGCGAAATGTTTCCCTAGTATGTTTGGACCTAGTCTAACCCTAATGTAATCGGAACAGTCACGAGTTCAACTCCCAATGGAAGGTCATAGATCAAACGAAATAAGAATGCTGCGAGAGTGAGATAGATATTCACGGGTATGGGAAATCACCGATGCACCACTTGGTACCGAGTGGGAATTGTGCAGTTATTATTATTATTATTATTTCACTTATGTGTGCTTTATCTCTATTTTATAGCTAATTTGCTTGGGGACAAGCAACGCTCGGTTTGGGGTTGTTGATAACGCCACTTTTTGGCGTTATTTTCAGTTCTCAAACCAATGAGATTGGCTTGTATTCAAGTAAAAAGGCGTGTATTTTACGGTTTATCTAGTGATTTATACAGGTTATCTAAAAGGCGGTAATCCTCGAGAAAAGAAGCTAAAAAGAGCCCAAAACGAGTCCAAACGAAGCCTAACGGAAGCCTAAAAGCAAAGCCCAAGACCCACGACCGAACCAGGACCCGATCCGCGAACCAGACGACGACCCACGCTGCAAATGGCGTAACCCACTGTTTCGCGAATTCCAGGTTTAAATCCGATTTTTAGGTCATTGATTCAATACGAAACTTTCACACGACGGCCAGGGGCAATTTTGGGGCAATTCCTGGAGACTTTTCGGAGCTTTCGGAGTCACGATCGAGAGCCGATCAAGGAGATGTTCAACACGCGAAGTAGAGACAAGCACGAGAGAAGAGAGTTCATCATCTTACTGTTTACGATTGCATCTTTTACGCTTAATCATGTTTACATACACTTTCGCATCTATTTCTCTTGTGTTTGAATCCACCACCGACATGAACTAACATGTTCATGTTGGGGGTTGGATTGAATTAGGTTTGTAAGCATGTGAACAGATGACGAGTGATTTTTATCAGTTTTTTCCCTTAAGTAATGAAGTATGCAATTTTGTGGTTAATGCTTGTGTGAATTTGGCCAATTTACATTCGATTTGTTTGTTAGCAATTAAGTTCGAGAGAATTGATTGCTACTCAGAATTAGGAATTGCATGCCTAAAGCCCGAAAGGTGATAGAGATATACCGAGTAAGCTTTAGTCCCAATTAAACCGTTAGGTTGATATCGAGAGATAAAATCTAGCCAATTTAAACATAAATCGTGTACTTAATGTGTTTTGGAATCCATAGGTGAGATTGAGAGATTAAACTTATCCTTTTCAAAATAAAATCTGTTGTTGTTCGAAAGAGAACGACGATGATCTTAAAAGATTTGGGAATCAATAAGGGGATTAACTGGTAACTGTTTTGAGTCAGTTGTGTGCATGTGTAGAACCTGAGGATTTCCAACCCTCAACTTCTCTCTTTATCGAAGTTTCCAAGTCGTTTACTGTTTCGTTGTGATTGCGTATTCGTTGCCATTAAGTAGTTTTAAATCAAACCAATCTTCCAATAGTCGACAGTTCAGTTAATAGAGCTTGTAGTAATTGTGATACTTAGTTCCTAGTTCCCGTGGATTCGATACTCGTACTTACCGTACGTTATTACTTGATTTCGACACCGTACACTTGCGGTTAGATTTAGGGGGGTGTTAACCCGCCCTATCAATATCCTAAGACTCCAGATATTTTCAGAAATAGAAAATATCAGCTTAGTGTGTGTGTGTGTTTTTTAGAAGAGAAGAAGAAGAAGAAGAAGAAGAAGAAGAAGAAAGGGTCTTTTGGCTAGGGCTTCAATTGGAATTGTTGGAAGTGATATTAAGGTATGTTCCTTTACGTTTTATGTTTGTAATTGCTAGTAGATATTTTCTATCGGATTAGAATCACCGATTTCATGTTTGGGGTTAATTTCTGTCGATTTCTGGGTAGAATTTGGTAAACAGACAGAGGTTTCCGGATGAAATGATGGTGTCTGGTAGTTTTTGTTAATAGTGTCCGGAAGATGTTCTAATGGTGTCCGGACGAATCAATTATCCGGTAAGTTTTTCTTTTCCATGGTTTCGGGATGAAATTAGATACCGGATGGTGTCTGGGTTGCTTTGGTTTCCGGATGTCGTCCGGATTGTTTGTGTTGTCCGGAAAGTTGTGTTGTCCGGATTGTATAGGTTGTCCGGAAAGTTGTGTTGTCCGGACAGTTTTGTAGTATCCGGAAACTTTAGCTGTTTGGTCACTTTTGAGATTTCAGATACTTTTGAGTATCCAGTAACTTTGTGTTTTGTCGACTCTTGGATATGATATGAATGAGGATTGGAAATACTGTGGACTCGACTTAAGTTCGGGTTTGGGGGAAACATTTGAGGATAAGAATTAGATAGAATTATCTAGAGTTCTTAGTTTTCTAGTAAGTCTTATATGTTTAATTGGTAAGGAGATAATTGTATGTAAATTATTTCAGATTCTGTGAATTCTGGGTGAAATACTGAATCTTTTGGAAAAGGCTTGGAAGCGTTTTGATAAGCAATCAGGTGAGTTTTATTTCAAACTGTTTTCAAACTGGTACATATATGTGGATTGAGAATGTGATAAGTAGTGTAATTATGTGCATATGTATGAAGTATGATATAATAAGGTGTATATTATATTTATACGTGTATTACACTATACGAGTGCACGTTGGCCGGACTTAGGACCGGTGGAGTTTGGCTGTACGGAGGGACAGCGGATTTGCTGTATATAAGTGCAGCGGAGTAAAATAATTAGTTGGCTCGCAACCAACTAATATGGCCATGGGAATGAGACAGGAAAGTACACAATGCATGAGTCATAATTGGTATTCATATTTGTGTTATGTATATGGTAATTGTGCAAATGTTTTTAAACTGACAGGGATTTTCTCACTTAGACCACTAGGTCTAACCCTCATTTTGTTTTAAAAATATGTATTCCAGGTCATGGATCAAGTAAGAGAAAGTAAGAAGGATAATATGTGAATAGCTTTTGGGAAGACTTATGTTATGAAGATCAAGAAGTGTTTTGTACTTATAACTTTGTTGTTAGTGTAGAATCCAGATTCGTGCAACAATTATGTTTGTGAAAAAGCAAATAAGAACGGTTGATATGATTCACAAAGGCTGCCCACTTAGCTATTGATTTAGAGAGAATTACAGTGTAAAGCAGAAAAGCTAAATGAGACAACTAGCTAATTTTCTAAGCTAATTGCACTTTATATACGTTGGGCCCGTGGTAACAAGCCCATGGCCCGTTCACAATGGACTAAGTTTAATCTATTACAAATTAACCCTTGAACTTTAAATCAACACATATTTTACCCTAACAATCTCCCCCTTTGATTTGAAGTTCGAGTTCGCGCTGGAGCTCTTTCCAGTTGTAGACGTAACGTTTGCGGAGCGCGAAATGAACCTCGAAGAATCTGATGGCGCGGCGGTAGTCGAGACGTTCTTCAACCATATCCAAAGCAGTCTGAGCAGTTCTTTCATTCAGATTAGGCAAATATGATACCTTTGGATTTTCGGATTCGTGTTTGATGATCTTCCGAAGAGCTTCTTGAACTTTGAGCAGTGCGCCGTCGCAAAATCGATCTATCTGACTGAACCTCATAAACCTCTTTTCATTCTGAGCGTTGAGGAAGACGATCCCAAATTCTGGTTGAAGCAGCATGGCGTTCTCGGGATACATCGTCAGTTCAGGAGCTTTCAAATTCGGTTTGATCAGGTTTACCTTCTTTGCTCGGTTCTCGATAGTCATTTGGAAGTCCGTCAGATAAGACATCATGATAGAACGGACAAGGAATCGACGAACCGCTTCTAGCGCCTTTGTTACAGTAAGCGGTCGGATGGTTCTGGTGCGAAGGTCTCTCAGAATAACCAGGGGTTCGAACGGATGGAGATGCTTAAAGTCAGCTTCAGAAAAAATCCATTATTTTCCGTCTTCACGTCGAACAGTGAATACGGGAAAGACGATCTTCATAATTCGGTTTGACTAAATCTTTAGCACTTCTGAGATCTTATGCTTAGTTCGAACCTGGTCTCTCGGAAGACACCGCTTCATGGCTTCTACATATCGGAGTTGATGTGCCGGTTCAGGACTGTAGATGCCAAGGCAGAAGGTCGGCTCGATCGGCCGAATTCTGTGTACAAACAGCTTCTTCAGAGATTCCTCCAGATGAGGAATGAGGACCGTGATCTTCTCCCAACGATTTTGTTGCTGAGGAGGGCGAGGAAGATCAGGAGCTGTCGTTTGCTGAGGAGATGTCGGGATTTCTGCATTTGAGCTTTCGGGTTGATCTGTAGTCGTAGTGGGTTGAGTCGAGTGAACGGGAGGCGTACCATAGAAATTATGAAGCAGAAACTGGTCGTAATCAACGTTGTCGTCTTCATCAGTGGGAAACACCAAGTTTACCTCGAAGTTTACGACTCTAGCAGCTTTTTCGTACCATGCGTCTTCGGTTTCCGGGTTGGTTTCGCTTGCAGGATCAATCATGGTGAGCGTCGGTCTATCTGATGGTTCTTGTGCGACCAATTCCTGTGTTGTACCCTCGGGCTTTTCAACCGTTGGGGCTTCATCATCTGAAATATCCATGTCGATGACCATCTGTGCTAATGGCAACTCGGCTTCGGGTGTTTTTGTTGAAGTTGCCGTAGTTGGGGGTTCCTGTTGAACCACAGTTGTAGTTTCGGCAGTCATGATCTGGGCGGTCTCGGTTTGGCGTAGACGCTTCTCCCCCTCACGGTGATCAGGATCATCCTGGTCATCGTGCTTGCGTTTGAGACCGCCGGCTTGACTCTTACAGGTGTCTTCTAGTGAGCGAACCCTCTCAGACAGCGTGGCGAGCGCTTTGTTGTAGTCGTTGAGGGTCGAGTCAATGGAGTCAAGACGGGATGTGATAGACGAAGATGGAGCAGTGACCTGGGATCGGAGAACTGAGATCAGGTCTACTTCGGTCGAGGCGGTTGTGTCGGATTCCTGGAGCAGTTGGGCCAATAGCATCGTATTTAAGGTATCCACCGAATAGATAGGTTGAGCAAATGTTGGTGGATGTGGTGATGCGGTGTCGGCTTCAACGATCTTTGTTTTGCCTTTGATGGCTTTGGCGATCTCGTCGGTGACATGCTGTTCCAGTGCCTCGCGGACAGCCTTGAGGGTGCTGTCCAGGGACCCTTGCGACACAAAGTCGGGGTGATTGACTCCGGGACCACTTAGGTTACCCGTTGAGGCGTCTACCACAGGGGTAGAGCCACCTACGTTCACAGTTGGTGTGATGTTAGCTGTGGTAGGATTTCCCGCCGATCCTTGTGTTTCACCAAGAGGTGAAGACACTACGGTGGTTCCGGTCGGGTCACGAAGAGTCTCGACTTGGTGTTGCTCAGCTTCGAGTGTCCTAGCCGAAGAATGTTCAATATCAAAAAGCGCTAGACTCGATGGTGCATGAAATGAAGGCGAGACCGGGGGCTGCTGGTCTCTTATTTCAACACCAGCACTCTCTGAATGAAAGGCCGGTGGAAGTTGTGCTTGTTCCCCGTGTAATATTGAAACATCCGTCTGTCGTGAGACGGATGAGTGGATGGGGGGTCGTGCAATTGCTCCGATGGGTCCACGGAGTCTTTTTCAATACCCCATCCCAACAGATGAGACGGTGTAGTAGATGTGGCTACCCAGAAGTCACTCGGTTGGATTCGCTCAGGAGCCTCGTTATCTTTACGGCTCAATCTTTCTTGGTTCGCGTTCGACCTTAATACCCTCCTTCTCACATGTTCTATGTCCCGGGGAAGGTCCCTCCGGCTCTGGATGGACCATGGGATTCCCTAACTCTCGTCTATATGCTATCACAGGTAGGGTTTCAGGCATATGCATAGCACGGATATTATCCTGCTCCCCCTCAAAACATACATGGGGATTGACTTGCTCCCCCTCGGAGTTAGAGTGATATCGACTAAAGAAAAAAATATTTAGACTTTGTAAGAAAAACAGTGTGACTCTTCCCCTCGGATTGAGGTTGTTGATCCGTCATGGAATATCTGTAAAAAGACCCAAAGTTAGAAACTGAGGCGGATAAACAAGTTCCGGTGCGTACCTTTGCATTAAGTGGCTCAATCTTGGACAAATTGAGGATTGACAGTGACATAACAGGTATCGGATAGATCAAAACAGGGGTGTCTGGACAAGGATTTGAACAAAAAAAACTTTCCGGACAGACACAAGTACCCGGACAAAGGGTGTCCGGATAAAAGGTGTTCCGGACAAGCATGGTTTCCGGATACAGTTGAGCATTCCGGACAAACATGGTTTCCGGATACAGTTGAGCATTCTGGACAAAATTAAGAATGTCCGGATACTCTGGGATTTTCACAAAAAAAATGCTCTGTCCTTGTAGATTTTGCCAAAATAGGACTGTTTGGATTTAAAAATGAACCTTCTCTCGCTCCCCCTTAAACTGAGCATGGGGATGGCTTTGCTCCCCTCGAATATTGCAAAAAAATTGTGCAGTGGAGAGTTCGACACACAAAAACGTTTAGACATTTAAAGAAAAACTTGTGTCGCTCCCCCTCAAATGGTGAGCATAAGATGACATGCTCCCCCTCAGAATGTGCTCGTAGAGTGAGATGCGCATGGGAGTATCCACACACACAAAAAAACTTTTCAGCATTTAAAAAATTGCGTGTGACGCTCCCCCTCAATAGTAGAGTATACTTACCTGATGGTTGATCATGCTCCCCCAAAACACATGAGCCGCTTGTTTAAGAACAAGTATGGACAAACCTCACGTCTTCGCAATATGATTCCTTGTAGATCGTGAGCAGCTCCCTCCTTCCGGTCATATGTGTGGAGCATCCAGAGTCTAAGTACCACACATGACCGTCCTGCAAAACAAGTTTAGCGGACCTTCGATACCCAGATTTGCCTGGGTCCGGGAGGGTTAGGTTTGGCACCGTTTGGGGAAGCTTGCTTTGTCCCAGCTTTCCCGTTAGGTGTATGATTTACACCGGTGGAGGGAACTGGTTTTGGCACTTGTTTCCTCTTCGGTGCAGAATTTACACCTTTAGGAGGAACAGATTTTGTAGCAGCTTTCCACCTGGGTGCCGGTCTAACCTCAGTGGGAGAAGCCCGTTTTGGAATGGGGTTGGTCTCCCGCTGTGGTTTAACCTCTGTTTGAGAACCCCGTTTTTGATAGTGTCTTTGCTGGTTATTACGGGGTTTGTGTTTGGGTGTATGATTGTACATGTGATATGACCCAAACCAATCATTGTTATTGATATCATCAAAGTCATTCCAACCACAACTAGAACAGCATAAGCAATCATGCGATAATTGAATCAATTGCTGAATGGAGTAGAGCTTAATTGGAAAATTAACATCTCGTTTAACAAAATTATTCCTATGATTCCATTCGCAATCATGCTTATGCATCCTAGGATAGAAAACAACGTTAAATGACTTCGATGCCTCTTTCTCAATAGATTCCCTACCTAGCCTCTTTGGTTTATCTTGTTTAGCGCGGCCGGTTTTATCAGAAACAACAGGGACAGTGCAGTCAGTGACTTTTGAGGAGACAGGAATCTTAGTGTTGGTTAGCAAAGGTCCGGTCTCTTGCCTCGGTTGTGATTGCCTTTTAAAAACTGGTTTAGAAGTTGGTTTTGATTGAGAAATCTTGATCACAGCTGGGGCCTTTGTGTTAGAACATTGACCTTTTTGAAAATCGACCGTATGGTTCACCACAGGAGATAAAAAATCAGTGTGACTTGGAAGAGGTTTGTCACAGGGGAATGACTCAAACTCTTCATCACAATTACCTTCGGAGTTCATGTACTCTGAGAAATCTATCTTTGGAAGTACTGGACTAGGATCAGGTGAGGAAGGCGAGGAACACTTTGTGCTTTCGGTTGTGTGCTCTGGGGAGTTCGGTGCGGAAGCGTATGAAAAATCAGAATTTAAATTCCTTTTAACACACTCATCTTGAGAAACTTCATTTTCTTGCAAAGAGATATTTCCTATAAAGTCTTTACACGAGGATGTGTCAGATGAGTTAGAGGAAAGTTCAGGTGAAAATTGCTTCGCAGTTTGGAGCAAGTCAAGCTGCACTTGGAGTCGACTATTTATCATATGCTCTTTCATCGTTTCTCTTGTCACCTCAGACTGTTTTGATGAGAGCGTATTGATTTCCCACTGAAATTTTTTCTTTTCCTCACTTGACACACCGTCGGATTTCTCAGATTTGAGTTTCTCAATCTCAGAGATTAGCACTTTCTTTTCGTTTTGAAAATTAGACCTATCTTTCTCAAACGACTCCTCCAACTCGACAATCTTTGCTTCCAATATGAGAGGGGGAACATAGAGTTTAAACTCATCCGTCTCAATCTTGGTTTCAGGTGCTAGATCCTCATCCTTTTTGGAGGAATCCTTGGGGCTAGCTACCTTGTAGGGGTCGAAGTAGTCATTGGAAAGGTACTTTTTGTCCTTTTGATATGAGTAGTTTAAAGGTTCATAACAAAATGGGAGTTGAATTCCTCGTTTTTGTATGCGCTTATGTTCCTCGGTGTCCTCCTCTTTTTCGGGTTCAAGAGGACCAGTCCATTGAATTGCGTATTCTGGATACTTTTTATCTAATCCAAAACAAGCAAAATCATATAGAGTAGGTACATGCCATCTTCTCTTTTTCAAGTAGTGTGGGTTATCATATCTGATTCCCCACTCTTTGTTAAAGTATGTGAACTCTTTAGGTTTATTCAGAAAGATGGTTTGATCAGTTTGACCCCTTTTGTGGAGTTTGTTTTCAAGATCAAGGATTTTAGTCACAAACTCCTTGTGTTGAATTTGAAGAGAAGAACATTGATAAACAATTTCTTCTTTCTCATTCAAGCACTTATCAAACTGAGACTGAAGATCAGATAACTTGGCCCTTAAGTCCTTAGGTGCTAATGAAAGATTTTTGCATTTGTCTTTTAGATTAGCATTTTCAGACTTATATTTTTCAGTTATTCTCCTTTGAACATCTAGCTTTTCAGATAGTGATCTAATCTCAAGCAGTTGTTCATTAGAGGTGGCCTTAAAGGAATCTACCCGTTCAGCAAGAGGTTTCATTCGGTCATAAAGTTCTGAAAAGATAGGTTCACATACCTGACACGGCTTTGTCATGTCTTCTTCAGCAGGAGACATCTTCAGTTGCACTGGAGTGATCGTCAGACGATTGTTCGATTCAAACTGGAATAGTATCAAAGATACTTAAATGTCCCCCTCCTGCGACTTAGCACGGGGGTCCCGCTAAGTTTTCGGATAAAGAATCCGGAAAAAATAAGCTTACCGGGTGAAGAGCAAGTTACCGGGTCCGGATAACTTGAGTTGTCCGGATAACTTGAGTTGTCCGGATACAATGAAGTTTCCGGGTACAATGGATTGTCCGGATAAGATATGTCCGGAAACACTGGGTTTCCGGATACAAATGTTACCCGGATTGTATAAGGAAAAGTGACTTACCCGGAATCTGTGACTTACCCGGAAAAATGAGGAGTCCGGATGGAATTGGAGGTACCCGGATGGAATACTTATCCGGACGACTTACCCGGAAAAGTGACGAATCCGGATGGAATAACACAAACGTCCGGACACCTTGAAGCTATCCGGAAACGACGGCTGGTTTATCCGGAAAAGTCGGCAGAAATCAATGAATGAGACTTTGAATCGAATCCGTCTGTCTGCTCTGATACCAATTGTAGAATCCAGATCCGAGCAACAATTATGTTTGTGAAAAAAGCAAATAAGAACAGTTGATATGATTCACAAAGGCTGCCCACTTAGCTATTGATTTAGAGAGAATTACAGTGTAAAGCAGAAAAGCTAAATGAGACAACTAGCTAATTTTCTAAGCTAATTGCACTTTATATACGCTGGGCCCGTGGTAACAAGCCCACGGCCCATTCACAATGGACTAAGTTTAATCTATTACAAATTAACCCTTGAACTTTAAATCAACACATATTTTACCCTAACAGTTAGTCATAATGTAAATTAATTAGAAAAAAATTTGTAATGAAATACGCATTATGGTTGTAAAGACTAAGGGACCGGACTTGTTATATGATGTATCTTTTGTTATGAAACATTGTTATGAAATATATGTTATTTGTTGTATGTTTGGGAATTGGGTCGTTACAGATGGTATCAGAGCCCTAGTTTAAGAGATTTAGGTATTCAGATCTATACCTAGACTTAAACTGCATGTGAAGTAGGATGTCCCTAATATTTTAGAACCTTGGGATATTGAATATAAAAAGGTAGAAGGAACATCATGTAAGGTAAATTCAAATTACATTTGGGCAGTGTAATCATGAACTTACAGGTACATGTTTGAAATGGGAAAACCTTATTATATGGGGGTATGTGCTTACGTGTATATTAACCTTGTTGAAATCTACAGAATGGCAAGTGGTACTCGACGTACGAATAGGGAGGAAGAAGGAAATCCTAGTAGAACAAATCCAACAATCGGGACAAGGGGAAGGGGTGGAGAACGAGGCACGGGCAGAACGAGAGGTAGAGTTCAATCTCAAGGCACGGAATTTGTTACAAGGACCGATCTGACCGCTGAAATGGGAAGACTGCAAGCAAATATATAAGCCATGTTTAACCGAACTCGTCACACTGAAACTGAAATACCAGATCCTAGTCTGGAAGACGAGATGCCCATTACACCTACTGTCATACCGGTGCCAAGGAAGTGTGATTACAAGATGTCCTTAAGCTACAAACCTCCAACCTATTCCGGGGAAAGAGATCCAGTGAAGGCTATGAGATGGCTAAAAGAAATAGAAGGTATCTTCAAGACCAGCAAATGTGCCGATAAGATAGAGTGTATTCTACTTTTACTTGGGAAGAATTCACCATATCTTTCAAAAGACAATTCTGTCCTCAAGCAGCAGTTAGACAACTGGAAGAGGAGTTTATGAATCTGCAACAGGGTAGTTTATCGGTTCGGGATTATACTGCTCGTTTTCTAGAAAAGTCCCGTTTTGTCGAGTACTACGTCGCTACATAGGCGCTTAAGATAGAAAGGTTTATCTTTGGGTTAAACTCAGAAATCCGAGGTCTAGTGATTGCCAAGGGACCAGATACTTTCTCAGCCGCAGTGCATGCCGCCGAAAATGTAGAACGGGATAAATGGAGGGATGCTAGTGATAAAGGTACTGGGAAAAGAAAATGGGAAGGACCGCACTATGACCCAAAGAAGTCCAGATCCCAGAGATTTGATGCTCGTCCACCTTTCAGATCAGCTGAAAGACCTTGTCCAAAATGCAACCGTTTTCATCAAGGAAATTGTCAAGTTGATCCTCGAGTCTGTTACAAGTGTGGAAAGATCGGTCATATTGCTAAAGATTGTCGGGTAACTCGATTCTGTTACTCATGCAATTCTCCGGATCACATTCAGTCTGATTGTCCACGGTGGAGAGCACAGCAGGGTGGTACATCAGTAAGACCAACATGTGTTAGACCAGTAGTGCAAAGGCCAGAGCTACCAAGAGCAAGGGGTCGAGCCTTCCAAATGACAGCACAAGAAGCAGAAGAAACTCCTGATGTGTTTACAGGTACATTCCTAATAAACTCTACACGTGCTAAAGTGTTGTTTGACTCTGGTGCAAACCGATCGTTTGTGTCTCTTTCTTTTGCCGCTTATATGCGTTTAAAGCCTAAAGTGTTAGATCATGTTTTAATGGTAGATACTGCAAATGATAATCAAGTACCGGTTAAAGAGGTATTTGATAGTTGTGTTATAGATATAGATGGGTGTGGAGTACCTATCCAGTTATTTCCTATAGCTTTGATTGAGTTTGATGTGGTGGTGGGAATAGATTGGTTAGCCGACAATCAGGCTAGTATAATTTGTGATAAGAAGCTAATCAATGTTGTCTTACCTGAGAAGGGACCAGTAGTGATTTATGGTGACCGTAGAAATCATCAGTCTTGCCTTATCTCTATGATGAAAGCTCGTAAGTTTATTAATAAAGGTTGCACGAGTTATTTAGCTTATGTGATAGATACTATGCTAGAAAAGAATAAGTTGGAAGATATTCCGGTTGTTTGTGTATTTTCGGAAGTTTTCCCAGAAGATTTGAATAGTCTTCCACCCGTTAGACAAGTAGAGTTTGGTATAAATCTGATTCCTGGAGTCGTTCCTGTTGCCCATGCACCGTATCGTTTGGCACCTCCAGAGATGAAAGAAATGATGACGCAACTGCAAGATCTATCCGAAAAGGGCTTCATCAGATCCAGTACTTCGCCGTGGGGTGCACCAGTCTTGTTTGTGAAAAAGAAAGATAGGTCAATGAGAATATGTATTGATTATCGGGAACTGAATAAGCATACGATCAAGAACAAGTATCCGCTTCCCAGAATTGATGACCTCTTTGATCAATTAGTTGGAGCTTGTTATTTTTCTAAGATTGATCTAAGATCTGGTTATCATCAGTTGAAGGTTAAAGAAGAAGATGTTCTGAAAACTGTTTTTCGCATAAGGTATGGTCATTACGAATTCTTAGTGATGCCCTTCGGCCTGACGAATGCCCCAGCTGCCTTTATGGATTTAATGAATCGGGTATGTAAGCCTTATCTCGATAAATTCGTTATTGTGTTTATCGATGATATCCTTATCTACTCCCGGTCCAAAGAAGAGCACGCACAACATCTTCGTTTGATTCTGGAATTGTTGAAAAAAGAACAGTTGTATGATAAATTTTCTAAATGTGAATTCTGGCTACGGGAAGTTCAATTTCTTGGGCATCTAGTTTTCGAGAAAGGCATTCAAGTTGATCCGATGAAAGTAGAAGTAATTGAAATGTGGGAACCGCCGAGAACGCCAACAGAAGTACGAAGTTTTCTGGGTTTAGCCGGCTACTATCGAAAGTTTATACAAGATTTCTCTCGTATCGTTACGCCTCTGACCAAGCTGACTCGAAAGAATATGAAGTTTGAATGGAAAACAAAACAGGATGAAGCATTCCGAATATTGAAAGAGAAACTCTGTAGCGCACCGATACTATCACTACCTGAAGGATCCAACGACTTTGTTGTTTACAGTGATGCTTCCAAATTAGGATTGGGATGTGTACTAATGCAGCGTGGGAAAGCTATTGCTTATGCTTCTCGTCAACTGAAAGATCATGAACGGCAGTATCCTACACACGACATGGAACTTGCAGCAGTTGTTTTCGCGTTGAAGATTTGGAGACATTATCTATACGGCTCTAAATGTCAAATTTATACCGATCATAAGAGTCTCCAACATCTCTTCGATCAATGAGAATTGAATATGAGGCAAAGAAGATGGTTAGAACTTGTGAATGATTACGACTGCAAAATTCTCTATCATCCGGGGAAAGAGAATGTGGTAGCTGATACATTGAGTCACCAAGAGAGAAGCGGAACAATAAAAGCAATTGCACTACGAGCTGAACTTCTACCTAACATCTTTGACGAATTGAAGAAATGTCAAGTAGAAGCCTTTCAAGAGGAAAACTTGAAACCAGAACGGTTAGTGGGTATATCAGCATCACTCGTAAAAGATGATCGTGGATTACTGTGTCTGGGAAACAGAATTTGGGTGCGTCGTCTGGGTAATTTACGTGATCGAGTACTACAAGAAGCTCACCAATCTCGTTTCTCTATTCATCCAGATACGAATAAGATGTATAAAGATCTACGACAATTTTACTGGTGGCCGGGAATGAAAAGAAGTATTGCTCAGCATGTCGAAGGTTGCTCCACTTGTAAGAATGTAAAGATTGAACATCAAAAGCCTTTTGGTCAGTTGCAACGTTTAGAAATACCTATGTGGAAATGGGATCAGATTACTACAAATTTCATCGTGAAGTTACCAAGGACTCCGAAAGGATTTGATGCTATTTGGGTGATCGTTGACAGGTTGACAAAGTCTGCTCACTTCCTGCCAATAAAAGAAACCTATTCGTTAGAAAGACTAGCCAAATTGTACATTGATGAAATTGTAACTCGACATGGAGTTCCAATATCGATTATTTCTGATCGGGATAGTCGTTTTACTTCAAGGTTCTGGAGGAGTTTTCAAAAAGAAATGGGGACGCAAATAAAGCTAAGTACAGCGTATCATCCTCAAAATGACGGTCAGAGTGAACGAACAATTCAGACTTTGGAAGATATGCTACGGGCCTGCATTGTTGATTTTAGGGGATCGTCGGATAAGCATTTGCCGTTGATCGAATTTGCCTACAATAACAGTTATCATTCCAGTATACAAGCGGCACCGTTCGAAGTTCTGTATGGTAGAAAATATCGAACTCCTCTGTGTTGGAACGAAGTGGGAGAGAAACAATTAGCAGGGCCAGATATAGTTCAGTTAACCGCGGATAAGATTACTCAGATTCGGGAACGATTGAAAGTAGCTCAAGACAGACAGAAAAGCTACGCTGACCGACGCCGAAAACCGTTAGAATTCCAAGTCGGAGATTTTGTAATGTTAAAACTCTCACCTTGGAAAAGAGTCATACGATTTGGGAAAAAAGGTAAACTTAGCCCAAGGTACATTGGACCGTTTGCAGTTACAGAAAGAATCAGTGAAGTAGCCTACAGTTTAGATCTTCTGTCTGAGTTAAGCAGAATCCACAACGCTTTTCACATTTCAAATTTTCGAAAGTGTTTAGTTACGCCAGATCAAGCAATTTCTCTACCAGATATTCAAGTTGATGAAAAGCTAAATTATGTGGAGGAACATTGTTGACAGTAAAGTCAAAGTTTTGCGGAATCGTAAGGAGATCAAACAAGTAACAATTCAGTGGCGACATCATAAAGGGCAGGATGCTACATGGGAATCAGAATCAGAAATGAGAACTAAGTACCCGTACCTCTTTGCCTAACCGAATTCCGGGATGGAATTATTTTAAGGGGTAGATGATGTAATAACCGGGTAAGTTCGTTAGTTAAGTTTCCTTTTCATTAAATTAATTAACTTTAAAATTGGATGTTTAGGTTAAGTTTGGGTTAGTTTATAAGTCTAAAGGGGTTTTGGTCATTCTTGTATAGTTTAGGCCTTAATTGTAAATTTGGTCTAAAATATATGTATATCCTAAGACTCCAGATATTTTCAGAAACAGAAAATATCAGCTTAGTGTGTGTGTGTGTTTTTGAGAAGAGAAGAAGAAGAAGAAGAAGAAAAAGAAAGGGTCTTTTGGCTAGGGCTTTAATTGGAATTGTTGGAAGTGATATTAAGGTATGTTCCTTTACGTTTTATCTTTGTAATTGCTAGTAGATAGTTTCTATCGGATTAGAATCATCGATTTCATGTTTGGGGTTAATTTCTGTCGATTTCTGGGTAGAATTTGGTAAACAGACAGAGGTTTCCGGATGAAATGAGGGTGTCCGGTAGTTTTTGTTAATAGTGTACGGAAGATGTTCTAATGGTGTCCGGACGAATCAATTATCCGGTAAGTTTCTCTTTTCCATGGTTTCCGGATGAAATTAGATACCGGATGGTGTCCGGATTTCTTTGGTTTCTGGATGTCGTCCGGATTGTTTGTGTTGTCCGGAAAGTTGTGTTGTCCGGATAGTTTTGTAGTATCCTGAAACTTTAGCTGTTTGGTTACTTTTGAGATTCCAGATACTTTTGAGTATCCAGTAACTTTGTGTTTTGTCGACTCTTGGATAGGATATGAATGAGGATTGGAAATACTGTGGACTCGACTTAAGTTTGGGTTTGGGGGAAACATTTGAGGATAAGAATTAGATAGAGTATCTAGAGTTCTTAGTTTTCTAGTAAGTCTTATATGTTTAATTGGTAAGGAGATAATTGTATGTAAATTATTTCAGATTCTGTAAATTCTAGGTGAAAGACTGAATCTTTTGGAAAAGGCTTGGAATCGTTTTGATAAGCAATCAGGTGAGTTTTATTTCAAACCGTTTTCAAACTGGTACATATATGTGGATTGAGAATGTGATAAGTAGTGTAATTATGTGCATATGTATGAAGTATGATATAATAAGGTATATATTATATTTATACGAGTATTACACTACACGAGTGCACGTTGGCCGGGCTTAGGACCGGTGGAGTTTGGCTATACGGAGGGACAGCGGATTTGGCTGTATATAAGTGCAGCGGAGTAAAATAATTAGTTGGCTCGCAACCAACTAATATGGCCATGGGAATGAGACAGGAAAGTACACAATGCATGAGTCATAATTGGTATTCATATTCGTGTTATGTATATGGTAATTGTGCAAATGGTTTTAAACTGACAGGGATTTTCTCACTTAGACCACTAGGTCTAACCCTCAATTTGTTTTAAAAATATGTATTCCAGGTCATGGATCAAGTAAGAGCAAGTAAGAAGGATAATCTGTGAATAGCTTTTGGGAAGACTTATGTTATGAAGATCAAGAAGTGTTTTGTACTTATAACTTTGTTGTTACTCATAATGTAAATTAATTAGAAAAAAATTTGTAATGAAATACGCATTATGGTTGTAAAGACTAAGGGACCAGACTTGTTATATGATGTATCTTTTGTTATGAAACATTGTTATGAAATATATGTTCTTTGTTGTATGTTTGGGAATCGGGTCGTTACATTCTATCCAGATAGGTTTCCGGACCGGGCACCTATCCGGACCGAATAGGTATCCGGGTAACCCATCCGGTAAGTGACCCTTATAAAAGATATCCGGATTCCAGTATGTTCACAAATTTCGGAAACTCCAAAAACCCCTCTAAAACCCTCTCGTATTCTCTCTCGCTCGGACACTTTCATCTTGTGCCCATCTTCGATCGATTTAGACATCCTTACCTCAGGTATGTGTCTATGCTTATTCTCTTATGTTTTTCGATCATGTGTGCACCCGAATCAAAGGTCCAATCGACCCAAAAGTGGACCGAAAAAGGGTTTTCAGACCCTGTTGCGACATCGATTCGCAATCCACTCCACAGTGGGTGTTTTAAACCGATTAGTAAGTTTGCTACTCTTAGATCATCGATATCATGCACCTACCATGCTTTAATCTGTGTTTAATGGTTACCTTTTGCGATTTGGTTCAAACCATAAGTCGTCCGGAAAGTACGAAACCTATCCGGACACATTCATAATATCCGGAAACCATCATACACCTAGATATTTTATCCAGACACGTACAACATCCGGTAACCCTAGTTGTCCGGAAACCTGAGGGTTTTCGGTAAGTTCAACTGATGTTCCATCTTGTCCGGATACATATTGTCCGGTCACTAATGCCTTATCCGGAAACCTCATTTTGTCCGGATACTTCTTTATCCGGAAACCTTTGTCCGAATAACTTTGTTTGCCCGGATACCTTTGTCCGGATACCTTGGTTTGTCCAGAAACCTTTGTTTCCATATGCCTTTGTCCGGACACATCCAATTCCAATAGTCCAGTACCCTGTTTTCTCAATGCCAGTCCTCAATCTGTTCCGGTTTGAGCCGATATCTCGCAAAGGTACGCACTGACTGTACTTTGATCCGTCAGTACTCTAACTTCGTGTATTTCAGGTATTTTAAATGGCGGATCAAGAACAACAACCACCACAAGAGCAAATTCCTCCTCAAGAGGAATTCATTGACGAAGAAGCTGACAACGCTTTGGTCCAACCAGACAGTGGCATTGAGATCGAAGCCAACAACCATCAACTTGACGTTGCCGAGTTCCGACCACAACATCGTGTGGTCGTGGACATTCTTCTTGGTCACCCTCTCCGCGAGGCCCTCACTGCAATGGCTGACGTTCTAGTTCTCTACGTTTACCAAGTCTGGCTTTCAGCCCAAGTCGTCACGGCTGCCAACTCACAAACGATCACGACGATGATAGACAATCAGCCGTTCACGCTCACACCAGAATCATTCAGACGCCTTCTCTCTTTACCTGAATCCAACGCCGGCGGCCGTGCAGCTTTCGTCCCCGCGGTCAATGACACGACCCTCTGCGCCGAGATCCGAGCTCTTGGCTACAACCATACCCTCGAACGCCCATCCGGTTTCAACCAAAAGTATCTAGTGCCCATCTGGTACACACTGTTCACAATACTGAACAGATGTCTCTCATCCAGATGGAGGGGCATAGATCAATGTACCGACGACTACAAATGGCTCTTCCATGCCGTCTGCTACAACAGGCACATAGACTACGCGATGGTGATATGACGCGATTTAGTACAAGCCATCAGACAGATTGGTGGCACGAAGCAAAAGAATTTCCTGCCGTTCCCACGTTTCCTCTCGCTGGCCGTCAGACAACACATGGACGCGAATCCAGGGATACCGCGACGCATTAACCATCCGGTATGTCCCCCATTTCATTTACAATATCTTGTGATTCGAAACCCATCCGACGCCAGAGCCATGCCCTTACCTGAAGCCCTACTGGCACACGCGGACCCCAATGCACCGAGTGTGTTGGAGTATAGGAGAGTGTTAGGAGCTCCCATGGTCCATCCAGAACCGGAGGGACCTCCCCAAGGACATAGACCTGAGAGGCGTGAGGGTCCAAGGACGAGAGGAGGTAGAGTCCGGGTAGTTGGCGCTCCCGGATGGGGTGTGTTGAGATTACATGGGAGGGGAACAGGCGCGGGAGGTGCATTGGATACGCATGCCAGTACTACCCATTCCAGCTGACCCAGATCTAGCCAACAACCTCGCATACAACCCACCCGAACGACTGACGAAGCCGGACCGTCCACTAGATTACACGAGGTCCCGGTTGTCACTGCCCCTCTACTCGAAGAGGATCCCGGCACTGACACAACAGAATCGATGTCACCATTCACTCAGGACGAAACTGTCGAATCCGACACTGACACCGATACGGATCTAGCCATCCGTGCATCCCTAATTCCACCCCGTATTGGTCGTCGACCTCCAATGATGGAAGGATCTCTGTCTGACTCACCCACACCCCCCCCCTCCATCATCCCTACATCCCAGCCTATTACGGGAGACACAAGAAGAGAGGAGGGAGAATTAGTTGAAAATCTTGAACAGGCGAGTCAGAGAGAATGGAGATCAAAACAAAATCAAGAGAGAACGAGCATTAGGACTAGAGAGGCTCGAGAGCGACCCCAAACCAGCGTCAGCCAGGTAGCCACATCTACTATCTTGTCTCATCCATTGGGACAAGGTATTGAAGAAGCCGTCGTGGACCTACCGACGCAATTGCACAACCTCCCTAGCCACTCACCCGTCTCTCAACATATGGGTGTTTCACTTTTACACTGGGACTTAGCACAACGTCTACCAATCTCTCACTCGGAGAGTATTGGTATTGAAACAAGAGACCAGCCTCCCCCGGTCTCGCTTTCTTTCGTTGCACATTCGAGTCTAGAGCCACTTGATATTTAACATTCTTCGGCTAGGACACAGGACGAGACTCCACAAATCGGGGCTCTTCGTGACCCGATCGGAACTTCTGTAGTGTCTCCGCCTTTAAGCGGAACACGAGGATCGGAAGGAAATCCTACCACGGCCACACCTTTTCCATCCGTGAACGTAGGTGGTCCTACCTCTGCGGTAGGTACCTCAACGGGTAATCTAAGTAACCCGGAGTAAAGTCACCCGACTCAATGTCAATGGAATATCTGGACAGCGCCCTAAAGGCTGCCCGCGAGGCAATGGAGCAGCAGTTCACCACCGAGTTCGACAAAATCAAGAGCTTGATCAAAGGGAAAGAGAAGATAGTCGAATCTGAAACTGCACCAACACCTCCACCGGCTCCCGTTCAGCCATCTTATTCGGTGGACACTCTCAAGACTATGCTTCTGGCTCAACTGCTCCAACACACCGACACCGATGCCTCAACTGAAGCAGACCTGGTATCAGTTCTACGCTCCCAGGTATCTGCTCCTTCGTCATCCATAAATAGCAGATTGGACCATCTTGATTCGACTCTCAAGGACGTTCAGAAAGCCCTAAACCTTCTGTCCGAAAGAGTCACCTCACTTGAAGACACATGCAAGAGTCAGGTTGGCGGACTCAAGAGACAGCACGATGACCAGGATGATCGTGATCACCGTGAGGGGGAGAACAAGAGACAGAGACTGTCTGAGTCCGAACCAATCCTCACAGAAACTGCAACGGTTCAACCGGAACCATCAACTGTGGCAACTGCAACCGAAGATGAACCTGAAGCCCAGTTGAGTTTAGCTGAAATGGAGATAGACATGGATATCTCAGACGACGAAGACCCGACGGTTGAAAAGCCCGAGGGAGATTCACAGGCGCTGGTCGTATACACTGCACCGGAAGGGGATGCTATTAACCTGATTGATCCCGAATCATAGATTGACCCGGAAGCCAAAAACGCATGGTATCAAAAAGCCACCAGTGCGATAAACTTTGAGGTAAATATCGTATTTCCCACCGATGCCGACGACGACATCGACTACGACCAGTTCTTGCTGCAAAACTTGTATGGTACACCTGCCCACATTTCACAGATTCCCGAGACTTCTACTGCTAGAAATACGACATCTCCTCAACAACCGACAGCTTTTGATCAACCTCCTCCTCCACCGCCAAAAATCCGATGGGAGAAGATTATGATCCTTATTCCTCACCTGGAGGAATCTCTGAAGAAGCTCTATGTTCACAGGTTACGCCCGATCGAGCCGACATTCTTCCTTGGTATTTCCAAGTTCGATAAGGAATACCAAAGCCAGTACGTAAAGGTAATGAAGCGGTGTCTACCAGTTAGCCAAGTCCGAACAAAGCACAAAATCACTGAAGTGCTCAACATCCAAACCGGCCGAATCCTTAGAGTCTTGTTTCCAGTATTCACCGTCCAACGCGAAGACGGAAATGAATGGAGATTTTCCGAAGCTGACTTTAGGAACCTCAGACCGTTCAACTTCCACGCTCTACTGAAAGACCTCCGAACAAGAACCATACGACCACTTCACATTACTAAAGCGCTCGAGGCTGTCCGTCGATTCCTGCTATACAAAGTAATGATTTCTTACATCTCAGACTTCCAAATGGGAATCAAGCACAGAACAAAGAAGATTAACCTGCTGAAACCAAATCTGCAAGCGCCCGAGCTGAAGATGTATCCCGAGAACTCACTGCTTCTAGAACCAGAATTTGGGATAGTATACCTCAACGAACAGAAAGAAAAGAGGTTTCTTCGCTTCAGCCAGGTCGGCAGATTTTGCGATGGCATGCTCCTCAAAGTCAGAGATGCACTTTGAAACATCATCGCCAAAGAATTTGAACTTCGAAAATCGTCATTTGTCTCCGGTTCACACGAGGCAACCACACGAGAAGCTTTAGAATTGATTGAAGAACGCATCGACTACCGCCGAGCCATCCGAAGTTTCGAGATCTACTTTGCGCTCCGAAAGAGATACGTCGAGAACTGGCGTGAACTCGAACTTCAATTCAATGGGGGAGATTGTTACGGATAAAATCGTGTTGAATAAAGTTTAAGGGCTTATATTGTAAAAGGTGTATTATGAGCCTATTTGTGTAAACGGGCCATGGGGTTGATATGTTTAGGCCCTAAGTATATAAAGCTTTGTTAGCTTTAGAAAACAGGCTAGTTGTCATATTTTACTTTCACACGTATTGTAATTCTTTCTGATTATTGAAAGTGAATTGGATGACCAGTTGAAAACGTACTGACCGTTTTCTACTTGTTGATTTATGCTGTTTGTATGCACTAATCTAGAACTCACAAAATATAATAAAATAACTTATATTTTCGTTTTTACTAAGTTTCAGTTTTAATAGAAAAACAAATTATTCAAAGACATGCGATTTTTGATTATTTATATATAATGTTGCATATATGATGTAAAAAAAATCTAGTGTTTATTAAAACGATATATGAAATAACCTTAAAAAAGAGTAATTATAACTAAATTTACATCTTATTGAAGTCGACATTCTTTTAGATTCTTTTAATAAATTACCCTAATATTATTAAAAGGGAAATTAATTAAAATACCCTAAGTTTGAAGTTGACTTACCAAAATACCCCAAAAAATGAAAAGTTTACCCAAATTCCCCAAATTTCCGTGGTGGAGTCCCGCGATCGCGGGCAGGGACCATTTTTGAAATTTTATGTGCTTCATATTTACACTTTCAGTCCCTGTCCGCGGTGGAGTCCCGCGATCGCGGCCTGCGGCGGTCCCACGGTGGTCCCGCGGTGGGGACTGAAAGTGTAAATAATCTTGCAAAAAATTTCACAATTGGTCCCTGTCCGCTATAGAGGGCCCCCTCCGCGGAAATTTGGGGCATTTGGGTAAACTTTTTATTTTTTGGGGTATTTTGGTAAGTCAACTTCAAACTTGGGGTATTTTAATTAATTTCCCTTATTAAAATGATGTATCATGTAATTGAGAGAGGAGAAGTGACCAAAAAACTTTTGAACTTTGAAGCAAACTCCAGTAGGTTATTAAAGAAAAAATTAAAGTTAAAAATCAAAATCTTTAAAAGATAAATTATCTAATATAAATAAATTAAAGGGAAATTAATTAAAATGCCACAAGTTTGAAAGGGACTTACCAAAATACCCCAAAAAATTAATTTCTTACCAAAATGCCCTTTTTATTCCACGGAGGGGGCCCGCGATCGCGGACAGGGACCAATTGTGAAAATTTTTGCAAGATATATTTACACTTTCAGTCCCTGGCCCCCGAGATCGAGGCCCGCGATGGCCCGTTATGGGGACTGAAAGTGTAAATAATCTTGCAAAATTTTACACTTTCAGTCCCTGCCCGCTATAGAGGGCTCCCTCCACGGAAAAAAGGACATTTTGGTAAGAAATTATTTTTTTGGGGTATTTTGGTAACTCACTTTCAAACTTGTGGCATTTTAATTAATTTCCCTAAATTAAAGACATAAAGTTTTCGATTATTCGTATAATTGTTTTAATAAAAGATTAATTATTCAATACAAACAAATTAAAGACATGAAGTTTTTGATTATTTATATAAAATATAGAATATATATAACTAAAAATACAAAAAAAATTATAAATTATTTTATTATATTTTTTGATCGACGAGACGTAAACATAAATTATAATTATGTAAAGTTTTGTCGTTTTATTAAATAAATTGTTTTTAAATCAAGTGATAATTATTTATTAATCATATAATATAATTATTATGTTTTAAATAAATGGTATAACAATCAAAGAGTATATTGCAATTTTGGTCCTTGGGGTTTTTTAACAAAGCAACCTAACGATGTTACTTCTTAGGGACCAAATCCAAGCACTTTTACATACCACATGTTTTTTCTTACAATAAAAATTTTGTAGGGACTAAAAGTGAGAAAAACAACAAACCACATGGATCAAAATTGAAATTTACTCTATAACTTATTACTTTTCACTTTATATTAATATTAATTAGTTAATTTTCACATTGATGTCATTCCCAAAAAATGCATGTCACATCCACAAGTTTACAAATACAACGACTTCAAATATAATTATCGAGTCCCATGATTGTCACGAGTAAATTGGATGGTGGATTACATAGATGATTAGATGTCACCTATATATAACAATTTGGTGTATTTTTGAAAAGTAGAAAAGATCGATATTTTATAATTAATAATGTCCGATTTATAAATTAATTATGAGTAAATTGCAATTTTGGTCCCTATGGTTTGTTGTTTTTCTCACTTTTGGTCCCTATAAAAATTTTATTGCAAGAAAAACCCTATGGTATGCAAAAGTGTTGGTTTTAATCCCTGAGGACTAACACCGTTAAGTGACCTCCGTTAAAGCCCCTCATATGACTTGCACATGAGGGCATATTTGTCCTTTTACAAAAACCAACCCACATGGACCAAAATTGCAATTTACTTCTTTATTATTATACCATTTATTTAAAACATAACAATTATATTATATAATTAATAAATAATTATCACTTAGTTTAAAAATAACTTATTTAATAAAAAAATTAATTAATTATTATGTTTCGATGACCAAAATTATAATAAAATATTATATATTTTTGTTTTTAGTAAATTTCAATTTTAATAAAAATTTAAATTATTTAATTAATATAAATTAAAGACACACAATTTTTGATTATGTATATAAAATACAACATATAGAAAATCTAGTACATATTAAAATGATTCATGAATTACCTTTAAAAAGAGTAATTATAACTAAATTTATATTTTATTGAACTCGAGTTTTTTTAGATTTTTTAAATAAATTAAAGCATGTTAACTTTGTTAGGTATGTCTGAGAAAAGAGGAGCGATCAAAAAATCTTTGAAGCAAGCAACTCCAACAGATTATTAAAAAAAATGTGAAGAATAAAAACTCAAAATCTTTAAAAACTAATCACATTTAATTTTAACAAATTTTCTATTTTGGAGATTACAACATTAATTATATAATAAAAGTATTATATATTGGATCTCCAAACCATTTTTATGTTTTTTTGGTTGATCTTTCTTCTCAAATATTTCTAACAGGATTTTTATCAAAAACTTCATATCTTTATATATTTCTATTGGATAATTTATATTATATTTAAAGTGAAATTTACTAAAAACGAAAATATAAATAATTTGAGAATAAAATTGTAATTAATTAATTAATATTACTTAAGAGTAAACAAATTATTAATAATTATTTTAGAGTAAAAAAATTTATTAGCTTTGGTTGGTGAAGCGTAAACAAATTATTGATTAATTAAAAATTTGTCATTTTATTAAATACGTTATTTTTAAATCATGTGATATTTATTTATTAATTATTATTATATAAAAATTATGTTTTAAATAAATGTTGTAATAATAAAAAGTAGATTGCAGTTTTGGTCCCTTTGGGTTGGTATTTGTTAAAAGGACAAATATGCCCTTATGTGCAAGTCATATGAGAGGCTTTAACGTACGTCACTTCACGGTGTTAGCTCTCAGGGATCAAAATCGAGCACTTTTGCATACCATAGAGTCTTTCTTGCAATAAAATTTTTGTAGGGACCAAAGTGAGAAAAACAACAAACCACAGGGACCAAAATTTCAATTTACTCATTAATTATTTTAATTTACATATATAAATATATTTTAAAATAATCTAAACATAATAATTTAATAAGCTGATTAAAAGTTAAACTTAAACAAAATATAAAATTTTATAAGAAACAAAATTAAAAAAATTATTTTTTAATAACTTATATTTTTGTATCACTTTTAACATATATGCTTTTTAGATTTATTAAAAGAAAATAAAATGGTTAAGAAATAATAAAAATAATAAACAAAATAATAACAAAATGAAAGTATTATTAGGAACCCAAGTTCTTGTTCAAACACATGGGTTCTAATAAAAACATGTGACTGAACAATAACTTATATCCCACAATGGAGGTTCTTGTAAAAACCTCATAAAGAATCTCCATAGGAACCTCCATTGTGTATGCTCTTAACTATTTTTTTTTTCGAAACGTTTTGGGTATAAACGAAAGGAGAGATTTTAGAGGTAATTAAGTTCCCAAAATAAGCTTTCATTTTGATATAATATATATAATATAATATAAAAAAGACATATAAAGTTGAAACTTTCAAATGAAACCCACATGTTTCGTTACCACCACTACATGAAATATGGACGTTTTTTCAAACCATGATAATCGTCTTATGATTTTAAAAATGTAAGGAAGAAAAACGTTATTTTCGACAAACCACAAGAACCAAATCTGTATTTACCGGCCTTTTTTTATAGCAAAAGCTAATCAGAGAGACCAATCGCAAAACATATATTTGCTTAAAAGAGTGAAATATATTGTGTACTGATACTTATTTGTAACATATGGACCAAAAATGTAATTTACTCCATAATTGTTTTACTAAGATCTAGTTGCATAATTTTATTTATTGATTTTGACTTATTTTTTGGATATAAAGACAAGGAATACAAGACCATAGGAAACCTAAGTGGTTTTTGTGGTCTGAAAGTAAAGAGATGCATGTATATATGCCAACCAAAACATTCTTTATGCCCTTATTTTCCATCCATAAATATCTCTAATCACGTTGCTCTCCTTTTACTTCTCCTTCATCGTCATCATCCCAAACTCTATGATATTTTCTATAAATTCTTGAGGGTCTTACTTGCTTTAATTTGCATGTTTTTTTAGATGGAAAAAGTTTGCTTTTTGAAAATTTAATGACTTTTATTCCGTCTTTGATAATTATTTCAAGTCAAACATACTGATTTTCAACTTGAATCGTTCTTGATCTGTGGCTTCGTAATTGCTTGAACTAGGTAATTAGGTTTTGCAGATTATTTTCATACATGTTTTTATTTATTTATAATTTGCATGTTTTTTAGGTTGCAAGATTGATCTTCTGAGTTCTGTAATATTCTTTGTATATATACATGTACAAAGAAACAATGGTGAGAGGAAAGGTGGAGATGAAGAGTGTTAGAATTGATGTAGGAATCAATCGATGAACAAACGAGAGAGATGTGGCTGAACTGCAGCAGCTTTTCATATATTGAGAGAGCGATTACAAAGACTGATTAACCTAAAACTGAAACATAAGTAACCTATATATACAGCTAAGATATAGATAATTACAGAATAGACCTTGTACTTTACATATACACAATAATAACTCTAACACCCCCCCCCCCCTCAAACTCAAGTGGGGGGAAAATGAGTCAAATTGAGTTTGGAAACAAGGGCTCGAAAACGCCCCGGAAGATGAGCTTCGGTGAAGATGTCCGCTGTCTGATCAATGGTTGAAATCGGGAGAAGTTTAACCGTCTTGCGAAGAACATGTTGACGGGTGAAATGACAATCAATCTCTATGTGCTTTGTACGCTCATGAAAGACATCATTGTGAGCAATCTGAATAGCACTATTGTTATCACACCACAATGGTGTTGGAGAGATCTGATGAGCACCCATATCAGATAGTAACCAGCATAGCCATACAAGTTCTTGTGTGGTGTCAGCTAAAGCGCGATACTCAGCTTCAATACTAGATCGAG
Source organism: Saussurea involucrata (assembly GCA_033807775.1). Lineage (NCBI taxonomy): Eukaryota > Viridiplantae > Streptophyta > Magnoliopsida > Asterales > Asteraceae > Saussurea > Saussurea involucrata. The sequence continues at coordinate 61,611,557 of CM066315.1, read as the reverse complement.
CTGTCAGAGATTGTTTCTTGCTGCGCCAGGAAATAAGAGAGTCTCCAAGGAAGAAACAATATCCGGTGGTAGAGCGACGGTCTGTTATGTCTCCATCCCAGTGAGCATCGGAGAATGCACGAAGAGTTAAGGACGATGTGGATGAGAAGTGAAGTCCATGAAACATTGTCCCTTTAAGATACCGAAGGATACGTAGAACCGCGACATAGTGATCGGAGCACGGAGCAGCCATGAACTGGATGACTATATGAACTGCATATGCAAGATCCGGTCGAGTAACAGTCAGTTAGACCAGAGAACCAACTAGTTGACGGTACCGTGTAGCGTCCCGCAGCGGGGTGCCGACATTGGGAGCAAGATGCAGATTTTGCTCAATGGGTGTAGAAGCAACTTTGTTGTCTGTAATCCCAGCTTTGGATAACAGATCTGAAATGTACTTGGCTTGACAGAGATAGATGCCGGTAGAGTCTGACAGAACTTCAAGACCAAGGAAGTAGTGTAGTTTACCAAGATCTTTCATCTCAAAGCATGAGCTGAGAGACTGTTTGAGATGGGTGATACCTGTAGAGTCAATGTCGGTAATGATCATATCATCAACATACAATAGGAGTAAGATAGTACCTGCAGCAGTGGTCCGAGTAAACAGGCCAGAATCATAATTACTCGGAGAAAACCCCAATGAAATGACAATATTGCTAAATTTTTCAAACCAAGCACGAGGAGCTTGTTTGAGGCCATAGAGGGCTTTTCGAAGTCAGCATACATGACCCTGACGAGAGATCACACCTGGAGGGGGTCTCATGTAGACTTCCTCTTCGAGATCACCATTTAGAAAGGCATTCTTGACATCCATCTGGTAAAGTGGCCATCTTTTGGTGGTAGCTATGGCGAGAAGACTACGAACCGAGGTGACACGAGCCACACGAGCAAACGTCTCCTCGTAATCAATGCCATATTCTTGATTGAAGCCTTTTGCCACAAGGCGTGCTTTGTATCGATCAATGGATCCATCAGACTTTGTTTTGATTTTGAAGACCCATTTGGAACCAATAGGTGACTTGCCCGGTGGGAGAGGTACAAACTCCCATGTATTTGCTTTGTCAAGGGCCTGAAGTTCCTCAGTCATAGCTTGCTTCCAAACAGGGTTAGAAGCAGCTTCCTTGAAGGAAGTGGGTTCATGGTTGGACAACAGTGTAGCATAACAATGATAATCACGAAGGTGAGAAGGAACTTGTCTTACCCGGTCTGAGCGTCGTACTTCAGCTTGTGGTTGTGAGAAGCTAGGATCCATAGACTCAGCAGATGGCTCAGAAGTAGTCCTTGGAGATGGTGCAGATGATTGATCATGATCAGATGGCACAGATGGCATAGGTGAAGGCTCAGGTTGAGACGAGACGGAAGGAAGTGGAGCAGATGATGAGGTCACAGATGGGGGTGAGACGGAAGTAGGTGTACTAGATGGAGGGGTGAGTATGGGATCTAATTGGAGTGAGTCCAAAGAGATAGAGTTATCAGTGAAGAAGGAAGTGGAAGGATTGGGTATGTCCTGAAATTTGGACACTGTTGAGAAGGGAAGATGTTCCCAGAATGTGACATGGCGGGATATACGTAGTCTCTTAGAGACTGGATCCCAACAACGATAACCTTTGTGTTCAATACCATAGCCAAGAAAGCAGCATAATCGAGAACGAGGTTCGAGTTTGGTGTGTTCATGAGGTTGCAACTGAACAAAGCAGACACAACCCCATACTTTTAGCAGTTCATATGCAGGAGAGACCCCATGGAGCACTTCATAGGGAGACTTTTGATTTAGGATGGGAGTCGGGTGACGGTTGATGGTGTAGACAGCAGTGAAGGCAGCTTCGCCCCAAAAACGTTCTGGACACTTGGCTGAGATTAATAGAGTACGAACAGTATCGAGGATGTGGTGATGTTTACATTCAGCACGTCCATTTTGCGGAGAGGTGCCGGGATAGGAGTACTGAGAAAGAGTACCCTGAGATTGAAGAAAAGAGAGGAGAGAAGATTCTTTGTATTCCATAACATTATCTGCTCGAAGAACCTTTATAGGCTTGGAAAATTGGGTCAGAATCATACGGGCGAATGTAATATATATTTGAGGTAGTTCGGAGCGATGTATCATGAGATATATCCATGTAAAGTGTGTGTGATCATCGATAAAGATAACAAAGTATCGAGAACCTCCCATGGACGGATGTGGTGCTGGTCACCAAACATCAGAGTGAATGAGGTCAAAAGGAGAAGCAGATTTAAATTCATTTAGTTGAAAAGGTAAGGCATGATGTTTGCCAAGTTGACAAGATAAACAAGAAACGTTTTCAGAAGAAGTGTTGCCTAATAATCCTGAACTAGCTAATAGTTTTATTCTAGCTAAAGATAGATGTCCTAGACGCTTATGCCATAATTCAAAAGAAGGGGTACTGGAAACAGAAGCAACAAAATTTGATGAGGTTAAGGGAAGACGGAGGTAGACCACTTCAATCATCCGACCAACTTTACGGCCTACTCCAAGGATCTGCTTGGTCTTTGGATCCTGCACAACACAACCAGAAGGATGAAACAGAACAATTAGAGATAAGTTAGGGATATGTAGCACACCAGGTAATTGTATATTGGGGGTAGAGACAGTCCAACTGAAAGATACAGGTAAGCGAGTGTCATCCGCAGTACAGACTGATGAGAACATTCTGGAGGTTTGCTTAGAGACAAACCCGTCAGCCTTAGGTGTCATGTGCTTACAACATCCAGAGTCAAATAGCCAAGGGTTACCTGGTGCAGAGATATTGCACTGAGAATTCATACCCATAGAACCTGTCATGAGTCGCTCGATAAGCTCTTGGTTGCGGCGCATGAGTTCCATAAGGTCAGGCGATGAGTTGTTGCTATGCGATGCCTGAATTGCCGGTGTAGAGGAGTCTTGAGTGATTGATCCAGCAAATGACTAAGTGCGCTGTTGCTTTTGCTTACCTGAGTTTCGTGGATGCTTTGGACAGTCAGACCCATAGTGTCGTGGTTGTGTGATCCCACACCAGCGACATTTTCGAATTGGGCAGTTGAGGAGAAGATGAGAAGTAGAGTGACAGAACGTGCATTCACTGTATTTAGACTGGCTATTGAGAGCCATCTGACTTATTAGAAAAACTGATTGAAGGAAATTCTGGAATGTAAGGAACTGATCGTGAGGTACCGAAACTGTGTGTTCCGGAATTGAAAGCCGAAAAGAGGAGTTGTGAGTGATGGAACTGAGTGTTCTGGAATTAAGTTCAGAAAGGTGAGAACCGGAGTTGAGTTTCGGAATTGATCTCAAACCCTGTTTTGCGGATCAAACTTCGGAATTGATCTCAAACCCTGTTTTCGAAATTTTTGAAGGTACTGGAGTGTGAGTTCCGGAATCAAGAAAGATCCAGAATTGAAAACAGGATCCGGAAATTAGAAAACAAACACGTTCCGGATTAGAGAAGCAGTTCCGGAATATTAAGCAAACAGTTCCGGAAATTTCAAGCAGATACCGGAGAAGGATGGTCCGGAATTAAAAAAGAAGCAGTTCCGGAAATTTCAAGCAGTTCCGGAAATTTTAAGCAAGGAGTTCCGGAAGTTTCAAGTAAGCAGTTACGGAATTAAAATTACAGCAGATACCGGAAGTGAGTGATCCGGAATTAGAGGAAGCAGATTCCGGAAGTTGTGGGGAAACAGGTTCCGGAGTGCGTGAACAAAGGTTTCGGAATTAAGAAATAAAGCAGATACCAGAAGTGAGTGATCCGGAATGTAAAGAGAGAAATACGTACCGTAAGATGAGTTCCTGAATTTTGATGGTCCGGAACGGGAGAGTACCGGAATGCTAAGATCCGGAAAACGAGAGATCCGGAATTTCGAGAGATTACGGATTAGGGTATCCGATGTTTCGAACAACGACGAACATCAGGTTTGAACAAATCGAATAAAGCGAAACGATGAATAGAAATCGAACAACTAGATGTGTAGATGAGACGTACCTAAAGCTCTGATACCATGTTAGAATTGATGTAGGAATCAATCGATGAACAAACGAGAGAGAGATGTGGCTGAACTGCAGCAACTTTTCATATATTGAGAGAGCGATTACAAAGACTGATTAACCTAAAACTGAAACATAAGTAACCTATATATACAGCTAAGATATAGATAATTACATAATAGACCTTGTAATTTACATATACACAATAATAACTCTAACAATAGAGAATGCAACAAGCAGACAAGTTACTTTTTCAAAGAGGAGGATTGGGCTTCTGAAGAAGGCCTGTGAGCTTTCAGTACTTTGTGATGCTGAAGTTGCTTTGGTTATTTTCTCTCAGAAGGGTGAACTCTATGAATTCTCAAGCTCCAAGTAAGTAATAATAATCCACAACATAAACACAAACTTTGATATGGTTCTCTAGAATAAAAACACAGACATAAAACACACAAACTTTTCTTTATCTGAGAAAACGCATAAAGGATAGGAGTTGAATGTACAAGTGGGTTTAGATTTATTGATAAATTTAAGATAATATAAGTTACTACAAGGTGTGAAATGTGTAGTTCATATGAGTCTAGAAAGACTCCACTGCAGTACCATGGCTTCTGCTTTAATGAGTTCTTCACCTGACAAAAGAAAAACCCTAGTTGGTTGATAAATCACTGCCTTTACGTACTTGTGTACTTTTATCCTGTAGCTTCGTATGCTGCTGGACCATGGTTTTAATCTTGTTATTATCTGTAGGTTTCCATAATTGATTAGTGCAGCTAATTTTTATCCTAAAACCTTCTTAATTAATAAAATAAGTGTCAAAAATGCGACTTAACCCATCCATGTGCTATGTGACCTGACCATAAGCGTAGATCACATTCAAGTGATCACGTAGAGAAAATCAGCTCCGTTACAGAAAATGCATGCTGTTGTAAGTGAGCTTGCCTAGCTTTGCCAGAAATCATCTAGTGGCTAATAAGTTGTGTCTAGTCCAAGCTAGCTTAGCACGGTTGCTGGTATGGGATGTAGTCCGGATTAGGGCTATTTTCACTGTACCTTTCTCGATAACAAATAGTTCAACAGGTTGACCAAGAATACCCATCAGAAGACAAATACTTGAACTCTATTACGGTCCTCAACTTTTTCAACTAGTCGGCTTCCATCTCCCACCACCATTTGTCCCTAAACTCACGTACGGATTAATGTTTGGGAGTATTTTTTTGGAATTCTAAGAAGCAAGAAAATATGACACAATCATCCGCTAAAGCTGAATATCTTCCAACTGGTTTTGCAATCTCACAAATGTTAGATATCGAGGTTCCTTGATCGCGTATAATTTGTTTTCCAAATACACTAAATTGACCCTATATGTCTTGGATATCACGAATTAAGTATGAAATAATCCTATGATTACTTGACGGTTTAATCATAATTGCACCACATTTACAAACTAACTGGGATAAGGTTGAAATGAATTAGAGGCAGGCTCAGAAGCTCTGTGTCAGAAGGCAACTAAGAAGTTGTCAAAAGCCAACTCGTAAGCCAACTCAGAAGCTCCTAGTCAAAACCTTTCTCAATCAGAAGCTTCAGATGTAGACTTAGAGGTTTCTAATTCCATACTTAGTCTCTAAAAACCTAATTAAGTTTCTAACCTTAAACCTTCTGAGTTTCACTCCGAATTTTTTAGAAACTCAATTTTCCTAAGTGATCATTTTTATAAAGTCCGTAGAGGTTTCACCCGAATTCCGCAAGGGCACAACCCCGTGGACCCCCGCAAGGGACTAGGGAGCGCGACCCCTTGACCCCCGCCTTATGACGATCTAAAGTGATAAATGCAACATTTATAAGTGTACACTCCCTGCCTCTGAACTCACGTTATGTATGCTTTTTCACCTAGTCGGTCTCTTGTAAATCACAATTATACCAAAAAATGCTTGATGACACTGAAATCACCAACAACGAGTCCTTTTGTTAAGGAGATGTCACACCCCAAAATCCAGGGACTGTGATGGCTTAACAATCAAAATGTACCTCGATCAAAAAACAACTTAAAATAAAAAACGTAGCAGCGGAAGTCTTTACATCAATATCAAAATTACTAAAATAGATAGCATCGTCTAAAGAAACTTAATATAAAAGGGATAAAAAAACACCAGCTAAATCTTCTCCTTTACCTTCGAGCTCTCAGCCTTATCGAACCCTGAGATACATTACGCTTAGTGAGTTCATAGTTTACATAAACAAAAACTTGACATGTCAAAACATTTCAAATCTTTCATAAGCACCGATAAAATGTCATCGTCATAAACATGCATGCAAATAAACCATCTTGAAAAAATCATACATCAAGAACTATATGGGTCAACATCGTCGATAACATCAAATCTCTAAGTACCGAGGTATACCTCATGATACATGTACTACATTTAATCCATCGACTCAGTACAGAGGTACTTCGCAACATGTACCGATCGAAACATCGTCAATATCGTCGGATCTCCAAGTACAGAGGTATACCTCGTGATACATGTACCAGATAACATCTATATCGACACGGTACAGAGGTACTTCGCAACATATACCGGTCAAAACATCATTGCGGCGCCATCTTTACCGACCCAAAAATATCATAAAACCTTTTCATGCATTTCAAATACTTCATTCATTCTAAAATAACACATCGAGTATGCAGTTGCATAAAACGTCGTAGGCTAATAAATCATTTGAAAAACATCTTTTCATATAAGCATGTATCCTAATTTTAAAATCACATGAAACTAACCTTGTTGGAAATAATTGTGGAGGTTGGAAGTTTACTTCCATCCCACATAGATGGAAATGGGAAATTATGAGAACCTTATAAGCCTTTTCTCTCAAGTGGTGTTTGAATGAGTTAAAAGACTTATGGTGGGGGTTTCAAAGAAGTGAAACGCACACGCATGCGTGCGTGGCCGAGGGCGCGGACGCGGTTTCCGCAGAGGGGCGCGTGGAGGCGCATTTTGCACTTCGCAAAATTTAAATAATTAAACTAATAATAAAAACGTTTTTTATTTTCAAAGTCAGTTTGAGACCTGGTCTCTAACTGATAGTTATGGGCTCCTAAAAATCGGGATTAAAGCCTGATCTAGTGGGGGTTTTGGCCATGATAAATACTGGGCTAAATGGCTTCTCTAAACACACCAGAAATCGAAAGCTCTCTCTGCTCCCTACTGCTATCTCTCTCTCGATTTTCTGCTGCTGCTACTGTTGCATACGGTAGTATTGATCATCCCTTCCATCTATTTCTGCATCATCTTTGCTTTACAGTTTCTATAATCGTTGTTGTCAATTATACAAAATAAACTACTGCATCAAATCCTGGGCTTTGCGGTTCGAGACTGACAGCATTCAAGAGTAACCGTATAAAACCTTTAAGGACAGGTTTTATTACCGTGCAGTTCTTTTACGATCCGATTGACAAAACAGGTTGGTTTTAATTTCTTGCATGTTATTTAATTTCGTTCACTAAAGTGAACACTATGTTTCTACTCCTTTCTTATAACGAAACTATCGCGAAGGATAGTGACGTTCTAGGATATTTTGTTTCTGTTAATTTAAACAATTTATCATTAAATTTGTTGTTGAATTTGGTTCTTTTTTGTGATTATCAAATTTTGTTTTTCAATTAAACATAATTATATTATTGTTGTTGTTTACGTATATACATATATATAGATTCTTTTATATATGGGCTTAATCAAATGAGAACTAATTAGTTTATGGTAACCATGAGATCCAATATGAGCCAATCACTTTATATAATTAAACTTACTTCCAAAAATAAAAATAAGGGCAAATTAAAGTGGTAATTTAATTTCATTTGACACCACCTAACCCTAAAACCTCTTTCTGCCCTGCCGCCACATGCTTTTAATATGACCATTCACCATTTCTCCATTTTGTTCTAATCCACCATTTCTCCATTTTCTAATATGATTTCATCAATTGAAGTCGTCGCCGTCACACACTCCGATGAGCCAGCATCGTCGCTTCCACACACTCCAATACCATGACCAAGAAGAAGCCGACATTGTCACCGTCGCACCCCGCCGGTTTTCTCAAACCAGTCACGTCATCGAAAAACCCATATCTTCTTCTCCATCGAAACAAGGTATGAAAATTCCAGATCTCTATCCCCATCGAAGCCGTCGACCGTTCTTGAGTCTCCATCTCCATCAAACCCGGTTCTGAAAACCCAAGATCTCCCTCTCCATTGAAACCAGTTCTATAAACTCGAGATCTCAACCTCCATCGAAGCCGACAAACAGTGTTGAGACTCCATCTCCATCGTACCTAGAACATAAAACCATATATGTCCATTAAACCTCGATTCAAATCTTGATGGGGTATCACAGTTGGTATCGTTGTGGGTTTGATTTTAATTTTTAGGTTTGGGTGTATCACATATGTATCACCAAAGGTCTGTATTTTGTATGTATTTTTGGGTATCACATTGGTATCACAGAAGTTCTTGGGTATTACCAAAGTAATGAATTGGATTATGAATTGGATGCCAGTAGGTATCACAATAGGTATCAAAGTGGTATCACAAAAGTTCTTGGGTATCACAATAGCAACGGACGTGATTATGAAATGGATGGTAGTATGCATCACAATGGGTATCACAGTGGTATCACAAAAGTTCTTGGTGTTCGCCGGAATAAGTTTGCCAGAGAGGAGAGAGGAGAGAGGATATTTTGCAATACCTAAAATGCCCCTTAATTAAAATCTAAAGTCAAAAATACCAAAATTAATAATTTCCTAATTTATAGGTTAATTTGTGGTTGAGATTGGATCTCACGGTTACCACAAACTAATTAGTTCTCCCTTGAATGGCCCCCCTTATATATATATATATATATATATATTAAACTATCAATATTAAATTATTGGTAACTTTTATAATTAATAACTTTTCAAAGTTTTGTTTAATTATAAACTTGTGGAATATTTTACTGATTTCAAAATATTCAACAATCTTAAAGGTTTTACATTTGATCAAGAAATGGATTCCGGTAACTTCCGAATGATGCCACAAGAACTTGTGAAATTGGACAGTTTTGATGGGTCCAATTTCACCCGTTGGGCTGAGAAAGTCAAGTTCATGCTGATGGTTCTCAAACTCTGGTTTGTGGTGGACCCAAAAGTGCAATTGCAACCCATACCTGATAACCCAATTCCTTCCGCGGGTAAAGAACCGGACAGAGCTAAGATAGCCGAACTCGAGAAGGAGCGGCTATTCCGAAAGGAATGTGAAACCCTGGCTTGCGGGCATATAAAAAATGCCATGTCTGACCGGCTCTATGACTTGTATGCCCCGATTACGTGCCCTCGAGAACTTTGGTCTGCCTTGGAATTCAAGTATAAGGCACAAGAGGAAGGTACATAGGTATCTTGTGTCTCGCTACTTGAGGTTCAACATGGTAGACGACAAACCAATACTTGAACAGCTTCATGAGCTTCAAGTATTGGTTAACAAAATGAAAGTTCTGAACATTACTCTTCCTGATATTTTCCAAGTAGGGGCAGTTGTTGATAAATTGCCCCCATCTTGGAAAGATTTCCAAAAACGCATGATGCACAAATCCGAAGATTATTCTTTGGATGATTTGATAAAACATATCAGGATAGATGAAGAGGCACGTAATAGGGACAAGAGGGCAAGACTATCTTAAGTGCCAACAGCGTGCATGCTGGTGGCAAAGGGAAGTTTAAATCTGGTGGACCCACTAAAAAGTGGAGCTTGGGTCCCCAAAAGAAAAACTTCAAGAAGTATGGGCAATCCTTTAGTCAAGGGCCGAAGAGAACAAGTAAGTGCCATGTCTGCGGAGAGGCAGGGCACTATGCGAGGGAATGCAAATTGAGGAAATCTGGTCCTCCACCGGCAGCAAATGCGGTTGTCGATATTGAGCACCTTGTGGCTAATCTGCATCTGATGGAAGAGATTGTTATGATTGTTGAGGCGTCAACCAGGGTGATGGCTGGAAGAGGTGGCTGGTATTTGGATTATGGAGCCACGATCCATGTTTGTGACTCCAAATCCAAATTTGCTCAATACAATCCGGTAGCGCCCGAAAAACAGATTATAACTGCCAATCGTGGTAAAGCCGATATTCCTGGAATCGAGACGGTGTTGTTAAAGTTTACTTCTTGCAAGACTGTAACCCTAAGGAATGTGCTTCATGTGCCCTCAATCTGCAAGTGCCTGGTGTTTCTAAGCAAGCTTGATGAGAATGGAATCGGGCTGGCCCTCGAAGATGGAAAGATTGTGTTCCATAAGAGACATAACTTCATAGGCAAGGCATATCGTCAGTATGGAATGTATCTCCTAAACTTGAATGAAGGCGGTACTGATTCTGATGCTAGTACTAGTGAGTCAACAACTAGTAATGCCTTGTCTGTGTCTGATTAGTCAGTAGGTTTTTCAGTTTGTACTTTTGATGTATTCCCTGATACAATTAATGAAATTATTGTTGATTATCTCGCTTGTTCTATTTCTTTATGGCATAAACGCTTAGCACATACAAACATAAAGAATATTGAAAAAAATGCAAAGTAAAGAATTAATCAAGATTAACAACAAAGATTTTGGAATATGTGAAACTTGTGTAAAATCTAAATTTACAAAGAAACCTTTTCCATCCGTTAAAAGGGAAACATCAATTTTAGAGTTGATTCATACCGACATTTACGAATTGAATGGAATACTTACTCGCGGAGGTAAGAGGTATTTCATTACTTTTTGTGACTACTTCAGCCACTTTTTACACGTTTTCTTACTACACTCAAAAGATGAAGCTTTTGATGCTTTTAAACTATATAAAGCTGAAGTAGAAAATCAACTAGACAAACGATTAAAAATCCTACGATCAGACAGAGGTGGTGAATACTTCAATGGAGAATTTGATACATTCTGCGAAGAGAATGGTATCAAACATGTACGCACCTCACCTTTTACTCCTCAACAGAATGGTTTGGAGGAACGCAAGAACCGAACCCTCGTTGAAATGGTCAACTGTATGTTGAACCAATCAGGTCTACCAACCAATCTGTGGGAAGAGGCTTTACTAACGGCTTGCCACATTCACAATCAGATCACTAGTCGTGTGATCCCAACCAGCCCATATGAGCTATGGAAAGGAAGGAAACCAAACTTGAACTATTTTAGAGCCTGGGGTTGTGTTGCCTACTATCGAACTCCTGATCCAAAACGATCCAAACTGGGAGCCCGTGCTATTAAAAGTATATTCGTAGGATATGCTAGAAATAGCAAGGCTTATAGATTATTGGATAAAGAAACAGGAGTAATAGTAGAATCCAGAGATGTGGAATTCTTTGAAGACAAGTTTTCAGAAGATGCTGAAAACTCAGAAAGAACATTGGCTCCGAATCTTCCTAGTACATCTCGTGATAGTACGAAAACCTCTAACAAGGTTGACGAACCACGTAGAAGTTGTAACACCCTAAAAATCAGGGTAAATTTAAACCTTAATTCTAACAAGGTTAACCATAAGATATGCCAAACTTTTATACATAACATAGAATTAACCTTGAGGATTCATATATACATCAATGCAAAATAAAATAACCTATTAATCTAATCTTGTCAACTAAGATCAGATTAAACCGGTTATCAAGGATTTATCAAAAACTCCTCACTAAGGCTAACTTCTCCACTTTCCATAAAAGTATGTACTCGAATGCACTCGTCCCACATCCCTTTACTTTCCCAAGCTAGTACCTGGTAAGAAAATATAATTTGAAACGATTAGGCTAACGCCTAGTGAGAACATTCGGTTTCAAAATAATACTTTTAAATCAATGTAAACAAGGCATAACAAACCTGGTTTACCTTTTACTTACCAAATGTATCAACATCTTACGATGACGGGATTAAACCCGATTCCATGAATATGACCGACACCAATTCAGTCATGATATCATGTTCCAGAGCCCACTACGAATCTCCACGGATTCTAGATTAATGCTCATATCCAAGAAATCACAATTACATATGTCAATTTCTTGGAAAGGAAGTAGAGATTACAATTAAGCCATGCCTATCTCTTTCCTTCCTTAGAAAATCGGGAATTACGATTAGTCCACGCCTATCCCACAATTTCTCATCAATGTGAAATGGGAATTACGATTAGTCCACGCCTATTCCTCATTTCACCTAAACGGGAATTACGATTAGTCCACGCCTATTCCACGTTTATCATACACACTAGAATTACGATTAGTCCATGCCTATTCCATGTGTTCATAAAAAAACTAGTGCCTATGGATCCATTACACTTAACCGTACTCGTGCAGGTTATCGCTTAATATAAATCATTTACAAATAACGTTAATGAATTTAAGCAAAACCATTAATTTTAAGATAACCAATTTTGTTTCGTATCAAAACTCATTCAGGAATCATTCATTATAAAATATACCTTACCATACTTTGAAATACTTTTATAAAAAGGGTAAGGTAAGAATGAACTCACCTGACAGCAATAGCGTCACTCTTACTTCACTTCTTAAAGTTGTAAAGACTTTCCGCTACTAAACTTCCCAGAGTCTGAAACATCCAAATACATATTGTACATATATGAAACTACTGTACAAAGACTAAGAATCCTAAATAATCCAAATTCTCGACATTTATCGCAACCCAAAGGAATGCATCTACACTTGTCGCAACCTACTACTTGCGACACCATACTTATCGCAATCCACTGTTGCGATATCCCTCTTATCGCAACCAACTGTTGCGATATGACATCTTATCGCAACCAACTGTTACGACATAGTTTTTATCGCAACCAACTGTTGCGACATAACTCTTATCGTAACCTACTGTTACGATACACTCACTCTATCGCAACTCACTGTTGCGACAATCATCTTTATCGTAACACCCATCTTTATCGCAACTCACTGTCGCGATGTTCATCTTTGTCTCAACTCACAGAAATCATAATTAAGCCAGAAATCTAAATTTTTAAGCCATAACAATTTCTACAAAAATGCAGATATACTTAATATCATTAGCAGAAACTATTCATAACTCCATATTTCTCATATCTTTCCAAAATCATCAAAACCCAATTTCTAAACCATTAGAAAGCTTTAGCTATATGAGATGAAGGATTTATGTGAGAGATATACCTTTGTTTTCCTCAAATTGTACTATGATTTCCAGCTGAAATAATCTGTTTTGCTTCTTCTTCTTCTTCTTTCGGTTCTCTCTCTCTCTCTCTCTCTCTCTCTCTCTTTGCACCGTAAAACACACACATACACAAACTAAAAGTGAAGAAAATATCTCACTTATCCACATATGTGTGTACATGAGGTGGTGGTGGTGATACATATTTCACCACTTAACCAAACATCCCCCTCCACTTTCCTCATTTGACAATTTCCACCCTCCAACTTATAAATTAAAATTAAAGTTTACCCCTTAACTTATAACTCCGTAAAACAAATAACGTAACTTACTCGGGGATAAACTCTAAAATTAATCTATTAAATAATTATACTCAAATTATTCAATAAACCAAACATAATACTTTATAAAGAAAATCGATATGTTACAATACTCCCCAACTTGAAAATGATTTCGTCCTCGAAATCAAAGTTAGGTAAACAAGTGAGGATATCTAGTCTTCATATCCTCCTCCGACTCTAACGTCACATTAGCACCTCGATGATGTTTCCATTATACCTTTAACATAACCACCTCCTTATTGTTACGTAACTTTTTAACTGATCTCTCTAAGATCGTCTCCGGTTCTTCCACACAACGGCTCTTTTCATCCACCCTTACATCAGTATGTGGAATCACATCATTCTCTTCGGCTAAACATTTCCAAAGATAGCAAACATGAAAGGTATTGTGAATTCCTTCCAATTCAGATGGAAGATCCAACTGATATGCTTGGAATCCAACTCTCTTAGTTATGGTGAAAGGTCCTAGAAAACGAGGACTCAACTTCCCACGTTTACCAAACCTTATCACACCTTTCCATGGAGATACCTTAAGCATTACGCGCTCCCCAACTTGGAATTCTTTTGGTCTTCTTTTCGGATCAGCATAACTCTTTTGTCGATCTTGAGCCTCTTTCATATGCTTCTGAATTTCTTTCACTTTATCAGCCGTTTGTTGCACAAGTTCAGGACCAGCAAACAGCCTTTCTCCAGCTTCTAACCAACACCCTGGAGTTCAACATTTCCGACCATACAAAGCTTCGAAAGGTGCTCTTCCGATACTGGAATGATAACTATTGTTATACGCAAATTCTACTAACCGTAGATGCGTATCCCAGTTACCTCCAAAGTCTAATACACATGACCTGAACATATCTTCCAAAGTTTGAATGGTTCTTTCACTTTGACCGTCGGTTTGTGGATGCTAAGCAGTGCTGAAATTAACTCTTGTACCCAATTCTTCTTGTAGTGACTGCCAAAACCTCGAGGTAAACCGACTATCACGATCAGAAACTATAGACACCGGTATACCATGTCTTGACACTACTTCATCAATATACAGCTTCGCCAATTTATCTATTGGTGATGCTTCTTTCATAGCCAAAAAGTGAGCACTCTTAGTCAATCGATCCACGATTACCCATATAGTGTCGTTACCCTTTTGCGTCTTTGGTAACTTTGTCAAAAAATCCATGGTGATCTTTTCCCACTTCCATTCCGGAATCTCCAAAGATTGGAAACTTCCGTAAGGCATTTGATGTTCGGCTTTTACTAACGAACATGTCACACACTTTTCTACTATTCGTGCCACATCTACTTTCATAGCTGGCCACCAATAGTGTAGCTTCAAGTCCTTATACATCTTAGTACTCCCAGGGTGTATAGAATACTTGGATTTGTGAGCGTCTTCAAGAATCAACTCTCGATTTCCTCCAACCTTTGGCACCCAAACACGACCTTAGAACAGTTTAATTCCACGGCTATCTTCAGTCAGTTGAAGATGCTGCTTGCTCATGACTTCATCTTTCATATTTTCTTCCAATAAGGCCTCCGCTTATGCTCCTTTTATCCTTTCAATTAAACTTGATGTTACATCAATTCTGGCGTTGGTCGTTTTCAAGCACCCACTATATTCTTTTCTACTTACAGCATCAGCTACAACATTAGCTTTACCGGGATGGTAATGCAATTCACAATCATAATCTTTAAGTAGTTCTAACCAGCGCCGTTGCCTCATATTCAACTCTTTCTGATCAAAGACATGCTTCAAGCTCTTATGATCAGTGTAAAGAGTACACTTCGTTCCATACAGATAATGTCGCCACAGCTTTAAAGCAAACACGACCGCTGCTAATTCCAAATCGTGGGTAGGGTAATTCTTTTCATGTTCTTTAAATTGTCTTGATGCGTAAGCAATGACCTTGCCTCGTTGCATCAACACACATCCCAAACCCATCTTTGACGCGTCACTATACACAACTAAATCTTACGTTCCTTCTGGTAATGCAAGAATAGGAGCTTCACACAACTTCTGACGTAAAGTTCTGAAAGTCGACTCTTGTTTTTCAGTCCAAACAAACTTCACATTCTTCCGATTCAACACGGTCAAAGCAGAAGCAATCTTTGAGAAGTCTTTAATAAACCTCCGGTAGTAACCTGCTAGACCCAAGAAACTTCTTATTTCAGACGCACTCTTCTGTGTTTCCCAGTTCGTCATTGCTTCTGTCTTTGCTGGATCTACTTTGACTCCTTCCAAAGTAGTCACATGCCCTAGAAATTGTACCTCTTTTAACCAGAATTCACATTTCGAGAATTTTGCGTACAATTTCTCCTTCCTTAAAACTTCTAAGACTTCACGAAGATGTCATTCATGATCATCTTCATTCTTCGAATAAACAAGTATGTCATCGATGAATACAATGACAGACTTGTCTAAGAATGGTCGACATACTCTATTCATCAGATCCATGAACACAGCTGGAGCGTTTTTCAACCCAAATAGCATTACAAGAAATTCATAATGTCCGTACCTCGTTCTGAATGCCGTCTTAGGAATATCTTCATCTCTTACTCGAACTTGATGATATCCTGACCTTAAATCAATCTTTGAAAAGCATCCCGCACCTTGGAGTTGATCAAACAGATCATCAATTCTTAGAAGCGGATACTTGTTCTTAATAGTCACCTTATTCAGCTCACGGTAGTCAATGCACATTCTCATAGTGCCATCTTTTTTTCTTAACAAACAATACCCGAGCTCCCTACGGTGAAGAACTTGGTCTAATAAAACCCTTGTCAAGCAACTCTTGAAGCTGAGACATCATCTCTTTCATTTCGGCAGGCGCTAAGCGATACGGTGCACGCGCTATTGGTGCCGATCCAGGGATAAGATCAATACGAAACTCTACTTGTCGTTCAGACGGTAGACCTGGAAGATCATCGGGAAATACGTCCGGGAATTCACGTACCACCTTAATGTTTTCCACTTGTTTCTTTTCTGACTTTACATCTAGAACATACGCTAGATAGGATGAACATCCTTTCATCAAACATTTACGCGCTTTAGCAACATAAATTAATGGAACTTCCCCTTTTAGTTTTTCCCCAAAGATGAGTACATCATCCTTATCAGCCATCGGAATCCGAATCAATTTCTTTGCACAATGTATTTCTGCCTGGTTGACTGTCAACCAGTCCATACCCACAATTACATCAAACCCTCCAATTTCCATCAATAACAAGTCGATCGGAAATTTCGTTTCTCCTACCGAAATAAAACAACTCTCAAGTCTTTCACGAACCAAGACTTGACCCCCGTTAGCTATCTCGACTACTAAGGCATCTTCCAAGGTAGTCACAGGCATAGATAACTTGTGATAGAACGACTTGGACACAAACGACAAATTTGCACCACAGTCAAATAAAATGCGCGCGGGAATGGAATTAACGAGAAATGTACCCGAAACGACGTCTTTCGATTCTTTGGCTTCGTCAGCTGTCATATGAAATGCCCGACCCGTTGGCTTAGGAATATTTGATTTCTTGCTTTGGTCTCCATCTGTAACACCCCGCTTACCACGACACAATATTGTCCGCTTTGCCCCACTGGCTCACGGCTTTGTTCTTGGCGACCTGGCGAGGACTTCCCAGGGGGTCACCCATCCTGGTACTTACTTCCACCCAAGCACGCTTAACCACAGAGTTCCCAAGGAACCCGCATGCTTGTGGCCCCAAAACGCGTTGTGTTTGGTAAGGCCAAGGTTTACTAATATACCCAGCATCTCTCCTGTCCACGGCCGATGTGGGATATTCCTAAGGTGTTACACACACCCCCCCTTAGGGACTCATCGTCCTCGATGAGGTTTGCCCCACCATCCCGAACGGCACAGGAGTGGCTCTGATACCATTTGTAACACCCCGCTTACCACGACACAATATTGTCCGCTTTGCCCCACTGGCTCACGGCTTTGTTCTTGGCGACCTGGCGAGGACTTCCCAGGGGGTCACCCATCCTGGTACTACTCCCACCCAAGCACGCTTAACCACAGAGTTCCCAAGGAACCCGCATGCTTGTGGCCCCAAAACGCGTTGTGTCTGGTAAGGCCAAGGTTTACTAATATACCCAGCATCTCTCCTGTCCACGGCCGATGTGGGATATGCCTAAGGTGTTACACAATTGTGAGATCCCACATCGGCTAGGAGGGGGAACGAAGTCCTTCTTATAAGGGTAGATGGATACCTTCCTTCCATGAGGCCTTTTGCCTGTCACTGGGTGCGGTCTGGGTGCGTCCCGCGTATGCCTGTGCGGGCAGGAACAAAACCGTGAGCGGTGCCGGCATGCTGTTATGCAGAGGGTATCCGCAAAGCAGACAATATCGTGTACGGTGGACTAGGGATGTTACAGAATGGTATCAGAGCCGCTCACCGGGTCAATGTGTCAGCGAGGACGCTGATCCCACTTAGGTGGGTGGATTGTGAGATCCCACATCAGCTAGGAGGGGGAACGAAGTCCTCCTTATAAGGGTAGATGGATACCTTCCTTCCATGAGGCCTTTTGTCTGTCACTGGGTGCGGTCTGGGTGCGTCCCGCGTATGCCTGTGCGGGCAGGAACAAAACCGTGAGCGGTGCCGGCATGCTGTTATGCAGAGGGTATCCGCAAAGCGGACAATATCGTGTACGGTGGACTGGGGATGTTACACCATCCTTTTTCAGCTTTGGACAATCCCGGCGGAAATGGCCGGGTTATTTGCACTCGTAGCATGTGGATCCTTGAACAGGACAGTTATTCAAAGTATGTCCACTTTTACCACACTTATAACTGTAACGACCCGTCCTAAATATACACCATATAATAGCATTTACCAGCCAAAGATATATAACAAAAAATTCATATTATTCACATAAGGTCCGTACGTCTTAAAGAAGTACATTACATAATGTGGTCCAAACTTTTCGCTAGCATAATTTACAATACTATCCGTACAAAATGTTTAAGGAAAACTTCTAAATCCCAAATAGCCTTCAAAAGCCCGTCATACTTTATCCTTGCCTTTATACCTTCCTTGACCTGGAATACATATTTTTGAAAACAAAATGAGGGTTAGACCAAACGGTCTAGTGAGATAATCCCTGTCAGTTTAGTAATCCTTTTGTAAAACACAATTATACAACAAGTATTTAAATACCAAGCAAGACTCGTGCACTGTGTATATCTCCTCATTCCCCTGGCCATATTAGTTGGTTGCGAGCCAACTAATCATTTTACTCCGCTGCACTAATATACAGCCAACTCCGTTGTCCCTCCGTACAGCCAAACTCCACCGGTCCTAAGCCCGGCCAACGTGCACTCGTGTAGTATAATGCTCGTATAAATATAATATACACCTCAATATATCATACTTCATACATATGCACATAATTATATTACTTATCACATTCTCAATCCACGTATATGTAATTCCAGTTTGAAAACATTTTAAAGTAAAACTCACATGATTGCTTATCAAAACGCTTCCAAGCCTTTTACAAAAGATTCAGTCTTTCACCCAGAATTCACAGAATCTTAATATCACTTCCAACAATTCCAGTTTGAAGTCCTAGCCAAATAACCCTTTCTTCTTCTTCTTCTTCTTCTTCTTCTTCTTCTTCTTCTTCTTCTTCTTCTTCTTCTTCTTCTTGTCTTCTCCAAAAACACACACACACACACTAGCTGATATTTTCTATTTTTTGTAAAATATCTGGAAACTAAAAGGTATATGTATCAAACCCAAATTTACATTTTTGGCTTGAACTATTCGAAAATGACCGAAAACACCCTTAAACTTCTAAATTAAATATAAAGTCTATCCCTTAACTTATAACTTATAAAAACTAACCCAAACCTACCTTAAGCTAAAATAATAAAATTTAATTAGACTAATAACGTACCTGGTTATTACAATAACATTCCAGTGTGGTCACCCGACACGGACCAAAGTGCTTATTTTGACACTTCGGGCACCAATTCGGCTCCCGACGAGATTCATAACGAACATTTTTACCGGATGCTTTTGATTTCTGAGAAGAATCTGATCGGCCTTCCCATTTCCGTTTCTCTCCCACTTGCATCTTTTCTTCCTTGTCTTTAGCATAGACCTCTTCCATAACTTTGGCTTCTTCAATTGTCTCTCTCAACGTTGTAGCTTTAGCATTTCGCACCCGGGACATCATGTCCGCTGGCAAACCCTTCAAATAAGCTTTAATCTTATCCTTCTCAGTTGGAGCCACATGCCCCACTAAGTTATGCTTTTCCATGAAGGATTCAGTGTACTTCCGAACAGTTGAAGTACCCTTCTTAAGATTCCGAAACTCTTCCTCAATCCTATCCATTTCATTTTCATTTCAATATTCTTCCAAGATCTTTTTCTTGAATGACTCCCATGTCATAGCCGCTAAGACTGGAGCCGTCACACTAGACGTAACTATATTCCACCAAGTCAACGCATTACCTCGTAACATTTGAGACCCAACTCTGACCTTTGATTTCTCATTACATTCACAAGCTCAGAAAGCTTGTTCCATCTCTCTAAGCCAATTCATGCATGCCACTGGATTGTCTGCTCCGGTAAACTCTGGCGGTTTACAACTTAGAAATGTTTTATATGAGCAGACTCTTTCCACCCTCCTATTTACATCTCTCACAGGATTACGAATTTGATTTATTACCCCAGTATCAGTCTCCGTTCGACGTAACTCCGAACTTCGATCATTCAGTGCTTTCATAAACATTTCTGTTTGTTGTGACATTGTTGTATTCATCATTCACGTCATGTTCTCCATCATACGAGACTCCATTGTCGATTCCGGCGTTTCCTGGTTGGCGGTACTGGTACTCGTTCTGTGTACCCGACTGTCCGCTACTCCAATAAAATGTAACCTCGGCGGACTCTCATGAGTTTCACCTATTTCAGGTCGCTTTTCTCCCCAGTCCAAAACTGCCCTATCCTCCGAAGAATTAGGGGACCTTGGTGGTGTATTCACCATCGTTCTGAGATAACACAAAGAAATAACCATAAGAAATGGTTACACATATCTAGACATACGAAACGTACTTTACCGATCATTAGTCACTGTAATAATTTAGAAACAAGTATACTTGTGTAACAATATATTCATAATAACAGTAGCTAATTGGAATTGTGAACATACTATACATGAGAATCCTCGTTACCATCGTTACAGTACTAATTTCACGTATTTTCGTCGACTCTAAGACTATCCCGTCTTAGTACTTCTACCCATATCTCACGAATCATAACTTAATTCATCTCAGCTTAAGTCTAGGTACCTCAGTAGCATACCTAGTTCACTTAAACTAATGCTCTGATACCATATTGTAACACCCTAAAAATCAGGGTAAATTTAAACCTTAATTCTAACAAGGTTAACCATAAGATCTGCCAAACTTTTATACATAACAGAGAATTAACCTTGAGGATTCATATATACATCAATGCAAAATAAAATAACCTATTAATCTAATCTTGTCAACTAAGATCAGATTAAACCGGTTATCTAGGATTTATCAAAAACTCCACGAAGGCTAACTTCTCCACTTTCCACAAAAGTATGTACTCGAATGCACTCGTCCCACAGCCCTTTACTTTCCCGAGCTAGTACCTGGTAAGAAAATATAATTTGAAACGATTAGGCTAACGCCTAGTGAGAACATTCGGTTTCAAAATAATACTTTTAAATCAATGTAAACAAGGCATAACAAACCTGGTTTACATTTTTCTTACCAAATGTATCAACATCTTACGATGACGGGATTAAACCCAATTCCATGAATATGACCGACACCAAGTCAGTCATGATATCATGTTCCAGAGCCCACTACGAATCTTCACGGATTCTAGATTAACGCTCATATCCAATAAATCACAATTACACATGTCAATTTCTTGGAAAGGAAGTAGAGATTACAATTAAGCCATGCCTATCTCTTTCCTTCATTAGAAAATCGGGAATTACGATTAGTCCACGCCTATCCCACGATTTCTCATCAATGTGAAATGGGAATTACGATTAGTCCACGCCTATTCCTCATTTCACCTAAACGGGAATTACGATTAGTCCACGCCTATTCCACGTTTATCATACACACTGGAATTACGATTAGTCCACGCCTATTCCATGTGTTCATAAAAAACTAGTGCCTATGGATCCATTACACTTAACTGTACTCGTGCAGGTTATCGCTTAATATAAATCATTTTCAAATAACGTTAATGAATTTAAGCAAAACCATTAATTTTAAGATAACCAATTTTGTTTCGTATCAAAACTCATTCAGGAAACATTCATTATAAAATATATCTTACCATACTTTGAAATACATTTATAAAAAGGGTAAGGTAAGAATGAACTCCCCTGACAGCAATAGCGTCACTCTTACTTCACTTCTTAAAGTTGTAAAGACTTTCCGCTACTAAACTTCCCAGAGTTTGAAACATCCAAATACATATTGTACTGATATCAAACTACTATACAAAGACTGAGAATCCTAAATAATCTAAATTCTCGACATTTATCGCAACCCAAAGGAACGCATCTACACTTGTCGCAACCTACTACTTGCGACACCATACTTATCGTAATCCACTGTTGCGATATCCCTCTTATCGCAACCAACTGTTGCGATATGACATCTTATCGCAACCAACTGTTGCGACATAGTTCTTACCGCAACCAGCTATTGCGAGATAACTCTTATCGCAACCCACTGTTGCTGTATACTCACTCTATCGCAACTCACTGTTGCGACAATCATCCTTATCGCTACACCCATCTTTATCGCAACTCACTGTTGCGATGTTCATCTTTGTCTCAACTCACATAAATCATAATTAAGCCAGAAATCTAAATTTTTAAGCCATAACAATTTCTACAAAAATGCAGATATACTTAATATCATTAGCATAAACTATTCATAACTCCAGATTTCTCATATCTTTCCAAAATCATCAAAACCTAATTTCTAAACCATTAGAAAGCTTTAGCTATATGAGAGGAAGGATTTATGTGAGAGATATACCTTTGTTTTCCTCAAATTGCACTATGATTTCCAGCTGAAATAATCTGTTTTGCTTCTTCTTCTTCTTCTTCTTCTTCTTCTTCTTCTTTTTCTTCTTTCGGTTCACTCTCTCTTTGCACCGTAAAACACACACACATACACAAACTAAAAGTGAAGAAAATATCTCACTTATCCACATATGTGTGTACATGAGGCGGTGGTGGTGATACATATTTCACCACTTAACCAAACATCCCCTCCACTTTCCTCATTTGACAATTTCCACCCTCCAACTTATAAATTAAAATTAAAGTTTACCCCTTAACTTATAACTCCGTAAAAAAAATAACGTAACTTACTCGGGGATAAACTCTAAAATTAATCTATCAAATAGTTATACTCAAATTATTCAATAAACCAAACATAATACTTTATATAGAAAATCGATATGTTACAGAAGTACTAGAGTAAGAAAAGAGAAAAGTCTAGGAGATGATTTCCTTTCATACTTAGTAGAAGGGATACAAAAGAAGGTGACGAGAGAGGTCATTTTCTCAATTAACATTGATGAAGATCCTAAGACTTACAAAGAGGCAATGTCTTCAAGGGATGCTCCACTATGGAAAGAAGCAATAAATGATGAAATGGACTCTATTATGGGAAATGGAACTTGGGAATTAGCTAATTTTCCCAAGGGAACAAAACCCATAGGTTCCAAGTGGATATTCAAAAGGAAGTTGCACCCTGATGGTTCAATCTCGGTATTTAAAGCTAGATTGGTAGCCAAAGGAAATAGACAGAAAGAGGGAATCGATTATTTTGACACCTATGCTCCGGTTGCTAGAATTAGTTCTATCCGAACTCTTATAGCAATCTCGGCCATAAAAGGACTGTACATTCATCAAATGGATGTGAAAATAACCTTTTTGAATGGTTACTTAAACGAGGAGGTTTATATGGAGCAACCCGGAGGGTTTGTGCTACCCGGACAAGAGAACAAAGTGTGTAGACTTATCAAATCTCTGTATGGTTTAAAACAAGCCCCCAAACAGTGGCACGAAAGATTTGATACGACTATCACCTCTTTCGGGTTCCGACATAATGGAGCTGATCGGTGTATTTACTCAAAATATACCAAAGAGTCCACTGTTATAGTCTGTCTGTATGTTGATGATATGTTGATCATTGGGACCAATCTAGAAGGGATTTGTGAAACGAAAAACTACTTATCCTCGAACTTTAAGATGAAAGATCTTGGAGAAGTAGATACAATTCTTGGGATTAAAATCAAAAGGTCAGGATCTCAAATATCTCTCAGTCAATCCCACTACATAGAGAAGATACTGACTAAGTTTCAACATTTGAACATAAAGGAGTTCAATACTCCATTTGATTCAAGTGTGAAACTTGACAAGAACTCCGGTAGAGCGGTGGCTCAATTAGAGTATGCTAGTGCAATAGGTTGCATGATGTATGCAATGCATTGCACTAGACCGGATATTGCTTTTGCTGTGAGTAGACTAAGTCAATATACAAGCAATTCGGGGTCCAGATCACTGGAAGGCAATCAGTAGAGTATTGGGATGCTTGAAAAGAACCAGTGATCTAGAGTTGACGTACACGACGCATCCAGGAATCATGGAAGGATATTCTGATGCTAGTTGGATAGATCACTCAAGTTACTCTAAATCCACAAGTGGGTGGATTTATACACTTGGTGGTGGAGCGATATCTTTGGAGAGCAAGAAACAAACATGTATCGCTCATTCAACTATGGAAGCCGAATTTATTGCCCTAGCTGCTGCGGGCAAAGAGGCCGAATGGATTAGAGATCTACTGTCAGATATCCATTTATGGCCCCGGCCGACTCCTTCGATTCCCATGTATTGTGACAGTGAGGCCACACGGTCAAAAGTATACAACGTCGTGTATAACGGGAAGTCGCGACACATAGGTCTCCGACATAATTATGTGAGACAACTGATAGAGAATGGTACCATAAGCATTGTGTATGTCAAGTCGTGTGTAAACTTGGCAGATCCTTTGACTAAGCCTCTGACGATAGACTTGGTAGGATCAACTACCAGAGACATGGGTCTGAAACCACGCAAAATCGGTTAGTGATGGAAACCCAACTTAGATTTAGTGCTCCTATCTTCTATGTTTAATGGGTAATAACAAGTCATTCAACCGATAGAAGGTACTATCAATTAAGATAGACTCATGTAAGGTATTTGATAGTACGTCGTTGCCGAGAACGAGGATGAGTTTAATCTCTTAACAAGTTTGAAGGCATCTTAGCAACGAAGATGATATAGAACTTTGCCTATATGACCAAGAGGTGGTGCCGCCTCAATTGGAGAGTAGTGGTTCCTCTTCTAAAAGGTCACGAAAAGGATTTAGCGCATGGCCGTATTCGCGCTAAGTGAGAAAGCAAAGGAATAAGATGATGTGTGCAAGTAAGCCGAAGCGGTCTTAAGATTCAAGGTTTAAATCCTAAGGATACCATTGAATTGATCTCTTTTTGCATACGTGCATTAAACAAGGTTTAATCTTAGTGACACCACTGTGACATTGTCTTATATGAATGTCAGAAAACTTTCCAACCTGGTGGGGGATTGTTGGAAATAATTGTGGAGGTTGGAAGTTTACTTCCATCCCACATAGATGGAAATGGAAAATTATGAGAACCTTATAAGCCTTTTCTTTCAAGTGGTGTTTGAATGAGTTAAAGGACTTATGGTGGGGGTTTCAAAGAAGTGCAACGCACACGCGCGTGGCCGTGGCCGAGGGCGCGGGCGCGGTTTCCGTGGAGGGACGCGTGGAGGCGCACTTTTCACTTTGCATGCTCGCATCGGAGCTGAGGAGCCTCGCCCCGAGCTACCGAACTTTCTTTTTCCTGAACGTTATAAAGAAAGCTGAGAGATCGTTTTTAATCCCGTGATTAATAGAGGTGAACCCGTTTAATTCAATTTGAAATTTAAATAATTAAACAGATAATAAAAACGTTTTTTATTTTCAAAGTCAGTTTGAGACCTGGTCTCTAACTGATAGTTATGGGCTCCTAAAAATCGGGATTAAAGCCTGATCTGGTGGGGGTTTTGGCCATGATAAATATTGGGCTAAATGGCTTCTCTAAACACACACCAGAAATCAAAAGCTCTCTCTGCTCCCTACTGCTATCTCTCTCTCGATTTTCTGCTGCTGCTACTGTTGCATACGGCAGTATTGATCATCCCTTCCATCTATTTCTGCATCATCTTTGCTTTACAATTTCTATAATCGTTGCTGTCGATTATACGAAATAAACTACTGCATCAAATCCTGGGTTTTGCGGTTCGAGACTCACAACATTCAAGAGTAACCGTATAAAACCTTTAAGGACAGGTTTTATTACCATGCAGTTCTTTTACGATCCGATTGACAAAATAGGTTGGTTTTAATTTCTTGCATGTTATTTAATTTCGTTCACTAGAGTGAACACTCTGTTTCTACTCCTTTCTTCTAACGAAACTATCACGAAGGATAGTGACGTTCTAGGATATTTTGTTACTGTTAATTTAAACAATTTATCATTAAATTTGTTGTTGAATTTGAGTTCTTTTTTGTGATTATCAAATTGTGTTTTTCAAATAAACATAATTATATTATTGTTGTTGTTTACGTATATACATATATATAGATTCTTTTATATATATATATATATATATATATATATATATATATATATATATATATATATATATATTAAACTATCAATAATAAATTGTTGGTAACTTTTATAATTAATAACTTTTCAAAGTTTTGTTTAATTATAAACTTGTGGAATATTTTACTGATTTCAAAATATTCAACAAACTTTAGTGTTTGTGTAGGCTCTTTATCCTCTCTAACTTGCACCTACACAATATATAATATTTGTCTAAGAATACTTGCCAACAAATTTCTTAGTTGGTCGCTATGACCGTTCAATCCTATTATCAAGTCTTACTCGATTGGCCGCTTTAGAGTCAACTCAACCTAATGCCCCACTAAACTCTACTTAAAACTTTAAAACATTTTTCGTCACAAGTGATTTCTTATAAAAATCTAAATTATATTCCAAAAGAAAATTTCCAAAAACCTTGGTAGAAACAATTATTCTCATCAATTCACAATTACACAAAGCTATATTTTGCATTTTTCGAAAATCTAACATTCTTTTAAAAATTACAAAATTTACCTTTGAAAAACACCCGGAAATACTCGATCCATTAAAGTATTCTTCATTAGAATAATTAACAATTGAATAAAAGAAAAACACGTACTTCTCTTTTTTTTACAAATAATAGATAAAATATATTAATAATAATCTCTTCTTAAAGAAGAAAAGAAAATCGCTGCATAATTAATAATATTAAAACCAACCTTAATTAATTGATAAAATGAATTATATTGGGTTTTTAAACACAAGAGTTTGAGCTAAAAAGAAAGAATAACAACATCCCAATCTTTTGCTATTAAAATTGGCCCAACAAAACGAATAAATGCTAAAGGCCCATCAGAAAATATTTCAGCCCAATTGCTGATGGATCTGGGCAGACCCATGACCCGACAGGCTGCACCCCTTTATCGCGTTTTTTACGAGATCAACTCGTATTTTCATCGTTATTTTTCATTCTTTTTTGCAATAAAACCATAAAAAAACATTTTATACTACTTATTGAAGCAAAAACCATAAACTTTCATGTACTAAGGGGCTCTAATATTGAGTTTAAAGACACGATTTTTACCGAAAACTACCAATAATCACGCTTTTCGCAAAATCGAATGTTTTCCCGACTTTCTTACGACCTGAGACTCATACCATCTATTACATACAATAAATCGATCACCATGCAACACAAAACTAGATGTAAAATCGACGTTTTACCTCCAATTTGATGAAAACCTCGAAAAAACCCTATTAGCTTCGACGGCCTAATTCTTCTTCACCTCTCCACTTTTGCTACTGCTTTTTTAGAGCTTTTGAGCGTCTATATATATATATAGGATCAGTAGCAAGTCGAATTTAAGCTTATCATCTAACCGATTGGCCGAATTTTGGGGATTAACCCCCATTCTCAACAAAACAAGATTATCTCCAAAACACAAAATTCAAATCATTTAAAAACTTACAACTAGACCCCTTAATTACATTTTCTTCACACTTTTAGTCCTTGGATTAATTCTCACCGTTAACCCACGTGTGACTGACCAAAGTACATAATTTATTTTTCTTTTCTTTCTTTATATTTAACTAGGTTTGAACCCGTGTATTACACAGAGTAATTTAAAAAAATTAAATAATGTCAGAAAACTTATCTTACTGAAATGAATGATCGTCGAAAGTACGATGCTACTTTTCCAAGCTTTTTTCCCTTTAGAGTTGTTTTTTTGCAGCTGGTTACAAAATGTCCTTGTTTTAGGCCGTTTTCACAAATGATGTTTTGCAAAAAATTAATAAAAAATATGAATAAATATTAAAAATTTATAAACATTACCAAATATTTCTTTATATACAACATTCTTTGTTCTATTGCTAATTATACCTTCATCATCTATAATCAATATTTTTAAACATTGCCTACTTTTTACTCTAGATAAAGCAACATACAACTAACCATGAGTGAAGACTGGTTGTCTCAGAAACAAACCAACCTTCGATAATGACTGTCCCTAGCTTTTATTTATGGTCATGGCAAAACATACAACAATTGAAAATTATCTTCTTTGAAACTTGAACGGAATCCTCTTGTTTGTAGGTGTCAAAGACATTCTTGGAATAAATGTTCGGCTTCCAATATTGCTTCCAGATATGATCTCTACTTCTATAACCCGGTTTCCCAAAGATAACACCCGTAGTCTAGTTCCATTACATAACCCAGATTTCTGATCAATATTCCTTAGTAACATAACTGGAACACCGACTTTTAGTACTATCTTATGGTTTGGCAAACCCGATAATTTAAGACCATTTAAGACATCAGGTGAGTACAAAGTTTCATCAAACTGTTCATGAAGATGCCCTGATTCACACAGACTATCTGAACTTAGGTACTCCTTTTCGTCTCCTGAAAACAATGATAGCAAACGATCATTTATTTCTTGAACGACTCCAATAATTTGAATTTAAACTTAGAAGTAAATCCCGTATTTTTGGGATTACGGAATTTTTTTTGAATTTATTATAAGTATGGATATGTACGTATGTATCTAAAGATATACGCTTATTATGGGTAAAAATAAGTTTATTTGTTGGGATAAAATAAGGGTAATTTTTTTTGAATTAGAACTGAATAATTAACATTAATTAGTCAAAATGAAGTTAACTCTATAATAAAATTGAATTTAAAATATCAAACTATATCAATAATTTGAATTTAAACTTAGAAGTAAATCCCGTATTTTTGGGATTACGGAATTTTTTTTGAATTTATTATAAGTATGGATATGTACGTATGTATCTAAAGATATACGCTTATTATGGGTAAAAATAAGTTTATTTTTTGGATAAAATAAGGGTAATTTTTTTTTTTGAATTAGAACTGAATAATTAACATTAATTAGTCAAAATGAAGTTAACTCTATAATAAAATTGAATTTAAAAAATCAAACTATATCAATAATTTGAATTTAAACTTAGAAGTAAATCCCGTATTTTTTGGATTACGGATTTTTTTTGAATTTATTATAAGTATGGATATATACGTATGTATCTAAAGATATTCAATATTAGTCAAAATGAAGTTAACCCTAATCACGACACATTAATTCATATATATTTATGATATTTAATAATATAATTAAATCCAAAAATATTCAATATTGGGCTCATTGCGAAGATATTGACGAAACAATTACAATGATATAATTTGTAAAAAATAGAAATGTTTTTTAATGCATATTAGTTCATATACATTATTTAGGTTTATATGATAAGAGTCTAAAATGAAAAATAAAAAAATTAGAGATTAAAAGTAACTACATAGGTAATTATAAGGGTAGTAAATGTAAGGTATAAATATTAAAAATTGAATTAAGGAGAGATTTAAGGAGGAGTGAATGTGGGTGTGATAATTGAACCTATAATGTAAATGCGTCCAGATACATGTTTAGGCGGGAAAACAATGAAGTCGGCTCACCAGAAGACGACACGTGGCATGCTAGTTACTCATTTATTATATGTATAGATTATAAAATTTCAACTTATGTAACAACCCATTCCAAAACAAGACATATAATATTAAATCGCCAAAACTTGGCCCAAGGTTCACACCATCAAAATTCAAAACTTTGGGTTCGCGGAACAACCCTAATTACAACTGAGAGTTTCTAATAGCAAAAATGTAAAGGAAGTCCACTAATGCCAAGCCATGCCCGCTCTCACGCCTTCTCCTCACCACTAGAGGCACTGCTCTTAACCTGCTTACCTGAAA
Organism: Saussurea involucrata; assembly: GCA_033807775.1. NCBI lineage: Eukaryota > Viridiplantae > Streptophyta > Magnoliopsida > Asterales > Asteraceae > Saussurea > Saussurea involucrata. Next base: position 61,581,519 of record CM066315.1, on the reverse strand, counting down.
AGGGTTTCAGTTTTGAAAATGCGAGGGTTAGACCACAAGGTCTAGTGAGATCCCTCAGTTACAATCGCACCACATTTATCATTTAAAACTTTGCGAAACATAAATCAATGTAAGGTTTGGCAAATAACATATGGGACACACCCCCCATAGGCATCATACTACGACATATGGGACACACCCCCCATGATCGTCATGCCATCACATATGGGACACACCCCCCATAATCGTCATAACATCACATATGGGACACACCCCCCATAAGTATCACACCATCTCGTATGGGACACACCCCCCATATAGCTCACATCATGCATAAGTAATATATATGCACATACATTAAGTAAACACACCTGTACAAGTAAATGAACAAGTACCATCAAGCTTTGGTTAGAAAAACTCACCTGTCACGCTTACGTTCCTTTCTTGTTCTGGTGTGCACTTCCAAACGATCTACTTGGCGAAAGGATAAACTCATAAGCTGATCATCTCAACTCCCCGGACGACACTCTATTCCGGACAGCACACTTATCCGGACAACACCCCTATCCGGACAACACACCTATCCGGACAACACCCCTATCCGGACAACACCTCTATCCGGACAACACCTATCCGGACAACACCTCTATCCGGACAACACCTATCCGGACAACACACCTATGCGGACAACACCTCTATCCGGACAACACCTATCCGGACAACACCTATCCGGACAACACACCTATCCGGACAACACCTCTATCCGGACACCCACACGCAACAGATACTTACCCGGAAACCTTCAACTGATCGGGGTGTCCGGACGTCCAGGAAGGTATCCGGACGTCGTCCTGTCCCTTACTTGGTCCGATAAATCCCAGAAACGGCCGAAATCTCACAGATGGAGATTAACAACTACAATAGGGTCAATATGCTCAACTACTACTGAAATATTAGCTGCAAAAGATAAGATTTGACACCTAATCTCTTCCATTTAGTTCCAAACCCAACTTTTAACAAAAACCCCAAATAACTCATCAACAACAAGAATCAGGGATTAGAGAAGAGGAGAAGTGATTACCTGCTTGAATCCAAAAGAAGCACACCTTCTATTTCTCCCAACAAATCCGCAATTGATCCTTCTTTCTTGATTTCACTCTCTTTCTTCTTCTTTCTCCTTTCATTCTCTCTTTTCCCTTTGTTCTCTCTAATTCACTCCAGCAGCTGCCAACCACACACAAAATCAGTAGGAGAATGTTTCTCCTAGGGTTTTGTGCCCCTTTTATACCTATACCTCATTTACAAAATTCTCCCCTCAACTTTCATTTTAACAAATTCTACCACAAGACTTGGTACTCTTTCTTTTTGGACACGGTTACTACAACACTCCCCCCTCAAAAGAATTCCGTCCCCGGAATTCCATTCTCAAAGAGGTGAGGGTACTTGGACTTCATGACCGCTTCCACTTCCCAAGTAGCCTCCCGTCCTTTATGATACTTCCACTGGACCTTCGCTAAACGAACTTCTTTGTTCCTCGTCTTTCGTATCTTACTATCTACGTTTTCCATTGGCTCCTCTTCATACCTCAATTCTCATCGACACTAATGTCTTCCAACTGTACTACTATGGCTTCTTCGGCCAGACACTTCCTCAAGTTCGACATAGGAAAGATCGAATGAACCCCCGAAGCCCGTCAGACAACTCCAACTTGTACGCCACTTCTCCTACACGCTCAATGATAGCGAACGGCCCAACATAACTGGGTCTTGTTTCTCTTTTCTCTCCAACGCACAACGTCTTTTCATGACTATCCATAAGTATTGCACTGTCTCCCACACGGCATTCGATCAAACTCTTCCTTCTGCTTACACCCTGTGGCGGTCTCGAGCCACGTTTACTTCTCACGAAATGCATGACCTATTGGTGGTCAACCACACGACCTCCGGTCTCACCCAAAATCATTCACACATCTAGTCTCAAGATCTTAAAACGCGTCAACCTAAGGGTTTCACACAAAATTTTACCTCTTTAAAAGAACGCCTTCTACCGAAGTTAACGCCACACATCCGAAACCCTTATAAAATAACGACGCTTAACTCGCCAACCAATCACCGGATCAACCTTGACTATCACCTTAATTCCGCAGTTAAGATTTTTCCTCCCCAGACTATACACAACTCTACCATCACTCTTCTAACACAAAATACATCTAAGGCAGATAATACCTTCTTGCATTAAATGTGCCGACCACAACTCGTTGATAACAATCAATTCCCACACTTTTACTACAACGGCACCCCCATACTACTATCAAGTCCAATCCCATGGTCCTTCATCCGAGCACTACATTCTATTACTTTCTTCCACTTCCTTCTCAAAACACATTTCCAAAGAATAACTCACTAGAAGATACACACTCTTGATCAATCACATAAGCTAGTTTTCCTCCACGCTTAAACTACTCACGTACACACAAATCCCCTTTCTCATACTCTCACTAGAGTTCATGCACTCAATGGTGACTTTCTGAAACATTACTTCCCTCTTTCCGAGCCACTTGTCACACTTTTTACTTTACACTTACTCTCTTATTCCATACTACCGCCCCCAATTACCTCAGGCTAACATGGAACATTTCTCCTTCAACGTTGACCACTCCATACACACAATTTCAACGGTTACTATGTCTAATCCCACAGTTTCACCACATCTCATACGAGAAATTCGACCAAGTCAAACCGGACCTCCACGCTACGTTCGAAGCGACCACACGCTTCTCGTTCCTCAAACGATATTAACCCACTCCTTTGCATTCCCTTACACACAAGGATTAGTTCAACATTCTCAGAGATTTCATATCTACTACAAGATATCATGGACTAATCAATCCAACATTTTCACAATTATTACAACGATACAAGGCAAACGCACTCATCAATCAACTCAAGAGTACACAATTTTCTTCTTATCTAGTCGCTCATCGTCACCCCATTCTTTTATTTTCGGTAACAATACCACACGCCACTTAGACATCCATGCAACTCCACGCATAACCTGGTCATCTCTGAACGTCTTATGAGCAACCCCGAACAAAGACCTCCACCTATGCTCATCCCCCATCAACACTAGCCCACCACTTAACCTCACAACAATTCATCCCCACCATGCTTCGCATGCTCACTAGATATAAGTTACCACCAACTTATCCACATAACCCCCACACACCAGAGGTTCGATCGTCACGATCATTTGCACACACACCAGGCCACGCTTTCTTCACAACAAACACAACATTTATATAAAAGAGTATACGAAACAATATGCAATAGCTAGTTTTGCAATTCATCACCCTTACACAAATAACGGGAATTTCTGCCTGATCACTACACACTTGTGGCCTGATCTAGGGCACACACACCCGCCCTCGGGAATAGACCAAGTTCGTTCGAATAATCCATATGGGACACACCCCCATATACATCACACCAAGTCATATGCAATTTATATGAAACTACACATTTAAATAAGCATACTTTTTAAAAAATGACAATCACCTTTTAACTCCTGCTACTGGCACACGCTATAGTTACACACACCGCGACAGTGCCAAAGAGCACACTCGCTATATATGAAACAAATATATATATAATTAATATGGGACACACCCCCCATTTTCTCGAAAACGCCAGAGCACAATGCATACTCAATATGGGACACACCCCCATTCTCCGACACTGCTAGAGCACAATGCATAATTAATGCATGCATTCTACCACACACTTGTTCATAGCTTCATACTTAAGCAGTTGGAAACACGCGAATAGATAACAACCACACCACACTTAATCATCGCTTTGAAATAAATGCAGCTGAGAAGCACACAGTTATATAATAACTCTGTCACATTTGTATAAAATTTAGGTTAAGAAAGACTCACAACCTTGTCTTTCTCCCATCTAGGTGAATCACAAATTATGACCGTCTACTACACTCGATCGAGTCCTTATTCCCGACCGACTCTTCGGGTCCACTTGAGGCACGCTCAAATAAATCAAACTATAAGACACATCCTTGCAAACCAACATAGTCTACGTGTCCCACATGAGTTGGGCAAACTACCTCATTCGCAATTGACATAACAGTCACAAAGGAAGAATCACTTATCCAACTAACACATCTCCACCTTCAGGATACTCACCAAAAGGCGGTCCACCCTCTAGGCAGATACACATGTATCCCAACCGACCTCTTATCTCTACGCACACACACGACAAACAAAAATCACACCAGGGCTAGTCTTTCAACTCTCAAATCTCCCGACAACGACTCAACACTCGTCGTTAACTTCCACACCAAATTCTGGCACTTAGCCTAAATACAACTTCTCCTCAACTCCGGCTCTACGCCGATACCGACGCATCCATATACCACAACGTTACCTTTCAAAGTATTTTGCCTACATCGAAATCACCCGGGGCACACCCCTCGCCGTCAGTCTTGTGCTTACTTACCGAAAAGAGCAAGGACTACCGTCACACAAGCATTTCCACAGTCAAAGACCGAGACTACAGGTAGGCACTATCCTCCCTATACTGTAACACTAAGATCACAATTCAACCATCGACGACTCGACCACATTTTCCCACTACCGGAACTTCGCACATTCTTAGGCACGATACCCCTTACTACCTAGCGAGTTCATAGCCTTCATGCATGACAACACAATGATTTAAATTATTTTACACACTCAAAATATCCCACAAAACAAGGTTTTGATATGCATGGCACGACGCTCCCATAAGTTACCACCACACACACCGATCTCAAAGATCGCTCACACGCAACCTTGTTCATCATTTGAAAGTGCATTCACTGAAACTCTCCTTGTGCAAAAATTTTAAAAAAAATACAGCAATATCACCCATACTGGGATAGTCGACCGACTCTCACACTTGCTGATATGTCAACCACATGTTCATATCGTTTTCATCCATAAAACCATGCGATCTAATATTGTTACGATTTTTTTTACAACAAGGTTTAACTCACTCGCAAAAGAAGTGAAGTAACTCACTATTTCTTTGAGTTCGAAATTTATTACACCATGTAAACAAATTTATCTTTTCCTTCCAGCACACACTTGCACACGCCAACTCATTTTCAAAATCAGAAGTTTACAAGGCACACGCACACACTCACACATTTTGTCATGGGGACCTACGTAACCGGTTTGAAAACGTAATGCACGACTCGCTTTACCTTGAAGGCTATTCGCTCAAGCAGGGTTAACCTTTTTGCAGTTACAACAAATCAACGCCGACACCCTACTTCCCACTACACCATCAGGTTCCTTACATTTGAAACAACCTTCGGTACCGATACTTCCCCACACACTTGGATGCTCCAACCTCACAGTCACCACCTGACTATTAATTTGTAAAATAAACGGCTTCACCTCGGTCCCAATTTGGTTAACCGACACCAATGTTACCAATCCCTACATCTATCACTTTTCAACCACTCTTGTCACTCCTCCACTAACTAGAGAGTAAGAAAGCACTTCTCCACTATCCGATCCTTGAACTGAAACTCTCAAGATTTCAATTTACCGGCACTGGGAATCTCCCAGAATAAAGACTCATTAAAGAATAGGAGTTCACCTCCAAACACATATTTCCCTTAAGAACCCTAAAGGTTCTACTTCCCACGGACACTCATACCAAACATTCAAACGAGGCTTCTTCTAGATAGTATCATCAATCACGCCAAGAATAATCTGCACAACACACTAAGCCGTTGCCAAAATGACAAGATTAAACTTTACACACAAAACAGATTAACAACCGTCCCAAAATAACAAGGCAAGAATGATCACCGTCATGCACCTGTAAATTCACAATTACACTGGCCAGGTGTAATCCCGAACTTACCTTACATGATAGTTCTCACCACCCTATTATTCACACTCCCCAGTGAGGTCTTCCTAGGCCTTCCTACATTCTCAGTTGTACTCCTACAGTTTAAGTTTAGGCCCATCCGGTCACCTAAATCCCTTAAACTATGGCTCTGATACCATTTGTAACAACCCATTCCAAAACAAGACATATAATATTAAATCGCCAAAACTTGGCCCAAGGTTCACACCATCAAAATTCAAAACTTTGGGTTCGCGGAACAACCCTAATTACAACTGAGAGTTTCTAATAGCAAAAATGTAAAGGAAGTCCACTAATGCCAAGCCATGCCCGCTCTCACGCCTTCTCTTCACCACTAGAGGCACTGCTCTTAACCTGCTTACCTGAAAAGGGTTTCAGTTTTGAAAATGCGAGGGTTAGACCACAAGGTCTAGTGAGATCCCTCAGTTACAATCACACCACATTTATCATTTAAAACTTTGCGAAACATAAATCAATGTAAGGTTTGGCAAATAACATATGGGACACACCCCCCATAGGCATTATACTACGACATATGGGACACACCCCCCATGATCGTCATGCCATCACATATGGGACACACCCCCCATAATCGTCATAACATCACATATGGGACACAGCCCCCATAAGTATCACACCATCTCGTATGGGACACACCCCCCATATAGCTCACATCATGCATAAGTAATATATATGCACATACATCAAGTAAACACACCTGTACAAGTACCATCAAGCTTTGGTTAGAAAAACTCACCTGTTACGCTTACGTTCCTTTCTTTTTCTGGTGTGCACTTCCAAACGATCTACCTGGCGAAAGGATAAACTCATAAGCTGATCATCTCAACTCCCCGGACGACACTCTATTCCGGACAGCACACTTATTGTTGGGAACTGAAGATATGCCAAGTATGGTTAGTACTGCCAGAACAAAGTTACTACTGCTGGTACATGGTTAATGCTGCCTGAACAAAGTTAATACTGCTGGTATATTAATACTGCTGGAACATTATTAATGCTGCTTATGTGAGGTTAGTGCTGCTTGTCAAAGTTACTACTGCAAGTCAAGATTACTACTGCTGGTACAAAGTTAATACTGCTGGAGATTGTTAGTACTGCTCATGAAGAATGAAGATTAATACTGCTGAGTTTGTTAAGATTGGTATGGGATACTTTTGGAGACAAAGAAGGAATTGATCAAGATATGTTTAACGAAGATTTAGAAGATCAAGTTACTTTTTGATAGTTATCTTGTAATTATTTTTGTATAAATAGTATTGATAGATAGCTATTAGAAAACAGATAGAGATGAAATACACAAAAGAGAGAGACGAGTATATACACATGAGATACGTGTGAAAAAGAATTCGATATCGTTTTCAGAGAGAATTAACCTCAAGGTGTAAGAACCCTATTTCTAGAGAAGTAGAAGTCGTCTTGTTGAGCCTGTTCAACAAGATTGAGGTTTGGTTGTAATCTTGTGAGTCGATTTACTGAATACACAAAGTGGTGAATTTTCTGTTACATTGTTCTTGATTGTGAGAATTAAAGTTCTTTTCCGCAGATTCTTTAATTCTAAATTCTAAGTGTTTATTGTCTTGTTAAGATTCGATCCTGACAAGTGGTATCAGAGCAAGTGTTTCTTAGAATTCTACAGTCATTATGGAAAATTCTTTTGAATCAAACAGTACTCTTGTATCTAAAGTTCCCATGCTCAGACCCAATGAATTTGACATGTGGAAAATTAGAATCAAGCAGTACATTCTGCTTACTGATTATTCCATCTGGGATATCATTGAGAATGGTCCATGTGCTGAAGGAAGAACTGGACCAGATGGCAAAAGACCTCCTCCTAAGACTGATGCAGAGAGGAAAGTCAGACAGACAGAGATGAAGGCCTTAAGCACCCTGCTTTTGGCTATTCCCAATGAGTATCAGCATCAATTCCATCACTGCACTGATGCTCAGATTCTATGGAATGCTTTGGAGAAAAGATTTACTGGCACCAAAAGCACAAAGAGAAATCAAAAGGCAATTCTCAAGCAGCAGTATGAAAACTTTACTTCTACCAAGAATGAGTCCATGACTCAAACGTTTGATAGATTTAATAAGCTGATTGGAGAATTAGCCACTGTAGGAGTCAAGATGGAGGCTGATGATGTCAACAGGAAGTTCTTAAGATCATTGGGTGAAGAATGGACAATGTACACTGTGTCTTTCAGACAGAATGACCAACTGGAAGATAAGGAACTTGATGATCTGTACAATGATCTTAGAGTATTTGAATCAGAGGTTGAAGCCAAAAAGAAGCCCTCTGGATATGTTCATAATGCTGCACTTCTTTCAGCATCACCTGATTCTACTGCTAACCATGAATCAGTTAGTACTGCTGGTTCAGTTAATGCTGCTGGTTCAGTCAATCAGAAAAAGTCCAAAGATACAGTACTAGAAGCTTTCTTTTCCAGTCATATAAATTCCTCTTTGATTAATGATGATTTAGAACAGGTTAATGCTGATGATCTTGAAGAGATGGATATAAAGTGGCAGATGGCTATGATGTCTATGAGAGTGAAGAGATTCATTAAGAGGACAGGGAGAAACAATTTTTCCCAAAGAAGAGAGGATGGTGCTGGATTTGACAAATCCAAAGTTGAATGCTACAAGTGTCACAAGATGGGACACTTTGCCAGGGAATGCAGAGGAGGAACATCTTACAACAGCCATCAACAAACTCAGGCTGGAAGTTCCAATCAAAACAGAAGCTCCATTCAAGCTCTTGTTTCTCAACAAGGAATGGGATTTGACTGGAGTGACCAAGCAGAAGAAGCCATCCAAAATCAAGCACTTATGGCTGAAGTTTCAGATCTTCCCACTGAGGTAAAATCTAATCTCTGTACTCAAGCTTGTATAGATACTGTTAAAAGGTATAGAGATCACAACCAGGGTATGTGTGATGATCTTAAAAGATTAGAAAAGGATAGAAGAGACTATGTGTTGATTGTTGAGAGGTTTGAAGAACAGATTAGGGCCTTTCAAGCCAATGAACTTCAACACTCATATGATACTAACTACTGGAAGTGGGAAAAAGGTGGTCTGGAGTTCCAACTGAAAGAGTCTAGGTAAGAGTGTGAGAAATTAAAAGAAGAACTTAAGAAAGTTACAGCTGATGTTGAAAAGTTTTCAAAAGCTTCTAAAGCCATGGACACAATAATAAATGCTCAAGTCCATGGTAAGATGAAAACAGGCCTAGGGTATAATGCCACTCCCCCACCCTACAACAACAACTACATCCCTCCTAGGTCAGACCTTTTAGAAACCTTGGATAGTAAGGACTTATCTGAAGGAGCCACTAGTGTAGACCCATTAGATGCAGTTGTTGTTGAAGATGGATCTGATGGGGAAGATTCTAAGAAGGACAGTGATGAGATCCCATTAGAAAATCACATCAAGACTAATGAGGAAGGTGGAAGTTCTTGGGATAGGAGTAAGGAGATGAAAAGGATTGTAAAAGGAAAGAAAGTTCATTACACACAGACCACAGTTGTGAACTCTAATGCTTGTGAACAGTGTTCTTGCAGGAAATCTCAAGAGTATAAGCCCCAAAATCATGATAATAAGAGGGGAAATCAAAGGAACTGGAATAACCAGTGGGCACTAAGGCAAGGAGTTGATCTGCAAAAGATTAACAGACCAAAACCTTGCTTTATTTGTGGCAAACTGAATCATCTTGCCAAATACTGTTTCTTCAATCCTATTAACCAAAAGAGAAGTTTTCAAAGAAGTTATCAAAAACCTTCTGGCTATAGGAAGCCTACAAGAACAAATGTGGCTATGAAACAAGCTGAACCAAAAATCCACATGAAGAAAAAGCCTGAAAAGGAATGTGTTACAATGTGGGTTACAAAAGGCACTAAAAATAATACTGTTGCTAGCAGTGTTAGTACTGCTAACACTGTTAGTACTTCTTCAAGAATTAGTGCTGCTAGCAGTGTTAATACTGCTAGAAATTCTTCAAAAGTTACTGCTGCTAGCAGTGTTAGTACTGCTAACACTGTTAGTACTTCTTCAAGAGTTAGTGCTGCTAGCAGTGTTAATACTGCTAGTAATTCTTCAAAAGTTAGTGTTGTTAGCAGTATTAGTGCTGCTAACACTGTTAGTACTTCCTATTCAGATAATACTGCTTCTAGCAGTGTTAACTCTGTTAATACTGCTAACTCTGTTAGTACTGCTGATACTGCTGCTAGTACTGATAGTGCTGCTAACAATACTGCTGCTCCCAGTGTTAGTACTGCTAGCACTGTTAGTACTTCTAAGGTTAATACTGCCTCTAGTGCTGCTAAATCAATCATATTGACAAAGTACTCCAGTACTGCAGTACCTAAGGTTGAAAATCTCATCAAAACCAAGTGCAAGTACTTTGATGAGCAAGGGAGACCCAAGACCACTTCGGCTTGGGTTCCCAATAAAACTAACTGATTTATCTTAATGTGCAGGGCAACCAACAGCTCAAGGGGAAGAGCATTTGGCATGTTGATAGTGGTTGCTCCAGGCACATGACAGGTAACATGGCCTGCCTCAAAAATTTCAAAAAGATTGATGGAGGACATGTTGCATTTGGGAATAATCCTGCTGGTGGAAAGATAAGTGGTAAGGGTGATGTTTCAAAAGGTAAGATGACCTTTGAAGATGTGTACTATGTTGAGCAATTGAGATACAACCTGTTAAGTGTATCACAGGTTTGTGACAAGAAGCATAGCATATTGTTTACTGATTCTGAATGTATTATCCTTGCTCCTGGATACAAAGTGGTTGATGAAAACATGATACTTCTGAGAACTCCTAGGAAGGATAATGTATATTGTTTAGATTTGGAAAGTGTGTCATCTGATTCATCCCTAAATTGTTTAGTTTCAAAAGCTTCTTTGGATGAATCACCACTTTGGCACAAAAGGATGTGTCACATGAACTTTAAAACAATGAATAAACTTGTTAAGAATAACCTTGTAAGGGGTTTGCCATCCAAAGTCTATTCATGTGATGATCATTGTGTTGCTTGTCTCAAAGGCAAACAACACAAAACTTCTCATAAGACCAAAGAGATAAACACTATCTCAAATCCTCTTCAACTGTTACATATGGATCTGTTTGGTCCTACTAATGTGATGAGTATTGGCAAGAAATCATACTGCTTAGTTATTGTTGATGATTATTCTAGATTTACTTGGGTATACTTTCTGAGAACTAAAGATGAAACAAGTGGACTGATCAAATCTTTTATTCTCAAAATTGAAAACCAATCAAATCAAAGAGTGAAAGTCATTAGATCAGATAATGGAACTGAGTTTAAAAATTTTGATCTAAACACCTTTTGAGAAGAAAAAGGAATTGAGAGACAATACAGTGCTACTAGGACTCCACAACAAAATGGTGTTGCTGAGAGAAGGAATAGGACACTGATTGAGGCTGCTAGATCTCTGTTAGCTGATTCAAAGTTACCAATTACTTTTTGGGCAGAAGCAGTTAATACTGCCTGCTATGTTCAAAACAGAGTTTTAGTTGTAAAGCCTAAAAACAAGACACCTTATGAGCTTTTCCATAAAAAGAAACCATATATTGGATTTTTCAAACCATTTGGATGTCCTTGTACTATTCTCAATACCAAATCTCACTTAGGTAAGTTTGATAGCAAAGCAGATGATGGTTTTCTTGTTGGGTATTCATCTCAGAGTAAGGCCTACAGAGTTTTTAATACCTCTTCTAGAATAATTGAAGAAAGTGACAATGTCAAATGCAATGAGAACACACCAAATCCTATTGGTTCAGGTCCTAATTGGCTATTTGACATTGATTCACTCACTAATTCTTTGGGTTTCAGTAGTGATGTATATGCAGGACAAAGGGATACACCAACATCAGAACACAGAATTCAATCTGTGATATTTCCACTCCCTTCCATTGATCCTATTGAATTCTGTGAACAACAAGAGGAGGCTGAACCTATTCAGAATGAAGAAGAGAGGAGAGCAGAGGAAAATCAGTCTTCAGGTCCAAATTCCAGAGAATCTGAGGTGACTGAAGAAGCAGAAACAAATCCAGAATTAAATGAGTCAAATCCGGATGAGAACATACAAGAGGAAGCTGGTCATCCAACAAGAACTTAGAAAAATCATCCTCCTGAGTTGGTGATTGGAGATATTGCATCTCCCATGATGACTAGAAAGCAAAGCAGACTCCAAGAGTTGCAAGAGCAGCAAAATACAGTTAACACTGTTCTTACTTGCTTTCTGTCCCAGATTGAGCCCAAAAAGGCTTATGATGCTATGAAAGACCCAAGCTGGATAGAGGCAATGCAAGAGGAGCTGCTACAGTTCAAATTACAGGATGTTTGGGACTTGGTAGACCTTCCAAAAGGTCATAGAGCAATTGGCACCAAGTGGATTTTCAGGAACAAGAAGGATGACAGAGGGATTGTGATCAGAAACAAAGCTAGACTGGTTGCACAAGGGTACACTCAGGAAGAAGGAATAGATTATGAGGAAGTCTTTGCTCCTGTGGCAAGGATTGAAGCAATCAGGTTATTTCTAGCCTATGCCTCATACATGAAGTTCAAAGTGTACCAAATGGATGTCAAAAGTGCATTTCTGTATGGAAGTATTGAGGAAGAAGTATATGTCTGTCAACCCCCTGGATTTGAGAATCCATTGCACCCTGACAGAGTATACAAGTTGAAGAAGGCTCTTTATGGTTTGCATCAAGCCCCAAGAGCATGGTATGACACCCTGTCTACCTATCTCTTGAAAAATGACTTTGAAAGAGGAGTAATTGACAAAACCCTGTTTATCAAGAGGAGAAAGAAAGACACATTACTTGTTCAGATCTATGTGGATGACATCATCTTTGGATCCACCAATGATCAAATGTGTAAAGAATTTGAGGAGTTAATGCACAAAAGCTTCAAGATGAGTTCCATGGGAGAACTTACTTTCTTTCTTGGGCTTCAGGTAAAACAAAGGAAAGATGGGATTTTTATTAGCCAATCCAAGTATGTGAAAGACATCCTGGACAAGTTTGGTTTATCAGACTCAAAGCCAGCAAGCACACCTATGGAGACACACAAACAGCTCACTGCTGATCTTGAGGGGGAGGATATGGATGTCCATCATTACAGATCAATGATTGGATCTCTCATGTATCTCACAGCCTCTAGACCAGATATTATGTTTTCAGTTTGTGTTTGTGCCAGATTTCAAGTTACACCAAAGCAATCTCATCTTCATGCAGTCAAGAGAATTTTCAGATACCTAAGAGGGCAACCTAGACTAGGTCTCTGGTATCCTTATGAATCATCTTTTGACTTGCTTGCATACTCAGATAGTGACTTGGGTGGAGCTAACATGGATAGGAAGTCTACTTCAGGTGGATGTCAGTTTTTGGGTACAAGACTAGTATCTTGGCAGTGTAAGAAACAAACCACAGTGTCCTTATCTACCACAGAGGCTGAGTACATAGCTGCTGCAAGCTGCTGCTCTCAGGTTCTATGGATTCAGAATCAGATGTTGGACTATGGGGTAACATCTCTTCACACTCTAATCTTCATTGATAACAACAGTGCTATTAGCATTGTTAATAATCCAGTCAAACACTCAAAAACAAAGCATATAGAGATAAGGTATCACTTTATAAGAGATTGCAATGAAAAGAAATTAATTCAGGTTGCTAAAGTTCATACAAATGACCAGTTTGCTGATCTATTCACAAAAGCTTTTGATGTGGGTAGATTCACCTTTTTGGTAACAAGTGTGGGCATGATCAACCTAGAATAAATTCATGACTTTCTGTTTTTATACCTGTATTTCTTCATATATTTGGTGCTACTAACTCTCTTTCTCAGAATCCTCTGTTTCCCTCAGATTACCAAGTGCAGAAAAGTGTAAGTGTAGTTACTACTGCCAGTGCAGAGCTACTACTGCTAGTGCAGAGTTCCTACTGCCAGTGTAGAGTTTCTACTGCTAGTGCAGAGTTACTACTGCCAGTGTAGAGTTTCTACTGCTAGTGCACAGTTAATACTGCTCAGTAGTTAATACTGCTTTGCAGTTAATACTGCTCAGTAGTTAATACTGCTAGTGCACAGTTAATACTGCTTTGCAGTTAATACTGCTCAGTAGTTAATACTGCTAGTGCACAGTTAATACTGCTCAGTAGTTAATACTGCTTCGTGGTTAATACTGCTTATGTCGTTAATACTGCTTTTGAAAATCTAGGGCAAATACTGCTATAAATACCCCTGTTTGCCCGCCAAAGTTCATAACGACTCTTCGCATTAACTTCTTCTCTCTCGTTCTAACCTAGTCTCCCTAGAATCTCTGTGTTTTCTTTTCAAATCCTCAGGAAGCACAACGATTATGGAGTTTGTCGACGAGCATAATGAAATTGCAATGCTTCAGAAGCCGAAGCAGGCCGACGGATTTCATGAAATTGTGGATTTTCTCAAGTCCACTCATATTTCATATGCCCTAACGGTGAATCCAACAATATACATCGAGCATCAGACGCAATTCTGGGCCAATGCCACCGTGGAATCCGAAGATGGGCATAAAGTCATTCAAACAAGGGTATGTGACAAACCCTTGAAAGTTTCAGAAGAACTTCTTCGCATCACTCTTCGATTGGATGATGCCTCAGGTATAACTTCTATTTCCAATGAAGAACTATACTCAACTTTACAAAGAATGGGGTATGAAGGTCCCATTGGAGTTTTTAAATTCTACAAGTCGAAGTTTTTTACTCAATGGAGATTCTTTGTTCATACCCTAATGCATTGTATTTCAAAGAAAACTACTGGATGGAGTGAGTTCAGCAGTACTATTGCTTATGCTCTAGTCTGCTTAGCCACTAACAGGAAGTTTAATTTTTCTCAAATGATTTTCAATGATCTTGTGGCAAACCTGGAATCCAAAAAGCGTTTCTTTATGTATCCAAGGTTTGTTCAGGAAGTAATTACCAAGGAATTGACGGATATGCCTCAATTTGATGAGGTATATGTGCCAAAATCCCCTAAAGGGAAGGTTTTTTCAAATATGAAAAGACTTCCTAGGGACTCGGAAGGAGTTGACACACCATTGTTCTCTACAATGATGGTTGTGTCCCACACAAATGAAGGTATGGCATCAGGGTCAAGGCCCTCATTAGACACACCCACTGATGACCAATCCCAACCTTCCATCACAAAAGACATCCCTCAGTCCATTCTTGAAAGACCCACTCCCACAATAACCAAAAGGTTTGAAAGAAGAAAGGTACACAAGGTTCCTTCCCTTGATGTATCTCCTAAGAGCCCGAAGCCTTTAAGCCCTCTGTTGGAGCATTCTCCAATGGAGAATATCGAAAGGGAAACCACAGGGGTGTCTCCCAACCCCAAGAAGGTGCTCACTAAGGAGAAGGTTGAGCATGTGAGTCGCAAGGCTGCCACTACTTCTGCTAGCAAAGAGAAGGCCAGTGGTAAAATAACTAAGCCCTTCCTCACGGCAACTCAGGGTGAGAAATCATCCAGAGGTCCCAGGTGCCAAGAAACCAAGGGGGTAGGTAGTGCTTTTGCTAGGCAAGAGACACCTGCTAAAACTTCCAATGATCCTTTAAGGGAGGTAAAAACTCCTAAACAGGGTGAGGATAGATATACGTACGAGGAATTGATGGAAACTATTGCAAATATCAACATTGAGGTCATGGATCAGAAAAAGGAAATTGATGAACTCAAGAAAGTGGTCCTCTTTCAAAACTCACAGCTTGAGAAGCAAAGGAAGATGATCACTAAGTTGATGCACAGAAGGAAGAGAGCTCAATTTGTCCTTAGGAGAAGAAACCCTACCAATGATGCTTCCAAAAAGGGGGAGTCAGACTCAGATCTAAACATGGAGGATGCAAACATTGAGGGGGAGTATGAGTATAAGGTTGAGGGGGAGACTGAGGAGGCTGCAGATAGTACAAAGGAAGCAGAAACAGAAACAACAGCAGAAACCGTTACTGCTGCTGATCTTACAAAGGAAGCAGAAACAGAAACAGCAGCAGAAACCGTTACTGCTGCTGACATTACAAAGGAAGCAGAAACAGAAACAGCAGCAGAAACCGTTACTGCTGCTGATATTACAAAGGAAGCAGAAACAGAACCAGCAGCAGAAACGGTTACTACTGCTGAGGTTGCAAAAGAAGTAGAAACAGATAATGCTGCTGAAAAACAAAAGGCAGCAGAAACTGTTAGTGCTGCTAAGAGCCACAAAGAAGAAACAGCTGAAACCACTCCTGAAGCTGTTAAATCTTTCAAAAGAACAAAGAGGCCAAGAACAAAGTCAATAGCCTCAAAGAAGAAAGATATAAAGAAGCCAAGGGTGGATCCAACTGTAGAAGAAGCACAGGAGGAAGCAGTTAAAGAGAAATCTAATCCAAAAGTTGCTGAAGAAGAAGTGGCAACTTCATCAGGTCAACCAAGCAATGTACAATCACAATCAAATGCTCAATGTGATTTGTATATTACTGTGGTTGATACTAATCCAATCAAGACTACACCATTGTCTTCCATGCCTCCTGAGATCATCTTCTGGGACACATTGAAAGATGGAAGAAAGGAGTTCATCAGAATCAAAAGGGCAGATGGAAAGTTTGAAGTTTGTCCTACTTGGGGAAAACTTATCAGAACATGCTCTAGATCTGACCTGGAAGAGATGTTCAAGGTGGGAATGAGGCTATATGGAAACATGCTGACAGAGCAAGGTATGTCTATCACAAAGATGGTTCTTGAATACTTGTGCTTAATGTTCAAACCAGAAGCAGTTCAGCATTTGATGGCAAGGAATTTTCAAGTCATTACCAACTGGATGCTCATTGAGAACTGTGGAGTGTATGTCATCTCTCTTGACAATACATTTCATGAATATTATTTGGTGGATGTTGTATACAAGCACAGCATGAAAAAGTTGAAAGGAATGCTGCATGCTAAGTTGGTAAGTGACAAAGACTCTAAAATGGCCAGATACCTTGTAAAAAGGATCCTCAATCAAAGTCTGGGATTGGATCCAAATTTATGCGTAGATGACTAGGTTTTGGAAGCATCATCTGAAGAACTTAACTTCTCATCCTGAAAAGTCAAGTTAGGGGGAGATTGTTGGGAACTGAAGATATGCCAAGTATGGTTAGTACTGCCAGAACAAAGTTACTACTGCTGGTACATGGTTAATGCTGCCTGAACAAAGTTAATACTGCTGGTATATTAATACTGCTGGAACATTATTAATGCTGCTTATGTGAGGTTAGTGCTGCTTGTCAAAGTTACTACTGCAAGTCAAGATTACTACTGCTGGTACAAAGTTAATACTGCTGGAGATTGTTAGTACTGCTCATGAAGAATGAAGATTAATACTGCTGAGTTTGTTAAGATTGGTATGCGATACTTTTGGAGACAAAGAAGGAATTGATCAAGATATGTTTAACGAAGATTTAGAAGATCAAGTTACTTTTTGATAGTTATCTTGTAATTATTTTTGTATAAATAGTATTGATAGATAGCTATTAGAAAACAGATAGAGACGAAATACACAAAAGAGAGAGACGAGTATATACACATGAGATACGTGTGAAAAAGAATTCGATATCGTTTTCAGAGAGAATTAACCTCAAGGTGTAAGAACCCTATTTCTAGAGAAGTAGAAGTCGTCTTGTTGAGCCTGTTCAACAAGATTGAGGTTTGGTTGTAATCTTGTGAGTCGATTTAGTGAATACACAAAGTGGTGAATTTTCTGTTACATTGTTCTTGATTGTGAGAATTAAAGTTCTTTTCCGCAGATTCTTTAATTCTGAATTCTAAGTGTTTATTGTCTTGTTAAGATTCGATCCTGACACTTATCCGGACAACACCCCTATCCGGACAACACCCCTATCCGGACAACACCTATCCGGACAACACCTCTATCTGGACAACACCTATCCGGACAACACACCTATCCGGACAACACCTCTATCCGGACACCCACACGCAACAGATACTTACCCGGAAACCTTCAACTGATCGGGGTGTCCGGACGTCCAAGAAGGTATCCGGACGTCGACCTGTCCCTTACTTGGTCCGATAAATCCCAGAAACGGCTGAAATCTCACAGATGGAGATTAACAACTACAATAGGGTCAATATGCTCAACTACTACTGAAATATTAGCTGCAAAAGATAAGATTTGACACCTAATCTCTTCCATTTAGTTCCAAACCCAACTTTTAACAAAAACCCTAAATAACTCATCAACAACAAGAATCAGGGATTAGAGAAGAGGAGAAGTGATTACCTGCTTGAATCCAAAAGAAGCACACCTTCTATTTCTCCCAACAAATCCGCAATTGATCCTTCTTTCTTGATTTCACTCTCTTTCTTCTTCTTTCTCCTTTCATTCTCTCTTTTCCCTTTGTTCTCTCTAATTCACTCCAGCAGCTGCCAACCACACACAAAATCAGTAGGAGAATGTTTCTCCTAGGGTTTTGTGCCCCTTTTATACCTATACCTCATTTACAATACCTCATTTACAAAATTCTCCCCTCAACTTTCATTTTAACAAATTCTACCACAAGACTTGGTACTCTTTCTTTTTGGACACGGTTACTACAACTTAGCCCTTTCACAAATAACTATTATTAATATACATAATATATTTATATTCATTCATCACAATTTCTCTTAACTCTTAAAATGCTTAACAAAAAAAAATCAAACTTATACTAAAATAAATCCACTATATTAAAAAACCCAAAATTTGGGGTGTTACAAGAGAGTTCTGAAGGATAATGGTGAAACACAAAATAAGCTATTGTGATTATTTTTGATGATAAAACAACTATCAACTTTGTCAATAATTCAATTTATCATAGTAGATTTTGCCACATTACTATCGAGGATCATCTTAAGAGATGTCATTGTAGAGGGTGAAGTTGAATTGAAGTTTTGTAGCAATGAAATCAAGTAGCTGATATTTTTACTAAAGCACTATAAAAAACAAGTCACCATATTTAATTAAAAATGTACATAAATCAAGTTACATGTGTTAGAGTATCGAGAAAATCTTATAATATATATTACTATGCAATCTCTGCTATATCCATGAGTAAATTAGATTATAAATGCTAGTTTCTTAGCACTCCTTGGAAGTTTAGAATCATGTACTATAAATTGTCATGTATATATCCGAATATGTGAGTGTGCAACACATGCATCAATGAAGGTGTTAGGACACAAAATGTCCTAATTATATGATAGTTTTGTAAATAGTTATAATTGTAATATGGGCTTGGGTTATTATAATATAGGCTTGGGCTTAAGTGACTAACAAGGGAGTATATAAGGATTATTGTGTGTAATTAGGGTAAAAAGAGAACATTTACAATGTAGGCATCATGGTGTAGTGTGTGTTCTAGAGAGAGAAGGTAGTTTCCTTCAATATGAATAATACACCATATTTTCTTATATCTCATCTTGTTACTATCCTCTATTGATTTACTTGAATTGTTGCTTGGTATTAATGGGACTAACAAGTGGTATCAGAGCCAAAATCGAAGAAATCATTCATCGATACGATCATTCTGCAACAATTCAGATTCTACAGCCCATTTTTGATGAAACAGTAAGTTTTTTTTGATGATTTTGTGTGTATAACTGAGTTTGGATAAGTGCTGAAGGTTAAGGATTGATCGAAAAGTATTTCTGAACATCATACGATCATCAATCCATCTTAGTTTGATCATTCTGGACGTTTTTGAGTTTTTAGTTAGGACTGAGTTCATATGTTCAAAGTTATCGCACAAGGCATGTTCATCTTTATCGCACAAGACTATATTCATCTTTATCGCACAAGGCATGTTCATCTTTATCGCACAAGGCTATATTCATCTTTATCGTGCATCAAAGAAATTCAAGGTTATCGCACAAGTGGCGTGTGATAAAATAGGATGAACAGTGTTTTTATCGTGCAAGTGGCGTGTGATAAAATAGGATGAATAGTTTTTATCGCGCAAGTGGTGTGTGATAAAATAGGATGAACAGTGTTTTATTGCGCAAGTGGCGTGTGATAAAATAGGATGAATAGTGTTTTTATCGCGCAAGTGGCATGTTATAAAATAAAATGAACAGTGTTTTTATCGCGCAAGAAGCGTGCGATAAAAAGGGGTTATCGCACAAGTATCATGCGATAAAATCAGTTCCCACCCAAGTTATCACCCATTCAATAGTGGAACCCCGTGCTAAGTCTCAGGAGGGGGGTATTGTTCATGTAATTTTAGCATAAAGCGTGTGTGACATCATTCTTATATTTAGTTTGTCACATATTTCTAGCAACTTTCCATGTTTTAAAGAGCTCAAGTTTGTCAAGATTTTCAGAAGGCGGGTGTTGGAATTCAGTCTTTGATTGGATTGGATTAGATGTTTGAGCATTTGCAATCATTATTCTGGAGTTTTGTTGACGATGCTAGACCTATGAGTTCTCTTAATCATTCTTCTGACCTGATCAATCAGAATTGTGAGTGCTTGCAATCATTGTTCTGGTGCTTTGGTTGTGATTCAGACTTTTGAGTGCTTATAATCATTCAGCTATTTCATGAAGATTGATGTTCTGGATTTTCATTATTCAGTGTTCTGAAGTATTTTGGAGATGAGCATTTCTCTATAGTTGTTGAACAATGTTACTTGTGTGGTTCTTCTAATCCCTACCTTGTAGTGTGTGCTTCATTATGTTTCCTCCTTCGAGCAAATCTGAATCAAGCTCTTAAGACGAATTCCTATTCAACTCACGGTTTATCGACGGATTTGGTGTTATAAACTGAGATTGCACTTTGGTTTGTCACGCAACAACTCGCTCGTTATATTTCTTGTGAGCTTATCGGTACGAGCAAGAGTTTCAACATTTTAAAGATGTTTTTCGTGCACTCGGTCGAGGTTATGGCGCACATCAAATCCGTTTTTTCAAAGTTGAAATAGAAAGAGTAAGAGCTATTTTCAAGAGGGAGCCTAGACTACATTTGAAGAATTGCATCGCTATGGGTTTCTAAAGAAATCAAGGGGGAAAGGAACTGAAGATTTGAAGATCTTTCGAGAAGGGTGATTCCTTTACAAAACTATAGGGGGAGAATGTTAGGACACAAAATGTCCTAGTTATATGATAGTTTTGTAAAGGGTTATAACTGTAATATGGGCTTGGGTTATTGTAATATGGGATTGGGCTTAAGTGACTAACAAGGGAGTATATAAGGATTAGTGTGTGTAATTAGGGTAAAAAGAGAACATTTACAATGTAGACATCATGGTGTAGTGTGTGTTATAGAGAGAGAACATTCTCTCTCTAGGTAGTTTCCTTCGATATGAATAATACACCATATTTCCTTATATCTCATCTTGTTACTATCCTCCATTGATTTACTTGAATTGTTGCTTGGTATTAATGGGACTAACGACTATAGTATCTTCTCCCAATCTAGCTTGTCTTAATTCCCCCACACAATGACCCTTTTATGATGTCCACCCATCATTTGACGTCCTACTATAGTGCTTACTGACCAGACTTTAAGTTTAAAGGCTCAATTCACGTTACAATAAGTTGTTACAACGAAACTTTGACAACTAACAAGTTCTATTACGAGTTTAGGCAACCTAATAGGCCATAAGAATTAAGTAGATGGTTCTATTAGGCTTATTATAAGACCCTTTTGAAAAATGTAGTATATAACAAGTTTTATAGAAAAGATTAATAAGAAGCTTTTCAAAAGTCTCATATCGAAAGTCTAATAAGACGATTTACTTTTTTGAGCCTTATTAGGTTGTCCAACTTTGTCGTAGAACGTACTATTTAGGTCGTCTAATTTAATTCGAACAGCGTATTTGAATTCAACTGTATAGTACCACAATCGTGGGTCCTATAAACTTAACGTCCAATTAATTAAGAACTTTATTAAAGCTCCCAAGGATGGCTAGAAATACATGTAATCTTCACAGTGAGATGAAGAATTAAAGGATCACCTTTTTTCTGAGTTTGACTCGAAAGATTTTGGAGCACGACAATATTTCTTAGGTATAGTTCGAAGTTATATAACTGTTCCAACCAAGGCATATTTCTATTAACAGCGTAAATATTCACCCGACTTACTAGAAGAGACAATTAAGGTGGATGGATGTGAGCCAATTAAGTCCCCAATAGAGCATAATCACGGCTTGGAATAATGTACTAACCAAATTATAGAGATACTAGAGTTTAGTGGGATGATTAATTGATTTATCTCATAAAGACATGATATTTCATATAATGCAAGTGTGGTGAGTAGAATCATGCACAATGTGGGTAAGCAACATATGGATGTAATTGTAAGGACCTTAAGGTATTTGAAGTCAGCGACCAGAAAACGGGTCTTTGTTTCAAAACATAGAAATGCAAATATTCTTGGATACTCAGACTCAGATTGGGCTGGGTAAGTAGTCTTGTTTTTAGAAAAATCAACATTTCTTCTTAGGGATGGAAGGGATGATAGTACACTATGGATAAAAGAAGATCCCAATTATACCGAAAGTTTAAAAGCATGAAGATTAATCTCTCTATTATTATTGGCTCATTGTATCCGTTTTATGAGCAATTAATTAATAACAAGGTGATTGATGATTCATATATGCATTTTAATCAACAATTTCTTGAAAGGACATGCATTATTCGCATGCATATACTTTGCAAAACCATTGACACATCGGTTAGTATCCTGAATTGAATATTGTCTTGTATACATTACTATCAGTGTTGTGGAAATTCGAAGGACCATCTCACAACTAGGGGTATTTTTTTGTTATTTGATGATTGTCTACTAGCTAGAGGCACCAAACGTAAAATTAATTTTTTTTAGATATTTACTATATACTAGGTCGACTGCACACTGAGTTAACCGGGTTGTGGAGATTCTAATGACCATATTGCCCAACTATTTTGGCCAATCTTAACCTATTCAAAACATTTCTAATTGTAAATTTTGACCCTAAATTCCATATAATATATATATATGTATATTCAAATCCATGCACACAATTGGAAGTCGGCTCATGCATTAATTTATTAACTTTTGCATGGAATGGAAGAGAGTCAACTTATATATTTGCAAGTCAAAGATGGAGGCTGGAAAAGGAGAAAGCAACAGAAGGTGGCGCGCCTTTGTTGATTACTACACTCGCGCAAGTTCCTGCGCCACACACCGAAGTCTTCACACATTTTATTTTCTGTGCGGCTCATTTGATGAACGTTCCCGCATGAAGAACCACGCCAATGGCTGGGCGGTTTCTTAGAGATGTTTAAAAGCAGTTTCCACCACATTATTGGGTTTTTCTCTTGTTACTCACATTCGACGTGCGGTATACTCTCCAGAAAAAATACAGAGCAAATATTCTCTCAATAACATATTTTAGATTAGCAAAATAAATCTGTATTTCTTCACCGATTTCTCCTATTTCTCAAGTATTGTTGTAACGACCCGTTTCTCAAACATGATTCAAATAACATATATTGCATAACATCGTTACAAAACAAAAGATACATCATATAACATGTACGGTCCTTTAGTCTTTACAATCATATTATATACTTCATTACAATTTTTTTTTTGCTAATTAATTTACATTATAACTACTAGCAAAGTTATAACTACAAAAACGTCTTGATCTTCATAACATATATCTTCCAAAAGCTATTCACGGATTATCCGTCTTACTTGCTCTTACTTGATCCCCGACCTGGAATACATATTTTTAAAACAAAATGAGGGTTAGACCTAGTGGTCTAAGTGAGAAAATCCCTGTTAGTTTAAAACTATTTACACAAACACCATATACATCATTCAAATATAAATACCAATTATAACTCATGCATCGTGTACTTTCCTGTCTTATTTCCATGGCCATATTAGATGGTTGCGAGCCAACTAATAAATTTACTCCGCTGTACTAAAATACAGCCAACACCGATGTCCCTCCGTACAGCCAAACTCCGCCGGTCATAAGCCCGGCCAATGTGCACTCGTGTAGTGTAATACTCGTATAAATATAATATGCACCTCAATATATCATATTTCATACATATGCACATAATCACACTACTTATCACATACTAAATCCATATATATATGTATTCCAGTTGAAAAACGTTTTAAAGTAAAACTCACTTGTTCGCTTATCAAAATGCTTCCAAGCCTTTTCCAAAGATTTAGTCTTTTCACCCAGTATTCACAG
Source organism: Saussurea involucrata (assembly GCA_033807775.1). Lineage (NCBI taxonomy): Eukaryota > Viridiplantae > Streptophyta > Magnoliopsida > Asterales > Asteraceae > Saussurea > Saussurea involucrata. The sequence continues at coordinate 61,557,327 of CM066315.1, read as the reverse complement.
AATCTGAAATAATTTACATACAATTATCTCTTTATCAATTAGACATATAAGACTTACTAGAAGACTAAGAACTCTAGCTAACTCTATCTAACTCTTATCCTAAAAAGCATCTGAACTCTCAAAAGTAACCAAATAGCTAAAGTTTCCGAACACCACAGGACTATCCGGACAACACAACTTTCCGGACACATACCCAATCCGGATGACAAAATAATCCAGACAACCTAAACAATTCAGACGACATCCGGAAACCAAAGCAATCCGGACACCATCCGGTAACTAATTTCAACCGGAAACTATAGAAAGAGGAACTTACCCGGACACTTCATCTACCGGATACCTGCAAGGAAGAACTACCGGACACCACCAAAAGAAACTACCGGACACCACCAAAAGAAACTACCGGACACATTCATATTGTGTCCGGAAATCTCTGTCGGTTTACCCCATTTTTACCCAGAAATCGGCTGAATCAACCCCAGATATGAAATCGATGATTCTACTCCGATAGAAACTATCTACTAGCAATTACAGACATAAAACACAAAGGAAACATACCTCAAATCACTTCCAAGTATACCAAATTGAAGCCTTAGCCACAAGACCCTTCTTTCTTCTTCTTCTCTTCTCAAAACACACACACACTAATCTGGATGTTTTCAGCTTTATGAAAAATATCTGGATACCTTAAGAGATAATATTAAACCATATTTACTAATTTAGACCTTGAACTTCTCAATAATGACCCAAACACCCTTAAACTTATAAATTCACCTAAACTTACCCTAAACATCAATTATAGAGTTAAATAAATTTAACGAAACTAGAATTTAACTAACGAACTTACCCGGGGTATTACATCATCTCCTCCTTAAAAGAAGTCCGTCCCGGAATTCGGTTAGGCAAAAAGGTACGGGTACTTAGTTCTCATTTCTGATTCTAATTCCCATGTAGCATCCTGCCCTTTATGATGTCGCCACTGAACTTTTACTTGCTTGATCTCCTTACCATTCCGCAAAACTTTGACTTTACTGTCAACAATGGCTTCTGGTTCTTCCACGTAATTCAACCTTTCATCAACCTGTATATCTGGTAGAGAAACTGTCTGATCTGGCGTAACCAAACACTTTTGAAAATTTGATACGTGAAAAGCGTTGTGGATTCTGCTTAACTCTGGCGGAAGATCTAATCTGCAGGCTACTTCACCGATTCTTTCTGTGATAGCAAACGGCCCAATGTACCTTGGGCTCACTTTACCTTGTTTCCCAAATCGAATGACTCCATTCCAAGGCGAGACTTTAACATTACGAAATCTCCAACTTGGATATCTAACTGTTTCGGCGTCGGTCAGCGTAGCTTTTCTGTCTGTCTTGAGCCACTTTCAATCGTTCCCGAATCTGAGTAATCTTATCTGCGGTTAACTGAACTATATCTGGCCCCGCTAGTTGTTTCTCTCCCACTTCATTCCAACACAAAGGCGTTCAGCATTTTCTACCATACAGAACTTCAAACGATGCCGCTTGTATGCTGGAATGATAACTGTTATTGTAGGAAAATTCAATCAACGACAAATGCTTATCCCATGATCCCCCAAAATCAACAATGCAGGCCCGTAGCATATCTTCCAAAGTCTGAATTGTCCGTTCACTCTGACCGTCAGTTTGAGGATGATATGCTGTACTTAACTTTATCTGCGTTCCCATTTCTTTTTGAAAACTCCTCCAGAACTTTGAAGTAAAACGACTATCACGATCAGAAATAATCGAGTTGGAACTTCGTGTCGAGTTACTATTTCATCGATATACAATTTGGCTAGTCTTTCCAACGAATAGGTTTCTTTTATCGGTAGAAAGTGAGCAGACTTTGTCAACCTGTCAACGATCACCCAAATGGCATCAAATCCTTTCGGAGTCCTTGGTAACTTTGTGACGAAATCTGTAGTAATCTGATCCCATTTCCACATAGGTATTTCTAAACGTTGTAGCTGACCAAAAGACTTTTGATGTTCAATCCTTACTTTCTTACAAGTGGAACAACCTTCCACATGCTGACCAATATTTCTTTTCATTCCCGGCCACCAGTAAAATTGTCGTAGATCTTTATACATTTTATTCGTACCTGGATGAATAGAGAAACGAGATTGATGAGCTTCTTGTAGTACCCGATCACGTAAACCTCCCAAACGAGGTACCCAAATTCTATTTTCCAGATACAGTAACCCACGATCATCTTTTTTGAGTGATGCTGATATACCCACTAACCGTTCTGGTTTCAAGTGTTCTTCTTGAAAGGCTTCTACTTGACATTTCTTCAATTCGTCAAAGATGTTAGGTAGAAGTTCAGCTCGTAGCGCAATTGCTTTTATTGTTCCGCTTCTCTCTTGGCGACTCAATGCATCAGCTACCACATTCGCCTTCCCCAGATGATATAGAATTTCGCAGTCGTAATCATTCACCAGTTCTAACCATCTTCTTTGCCTCATATTCAATTCCCGCTGATCGAAAAGATGTTGGAGACTCTAATGATCGGTAAAAATTTGACATTTAGAACTGTAGAGATAATGTCTCCAAATCTTTAGCGCGAAAACAACTGCTGCAAGTTCCATGTCGTGTGTAGGATACTGTCGTTCATGATCTTTCAGTTGACGAGAAGCATACACAATAACTTTCACACGCTGCATTAGTACACATCCCAATCCTAGTTTGGAAGCATCACTGTAAACAAAAAAATCGTTGGAACCTTCAGGTAGTGACAGTGTTAGTGCATAAAATGTATTCAAGATTTAGTGTTTAATTGTAAATGGTCAAAGCATTATAAAAGTCAAAGTAAGGGTGTTGATAGTCAAAGTCAACACATTTAAGTGAAAGTCAAAGATGTATAAATAGGTGCTTGTAATAGATTTAGAGAGTAGTTGTCATAGTTGTCATTGAGAAGTCATTCATACGTGTGTATTGAAAGAGAAGTGAGCAATATAGAGGGATGACTTTCTAGAGAGAGAAGTTAGAGAGAGAAAGTGGATCTCAATCATAATCTTGTATTCTTTCTCTAATTCTAATGAAGATCATGGAGTTTTACATTGTTACTTGATTAGATCTGGGATCACAACTGGTATCAGAGCCAAATCGATGAATTTTTCTCGATACGATCATCGGATCTCGACATTTCAAGTAAATTTGCCCGATCTACATAGATGAAAATTGTTGAGATTTAAGTGAATTTAACGATCTGCCCATCAACAACACCATATCGCCGGAATCTTGCCGGAAAAACGGATCTGCCGGATCTGAGGATTTCGTTGGATTTTTTTTTTGGTTTTCACTTCAGATCGATTTGTTTTGATATATTGATCATTTGGCAACTACAAGATGTGAATTCCAGCATGAAATCAGATGTTTTAGAGATGTTGGATGTTACTTCGCCGGAAAATATTTCTCCTCGTCGGAAAAACGTATTTCGCCGGAGATTGGTCTGAAACACGTTTTTGGCTGAAAAAAAATTCTCTTAAGATCTGTTCTTTATGATGCCTTAAGTATCCATAAATTAATTGGGGAGAAATTCCAGTAAGAATTCGTATTATTGGGTTGTTGGAAGAAGATATCGCCGGAAAAAGTGGTTGTGTCGTCGGAAAAATTAGTTAAATCGCCGGAGTGTTACTGATGTGTTTTCATGCTACGTTTAACTGGAAGACTTTGGTTGATGTTAAGTGAGCATAATGGAAGCAAAACTAGATGTTTTCAACGTGGGGCTTCAAAGGAAAATGGAAGAGAATATCAACAGTAAGTTGATATTCATGCTTGGAAACAATTGAGTTTTCACGATGCTTGAAAAATAATCATTGATGAGAATGCCTTTTTGGAAGATCAATGAACATAATGGAATCCACTTGGAGCTTCTTTGTAATGAGAATTGAAAGAAAAGTGAAGAAGAAAACAACAGTTCGTGAAGTGGGTTTTTTCAAAGAAGATTAATAGTAACTTAACGGATCAGTTAGTGGCCAGTTAGTTTTCTAACATTTTTGGTCCAAAATTCTGTTAAATTCGTCAAAATTCGTGGTTTTTGCTAACGGAATCCGTGTGGCATCACTCCTACATTTTGTTTGTCACACATTCATCTCCACGACATCTATTTGTGTTCGATTCCTCAAAAACTCCTACCGTGTAGCGCGTGCTTTTTACCGTTCCTCCTTCGAGCAAATTCGGACCAAGCTCTTAAGCCGAACTCTTACTCAACTCGTGGTCCAACGACGGATTCTCTGTTTTACACTAAATGCATACACTTTGAAGATGATTTTCGTGCAATTAGTCGGGGTTATGGAGTACATTGGATCCGATTTTTCAAGGTTGAAAATATGATGAGTAAGAGCTACTTTTAAGGGGGAGTCGAGCCTACATTTGAAGAATGCACCGCTAAAGTTTTTCAAGAAAATCAAGGGGGAGAGGAGTTAAAGACTTTAAGATGATTTTACTTTCCAAAACTTTAGGGGGAGAATGTTAGGACATTTAAGTTGTCCTAAATATTAGAAAGTTTTGTAAAGTAAAGGCTTTGGGCCTAATGGGCTTAGATATGTAAATGGGCTTGGGCTTAAATGTTGTAACAAGGTAAGGGGACTATAAATAGGCTTATCATGTAATTTCATATTCATTAGTTCTTAATACAAAATGTAGCTCTCTAATCTCACATTGTTCTCTCTAGATTAGATTTCCTTTTCTAATAAACAATTAATCCTCTTCTACTACATCTTGTTACCAATTACTTGAATTGTTGAAGATCATGGACTAACAATTGTGATCCCAGATCTAATCAGGTAACAATGTAAAACTTCATGATCTTCATTAGAATTAGAGAAAGAATACAAGATTAGGATTGAGATCCACTTTCTCTCTCTAACTTCTCTCTCTAGAAAGTCATCCCTCTATATTACTCACTTCTCTTTCAATACACACGTATGAATGACTTCTCAATGACAACTATGACAACTACTCTCTAAATCTATTACAAGCACCTATTTATACATCTTCGACTTTCACTTAAATGTGTTGACTTTGACTATCAACACCCTTACTTTGACTTTTATAATGATTTGACCATTTACAATTAAACACTAAATCTTGAATACATTTTATGCACTAACAATCTCCCCCTATGGATTCAAGATTTAAAAAATTGATGACGATAGTCTTCAGCTCTTTGTATCTTCAGATCTTCAACACTTTAGTACTTTGAACAATCTCCCTCTTCGCTTTGAAGGAATATCAATCTTCGAAAAATAACTCTGAAGAATCTTCAAGTAAGCGTTGTCTTCATAAATCCAATCTGACTTCTTTAGTCTTCAACTGGATCTTTAAAATAAAGTAGTCACCAAAGTCTAGAAACACAAACTTCATATCTTTGTGGTGTTGGTCAATGTCTTCAAACAAAAACTTCGTCTCCTTAAATCTTCGAAGCAATGATCTTTGAATCTTCGTAACACGGATCTTTGCATCTTTGAGAAATATCTTCAGTCTTTGAACATGAAATGGCTTTTGATCTTTAACGGGGTTTTGAGCTTTGAGAAGCTTTGAATATCTTGAACTGTGTATCTTCACTTCTTCAACAATGAACATCTTTGAACTTTGAATCTGTTGTTGGTCCCGAAGGGCTATACAAGTTTGTAGAAGGGGGGGGGGGGGTTGAATACAAACACACAGATTTTACTTTTCTAAATTGTTTATTGATAAATCATTAACAATTTACAGCTTGTTGCGGAACAAGATTAAGGATAAACCTAAATCTAAACAAGTTGGAACACTAAGTTTCTTGCACTAAGAAAGAGAAGGAAATTACTAATAATAACCTATCTCAAGATAAGAAGATGAATTTGACCAGAGTTAGCAAGTTACTTCAAAATGAAGTGAGGTCTTCTTCTTATATAATGCATGCATTTAATGTACGGTTCTGGACCAAGTATTTCAGCACGAGAAAAACCAATACCTGTTTCGTTCCGTATAAGAGGACCTGAGTCTGAAGGTTTAGACTTTTTCTTTGCAGAGGCCCTTCTTTTCTTATTTGCGAGAGGAGGGGGAGGAGGAATATCCACACAAGAAGAGACTAAGTCGATCTGTTTATTTATCAGCTTTTCGACATGATCCTTATACTTAGATTGAGACTTCTGGATGGCTAATCTGATCTCCAACCATTCAGAGAGACCGTACTTCGTGATGGCTTCAACATAGAATTTTTTGTACTGCCCGTTTTCTCTGAATATCTCGATTTCAGCGATTGAAACTTTGAGGGTTGATTTTCCAGTGATATGTACCTTGTTGATTCTGGCAGGTCGATATCTGAAGTGTACCTTTTCTTTGCACCAGATTAAAGTAGATTGAGACACAGTTCTCTTTTCTTCAACGATCTTTCGAGCATCTTCCCAAAGCTGACGTTGGACTTGAATGGGAATTCGTTTCAGCTTGGGGTCTTCGACTGATTCTTGGACGAGCTGGATGGCGAGAGCCTTATCTTTTTCTTTAGCTTCCCTTATTTCAGCGATTAATCTTTCAGCTCTGAGGTGATCCTTGTATTCCTTTTGTGAAAGTCTGAACTTTGGAGGAATAGAAGGAAGTTGATCACGCTTCAGGATGATTCGATGATCTTCGAATCTCTTAATCATCTCTTCTCTTCTTCTCTGATCCTTTTCACTTGGTTTTTGAGGAACCAAAGAAGGTCTATTTTTGTGAGAGAGCAGTTGTTCTTCAGGTTCACCAGTCTCAGTGGTTAAATCCAAGACTGGGATTATTTCTTCAGCGTTGGGAGCTGGGATTATTGTTGGTGAAGTCGCAGCTGTAGAAACTTCAGCGATATCCTCAAACAGGGGAGAGGACTAGCTGAAACACAGTGATCTTATGAATAAGAACTTGGGTAGAACAGAGAGAAGAAATTGGTTTAAGTGTATAGGCTTTTTGTGGAGAGTAGAGCTAATAATGTGTATAAATAGAGGAGGGATGCAGTGTAAGGAAGTAAGATGTAGTGTACCTAACAAACCAGCTTTTTAAGCAAGATCGTCAGATTTTCATTGTCTTCAGCGACACCTTTTCCTTCGCCCTTGTCAGCTTCAGACGCTGAAGGCTTTGTCTTGGTCCGCTCCCCTGAAGGTTCGTTTATCAAGATCCCTTTAAGAGCTGTAGTCTTCTGCGAAGGTTTGACGATAAAGGAGTCATCATCATCATCGTCATCATCATCATTCTTTGAAGAAGAGGATGGTTCATCATCAGAGATGTCGACGGCTTCTTCATCTTCAGCTTCAGATTCAGATTCTTCAGCATCTTCTTCGAGTTGCTCCCCCTCAGATACAGAGGTAAGCTTCTCGGTTTCTTCAGGGTTTTCATCTCCCTGAGGTCCATCAGTTTCTTCATTTGTCTTCTCCCCCTCTTCAGTAAGGGAGAGGTTTTCAGTCTTCTCCCCCTCAATAGATTCATCATAGGGAAGGTCTTCAGAGTTCTTCTCCCCCTTCCTTATGATGAGTGGGGGAGGAATGCGATGACTCAGCAGATGGAGTTGGTTCCCTGTCTTCTTGGCCAGGGATCCCAATATAATTTTCAATCGCTGCTACTCTGTCTTCTAGGCCAGTAATAGCAGGAGTGATCTTGAAGAGTTCAGCATGATCTGCCGGAGTAAAATGCGAAGGTGCAGGGGCGGTCATGTGATTCAGGATCTGCTGTACCATCGTCTTCACTGAACTTACGTCAGTCTTTACAGAACTCACGTCAGTCTTTACAGCAGACATATCTCCCTGAAGATTTCCAACCGATGTCTTCAGCGTTATGACCTCGCTGGACATGGATTGAACTGTTGTTTTGAGAGAGGTGTAGTCTGTGTAGATGTCAGCAAGAACTTTGGCAAAATCACCAAGAGTTCTATCAACCTTCTCCAAATCAGCTTTGGAGGCATTCTGTTCAACCACTGTTGTCAGCTTGTTGAGATTCTCTCCAGCGTTTGTTACAGCTGAAGAGTTGTCTGAGAGAGTAGTGGTGAGATCTGTCAGCTTTGTATCCAGGGTCTTCAGAGATGCGTTGATGTCTCCCAAATTAGGACCTGTAACAAATAAGAACATATGAACAGAGGAAAGCTCAGAAGTTTGGGGTTTAGTTACAGTGTATATGGTTTGGTGTATACCTGCAGGAGGGTCGACGAAGTCATCAAAACTTCTATGACCTGAATAATGTTCCATGTCGTCAGCTAGAGTGCGTGTACGCATGGAAATTCCTGCAGGTCCTGCATCCATCATTCCTTGAAAGGGATCAACTTTAGCTTCTAGAAGAATGACGGTTGCTCCAGTGATCGCGGTGAAAACTGGATTAGAGTCCAAGGGAGTAGAGAGAGAAGCGAAGGTTGAGAAAGTTGGTTGGGTGCGAGGTTCAACGTTGGATCCGCTGAGAATCACTTCTTCAGTCCTTTGAGGGGCTGAAGGAGGTTGGTTCTTTTCCAAGTTTATAACTTCAGCGTTTAGAGACGCTGAAGCTGGGATGGAATGGGTGGCTTGATCAGCTGTGGCAGAGCGTACCACTGAACTTTCCATCAACTCTTCAAGATGAGCTGAAGAGTCTTCAACATGAGATTGCTGGGGTTGCTCCTTGGTTTTCTTAGTTCTTTTGGAACTAAGTTGGGTAGAGGAGTGTTTCCTTTTACGAGGAGTAGATTTTGTGGCCTGGGTATCAGCGAGGGGTATTGTCGCTGAAGTAGCCACATAAATAGAAGAAGGAGGATTGAGAAGAGTTAAGAGAGTAGAGAGACGTACCTCGTTTGCCATTGGCTTGAAGTCGAGTACCTTAGGGCCAACCTGAGAGAGTTTCAGGTCTCCTACTTTTGGGTAGTTATCCTTCAGGCGTGTTTGGAAGACGGCGCTGAGGAATCTTGGATATGGAACCCATGATGGTCAATCAGCAGCAGAGTCTACTCTGAGCACAAGATCATCGTAGATTATTGAGGCCCAGTCAACATGAAGACCTTTCTGCAATGCATAGCCCATTGCTTGCTGAGGTTGGGCGGCTTGATCAGAGGAGCCGGTCTTTGCAGTCATGCAGCTTATCAAGTGTGCGAAAATGAAGTTCATCTCGCTGGGCATTTTTGACTTCTTGATGAGGGTCAGCTTCTTCTCAGGCTTCTTGTCCCTCCCTGTTTCCCATACATAACCCATTGCATCAAAGAATGCAGTGATGGCTTCCCTATCAGCATGTTTCTTGTGGTCATGGAGAGAAACAAAGGGTTTTTTTGTGGCAATGGGAAGGCTCAGTGCTTTTCGGATAATGGCAGGGGTGATTATTATGGTGCCAAAACCAGTGTCAGAGAGGATGCAATCGATTTTCTTCGTGGGATCTTTGGTCGATGGTAGTTGAGTGTGTCTAGCAGAATACCAGAACTGAGATAGTAGTAGCTGATGAACAGGGGGTGTTATGGTCAGGGCTGTAGAGAGGCAACAGGTTTTAAGGAATTTCACAGCATCATTCAGATGTGTGACTTTCTTTCGAGGAGGAAACCCGAAAAGCGCATAGAGATTGTTTGTTTTTGTCCAATCAAGTTCCTCAAGCGTGAACTTGACCTGAGGAGCTTTGGTGATTTCCAGTTCCTCAGCAGCAGCCGTGTTCTCAGCAGTAGGAATGTCAGTAGATGCCATTTCTGTATTATCAGTTCAACCAAAGATATAAAAAATAAGAATAATCATAATGTGGAACGATTTTCCAATAAGATGGTTCGAATTTTGTCCATTTCATTCAGACAAAAATGTCTTAATGAAGATTAGGGTTTTCTTGTTTTTGAAAAAGAAATGCAAACCCAATAAAAAGTCTTGTTTTCCAGTTTCCTTTGAGGATTGGGATTCTGGAAAACGTATGAAGAACAAGTTTAAGATATTTGCGATTAAACTTGAAGAACAACCATGAAAGGTTGTGTTCATAAAACCATGAAAGAAATGATTTCATTTTAAGAATGGTTTCTTTTGTTTGATCTTTTAAAAACAATGATAAGATCCAAAACAAGTTAAAACAGTAGATAATATAAGAATATTAACCTTGTGTTCTTTGTAGAAGATGAACAATTCTTTAGGAGAGAAAACTCGAATGTTCAAGATGCAACAATATTCTTGAGAAAACTTGAGTAAGAAGTTGTTCGCGTAAAGGAAAAATATAAACCCAAAGTGGTTTATATAGAGAGATTAGAGAGAGAGAAAAAACTCGAGCGGGAAAGTTTTTCATCATGACATGGACACGTGTTTGCATTTGATTGGCTGGTAAACGAAACGTGCAAACGTGTGTCAGAAAAAGAACGTGCCTGGCCTTATCCGCTGCGATGACGTCACGGACGTCCTTTCATATTTTAGGATGTCTCTGAGGTTTTGAAAGCTCAGGGACACTTTTGAAAACATGAAGCACTGAATAGAAATATCAGTATTGGTTTTAGAAATTTCAAAGAATCGCTGATTAAGGAAGAGATATTCAGCGATGCAATTTGTCTTGAAATCTTGCATTTACATGCGATTGTCAGCGAAAGAAAAACATACCTTGATATCAGCGAATCAATTATATTCAGAGAGAATGATAGAATGGGTTATACGAGTTGATTTTATCCTATCGCTGATCAAATGTGAACCGCTGAAGATTTTACTCTTCAAAGTTCAGCATTCCAAGCTCGCTGATGAGAAAGTTGAATCTTGTCTCATCAAGAGGTTTGGTGAACAGATCAGCTAACTGATAGTCAGTTGGGATAAAATGAAGTTCTATATCACCATTCATCACATGATCTCTGATAAAATGATACCTGATTTCGATGTGTTTTGTCTTTGAGTGTAGCACTGGATTGTTGGCTATAGCGATGGCACTTGTGCTGTCGCAATAGATTGGAATTTTCGAGAGCTGAAGGTCATAGTCTAGTAGTTGATTTCTCATCCACATAACCTGAGAACAACAGCTTCCAGCGGCTACATACTCAGCTTCAGCTGTGGAGGTGGACACTGAGTTTTGCTTTTTACTTGTCCAACTCACCAGCTTTCCACCCAGGAGCTGACAGCCTCCTGTGGTGCTTTTCCTATCCAATTTGCAACCTGCAAAATCACTATCTGAATAGGCGATTAGATCAAACCCTGAGTCTTTGGGTAACGAAAGATTTGCAGTACCCTTAAGGTAACGAAAGATTCGCTTTACAGCGATCATATGAGATTCCTTAGGTTCAGCTTTATATCGTGCACACAAACAGGCTGCGTACCTAATATCGGGTCGACTAGCTGTAAGATACAAGAGAGAGCCGATCATCCCACGGTACAGCGTGGCATAACAGGTATTCCATTTGAATCCTTGTCTAGTGTCAGCGGTGGTGCCATAGGGGTTTTCATAGATGAACTCTGAGTTAAATCGAATTTCTTCAGCATATCTTTAACATACTTTCCCTGATTAATGAAAGTTCCTTTTTCATTTTGCTTTATTTGAAGACCAAGGAAATATGTTAGCTCACCCATCATGCTCATTTTATACTCTTCTTTCATTCTATCAGCGAAACGAGTACAAAGGTCAGGGTTAGTAGAACCAAATATAATGTCATCAACATATATCTGAACAAGAATAATATGACCTTTTACTTTCCTAAAGAATAGAGTCTTATCGATTTTACCACGCTCAAATTTTTCAATATGGAGATAAGTAGATAGAGTGTCATACCATGCACGAGGAGCTTGCTTTAAGCCATAAAGTGCCTTATCCAGTTTATAAACATAACCTGGATGCTTAGGATCTGAGAATCCTAGAGGTTGTTCCACATAGACTTCTTCACTCAGCTTTCCATTTAGAAATGCTGACTTAACATCCATCTGATATACTTTGAAGTCTTTGTGTACAGCGTATGCTAAGAATAGACGAATAGATTCTAGTCTTGCTACTAGAGAAAATGTTTCGTCGTAATCTATGCCTTCCTCTTGTTTGTATCCCTGAGCAACAAGTCGAGCCTTGTTGCGGGTTACAGTTCCATGTTCGTCCAACTTGTTTTGATAGACCCATTTTGTGCCTATTACTGTCTTGTCAGTTGGTCTTCGAACAAGTTTCCGAACTTTGTTTCTTTCGAATTCAGTCAGCTCTTCTTGCATGGCGCTGGCCCAGTTTGGATCTTTGAGGGCATCATCTATTTTCTTTGGTTCAATCAGAGAAATAAAGTTAACAAATAAAAAAATATTACCTGCACTTCGTCGAGTCTGAACACCAGCGTTTGGATCACCAAGAATTTGATCAATTGGGTGATTTACAGTCCATCGCTAAGCAGGAGCATAAGTCGCTAACTCAAATTGAACTGGAGGAGCTGAAGATGAAGCTTCAGTAACTTCTGGAATATCAGCCAAGAGAGGAGTAGGTGCAGATGTCATTTCATTCACTGATTGCTGAGGTAGATGGAATGTCTGAGACATTTGGTTCAGAAGCAGGTATAGTGTTTAAAGGAACTGCTGAGACCCATGATGTTTCAGCTTCACTATTCTGCATGTTTGGGATGATAGTAGGACTATCATCTTCAACTGTATGAGTATGAGGAGTGAGAATATCTTCTGAATCACCAAGATGAGAAAACATCCAATGATTCAGTTCTTCAGTATCAGCAAACGGTTTAGAGTTCGCTGAACGGGATTCGTCAAACGTGACGTGAATAGTTTCTTCTACCGTTTGTCTTCTTCGATTGAAGACTCTGAAGGCTTTGGAGATTGAAGAATATCTAAGAAAGATTCCATCATCAGCCTTAGGATCAAACTTTCCAAGGGCATCTCTATTATTCAGTATGAAAAACTGACATCCAAAGATGTGAAGAAAGCTAATTGAAGGCTTTCTCCCATGAAAAAGTTCATAGGCTGTCTTATTGAATCTTTTGACTATCAGCGACCTGTTTTGCGTAAAACAAACAGTGTTGACAGCTTCTGCCCAAAACTGAGTAGGCAAGTGAGAATCGTTGAGCATTGAACGTGCAGCTTCAATAATTGTTCTATTTCTTCTTTCAACGACTCCGTTTTGTTGCGGTGTTCTCACTGAAGAAAAGTTTTGAGAAATACCCTTACTCTCAAAGAAGGAATCAAGAGAACTGTTTTTGAATTCAGTCCCATGATCACTCCTTATTGAGCGAACGGTCAAGTTGTTCAGGGTTTCCATCTTCCGAACAAAGGTGACGAGTTCTTCAGGGGTGTCACTCTTAGAACGGAGAAACATAACCCATGTATAGCGAGAGAATTCATCAACTATGACTAGTGTATATTTCTTTCCAGCGATGGATTGTTTGTTAACAGGGCCAAACAAATCCATATGGAGAAGTTGTAGAGGAGATGACACTGAGGAGACTTGCTTTGACTTAAAGCTTGCTTTGGTCTGCTTCCCTTTCTCACACGCTGAACATAAGGACTCTTTGGCGTATGAGTGCTGAGGTAGACCAGTGACTAACTCTTTTGAAGAAAGAGTATTCGGTGTCTTGAAGTTTAGATGAGAGAGCCTCTTATGCCATAGCCAGTTGACATCAGATGAGGCTTTTGAGAAGAAACGGGAGTTCTCAGTGGTTGTTGAGTCCATGTTTATTACATAAACATTTTCCAAACGATAACCGCTGAGAGCTATCTTATCCTTTTTGTCAGCGACAAAGCAGGATTCCTTAGTAAAGATTACCTTGTTATCCATGTCGCAAAGCTGACTGATGCTTAGAAGATTATGCTTCAGCCCTTCAACATATGCGACTCTTCTGAAGGTTGTTGTACCATTAGATAGTACACCAAACCCTCGGGTATGTCCTTTTCCATTTCCACCGAAAGTCACAGAGGGACCCTTCTCTTCCTTGTATTCAGCGAGCAGGCTTTTCTTTCCAGTCATGTGTCTAGAGCATCCGCTATCGAGATACCAAATACCCTTCTTAACCTAAGTAGCAGAGGTTGAAGTAGAGGGAATGTCAGAATTTTCTTCCTCATCTTCAAGTTTGGCTATAAGACAGAGATTGACTTCATCATCTTCAGAGTCAGATGTTTCTTCCTCATCAGAGTCAGCCCAATCATAGTCAGCCATCAGGCCTTTGCCTTTCTTCTTAAAGCTTTTCAGCTTCGCATACCTTTCTTTCAGCTTGGCGTATTTGTCATCTCTAGACCTGAGGTTAGAGGATTTCTTGGGAAACGCTGAGTTTCTCGAAACTTTCTTTGACCTGCACTCGTTAGCGAAATGTACTATCTTTTCACAGTTAAAACAAGTAGCAGTAGACTTATCAACAGGAGCTGATGATCTTGGCTTGTCAGTAATGGAAAGAGGTTTATTCTTTCTGAACATTTTCTTTTTGGCGAATCTCCTGAACTTTTTAGTGAGGAGAGCCAAAGATTCATCAAGATCTGAAGAGTCAGAATCTGATGACCTTTCAGAGTTACTCTCCAACTCAGTGATAGTGACCGAGGGTCGCTGAGTGGAAGATTCCTCTGAGATTAAAGCAACAGGGGTGCTTTTGGAATCTTTTACAAGATTCTTCTTAAGATGACTCGATTGCTCATGATTCAGCATCGTTCCATATAAGGTAGAAAGATTCATCGATTTGAGATCTTTTGACAGCTTGAGACACATTGAATAGTTGTCCCAGCTTTCAGGTAAACATTCTAAAAATTTGTCAGCACTTCAACGTTAGAATATTCCTTACCAACAGTTTTCAGATCTATTATTAAACAGTTAAAACGTTGGTGTACTTCAGAGAGAGTTTCATTCTTACCACAAATGAAGCTTTCATACTGTCTTACCAGGTTGATCTTTCGAGAGTCCTGGACTTCAGAATTACCTTCATACTGAACACAGATTGTGTCCCACATAGCTTTTGAAGTTTTCAGGTTCATGATAGAATGGTAGACTTCGTCAGGAAGAGCCATGGAGAGTATGGATCTGGCTTTGGTGTCGATAGCCACTTTCTTCTTATCTTCATCAGTCCACATATGAACTTCCTTGGGTATCAGCCTTTCTGGAATAGCAGGTCTATTCTCAGCGGCTGGAACTGCAGCATCAATTCTTACAGGAATATATGGGTCGTTTTCAAGATAATAAGGCATAGTAGGGTCTACACCTTCTAAGAAGAGAATCATCCTATTTTTCCATAGATTAAAATTATCTCTGGAGAATCTAGGGGGTTTTGCAAGAGAACCATTGTCAATATAGTTTGTGTTTGTGTTGGTAGCCATTTTAAGAAATAGCTAGGAAGAGAAATCTTAGTATAGATCAGATCTTGTTTATGAGATTAAACAAATCTGCTCTGATACCACTTGTTGGTCCCGAAGGGCTATACAAGTTTGTAGAAGGGGGGGGGGGGTTGAATACAAACACACATATTTTACTTTTCTAAATTGTTTGTTGATAAATTATTAACAATTTACAGCTTGTTGCGGAACAAGATTAAGGATAATCCTAAATCTAAACAAGTTGGAACACTAAGTTTCTTGCACTAAGAAAGAGAAGGAAATTACTAATAATAACCTATCTCAAGATAAGAAGATGAACTTGACCAGAGTTAGCAAGTTACTTCAAAATTAAGTGAGGTCTTCTTCTTATATACTGCATGCATTTAATGCATGGCAGTTTACACTTTACACGTGGCAGCAGCTCATTGGTTGCATGTCATTGACTTTTGTAGACAACCTTAGTAGCCGCATGTTTGAACAGTGTAGTATCAGAGTAGTTGTACTATTTCAGACAATAAGGAGGTTCTTTTCTGACATATCGTACGGAGTCGTGCATGGGTGGTTAAGACAAAAGTACTTTGTACGGAGGACTTCATGATCAACTTTCGTTGATTCAGCGCTTTATCATTCTTTATCAGCGAATGACGAAGTTCAGCGATAGCTGAAGTCTTGTACTTGATACTTCACATTGAGTGGACAGATCTGAGTCTTCGCTGATCCGCATCAGTTCATTAGGAGACTTGTCGCTGGTTCTTGAGCTTGATCTTCGACTTCAGCGTAGAACCTATGTTGACGTGAAACTTGTCTTCAGGGATCATAAGTAAACAACTAACTTATCAGCGATCACCATAAGGACTGAACAGACTCAGAGCATTATGGTGAATAGTGTTCGCTGAATGTTTAATCTAAAGAACGAGAGTTCCTATCAGCGGTACTGTAAGGTCTTAGTACTTATCAGCGATAGTGAAACTCTGATACATATTGCTTACTTACAATTTTCACTAAGTAGAATGGAGCGGGTCATTATCAAATCACTGAGGGTTTGGATCAACGTCTTTGTCGAATCATCTCGAAACATCTTGAAACATCATGAACTTTTTAACTCGAACTTCTTGACTTTAACAAGAACTTCTCTTTATCTTGAAATTGAAACTTTCATATCATCTCCCCCTTTTTGATGATTGTGAGCATCATGATCATCAAAATCCTTTTCAATTTCAGCAGGCTTTGAATATATCAATAACAATCTCCTCCTTCTGATCTGAATAACCGTCAATTCCAACAATATGTATCCGAATCTTTTCAAATTCAGACAATATGAAAGTGGTAACCCTGAAACAACATATGAATCAGTTAAAATGCCTGTAAGTTGCACGAAGCCACTTAGTACAACGAATGCACTTTGGAAAGGAGCTTTTTGATGTTCACTCCTCCAGGGCTTCCATTAAATCATCGAAAAACCACAAAGGAAATTTCTATGAACGTTATGACAAGAAAACATATTCCTTGTGTGTACGTGCAAGTGTAGAAATGATTGAAGTAACTTATGCTTGAAATTTAGGCTCAAAGTGTGTAAACTGTTGAGATAGCAACAAGTTTTCCACGGACTCAATTTTCATGAATGGAGAGCGAAGGTGGGGCAAACTTCCTTCTTTTTCAATATCTAGACCTTCCGAGTGAAGATCAGATAGATAATATGCTGCTTCCCGAAGAAAAATGAAACATTCCTTTGTTAAGAAAGAAATGAGTAGCTGGTGGGGTTAATGCAAGAGTTGGCATGGGCTAGTTGCCTGTTTCAATGATGGTCACCAAAGAATGTGAACCAATCAGTAATATGGTTGCCCGACTCAGAAATTGGATAGTGCAGAGTTCTCTTATTCTTTTAACTCTGTTCTCACACCCTCTTTCTGTTTTTAATCTGCTCACTTCTAACCAAACTCTCATTTTCATTTTACCTCGGCACAATGAGATACTCAACCGTATGAGTTATCTCCCCCACTCTTTGATTTCGACCCCTCACCCCTCAATCACTCAAGGATAACTTCTTGGGTAGGAAACACTGGTTAACGTGGATCCATAGAAGTTCTGTAAAATATCTCACACTGATTCCCATGAAAATTTTGTCCTAAAGTTTTGCGTTGTTCAAAATTTTAGTTTGAACAAGTATAAATCTCGGCATTTGATAACATTTCCATCAGAATGTATGCTCCTCAATAATATCATGAAGATTTGAGCATTTGATCTTTGAAGAATTCTCAAAACAAGGATAGTGAATGAATGAAATGAATTCGAAATACTTGTTTGAGAATCTGACAATGTATCAATCAGATCAAATAACATGAATTATAATCATGTAAGGTTTAGGGTATCAAAGAATTGAATGTTGTTTATAAGAACAAATATAAACATCTTTGAATGACACGTTTAAGTGCTTACGCTGAAATGAATATGATGTTCAACAAAATTTGAAGTACAAACGGGAGTATTACCATCGAAAAATTGTTTCGTTTTGAGACATGGTAATAACAAAGTCAATAAGAAGTTGAACCGGTGTGTATGAATACTTGAAAGTATATAGAAATGATAATACACAAGTATTAATCTTTGGAAACACACGGTCAGAAATAAAGATGTTGCGATAATCCGAGATCTCTCTATATATATATATATATATATATATGAAAAACATTTAAAATCACACTTCTAAAATTATAAAATCTGTTTGAATTAGATATGTGGTTTGAACATTTAAGAAAACATTTTTCATGCTTGAAAGTCGTTTTTCTTTCAAACAATCTCAAATTAAGTTCAGAAGATACTTACAGTCAAAACGTTTAAGCTCCCCCTCAAATCATGATAGACTGATGTAAAATCAGATAAGCCCCCCCTCAAAATCTGCAAAAGATCTTAATGAAACAAAATTAGTAGACAATCAAAGTCTAAAACGATGAAGTACGAGTTCAAAACTGATGTGTTTAGAAGTCAATCTCGTTGAAGTGCGGGTTCTAAACTAAATTATTCAGAAACCATAGTTTCTTTGAAGTACGGGTCCTAAATTGATATGTTTAGAAGCCATCGTTTCTTTTATGCTCGGGTTCTAAAGTGATGTGTTTAGAAACCATTGTTTCATATGGCCCCCCTACAAAGAAGCATATAAAAAGATTTGTCAATAAGCACATATATATCAAAAACATAAACAAATATTAGAATTTCTCCCCCTATAATCATGCATAAATTTCAGCATCGGTACTCTTCTTCAAATTGCACACTTCTCTTCTGTTTTCCAGTCATGTGTTCGGTATAGTTCTGGAATTCCGTACGACACATGATGAACCTGCAAAACAGATTAAGTAGATTTTGGTACCCAATGGGACTTGGGTCCTGGTTTGTTATGTGCTTTTCTTTTTGAAGGAATATTATAAGTACCAAACCAAAATTGAACATTTTCTTGCTTAATGAAATCATTAGTTCCACAAAAAGAACAACAAAGTTTCTTTTGTGCCAACCTAATCAGATGATTTGCAGAATATTTAGGATTAGGTTTAGCGCAAGATTTACCTTTATGAGCATTGTTCTTTTTGTTCACCGTAGATGGAGGAACATATGATTTTGTTGCATCGTTCATAGGTGTAGAACCCTTTACCTTCCATTCCATCTTTACAGGCTTGTAGATAGGTATATCAGAACTTGTAGCATTACGGTTGTAGAAAAGATTAGAAGGTCGCATCTGATATTTTGATTTGACAGACGTTGTCGAAGAAACAGAAGAACGTTCATGAACAGAACCAGAAGCAGTCTTTGATGAATCAGTTGAACCATCATTCGGCGATTGTTCAGATGATTTAACATGAATCTTAGTTGCTTCCAAATTCTGAACTTTATCAGACAGAACATTCCTTTCTTGAACAGTCAGATCAAGTTTCTTTTGTAAATCATATTTGAGCTTCTGCTCTTTCATAGCTTCCGTTGCTAAAGCAGATAACCTCCTTGTTAGCTTTAAAATTTCAGCCTTAAAGATGTTTCTCTCCTCTTCAAAGTTCTTCTCTAAATCAGATATTTTCTTTGAAAACTCAGCAGACATTGTTTCATAAGATTTTCTTTCAGTATCAAAATCTGCTCTTTCTTTTTCAAGCTTTTCTTTTTCTAAGAATAACACCTTCTCAAAATCAGAAACTTGTTTTGAAAGATTTATGCATCTAAGTTCAAGAACTTTCTTTTCGTTCTCCAAAACAATTATCTTTTCATCAATCAAAGCATTATGGTCAGGAAGCTTCTTTGAGACATCAAATTCACAAGTTGTTCCTTTGTCACAAACTTCAGGCTTTGAATTCTCCTTGGAAACATGGTTAGACTGAAAATCACCATCATAATCTTTTTCAAAAGAAGAATTTTCAAAAATAACCCACTTGTTCTTTGCAAATTCTTTTCTTTCTTTTTCCAAAACATTTTCCAAATTAATTACTTTCTTGGAAAGCTCACTTATCTTTGCTTCAAAAGATTTGCATTCAGTTGCAAAATTTGCTTTTTCACTTTCAAATTGGTTATGCTCAGAGAGAAGAATATTCTCAAAATCTGCCACTTTCTTTGAAAGTCGGAGACATTTATGATCAATCTTTTGTTTAGCATCAAAAATGGCTTTTGATGAAACCGAAAACTTTTTGATCAAAGAATGTTCAATTTTAACAGTCTCCTTTTCCACCTCATCTTTGAAACTAGAAGAAATTTCCTTAAAACTATTTGAATAAACAGTTGAAAGGAGATCATTTTCATATTCAAATTTGATCCTTTGTTCTGCAAGGGAGATTTCAAGTTCAATAATTTTCCCTTCTAGAATCAATGTAGGAACATATTTCTTAGTTTCAAAGACTTGGTTTTGGTTATTGACTGGCTTTGTAGCACAAATGTCAAAATAATTGTTTGGAAGTGGTTTATCTAGATTGTTGAGAATCTTCAACGTCTCATTAGTTTAGCAAAATGGAAGTTGGATATGAGTTGTTAAAGCTCTTTTTTTTTGTTCTTCTCTTTGTGTTTCCTTTTCATCAGTCCAAGAAATTTCATAATCGGGCCAATATCGTGCGTACCTTAAACATTCAAAATTATACACTGTCGGTACTGCTTTGATAGCTTTGGCTCCATATTTTGGACATTCATAACCAAGCCCCCAATATTTATTGACATTGCTTACATGTCTTGGCTTGTTCATGAAAATTGTTTGATCTGTTTGTCTCTCAAATAAAGCTTCTTTTCTAAAACTTTGATTTTGTCCAAAAACTCTGTGTTTTGAGAGGTAATATTTTCAAAGAAAGTTCGCTCTCACTATTCTTTTTCTTTAGAATAACGTTTCCAGCTTCCAAAGAATTTGCTTTTTCCTCAATCTCCTTGAAAACACCTCGTGATGACAATTCGGAGATCCTCTTTTTCAACTCAATGTTTTCAGTTTCCAAGATCTTTGCTTTTTCCTCAGATTTGTCAAGTTTCACAGAACATTCAGATGTTTGAAATTTCGGTTTTTGAAGATCTTTGAGAGACGTTCTAAGAGCACTTTCAAACATCTCAAGACGTCGTGTGAGTTCTTCATTTTGCTTTTCTAAATGGCATATCTTTTGTGAATCAGACCACCAATATTGAAATTCAGTCATTGTTACCTGTAAAAGATTAAAAATTGATCGTAGTCAGATACTTCGTGAGAAGTATAATTATGCACACACGATTAATCAGAGAAAACAATAAAATCGATTAAAGTCAGAAAAATTTTCAAAATCAAATTTTGAATAACAAATTACAAAATTTATCGTTTAAAAATTAATTCCGAAAAATTAATGCGGAATACTGGACTTTAAATCGGAAAACCTGCAAAAAAATAAGAGAAATATATTAGTCTCGAGCAAAAGCAGGTAAAAATTGATAAAACGAACAAAACTGAGAAAATACTAAAAAAAGGGACTAAAAATAACAAAATATGAAACGAAAACGAAAAATAAGGACTAAAAGTGGAAAATACTAATACTTATAAAAGATAAGGACTAAAAATGACAAAAATCTAAAAACTTAAGATTCAAAGGACTAAAAATGAAAAATCTAAAAGATTAAAAGTCTAGGGACTAAAAGTGTAAAAATACTAAACACTAAGTACAAGGACCAAAACTGTAAAAATGCTAAATGTAAACTACAAGGGTCAAATCTGCCAAGACTTAAAACCCTCTAATGACTTAACGGGACTAACAACAAACTAACTAAAAAGGACCAAAAATGTAAGAAACTTAATCCTATACTACAGGGACCAAATTTGACAAGATGTAGGTAACTACTGTTTATCATCATCATCAAGAACACGACCTGCATGCTTCTTTTTCGTTTTTCTTCTTCAATTATCGACCAAACTGAGTGATTTTTGTTTCGTTGTGCTAGTTATACAAAAACGAATCGAATGCAACCATCTTTCTTCTATCATGCAACCAAAAAATCAAGCCTCGTTTGATCTCTCGTTTTTCCGGCTAAGGTTTTGTCCGACAAGAAATCTAAGCTTTGTGCGAGAGTTGTACGACTACAGGATCTGTACGACTACCAGACCTGTACGACTACAGTTGTCCGACTAGAAAGTTTGTACGACTAGAGACTTTGTACGACTAGAAAAGTCGTCCGACTAGAGTTGTACGACAATTCAGCTTGTCCGACTAGAGGTTCGTACGAGAGTTATGGATGCAGTCTTGTCCGACAGTTATGATGCTTCAGCATCCGACAGTTATGAACAAGTCGGATAAAGCGTGTACGATAGTTATGAACTCCGACGAGTTATATGCAGAATCCGGCGAGAGCTCCGGCGTATACGGTTTTCCGGCGAACTCTTTCAACACATGTAATTCACTCAAATCTTCGTCGTTTTTCGATTCTGAAAGTTGCACTCTGATCAGAAATGCAAGACGAACAGATATGTGGTAATTTGATCGAACAAATATCAATCAAAAATGAAATCGATCATCATCATCGATAACTCATTCGAAGAACACCATGAAGACACTGTCGTCTCTGATCTGTTTGAATGTAGATGATATGATGTTGTTTTTCGAATCCAAGGCTTGTATTAAGATCTGAACGGCAAAACAAGTCGATCTGTAATATCGAAACACATCAAACAACACATAAAATCAACAATTCAATATCATCTTCAAGAACATCTTCGATGAACAGTAATTCTCGATGAACAGTACAAAAAATTAAAATCAAGATTTGTTTCTTTAAATTGATTTTGAGAATTGTAATTTGTTCGAAAACGACTTTGAATGATTTACTTATCATCAATTCACCAAAACATCAACGAATCCAATCCAAAAAGATCAAATTCTTGAGAATTTTAAAAAAAATCTCAAGAACACCAAAAACTTTCAATTTTCTCAAAATTTGACAAAAAATTTCTTCAAATCGTGCATAATCTGATCTGATCTAGCTCTGATACCATTTGTGATCCCAGATCTAATCAGGTAACAATGTAAAACTTCATGATCTTCATTAGAATTAGAGAAAGAATACAAGATTAGGATTGAGATCCACTTTCTCTCTCTAACTTCTCTCTCTAGAAAGTCATCCCTCTATATTACTCACTTCTTTTTCAATACACACGTATGGATGACTTCTCAATGACAACTATGACAACTACTCTCTAAATCTATTACAAGCACCTATTTATACATCTTTGACTTTCACTTAAATGTGTTGACTTTGACTATCAATACCCTTACTTTGACTTTTATAATGATTTGACCATTTACAATTAAACACTAAATCTTGAATACATTTTATGCACTAACAGACAGTATCGGCGCGCTACAGAGTCTCTCTTTCAATATTCGGAATGCTTCATCCTGTTCTGTTTTCCATTCAAACTTTATATTCTTTCGAGTCAGCTTGGTCAGAGGCGTAGCGATACGAGAGAAATCTTGTATAAACTTTCGATAGTAGCCAGCTAAACCCAGAAAACTTCGTACATCGGTTGGCGTTTTTGGCGGTTCCCACTTTTCAATTGCTCCTACTTTCATCGGATCAACTTAAATGCCTTTCTCGGAAACTACATGCCCAAGAAATTGAACTTCCGTCGCCAGAATTCACATTTAGAAAATTTAGCATACAACTGTTCCTTCTTCAACAACTCCAGAATCAAACGAAGATGTCGTGCGTGCTCTTCTTTGGATCGGGAGTAGATAAGGATATCATCGATAAACACAATAACAAATTTATCGAGATATGGCTTACATACCCGATTCATTAAATCCATAAAGGCAGCTGGGGCATTCGTAAGGCCGAAGGGCATCGCTAAGAATTCGTAATGACCATACCTTGTGCGGAAGACAGTTTTCAGAGCGTCTTATTCTTTAACCTTCAATTGGTGATAACCAGATCTTAGATCAATCTTGGAGAAATAGCAAGCTCCAACTAATTGATCGAAGAGATCATCAATTCTGGGAAGCGGATACTTATTCTTGATTGTGCGCTTATTCAGTTCCTGATAATCAATGCACATCCTCATCGAACCATCCTTCTTTTTCACAAACAGAACCGGTGCACCCCCACGGTGAAGAACTGGGTCTGATGAAGCCCTTATCTGAAAGATCTTGTAGTTGCGTCATCATCTCTTTCATCTCTGGAGGTGCCAAACGATACGATGCACGAGCAACAGGAGCGGCTCCAGGAATCAGATCTATGCCAAACTCTACTTGTCTAACTGGCGGAAGACTATTCAAATCTTCTAGGAAAACTTCCGGAACTTCACTAACAACAGGAATATCTTCCAACTTATTCTTTTCTAGCTTAGTATCTATTACATAAGCTAAGTAACTCGGGCAACCTTTATTAATACACTTACGAGCTTTCATCATAGAGATAAGGCAAGACTGATGATTTCTACGGTCACCATAAATCACTACTGGTCCCTTATCAGGTAAGACAACATTAATCAACTTCTTATCACAAACTATACTATCCTGATTCTCGGCTAACCAATCCATTCCCACTACCACATCAAACTCAATTAGGGCTATAGGGAACAACTGGATAGGTACTCCACACCCATCTATATTTATCACACAACTATCAAATACCTCTTTAACTGATACTTGATTATCATTTGCAATATCTACCATTAAAGCACGATCTAACATCTTAGGCTTTAAATGCATAAAAGCAGCAAAGGAAGGAGACACAAACGATCGGTTCGCACCGGAGTCAAATAACACCTTAGCACGTGTAGAGTTTATTAAGAATGTACCTGTAACCACATCAGGAGTTTCCTCCGCTTCTTGTGCTGTCATCTGAAAGGCACGACCCCTAGCTCTTGGTATCTCTGGCCTTGGTACTACTGGTCTAACACCCGTTGGTCTCAGTGACGTACCACCCTGCTGTACTCTCCCCCGTGGACAATCAGACTGAATGTGATCATAAGAATTGCATGTGAAACAAAATCGAGTTACCCGACAGTCTTTAGCAATATGGCCGGTCTTTCCACACCTGTAAGAAACTCGAGGATCAACTTGACAATTTCCTTGATGAATACGATTGCATATTGGACAAGGTCTTTCCGCTGGTATGAAAGGTGTTCGACAATCAAACCTCTGAAATCTGGACTTCTTTGGATCATACTGTGGTCCTTCCCATTTTCTTTTCCCAGTACTCTTATCACTAGCATCTCTTCCTCTATCCTGTTCCACATTTTCCGCGGCATCTACTGCGGCTGAGAAGGTTTCCGGTCCTTTTGCAATCACTAGGCTTCTGATTTCTGACTTTAACCCGAAGATAAACCTTTCCATCTTAAGTGCCTTCGTGGCAACATAGTACTCTGCGAAACGAGACTTCTCCAGGAAACAAGCTGTATAATCCCTAACCGATAAACTCCTTTGTTGTAGGTTCATGAATTCTTCCTCCAGTTGTCTAACTACTGCTTGCGGACAAAACTGTCTCTTAAAAGATGTAGTGAATTCGTCCCAAGAGAAAGTAGAATACACATCAGATCCTCTAGAGGTAATGAGAGCTTCCCACCAATATAACGCATCCGCCTTCAGCATTGCAGTTCCATATAGCACTCTATCTTCGTCAGCACATTTACTGGTTTTGAAGATAGCTTCTATCTCTTTTAGCCACCTCATAGCCTTCGCCGGATCCCTCTCTCCTGAGTAGGTTGTAGGTTTGCAGCTTAGAAACATTTTATAATCACACTTCCTTGGCACCGGTATGACAGTAGGTGTAATGGGCATCTCGTCTTCCAGATTATGATTTGGTATTTCAGTTTCAGTATTACGAGTCCGGTCGAACATAGCCTGTATACTTGCTTGCAGTCTTCCCATTTCAGCCGTCAAGTCGTTTCTTGTAACAAATTCATTACCCCGCGGCTGAACTCTGCCTCCAGTTCTGCCCCTGCCTCTTTCTCCCCCTCTTCCCCTTGTCCCGACTGTTGGATTAGTTCTACTAGGGTTTCCTTCTTCCTCCCTATTTGTACGTCGAGTACCACTTGCCATTCTGTAGATTTCAACAAGGTTAATATACACATAAGCACATACCCCATATAATAAGGTTTTCCAGTTCAACATGTACCTGTAAGTTCATGATTACACTGGCCAAATGTAATTTGAAATTACCTTACATGATGTTCCTTCTACCTTTTATATTTAGCATCCCAAGGTTCTAACATAATTGGGACATCCTACTTCACATGTAGTTTAAGTCTAGGTACAGATACGAATACCTAAATCCCTTAAACAAGGGCTCTAATACCATATGTAACGACCCATTTCTCAAACATGATTCAAATAACATATATTGCATAACATCGTTACAAAACAAAAGATACATCATATAACATGTATGGTCCGTTAGTCTTTACAATCATATTATATACTTCATTACAAACTTTTTTTTGCTAATTAATTTACATTATAACTACTAGCAAAGTTATAACTACAAAACACGTCTTGATCTTCATAACATATATCTTCCAAAAGCTATTCACGGATTATGCTTTTTACTTGCTCTTACTTGATCCCCGACCTGGAATACATATTTTTAAAACAAAATGAGGGTTAGACCTAGTGGTCTAAGTGAGAAAATCCCTGTTAGTTTAAAACCATTTACACAAACACCATATACATCATTCAAATATAAATACCAATTATAACTCATGCATCGTGTACTTTCCTGTCTTATTTCCATGGCCATATTAGATGGTTGCGAGCCAACTAATAAATTTACTCCGTACTAAAATACAGCCAACACTGTTGTCCCTCCGTACAACCAAACTCCGCCGGTCCTAAGCCCGACCAATGTGCACTCGTGTAGTGTAATACTCGTATAAATATAATATACACCTCAATATATCATACTTCATACATATGCACATAATCACACTACTTTTCACATACTCAATCCGTATATATATATGTATTCCAGTTGAAAAACGTTTTAAAGTAAAACTCACCTGTTCGCCTATCAAAATGCTTCCAAGCCTTTTCCAAAGATTTAGTCTTTCACCTAGTATTCACAGAATCTGAAATAATTTACATACAATTATCTCCTTATCAATTAGACATATAAGACTTACTAGAAGACTAAGAACTCTAGCTAACTCTTATCCTCAAAAGCATTTGAACTCTCAAAAGTGACCAAATAGCTAAAGTTTCCGGACACCACAGGACTATCCGGACAACACAACTTTCCGGACACATACCCAATCCGGATGACAAAATAATCCGGACAACTTAAACAATCCGGACGACATCCGAAAACCAAAGCAATCCGGACACCATCCGGTAACTAATTTCAACCGGAAACTATAGAAAGAGGAACTTACCCGAACACTTCATCTACCAGATACCTGCAAGGAAGAACTACCGGACACCACCAAAAGAAACTACCGGACACATTTATATTGTGTCCGGAAACCTCTGTCGGTTTACCCCATTTTTACCCAGAAATCGGCTGAATCAACCCCAGATATGAAATCGATGATTCTACTCCGATAGAAACTATCTACTAGCAATTACAGACATAAAACACAAAGGAAACATACCTCAAATCACTTCCAAGTATACCAAATTGAAGCCTTAGCCACAAGACCCTTCTTTCTTCTACTTCTCTTCTCAAAACACACACACACACACACTAATCTGGATGTTTTCAACTTTATGAAAAATATCTGGATACCTTAAGAGATAATATTAAACCATATTTTCTAATTTAGACCTTGAACTTCTCAATAAAGACCCAAACACCCTTAAACTTATAAATTCACCTAAACTTACCCTAAACATCAATTATAGAGTTAAAAAAATTTAACGGAATTAGAATTTAACTAACGAACTTACCCGTGGTATTACATCATCTCCTCCTTAAAAGAATTCCGTCCCGGAATTCGATTAGGCAAAAAGGTACGGGTACTTAGTTCTCATTTCTGATTCTAATTCCCATGTAGCATCCTGCCCTTTATGATGTCGCCACTGAACTTTTACCTGCTTTATCTCCTTACCATTCCGCAAAACTTTGACTTTACTGTCAACAATGGCTTCTGGTTCTTCCACGTAATTCAACCTTTCATCAACCTGTATATCTGGTAGAGAAACTGGCTGATCTGGCGTAACCAAACACTTTCGAAAATTTGATACGTGAAAAGCGTTGTGGATTCTGTTTAATTCTGGCGGAAGATCTAACCTGTAGGCTACTTCACCGATTCTTTATGTGATAGCAAACGGCCCAATGTACCTTGGGCTCAGTTTACCTTGTTTCCCAAATCGAATGACTCCCTTCCAAGGCGAGACTTTTAACATTACGAAATCTCCAACTTGGAATTCTAACGGTTTTCGGCGTCGGTCAGCGTAGCTTTTCTGTCTGTCTTGAGCCACTTTCAATCATCCCCGAATCTGAGTAATCTTATATGCGGTTAACTGAACTATATCTGGCCCCGCTAGTTGTTTCTCTCCCACTTCATTCCAACACAAAGGCGTTCGACATTTTCTACCATACAGAACTTCAAACGGTGCCGCTTGTATGCTGGAATGATAACTGTTATTGTAGGCAAATTCAATCAACGGCAAATGCTTATCCCATGATCCCCCAAAATCAACAATGTAGGCCCGTAGCATATCTTCCAAAGTCTGAATTGTTCGTTCACTATGACCGTCAGTTTGAGGATGATACGTTGTACTTAACTTTATCTGCGTTCCCATTTCTTTTTGAAAACTCCTCCAGAACCTTGAAGTAAAACGACTATCACGATCCGAAATAATCGAGATTGGAACTCCGTGTCGAGTTACTATTTCATCGATATACAATTTGGCTAGTCTTTCCAACGAATAGGTTTCTTTTATCGGTAGAAAGTGAGCAGACTTTGTCAACCTGTCAACGATCACCCAAATAGCATCAAATCCTTTCGGAGTCCTTGGTAACTTCGTGATGAAATCTGTAGTAATCTGATCCCATTTCCACATAGGTATTTCTAAACGTTGTAGCTGACCAAAAGGATTTTGATGTTCAATCTTTACTTTCTTACAAGTGGAACAACCTTCCACATGCTGAGCAATATTTATTTTCATTCCCGACCACCAGTAAAATTGTCGTAGATCTTTATACATTTTATTCGTACCTGGATGAATAGAGAAACGAGATTGATGAGCTTCTTGTAGTACCCGATCACGTAAACCTCCCAAACGAGGTACCCAAATTCTATTTCCCAGGCACAGTAACCCACGATCATCGTTTTCGAGTGATGCTGATATACCCACTAACCGTTCTGGTTTCAAGTGTTCTTCTTGAAAGGCTTCGACTTGACATTTCTTCAATTCGTTAAAGATGTTAGGTAGAAGTTCAGCTCGCAGTGCAACTGCTTTTATTGTTCCGCTTCTCTCTTGGTGACTCAATGCATCAACTACCACATTCGCCTTCCCCGGATGATTTAGAATTTCGCAGTCGTAATAATTCACCAGTTCTAACCATCTTATTTGCCTCATATTCAATTCCCGTTGATCGAAAAGATGTTGGAGACTCTTATGATCGGTAAAAAATTGACATTTAGAACCGTAGAGATAATGTCTCCAAATCTTTAGCGCGAAAACAACTGCTGCAAGTTCCATGTCGTGTGTAGGATACGGTCGTTCATGATCTTTCCGTTGACGAGAAGCATACGCAATAACTTTCCCACGCTGCATTAGTACACATCCCAATCCTAGTTTGGAAGCATCACTGTAAACAACAAAATCGTTGGAACCTTCAGGTAGTTACAGTATCGGCGCGCTACAGAGTCTCTCTTTCAATATTCGGAATGCTTCATCATGTTCTGTTTTCCATTCAAACTTTATATTCTTTCGAGTCAGCTTGGTCAGAGGCGTAGTGATACTCGAGAAATCTTGTATAAACTTTCGATAGTAGCCAGCTAAACCCAGAAAACTTCGTACTTCGGTTGGCGTTTTCGGCGGTTCCCACTTTTCAATTGCTCCTACTTTCATCGGATCAACTTAAATGCCTTTCTCGGAAACTACATGCCCAAGAAATTGAACTTCCCGTAGCCAGAATTCACATTTAGAAAATTTAGCATACAACTTTTCCTTCTTCAACAACTCCAGAATCAAACGAAGATGTCGTGCGTGCTCTTCTTTGGATCGGGAGTAGATAAGGATATCATCGATAAACACAATAACAAATTTATCGAGATATGGCTTACATACCCGATTCATTAAATCCATAAAGGCAGCTGGGGCATTCGTCAGGCCGAAGGGCATCACTAAGAATTCGTAATGACCATACCTTGTGCGGAAGGCAGTTTTCAGAACGTCTTCTTCTTTAACCTGGTGATAACCAGATCTTAGATCAATCTTGGAGAAATAGCAAGCTCCAACTAATTGATCGAAGAGATCATCAATTCTGGGAAGCGGATACTTATTCTTGATTGTGTGCTTATTCAGTTCCCGATAATCAATGCACATCATCATCGAACCATCCTTCTTTTTCACAAACAGAACCGGTGCACCCCACGATGAAGAACTGGGTCTGATGAAGCCCTTATCTGAAAGATCTTGCAGTTGCGTCATCATCTCTTTCATCTCTGGAGGTGCCAAACGATACGGTGCACGGGCAACAGGAGCGGCTCCAGGTTTCAGATCTATGCCAAACTCTACTTGTCTAACGGGCGGAAGACTATTTAAATCTTCTGGGAAAACTTCCGAAAATTCATTAACAACAGGAATATCTTCCAACTTATTCTTTTCTAGCTTAGTATCTATTATATAAGCTAAGTAACTCGGGTAGTCTTTATTAACACACTTACGAGCTTTCATCATAGAGATAAGGCAAGACTAATGATTTCTACGGTCACCATAAATCACTACTGGTCCCTTATCAGGTAAGACACATTAATCAACTTCTTATCACAAACTATACTAGCCTGATTCTCGGCTAACCAATCTATTCCCACTACCATATCAAACTCAATTAGGGCTATAAGGAACAACTGGATAGGTACTCCACACCCATCTATATTTATCACACAACCATCAAATACCTCTTTAACTGATACTTGATTATCATTTGCAGTATCTACCATTAAAGCACGATCTAACACTTTAGGCTTTAAATGCATAAAAGCAGCAAAGGAAGGAGACACAAACGATTGGTTCGCACCGGAGTCAAATAACCCCTTAGCACGTGTAGAGTTTATTAAGAATGTACCTGTAACCACATCAGGAGTTTCCTCCGCTTCTTGTGCTGTCATCTGAAAGGCACGACCCCTAGCTCTTGGTATCTCTGGCCTTGGTACTACCGGTATAACACCCGTTGGTCTCACTGATGTACTACCCTGCTGTACTCTCCCCCGTGGACAATCAGACTGAATGTGATCAGGAGAATTGCATGTGAAACAAAATCTAGTTACCCGACAGTCTTTAGCAATATGGTCGGTCTTTCCACACCTGTAACAAACTCGAGGATCAACTTGACAATTTCCTTGATGAATACGATTGCATTTTGAACAAGGTCTTTCCGCTGGTCTGAAAGGTTTTCGACTATCAAACCTCTGAAATTTGGACTTCTTTGGATCATACTGTGGTCCTTCCCATTTTCTTTTCCCAGTACTCTTATCACCAGCATCTCTTCCTCTATCCCGTTCCACATTTTCCGCGGCATCTACTGCGGCTGAGAAGGTTTCCGGTCTTTTTGCAACCACTAGGCTTCTGATTTCTGACTTTAACCCGAAGATAAACCTTTCCATCTTAAGTGCCTCCATGGCAACATAGTACTCTGCGAAACGAGACTTCTCCAGGAAACGAGCTGTATAATTCCTAACCGATAAACTCCCTTGTTGTAGGTTCATGAATTCTTCCTCCAGTTGCCTAACTACTGCTTGCGGACAAAACTTTCTCTTAAAAGCTGTAGTGAATTCGTCCCAAGAGAAAGTAGAATACACATCAGATCCTCTAGAGGTAATGAGAGCTTCCCACCAGTACAACGCATCCGCCTTCAGCATTGCAGTTCCATATAGCACTCTATCTTCGTCAGCACATTTACTGGTTTTGAAGATAGCTTCTATCTCTTTTAGCCACCTCATAGCCTTCACCGGATCCCTCGCTCCTGAGTAGGTTAGAGTTTTGCAGCTTAGAAACATTTTATAATCACACTTCCTTGGCACCGGTATGACAGTAGGTGTAATGGGCATCTCGTCTTCCAGATTAGGATCTGGTATTTCAGTTTCAGTATTATGAGTCCGGTCGAACATAGCCTGTATACTTGCTTGCAGTCTTCCCATTTCAGCCGTCAAGTCGTTTCTTGTAACAAATTCATTACCCCGCGGCTGAACTCTGCCTCCAGTTCTGCCCCTGCCTCTTTCTCCCCCTCTTCCCCTTGTCCCGACTGTTGGATTAGTTCTACTAGGGTTTCCTTCTTCCTCCCTATTTGTACGTCGAGTACCACTTGCCATTCTGTAGATTTCAACAAGGTTAATATACACATAAGCACATACCCCATATAATAAGGTTTTCTAGTTCAACATGTACCTGTAAGTTCATGATTACACTGGCCAAATGTAATTTGAAATTACCTTACATGATGTTCCTTCTACCTTTTATATTTAGCATCCCAAGGTTCTAACATAATAGGGACATCCTACTTCACATGCAGTTTAAGTCTAGGTACATATACGAATACCTAAATCCCTTAAACTAGGGCTCTGATACCATCTGTAACAACCCGTTTCTCAAACATGATTCAAATAACATATATTGCATAACATCGTTCAAAATAAAAGATACATCATATAACATGTACGTTTCTTAGTCTTTACAATCATATTATATACTTCATTACAAACTTTTTTTTTGCTAATTAATTTACATTATAACTACTAGCAAAGTTATAACTACAAAACACGTCTTGATCTTCATAACATATATCTTCCAAAAGCTATTCACGGATTATCCTTCTTACTTTCTCTTACTTGATCCCTGACCTGGAATACATATTTTTAAAACAAAATGAGGGTTAGACCTAGTGGTCTAAGTGAGAAAATCCCTGTTAGTTTAAAACCATTTACACAAACACCATATACATCATTCAAATATAAATACCAATTATAACTCATGCATCGTGTACTTTCCTGTCTTATTTCCATGGCCATATTAGATGGTTGCGAGCCAACTAATAAATTTACTCCGCTGTACTAAAATACAGCCAACACCGTTGTCCCTCCGTACAGCAAAACTCCGCCGGTCCTAAGCCCGGCCAATGTGCACTCGTGTAGTGTAATACTCGTATAAATATAATATACACCTCAATATATCATACTTCATACATATGCACATAATCACACTACTTATCACATACTCAATCCATATATATATATATATATATATGTATTCCAGTTGAAAAACATTTTAAAGTAAAACTCACTTGTTCGCTTATCAAAATGCTTCCAAGCCTTTTCCAAAGATTTAGTCTTTCACCCAGTATTCACAGAATCTGAAATAATTTACATACAATTATCTGCTTATCAATTAGACATATAAGACTTACTAGAAGACTAAGAACTCTAGCTAACTCTATCTAACTCTTATCCTCAAAAGCATCTGAACTCTCAAAAGTGACCAAATAGCTAAAGTTTCCGGACACCACAGGACTATCCGGACAACACAACTTT
Source organism: Saussurea involucrata (assembly GCA_033807775.1). Taxonomy (NCBI): domain Eukaryota; kingdom Viridiplantae; phylum Streptophyta; class Magnoliopsida; order Asterales; family Asteraceae; genus Saussurea; species Saussurea involucrata. Next base: position 61,524,001 of record CM066315.1, on the reverse strand, counting down.
CCGGACACATACCCAATCCGGATGACAAAATAATCCGGACAACTTAAACAATTCGGACGACATCCGGAAAACAAAGCAATCCGGACACCATCCGGTAACTAATTTCAACCAGAAACTATAGAAAGAGGAACTTACCCGGACACTTCATCTACCGGATACCTGCAAGGAAGAACTACCGAACACCACCAAAAGAAACTACCGGACACATTCATATTGTGTCCGGAAACCTCTGTCGGTTTACCCCATTTTTACCCAGAAATCGGCTGAATCAACCCCAGATATGAAATCGATGATTGTACTCCGATAGAAACTATCTACTAGCAATTACAGACATAAAACACAAAGGAAACATACCTCAAATCACTTCCAAGTATACCAAATTGAAGCCTTAGCCACAAGACCCTTCTTTCTTCTTCTTCTCTTCTCAAAACACACACTAATCTGGATGTTTTCAGCTTTATGAAAAATATCTGGAAACCTTAAGAGATAATATTAAATAATATTTACTAATTTAGACCTTGAACTTCTCAATAATGACCCAAACACCCTTAAACTTATAAATTCACCTAAACTTACCCTAAACATCAATTATAGAGTTAAGTAAATTTAACAGAACTAGAACTTAACTAACGAACTTACCCGGGGTATTACAATTGTAACATCGTCAATTATAGTGGATTTCTCGGTCCTGTGATAAGTGCATAATTTATCACATTCTAAGCACTTATTTTCTAGATATTTAGTCCTATTTTAGTTTCCCAATCACCTAAATTGAGTCTTTTGGTCTGATTTTATCTTTTATTATAGTTTGGAGCTAAGTAGGAGAAATGGATCTGTTTGTGCTTATTTTGTGGAAAAATCTAACAGTTCGGTATGCTGCAGCAGGATGCTACAGCATGGTTCGCAGATCCAGAAAAGTCAAAGACATCACTTCATAAGCTTTTTGGTTGGGGAATCTTTTGGCAATCTCTTCAGCTCTGTTTGGCAAGATGGAAGGCAGGCATCTTCAGGGGAATAATATCAAGAAGGAGATTGCTTTATGCAAGGCATATTATAATCCTTTTAACTTTTGGTTAATACCCTTTGGTTAAAGAATCTTTGTACTAGATAGTTTGACATAAGATGCCTTTCCCTTGTATAAATAGGGGCTGAACCTTGGATGTTTTGGACAACACTTCTTGCCTTAAGCAAGTAGTTCTTTCTAGCTTTAATTTCTAGTTTGTAGTTACTTTACTTTAATTCTAGTTTCTCCTAACAAGGAAACTAGCTAAGTAGTTCATATAGCTACTTAGGAGCAATTGTTATTTCCTTTTATGCTTTAATCTAAGAATCGTTGGTACATCACTTGTTCTTAATATTTATATTTCTGCTTGATCATCATGATTTATATGTGTTTAAGAGAGATGATGGGCTAATTCCTGAGCTTGGGTGTAAGTAATGGTTGGGAGATAAAGGCCTTTATGTAGTGGAAGAATGCTTTCGCTATTGGCTATCGACCTTGCTATTCATCCCTTGTTTTCTAAGCTTCATTTAAGTAGTTTTCTTGACAAAGTGACGCATGTTGTTCTACTTAAATGAGTTGGTCTTGAATGCAAGCCAACGTAAGTTTTAGAGCTCTGAGATGTTGTAATATCAATTTCTTGTAAATTGTGACTTATATGAATAGATTAGTGGATTTTACTACATGGGTTGGGTCTCCCATTTGCGTGAGCTGCCCTTACTGGTTGGGTCTCCCCATTTGTGTGGAGCTGCCAGTAGATAGTCCGATCTAAACCTTGCAAAAGGGCTAATCTGCTCAGTAGCAAAGTTGAGAACCAATGCTTCAGCACCATGCTGTAGCATTCTTCCTAAGCATAATGTTGCTGTAATCCAGCCATAACTTACACCCTTGCATTTCTTTACTGTTTTACAACTGTTTTCAAAGCTGTTACTTCACTCAAAGATTATTCCTTCGAATTCACCATCTGAAATCTTACTTTAAGTTTGACTTGTGAGAAATCCTTACTTTCCTATCCCTGTGGATCGATATTCGGTACTTTGTACCACTTTATTACTTGTTTCAAACGATAGTGGTTTAGCATGTATACTTGCGTGTTATTCCATTGTGATTTTTGGGTCACATAATCTACGAACTAAGTTTTTGGCGCCGTTGCCGGGGATGGCTAAAGTTAAGGATTTTTTTAGTCATTTTTAAAGTTTGATTTTTCTTCCACCTGTTACTATGGAGAACATCATAAGTATTGCTAATTCTCGGGATAAAGGAATATTGGACTATGTTATTCCTGATTTTAGTCAATTAAATTCAGGGATACTAAGACCACACATTGAGGCAACTCACTTTGAGTTCACGCCTGTCATGTTTCAGATGTTGCAAATTAATGGCCAGTTCAGTGGTTTGCCATCTGAAGACCCTCATTTGCATTTAAAGTCTTTCATGGAAATAACTGATTCTTTTAAAATCCCCGGAGTGTCTAATGATGCCTTACGGTTGAAGTTGTTTACATTTTCTCTAAGGGATAAAGCAAAGTATTGGTTTAACTCTTTACAATCAGGTTCCATCGTATCTTGGAATGATCTTGTAGAGAGCTTTTTGAAAAAGTATTTTCCTCCAATCAGACAAGCTAAGTCCAGAAATGCTATAATTTTTTTTAAACAAATGGACGATGAAGCACTGCCTGATGCATGGGAAAAGTATAAAGAGTTGTTGAGAAAATGCCCTCACCATGGCATTCCTTATTGTATTCAGCTAGAAACATTTTACAATGGGTTAATGACCATTGCTAAGCAAATGCTCGATGCTGCAGCAAGAGGGGCTTTCACAGCTTGTACCTATACTGATGGGTTTGACATACTTGAAAAGATCTCGAATAATCATCTTTATTGGGATGATCCACATACATTAATACAACAACAAACAACTGGGACACATGAAACTGATGCATATAGTGCACTTGCAGCACAACTCACATCTATGGCTAACATGATTAAAAACATGAATAATGGCCCAGGTCTGCAGTTTGTTGTTGCAGCAACATATCCTGTTGTTAATATTGTAGCATGTGTGTTATGTGGAGAAAACCATTTATTTGAGCAATGTCCATCTAACCCAGAGTCAGTCAACTATTTTGGTAACCATACTAAGGGAGGTGACTATTCTCAAAATTATAATGAAGGGTGGATGCAACACCCAAATTTTTCTTGGAATAGTCAATCCTTGAACCAACATGTTAGTAAACCACAAGGACCCTTAGGTTTCCAAAATCATCATCCGGTTTTTCAAAATAACCAAGCCTACTTGCCGCCTGATTCTCCCACATCTTTGGAGACAATGATGAAAGATTTCATAACTCACACGCAAACGACCATAAGAAATCTAGAAACACAAATTGGAGAATTAGCTCGTGAGGTGAGAGATAGGTCTAGTAGAACCATTCCTAGTAAGACCGACATGTTTACTGAGAGTGAGAGGGAACATGTAATGGTTGTAAATACAATTGATGAAGAGAATCTTGTAGAAGACCCTACCTTGGAGGACCTACCAATTTTTCCTAAAGAACAAGATGAGACAGATGCTACAACAACAAACCCTATTGTTGTTAGTTTATCAACTCAACTAGTAGGAAAGAGAGATATAGTGGTTACAACACCCATGCCAAAAAATTCTGACTTTCCATTGTTATTCCCATATGAAGTCAAAAAGGAATCGTTTGTGCAAGGTGATGTTGTAACAGGTCCATTATGCTTTAATCTTAATGCTGCAGCACCAGCAGAGGCAAAGACCACCACCACTCACTCATCCTTCTGTCAGAACCTAGAAAGAAATGGTGTGAGTCTTGTTCCAGATCTTCCATCCTCTGAACTCCACCTTCCAAGGTTGAAGAACCAAAAAGATGAGTTACCGTTCAAAGAATCTCTCGATGTGCATGATGAAGAGGTCACCCTCAATGTATTTCATGCGATGAAATTCCCTGATGATACTAAAGAATGTTCCCACGTTTGTTTTGTTAAAACCGTCTGTCCTGATGATGAAGGAAAAGAAGTGTTGAGAGAAGTGTGGAAACATAAGTGGAAAGATAAACATCCACCAAACCAAGGAGAAGAGCTACATAAACACCTACTCTTCACGAGTAGGACAGGTCCAATTTTTCTTTACTTTAGCTCCATAGTGTTCATTTTCTTTTCTTCTTTTTTCTTTTAGGATCCATGAGTCTGGGAAATTTTTATATACGTTCTTTTGAGTCTGAGTGGTAGTCGTTGATATAATTTTTTTGCAAACCATAGCCCGAATAATTTTTTTTGGTTCTTAATCCATCCTAAGTTTACGCTTGAACCAAGCAATGTCTTCATGTGCAACAACTTGGCATCCATTTTTGAAAAGCTTAGAAGATGATTTAGGCCATCTTTCCTAAACACAAGCCATACACACCTTTGCACCTTTGAACCTAAGCTTATTATGATCCTCAATGAGGACATTGAGAAGTTCAAGTGTGGGGGAGGGAATACATCACTCCTAAGCAAAAAAGATCAATGAGAAAAAAATATAAGATCAAAAAGAACGAAAAAAGCAGAAAATATGAAAACATGTTGCAACACCAGTATTATGTGCTACAACATACCGGACGAGTACTTGAAGGCAGTTTGTGGAAGAGATTTGAAGCCAAAAAAAATTAAAAAAAATCCCACAAAAGTCCTAATGATTCTATGTCTAAAAGATGGAGTTTGCCTAACAAAAGGAAACATGACTCTTGGTTTATGGTATTAAACTTTCGGTTGGAATGAACTTATAATTATAATAGGCTATGGTTTTGTTTGAGTTTATTGACCTATATCACTCAACTTTATTTTTTTCTTTCTTTTTCATATATTGAGTCTTTTTATTTTGTCATTTTCGTTGCTTGGGGACAAGCAACAATTCAAGTGTAGGGGTGTGATAAGTGCATAATTTGTCACATTCTAAGCACTTATTTTCTAGATATTTAGTCCTATTTTAGTTTCCCAATCACCTAAATTGAGTCTTTTGGTCTGATTTTATCTTTTATTATAGTTTGGAGCTAAGTAGGAGAAATGGATCTGTTTGTGCTTATTTTGTGGAAAAATCTAACAGTTCGGTATGCTGCAGCAGGATGCTACAGCATGGTTCGCAGATCCAGAAAAGTCAAAGACATCACTTCATAAGCTTTTTGGTTGGGGAATCTTTTGGCAATCTCTTCAGCTCTGTTTGGCAAGATGGAAGGCAGGCATCTTCAGGGGAATAATATCAAGAAGGAGATTGCTTTATGCAAGGCATATTATAATCCTTTTAACTTTTGGTTAATACCCTTTGGTTAAAGAATCTTTGTACTAGATAGTTTGACATAAGATGCCTTTCCCTTGTATAAATAGGGGCTGAACCTTGGATGTTTTGGACAACACTTCTTGCCTTAAGCAAGTAGTTCTTTCTAGCTTTAATTTCTAGTTTGTAGTTACTTTACTTTAATTCTAGTTTCTCCTAACAAGGAAACTAGCTAAGTAGTTCATATAGCTACTTAGGAGCAATTGTTATTTCCTTTTATGCTTTAATCTAAGAATCGTTGGTACATCACTTGTTCTTAATATTTATATTTCTGCTTGATCATCATGATTTATATGTGTTTAAGAGAGATGATGGGCTAATTCCTGAGCTTGGGTGTAAGTAATGGTTGGGAGATAAAGGCCTTTATGTAGTGGAAGAATGCTTTCGCTATTGGCTATCGACCTTGCTATTCATCCCTTGTTTTCTAAGCTTCATTTAAGTAGTTTTCTTGACAAAGTGACGCATGTTGTTCTACTTAAATGAGTTGGTCTTGAATGCAAGGCAACGTAAGTTTTAGAGCTCTGAGATGTTGTAATATCAATTTCTTGTAAATTGTGACTTATATGAATAGATTAGTGGATTTTACTACATGGGTTGGGTCTCCCATTTGCGTGAGCTGCCCTTACTGGTTGGGTCTCCCCATTTGTGTGGAGCTGCCAGTAGATAGTCCGATCTAAACCTTGCAAAAGGGCTAATCTGCTCAGTAGCAAAGTTGAGAACCAATGCTGCAGCACCATGCTGTAGCATTCTTCCTAAGCATAATGTTGCTGTAATCCAGCCATAACTTACACCCTTGCATTTCTTTACTGTTTTACAACTGTTTTCAAAGCTGTTACTTCACTCAAAGATTATTCCTTCGAATTCACCATCTGAAATCTTACTTTAAGTTTGACTTGTGAGAAATCCTTACTTTCCTATCCCTGTGGATCGATATCCGGTACTTTGTACCACTTTATTACTTGTTTCAAACGATAGTGGTTTAGCATGTATACTTGTGTGTTATTCCATTGTGATTTTTGGGTCACATGATTTTTGGATGTTTTCAGCTTTATGAAAAATATCTGGAAACCTTAAGAGATAATATTAAACCATATTTACTAATTTAGACCTTGAACTTCTCAATAATGACCCAAACACCCTTAAACTTATAAATTCACCTAAACTTACCCTAAACATCAATTATAGAGTTAAGTAAATTTAACAGAACTAGAACTTAACTAACGAACTTACCCGGGGTATTACAATTGTAACATCGTCAATTATAGTGGATTTCTCGGTCCCGCCCGTGGGTTTTCCAGTTTTGGGTTTTCCACGTAAATCCGGTGTCGTTTTCGATCTCTTTTATTTTCGTTAAGTTACGTTTAAGTTTTTCTGGTTGTTTATCGTTGTCGTTGAGAGTTCGGGTTTATCGATTCCGCATTAAACTCGTTTGTGTTTATTTTTTGGATCTTGGGTTAATTCTCGGTCAAGGTTTCTGCCCGTTACGAAAACCGTGTTTTCGGGTTTGATTCGAGTGTGGTGTGATCGCGATTTTCAAAAAGTGGTATCAGAGCTTCCGGGTATTGTTCCTGATAAACTACGTTGGTGATATTCTCAACTAAGGGTTGAAGACGATGTCGACCATGAAGATTGATTTTCCGTTGCTTGATAGGAACACTCATTTTCATCTTTGGAAAATTAAAATAAGGGATGTGTTGATTCAAATGGGTTTACATTGGTGTATCAAGGGTTGCGATGCGATGCCTGCAACGTGGGGAGATGAGTTAAAGGATTATAACGATTTAAGAGCGATATCTCAAATTCATTTACACTTGTCAAACGATGTTCTACGAGATGTGTATGACGAGACTACTACGGATGGAATGTGGGCAAAGTTAGAGAGTTTATTGATGACCAAGAGTTTACCCAACAAACTCCATATGAAACAATGGCTTTATACTCATCGATTAGAGGAGGGTGGCTCCATTACCGAACACATCTCTACGTTCAAGGAGATTGTTGAAGACTTGAAGAACTTGGATTTGTCGTACGATGAGAAAGATTTGGGGTTGATTCTCTTGTGTTCATTGCCACCATCATTTGCTAACTTCATGGATACCATTATCTACAGTTGGGAGTCTTTGTCTTTGGAGGAGGTCTATGCATCTTTGAATGCAAAGAACAAGATGAAGCAGATTGCTAAAGTAACTAAGGCGACCGAAGGCCTTAGTGTGAGAGGGAGACAATCGGAGAGAGAGTTCATGACCCCGGGGAGATCAAGGTCTAAATCCAAGGTCAAGAGAAAGTTTTGCAACTTTTGTAAGAAGAAGGGTCACGTTATTGATGAGTGCTACAAGTTACAGAACAAAAACAAAGACAAAGGGAAGGCGTCCTCTAGCTAATCTCATCCAGATGTAGCTGAAGATGATACGGGTGATTTGATGGTTGTGTCGGATGACGTGAATGCTTCACCACCCGAGTGGATTCCTGACTCAGGATATACCTACCACATGTGCCCAAACCATGACTGGTTTTCCACTTATGAGCCTTGCTCGGGGTCAGTTCGGGTTGGAAATGGTGCGATTTGCAAGATAATGGGTCAAGGTAATGTTCGTATCAAAATGTATGATGGGGTCATCCGGACTTTGGGTAATGTTATACATGTACCCGAGTTTAAAAGGAACCTAATTTCACTTAGTAGTCTAGACACAAAGGCTACAAGTTCATCGGTGAAGGTGGAGTTATCAAAGTCGTTAGAGGCAATTTTGTCTGCTTAAAGGCATTAGGCAATGTGCAGATTTGTATGTTCTGACGGGCACTACAATCATGGGTGATGCTTAAGTAGCTTCATCAACTCTTTCTAATGTTGATAAAACAAAGTTGTGGCACATGAGACTCGGGCATATGGGTGAAGTCGGTATGATGGAGTTGAACAAACGAAAGCTTTTGGATAGCCAAGCAATCAAGAAGCTCCCGTTCTGTGAGCATTGTGTTTACGGGAAACAAAAGAAGGTGTCATTCTCGAGCTCGACTCATACGACCAAGGCGATTCTCGAGTACGCGTATTATGGCCTATGGGGACCAGGGAGAGTCCCGTCACGTGGTGGTGCTATTTACATGTTGACGGTTATCGATGACTACCCGCGTGAGGTATGGGCTTATTTCTTGAAAAATAAAAGTGATGTGTTTTCTACCTTCCGTGATTGGAAGATTATGATAGAAAAGCAAACCGACAAGCATGTCAAATATCTCCGGACCGATAATGGTCTAGAGTTTTGTTCGGCGGAGTTTAATGCCTTTTTTACTCATCAAGGCATTACTAGACACCATACGGTGGTTCATACTCCGCAACAAAATGGTGTTGCGGAACACATGAATCGAACGATCATAGAAAAGGTTGGTGTATGTTGTCAAACTCTGGCTTGGCAAAGGCGTTTTGGGCCGAAGCCACATCAGCTGCTTGTCATATAATTAATCGTTCTCCTTCATATGCCATTGACAAGAAAACACCTATTGAGGTGTGGTCGGGAAAACTTGCTAATTATTCTGACTTGAAGGTATTTGGATATCCCGCTTATGCCAACGTAGACAATGGTAAGCTTGAGCCGAGAGCCGTTAAATGTGTATTTCTGGGTTTCAAAGCCGATGTCAAAGGTTTCAAATTGTGGTGTCCGGAGACTTGGAAGACCATTGTGAGTTGGGATGTGACGTTTGATGAAAGTTCTATGTTGTGCAAGTCTACCGTTTCTGATAAGCCGAAGGTAGATACTTCTTGTTCTTCTGAGGGATCTCAAGTTGAGGTGGAGCAACCAGTTGGTTCCAAGACAACGCCTTCTACCGTCTCACAGTCATATTTTTCTTCGTTGTCTAATGGTGAGGATGATGGTGCTTCTGATTCGCCACCATCCGAGCCACTGCCTTGCATTGCCAGGGATCGAGGTCGAAGGCAAATAGTCCGTCCTACATGGTTTGCTGAAGTTGAGATAGTAGCATGTGCGTTTAGTGTTGCCTTCGAGATAGAGTTAGTTGAGGATCCATCTACCTATAATGAAGCGGTTGAGTATGAAGATTCAGAAAAGTGGGTTATGGCAATGCATGATGAGATGGAGTCGCTACACAAAAATGGTACTTGGGAGCTTGTTCCTCTTCCCAAAGGTAAAAAGGCGATAAAGTGCAAATGGATTTACAAGAAGAAGGAAGTGATACCAGATGTAGAGCCTCCTAGATACAAGGCTCGGCTTGTGGCAAATGGATTCAGTCAGATTCCAGGTATTGATTTCATGAATATTTTCTCACCCGTAGTCAAGCATTTTTCTATACGTGCATTATTGAGCATTGTAGCTTTGCATGATCTTGAGCTTGAGCAGTTAGATGTTAAAACTGCATTTCTACATGGTGAGTTAGAGGAAGATATTTAGATGGATCAACCTCAAGGCTTTGTGAGTGTTGGTCAAGAGGACTTGTTTTGTCGGCTAAAGAAGTCTTTATATGGTTTGAAGCAATCTCCAAGGCAATGGTACAAAAGGTTTGATACTTTTATGACTTCACATGGTTTCTCGCGTTGTTTGTATGACACTTGTGTTTATATAAGAAGATGTGAAGATGGTTCGTTTGTCTACCTATTGCTATATGTCGACGATATGCTCATAACTTCAAAGAACAAGAATGACATCCAAGAGGTTAATGATCAATTGAACACGGAGTTTGAAATGAAGGACTTGGGCAAAGATCGGAAAATTCTTGGCATGGAGATCACAAGAAACCGAAAGGCGGGAACTTTGACTCTTAGTCAATTGAGCTATATCGAGAAAGTGTTGAAGAGATTCAACATGGATGTTGCCAAACCAGTAAATACTCCTCTTACTGCTCATTTCAAGTTATTTGCACGTCAATGTCCCACTTTTGATGAAGATAAAGAATATATATCTCCGTTCCTTACTCTAGTGAAGTTGGGTCATTGATGTATGCAATGATCTGTACAAGACCGGATTTAGCCTATGTTGTGAACATGGCGAGTCGTTATATGGCTAATCTGGGTAGAGAGCATTGGAAGGCGGTTCAGTGGGTTCTTCGGTACCTATCGGGTACTAGAGACTATTATTTGTGTTTTGGAATTTCGAGAGACGGTGTTCAAGGGTATGTCGATTCTGACTATGGTGGAGATATGGATGGTCAGTGCTTTCTTACCGGGTATGTGTTTACTATGGGGTCGTGTGCCATCAGTTGGAAGATCGTTCTTCAACCGACGGTTTCCCTTTGTACAACTAAGGCCGAATACATGGCCGTTACCGAGGGTTTTAAAGAGGCGATATGGCTTAAAGGCTTGTTCAATATCCTTAGCGATGATGAGCTTACTGTGGACTCTATATTCTGGGATAATCGGAGTGCAATTTTCTTGACGAAAGATCAAATGTTCCACGAGCGCACGAAGCATATTGATGTGCGATTTCATTTCATAAGAGAGGTCATTGCTAAGGGAGATTTAAAGGTGAGGAAGGTGTCTACTCATGTTAATCCGACCGATATGACGACCAAAGTTCTTCTGACGCGTATGTTTGATGTATTCACAAACTTGGTCGGAATCCGTGGTTTGGAGTAGTCCGTGGAGGACCGGCGAAGGAGGCATGTGCTTATTGTTAATCCATTTTTCAAGAAGTCGTATTTAATTTCACTATATGTTGTTGACGATGTGTTTAGAACTTGTGTTGGAGCTTTGTTTCATTAAGAAGGATGTTTGTTGGGATGATGCAATTATGGAGTCAAAGGTGGAGATTGTAAATTTTGACCCCAAATTCCATATAATATATATATATATATATATATATATATATATATATATATATATATATATATATATAGAGAGAGAGAGAGAGAGAGAGAGAGAGGAAGGAAGGATCATGCGAGAAGTTAAACGTTATGCGAGAATGCGAGAAGTGTTTAATCATATATATGATTACACTGCATGTGAGTGTGTTTAATCATATATGATTAAACGTCTATGTATTGCAAATGTAACCTATTCTTAATCATATATGATTAAGCTTGTGTATCATATATGATTACACACTTCTCGCATTCTCGCATAAGGTTTAGCTTCTCGTTTGAACCTGCCCATATATATATATATATATATATATATATATATATATATATATATATATATATATATGTTTGTGTGTGTATTCAAATCCATGCACACAATTGGAAGTTGGCTCATGCATTAATTAATTAAGTTTGGCATGGAATGGAAGAAAGTCAACTTATATATTTGCAAGTCAAAGATGGAGGCTGGAAAAGGAGAAAGCAACAGATGGTGGCGCGGCTTTGTTGATTACCACACCCGTGCAAGTTCCCGCGCCACACACTGGAGTCTTCACACGTTTTATTTTCCGCACGACTCACTTGATGAACATTCCCGCATGGAGAACCGCGCCAATGGCTGGACGGTTTGTTGGAGGTGGTTTGAAGCAGTTTCCACCACATTGGGTTTTTCTCTTGCTACTCACATTCGTCGTGCGGTACACTCTCCAGAAAAATACAGATCCAATTATAGTGGATTTCTTGGTGGTCTCCTCCGTCCGTAGTTTTTCCCGTTTTGGGTTTTCCACGTAAATCCGTTGTCGTTTTCCATCTCCTTTATTTTCGTTAAGTTACGTTTAACTTTTTGTGGTTGTTTATCGTTGTCGTTGAGAGTTCGGGTTTATCGATTCCGCATTAAACTCGTTTGTGTTTATTTTTTGGATCTTGGTTAATTCTCGATCAAGGTTTCTGCTCGTTACGATAACCGTGTTTTCGGGCTTGATTCGAGTGTGGTGTGATCGCGATTTTCAACACTAATATATAACCCAAACCTTACTAATTGTATTTTGGATTGGCTTGAGTTAATTGGTTCTATTAAACGTGCTGTATGGGAGGATTTTATGTAGTTCATGTCTACAACTGATCTATATACCTGCGCATTATGTACTGATTTTATATACCAGCGCATTATGTACTGATTTTAACATCAACCTGTGTAAGCATAATATGTTTTTACATCTATGATTATAATGACTAATGTTTGAGTTCTCCGACCATCTGCTCAAGCTAGTGCACAAACAGAGGCAAGTAAGTAGGTGATAAAAGCATTTTAAACAAGAAATCATTTAGAAAGATATCAATGGTACTTACCTTGTGAGCTCTAGCGTATATATGGTCGGTCAATGTTGTCAAGTTGGGTTGGGTTGGGTTGAGTGGGGCTTGACCCACTTTCGAAAACAAGATGTAGTTATATGCTAAACAACATTATAACGGTTTGACTACACTTTCCGGTGGGCCGGGTTGGGTAGTCAAACCGTTATAATGTTGTTTAGTATATAACTACATCTTGTTTTTGGTGGTGGGATTTCTTGAAGCTCTTACCTCATCTCATGAATCACATCTTTAAAAACAGGGGTGGAACACAAGCCTTTCAACCACACGGGCCGGACTAATATATTATATAAATTCAAAAATAACAAAAATACATTATCCAAAGTTTTAAAGTAGTAAAAACATTAAAACTAGACGTTAAATATGAAAATGTCAAAAATTGTATCTTGTTGATTGATAGGATAATCATAAACTTGAGGACGTAAACCAGGGTCTCGTTCTAGTGTACTAAGATCGACATCATTACTTTCCACTTGAGTTTTTTTGTAAGGTTTTTCGGTAATCGGAACACTAGATGTCCCTACATTTGTTGTTTCTTCGGGATCTTGAGATTGAGAAGAAGAACTAACATGTTTTCTATTAAAAAACCCATGAATTGTAGATTGGTTTTTCATCTTCATCTACATGTGAAACAATTTTTAACCTAACTTAGCTAACCAAACAATTTTAAATAAACTTAGCTAACCAAACAATTTTAAATAAACTTGAATAAAATGAAAAAACCTGTGATTTAGGGACCGTTGTAAGATTATTTGATGATGTTGAAGTTAAAACCAGTGGGATTTCATTTAATCGCCCCTGATTTGGTTGTTGTTCTTCCTCTTCCATTGAAGATGAGGCCTACAATTCCAATATCACAATATCACATATTCTATTCACATAAATCATATAATTTGTTATGAGACATTGAGATGAACAAATCAGTGAAATCACAATATCACATATTCTATTCACATAAATCATAATCAATATGACAGTATTCACAAATAATCTTTAATAAATGATAAATCACTATGCAAATAAAATAATTTAACAAACTAGCAATTAGCAAATCAGTGAAATGTGAAAATTGAAATCACAAATCAGTATGCAATTATGCAAATAAAAATTATTTAACAAATAAATAATCACATTACATATAACATATTCACTATTTAGATTTCAGCAAATAAATTAATAAACAAGAAAATTAGGGATTTAGGTTAGGTTAGGGTTATAGGGTAACTAAAACAGTAAAACATACCAGTGAAGAGCCGAGAGGGGCAGAGCAGAGGGCTGATAGGCGAGGGCGGCGGCGACCGGCGAGTGCTCAGGCGAGTGACGAGTCGGCTGTGACCTGTGAGTGTGTGAGCGGCGTTTTTTTTTGCTGAGCAGTGAGGCCGTTCTTTTTTTTTGATGAATAAGCCGAGAGTGAGAGAGACTGAGAGAGGCTTTAGAGTGGGGGCCCAAATGTAAAGCTATTTTAAACAAAGCCTATTAAATTAATTTCTACTACTTTTTTTATAAAAAATCACCCATGCTATGGCCTGTAAAGGCCCACGGGCCATCCGCCCCTGTTTATGTAGAGCCATCTACAGAATTCACCTGATCACACACGTACCTCATAGTGTATATATATATATATATATATATATATATATATATATATATATATAGAGAGAGAGAGAGAGAGAGAGAGAGAGAGAGAGAGAGAGAGGAGGGGAGAGGTTAAGGGGAAATCCAAAAAAAAAACTGAGGAACACTTACTTGTTAACCGTGACGGTAAGTAATTGAAGTTGTTTTATGGTTTTTATGGACGTTTTCATGTTACAAATTAGTTGTATGCAAATATGCATACCGTCTGAATGAACGGTTACCTGGATGTTCCTCAGGTTTTCATTTTTTTACGGTTTCCTTGAATTTGACCACACATATATACGCACATGTTGAGTTTTCTAGTTAATTACAGTGAGAATATGTGGAACTTCGTTAGCGTACTCTCTGAAAGAGCATTTGAGAAAAGAAGGAAGGTTCCAACAAATATAAAAGAGAAATAGTCCAAATCTGATAACTACAAGAAATGATAGCTACAGCGACGAGGCCTATAGCGACGATTTTTGGTTTGTGGCTTTAAATATCTATAGCGACGACTATTTGTCGCTAAAAGGTGAAAAAATCTCAAATGTTCGTTGGAATTTTTTGCGACGAGAAAGTTGTTGCTGAAGAGAAAATTAAGGATGAAAATTTTGGTGGGAAAAAAATGGCGCCTTGATGATTTTTTTTGGGGTTATAGCGACGACATGTCGTCGTTGTAGGTATTTAATAGTTTAGTCAGGAATTTATTTTTTGGTTAATTTTTATAATTAAAGAACAATTTATAAACTACTACCTTATAGAGACAAAATATCGTCGCTGTAAATATTAGCTAATTTTTTTAAAAAAATTAGCTAATAAACTGGTAGTTTATAGCAACGATGTATAGTTGCTATAGATCAACTTTTTTTTGATGGGCTATAAGGACAACTTATCATCGATATAGGTATTTAATAAATTTGATAGAATTTTTTTATAGAAAAATGTATTTTTCACTAAGAAAAAAGGAAACTAAAAGAAAATTTGATTTTATTAGAGGAAAGACAAAAAGTAAACTCACAGTCTATGGAGATGACATTTAGGTGTCGTTTGTTTTTTAAGAGGTCTAAAGTCTGAAGTCTTATTTCACTTCTTTTTTATAAGAGATGGTGCTGAAGTCTGAAATCTAAATTATAAGATTGTTTGTTTTTGTAACGTCTGAAGTCTGAATCTGAATTAAATTATACTACATATATTTTTATTATTAATAAACTTAAAAGAAAATTAAACATGAAGCCCAAATTGGAAGGCCTGAAACAGTACCATAACTCAAAATGGGCTCTAATAACCCTAAAAAAAACCACTACAAATTCCCCATTTCAGCAAAAAGGGTTTCATGTTGTTTTCATTTTTAACAGCCGCTATGAAAGAAGCAACAATGGCAGATTCACCTGCTCTGTTCATCTTCCCCTACTAGGGTTTCTTGTCGATTTGCTATGTTCACCTGCTCTGTTCATCTTCCCCTAAGAAAGAAGCAACAACGGCAGATTCATTGGTTTGGGTCACCGCAAATCGACAACTCCGACATGATTGTCACCTCTTCCCGTGACAAATCGGTCATCGTATGGCGTCTAACTAAGGAAGACAAAATCTACGCTATAGCCCAACGCCGTCTCACCGGCCACTCTCACTTTGTCCTCGACGGCGTCCTCTCCTCCTCCGACCAGTTTGCTCCGTCTATGGGATCTCAACGCCGGAACCACCGCCCAGCGATTCGTCGGTCACACCAATGACGTTCTCTCCGTCGCATTCTCCATCGCGTCGGTCTAGAATATCGGCAACAAAATGAGAAGCTAGGGCTTTCAGAGGTTTTAAGATTATGGTTTTCCTCTTGTGAAATAAGAGGAAGTCAGAGCTTTTCAGCTCTTGTTTGGAGAGAAAAATCAAACGGTCTTAATGACCCATTGTCTGACCGAATCAGATTTCAGAAGATTTCAGAGTTTTTTTTTTTAGAAAACAAACAGACCCTTAGTCACTATAGGTATTTAATAAATTTATAAAATTAAAAATATATTGAAATAGTCGATAAGAGTATTAATCTACATATGTTGTGTTTGAAAAATTCAAACCCTAAAACCTAACTATTAAAAACCTGATTGGTTTGAAAATGGATTAGAGGATCTATATTAACCAACTATTAACCTTTTTAAAAATGAGTTATTCACTTCTCATTTTTTTCTTTAATTTAAACAAAATAAATAAATGATTAATGCCAATATATGTTGTTATTAGTGAACAAGATAAATAATTAATTACTTTGTCAAAAAAATTGAAAACATTACTTAATTAATTATGATATGTGAACTCTTTTGAAATTAATTCTCTGAACTTAAATAATTAGATATATATATATATATATATATATATATATATATATATATATATATATATATTACTACATATATATTGGTTTAGACAAAAGTCTTAATTACAAGCTTTTAAGCATGGGGTACCATTACTTCATGCATAAACTCAAAAAAACTCTTAAAGACGACATATTAAGCTCAATGTACAAGTCCTTTTAACGCTTCTTCCACAACTAGCGTGTTTGGGTATGCCTGGGGTTTTCTTTTTCATGTACAAGTCTCTCCTTTCTCCCTTAAGGTAAGTGCAGACCCCAAGAAGGCTCAAACGAGTTTTAAAATTCTCCCGCTCTCGGTTTCCCTCTTCATCTCTATAGCTATCTCATATTTGGATTTTTCAAATTAGATTCATATTGAAATCTCAAGGTGAAGAGCAATTATGAAGCCATTCCGCTCTCTCCATCGTATCCACGGCTCTTCATAGCTATATTGATGCATATCTATCTCCCTCTGTCCACCGTCCTCCACCAAAGCACTACCAAGCATACTACACCTAATTCTTCAGCAACCCTCTCAAGTGAACAGAAAATTTTAAGGTTTGTAAGTTTGTCTTTATGAAGATTGAGGTATTTTTTTGTTTCTCTGTTTTTGGGTCTTTCAACCAAATAGAAGTTCTTGTATTATTCCTTTCTTCCAAAATTTATCTTCTCTTCTTTCTGTTTTCTTAGCTTTAGGTATATATAATCTGCAGGTTAGGGTTACAATATGACAGATTGGTGTCTCAAGACAAGTTCCATCGGGGTTAGTTTGTATCAAATTTTTATTTTCGTAATTATTATTTTTTATTTCAATGGCCTTATGTCAATAGGCTTCTTCTTGACGTCGTTTGGACTTTTTTTGCAGCATCGTCTGAGAAGAAATCCAAACAGTGGAGAAGGTGTATCACAGTAAGGTTGATTTTCTTGTTTTGTGGTCAAAACACGGTAAGGTACCCGTCATGTACCTTTATGTTTGATTTTCTTCTCATTTATATTTCCTGTTTACCATATTCATTGATCGGTTTATTGAGCTTTTTATTTAACTGACTTTTTCATGACACCTTTGCCTTCTTATTTTGTGATCAAAACTGAAAGATATAAGCTTGATTTTCTTCTTTTGTGGTCAAACCACAGCAAGGTACCCAACGTGTACCTTTATGTTTGAATGTATTTCCTAGTTTTTGTTTACCATCCGGAATTGAACAACACTGAAATTGGAAAATTTTGGAAATGATAATCGGATTGAAGATGTTGGTTTTGTGTTTTTAGTACCAAAATGTGAACGTCAAATTCTAATTGTTGAAAGTTGATCTTCATTCTTAACAATATGTAAATGTTGCTTAATTTGTATCAGAATTGTTCAATAGTTTAAAGCCAAATTTTGTGTTAGTTGGTTGAAATTCCATTTTTTTTAAGTGTTATGATTGTGAGAGCTAAACTTGAGGGCATGAGCTCTTTATGTGGTACACAGGTTCTTGGGAAATTGCCCCTCATTATAATATCATGTAGATGTTGAGAAGTTATCATTGTTAGAAAACAAGTTCAACCTTGAATCTATGCAGCTCTATCAAAGAAAAAAAATGTTTTGACAAACTTGTTGGACTAATTTTAGTGCTACATGATTTGTTATTTTTCTATGTTATGCAGGTAGATGTTCAAACTTATCATTATAGTACTAGCAATGACTTCCACCTATTCAGTTGTTTCTATGGTGAGAGCATGTATGTATAATGGCTTAAATTTCTTTTAAGTGTGTCATTTTATTTACGGTACACTTTTAAAATATGTTTTATCCTCTAATCTTGATCTCTTATGTTTTTTCTAAAATGTCCTCATTGGTTTTAGTACAATTTAGTGTTTCTTAGTGTGAGATTAGATATGTTTTAGGGTTTCTAATAAGCCCTAAATCGATACATTAGGTCTAACTAGAAACCCTAAAACATATCTAATCTCACACTAAGAAACACTAAATTGTACTAAAACCAATGAGGACATTTTAGAAAAAACATAAGAGATCAAGATTAGAGGATAAAACATATTTTAAAAGTGTACCGTAAATAAAATGACACACTTAAAAGAAATTTAAGCCATTATACATACATGCTCTCACCATAGAAACAACCGAATAGGTGGAAGTCGTTGCTAGTACTATAATGATAAGTTTGAACATCTACCTGCATAACATAGAAGAATAACAAATCATGTAGCACTAAAATTAGTCCAACAAGTTTGTCAAAACATTTTTTTTCTTTGATAGAGCTGCATAGATTCAAGGTTGAACTTGTTTTCTAACAATGATAACTTCTCAACATCTACATGATATTATAATGAGGGGCAATTTCCCAAGAACCTGTGTACCACATAAAGAGCTCATGCCCTCAAGTTTAGCTCTCACAATCATAACACTTAAAAAAATGGAATTTCAACCAACTAACACAAAATTTGGCTTTAAACTATTGAACAATTCTGATACAAATTAAGCAACATTTACATATTGTTAAGAATGAAGATCAACTTTCAACAATTAGAATTTGACGTTCACATTTTGGTACTAAAAACACAAAACCAACATCTTCAATCCGATTATCATTTCCAAAATTTTCCAATTTCAGTGTTGTTCAATTCCGGATGGTAAACAAAAACTAAGAAATACATTCAAACATAAAGGTACACGTTGGGTACCTTGCTGTGGTTTGACCACAAAAGAATAAAATCAAGCTTATATCTTTCAGTTTTGATCACAAAATAAGAAGGCAAAGGTGTCATGAAAAGTCAGTTAAATAAAAAGCTCAATAAACCGATCAATGAATATGGTAAACAGTAAATATAAATGAGAAGAAAATCAAACATAAAGGTACATGACGGGTACCTTACCGTGTTTTGACCACAAAACAAGAAAATCAACCTTACTGTGATACACCTTCTCCACTGTTTGGATTTCTTCTCAGACGATGCTGCAAAAAAAGTCCAAACGACGTCAAGAAGAAGCCTATTGACATAAGGCCATTGAAATAAAAAATAATAATTACGAAAATAAAAATTTGATACAAACTAACCCCGATGGAACTCGTCTTGAGACACCAATCTGTCATATTGTAACCCTAACCTGCAGATTATATATACCTAAAGCTAAGAAAACAGAAAGAAGAGACGATAAATTTTGGAAGAAAGGAATAATACAAGAACTTCTATTTGGTTGAAAGACCCAAAAACAGAGAAGCAAAAAAATACCTCAATCTTCATAAAGACAAACTTACAAACCTTAAAATTTTCTGTTCACTTGAGAGGGTTGCTGAAGAATTAGGTGTAGTATGCTTGGTAGTGCTTTGGTGGAGGACGGTGGACAGAGGGAGATAGATATGCATCAATATAGCTATGAAGAGCCGTGGATACGATGGAGAGAGCGGAATGGCTTCTTAATTGCTCTTCACCTTGAGATTTCAATATGAATCTAATTTGAAAAATCCAAATATGAGATAGCTATAGAGATGAAGAGGGAAACCGAGAGCGGAAGAATTTTAAAACTCGTTTGAGCCTTCTTGGGGTCTGCACTTACCTTAAGGGAGAAAGGAGAGACCTGTACATGAAAAAGAAAAACCCAGGCATACCGAAACACGCTAGTTGTGGAAGAAGCGTTAAAAGGACTTGTACATTGAGCTTAATATGTTGTCTTTAAGAGTTTTTTTTAGTTTATGCCTAAAGTAATGGTACCCCATGCTTAAAAGCTTGTAATTAAGACTTTTGTCTAAACCAATATATATGTAGTAATAGATATATAGGGTCGGGTTCAAATGAGGAGCGCATCAAAACGTGAGAACGTGAGGAGCACCGTCCATGTACAAAATCACATGTGATTCACAACACAAACCGCGGGACAAGCCGCGCGCTTTTGCAAACCGCGTAACAAACCGCGCGTGTCCAAAATGTTAATCACATATGATTTTTAGTCCTTGTGTTGTGAATCACATGTGATTTTGTACATGGACGGTGCTCCTCACGTTCTCACGTTTTGATGCGCTCCTCACATGAACCCTCCTCTATATATATATATATATATATATCTAATTATTTAAGTTCAGAGAATTAATTTCAAAAGAGTTCACATATCATAATTAATTAAGTAATGTTTTCAATTTTTTTGACAAACTAATTAATTATTTATCTTGTTCACTAATAAAAACATATATTGGCATTAATCATTTATTTATTTTGTTTAAATTAAAGAAAAAAATGAGAAGTGAATAACTCATTTTTAAAAAGGTTAATAGTTGGTTAATATAGATCCTCTAATCCATTTTCAAACCAATCAGGTTTTTAATAGTTAGGTTTTAGGGTTTGAATTTTTCAAACACAACATATATATGTAGATTAATACTCTTATCGACTATTTTCAATATATTTTTAATTTTATAAATTTATTAAATACCTATAGTGACTAAATGTCATCTCCACAGACTGTGAGTTTACTTTTTGTCTTTCCTCTAATAAAATCAAATTTTCTTTTAGTTTCCTTTTTTCTTAGTGAAAAATACATTTTTCTATAAAAAAAATCTATCAAATTTATTAAATACCTATATCGATGATAAGTTGTCCTTATAGCCCATCAGAAAAAATTTGATATATAGCAACTATACATCGTTGCTATAAACTACCAGTTTATTAGCTAATTTTTAAAAAAAAATTATATAATATTTACAGCGACGATATTTTGTCTCTATAAGGTAGTAGTTTATAAATTGTTCTTTAATTATAAAAATTAACCAAAAAATAAATTCCTGACTAAACTATTAAATACCTACAACGACGACATGTCGTCGCTATAACCCCAAAAAAAATCATCAAGGCGCCATTTTTTTCCCACCAAAATTTTCATCCTTAATTTTCTCTTCAGCAACAACTTTCTCGTCGCAAAAAATTCCAACGAACATTTGAGATTTTTTCACCTTTTAGCGACAAATAGTCGTCGCTATAGATATTTAAAGCCACAAACCAAAAATCGTCGCTATAGGTTGAAAGCCTCTGCATATTGCAATGAAGACGAATCAAATATTGCAGCCGCCTCTTCCCGTCGTCATTGTTGAGCGTTTGCTACTTCTAAAACAGGTTTGCTCTTCTTTTGTACATCTCTTTTTGGTGGGTTTCTGTTGGTCTTCTTCTGTGATCTATTTTTGTTGAATGTTGATGCTTGATAATTAAACATTTAGTAGTTTATTAGAATTAAATTTCTGCAAGGCACAGGTGTTGTGTTACTCTATTTTATGTTATTAGAATGATTTGTGACAACGTTTTCATAGTAAAAAAAACTAGAATCTACGAATATTTTCAGAGAGATGAACTTTTGAGACAAGAAAGTAGTGGTATTAATTAATTTATAAACCAAAACACTTGTTTGAATTAAATATTACATTCTTGTTGTTGGGGGTTGATGGTTTGTATGAATTAAATGCTAATAGTATCCAACATGTGCATGTGGGATCAAGAATGTCTTGAACGGTGGCACCATTTGACTATAAGAGATATTTTTTACAAAATTAATATTGATTTGGTGGTTAGTCCTTTGCTTTTGGTTTTACTAATTATTTCTCTTCCAAAACAATATACAGGATAAGATGCTTGCAGAACAAGAATCACAGACACAAGGGTTGTCCTCAACGTCTACTGTAAATGAGGCAGAAATTGTCTCAAATGTATTGGGTGAAAGTAATGGTCACAACACAGGACGAGGACGCAAGTTAAAGGGTGTTGCATCTCTTTTCGCTTCACAATCCCAATCTACCGCGATACCACCAGGAATGTACACGACTGAGGAGGTTCAAGAATTGGTAGACCAGTGCAATGAAAATGCTAATAGAGCTAATTTGAACCAACAAACTCTATTTGAGGCATTTATGAGAGTTAACCCTGAAGTCACCCTCCCACCAATGCATGAGTTAACCCCAATCAGTTTGCCAATGCCGCGACAACCACCACAACAACCACAACAACCACAAGAGACTGATAGCGGTGAGGATGAGCCAGATTTAGCCGATGACTAGAAATATTACCTAGTTTAGCACGTTTTGTTAGCTGTTAAATACTTTTTTATGTTTATTTGAATTATTTGGTTTGTTACCTTTAGTTTTTTAATTACGTTAAATTCATTTACAATGAAAGTTAGTATTGATTATAAATATATTTACAAATATATAAAATATGGCAGGTATGAAAAATTATATTATATATATATATATATATGACGATAACGACAAGTCGTCGCTAAAGGTTACCATACATTTTTTTATTAAAAAAATTTTGTCACTACAGAATATGGAGAAAAAACAAATAAAATAATTTTAAATTATAAGAAAATAATAATAAAATAAATAAAATTATTTGAAAAAAATATTTTTACTTTTAGCGACGACAATGACGTCGCTGTAGGTAGTGAAGTATAGCGACAACTTATATTGCTTCAAGAAAGTTACAGCAACAAACTTTCAGAGACGACATATTTAGCGACGACATATTTAGCGACGACAATTGTCGCTATAGGTCTATTGCGACAATTTGTTAACCTTTAGCGACGATATTTGTCATTGCTATAGCTTAGGTTTTTTGTAGTGACTGTTTCAATGGGAGTAGGCATAGGCAGAATAAGTATACAAAATTGCACCCATTTTCCAGCAAGGACTACATGCATGAACTCTTGCATATATAGACGACTGATTAAAGAATGAACGTATGGTTTTGGTTTCAGCATAAAGAAGACGATACAGAAGTACCGTGGCCATGCTAAGGCAAATGAAAGCTGCAATGAAATTGAACCCCAAAATCAGGTCAAATTTAAATATAGAAGTCTAGTTTTGACAAAAAGAAACTGTAAGATTGTACCTCAGCTCACAAACATTTCCATGTACTGTGGACCAATTGAAACATGATGCCACCGTCAGAGGCGGACCCCTTTGAGGGCTATTAGGGGCCATGGTCCCTGGGCTTTTTGTAGTTCCAAGTAGCAACAGTAAAAAAAATTAAGTATAAAAAATAAAAACTTTTATTTGGGCCCCTCCACTCTTGAAGTCCAGTCCACTAAATAGTCTAACCTAGTCCAGTCCGCTAAACAGTCAAAGCACCATGAACTCGTCAACATGCCTCAGCTCTGCCTCTCGGTTCTCTGTCTCTCGGTGACTCTCGCTTAGTCGCCCTCCTGTTCACAGACCACAATCGATTCCATCTCCATCGTGAGTAGAAGCTGAGAAGCAGTAAGCAACAAGCAGCAGTGCAGTGAAAGGCTGCTAATTTATGAAAGCCTGAAACCGAATTTGTAATATGTTGGGAGTAGCAGCAGCAGTATTCAATGGAAGAGGAAGAGAAAGAACAACAACCAAATCAGGTTTTCTTCCAACAACCCCTAAATCACATGTTTTCTTTCATTCTATTTAAGTTTTTAATTTTAAAGTGTCATTGCTCTTAATCTCATTACTTGTTTGAGTTTGAAATTGTTTGATTAGCTAGGTTTAAGTTTTAACTTTATTTGAAATTATTTGATTAGCTAGGTTTAAGTTTTAGCATTATTTGAAATTGTTTGATTAGCTAGGTTTAAGTTTTAACTTTATTTGAAATTGTTTAAAGTGCAATGAAGCTTACTTGTTTGATGCATCTATACCAATCAACAAGATACAATATGCAAAAAATCGAAAAAAATGCCTCAAAAATCAACCAAAAAACCCAAAGGATCTCTTGAAATGTATAAAAAAACTGAAAATTTTCGTCAAAATCAACCAAGAAACCTTGAAAAATCTCAAAATCAACCAAAAACCCTTGAAAATATCTCAAAATCAATCAAAAAAAAAACTTATAAAATCTCTCAAAACCAACAAAAAAAAACTTCAAATTTTTCTCAAAATCAACCAAAAAACTTAAAAAAATCCCTCAAAATTAAATTCCACGTAAAACACAATGGGCGAATTTGCGGGTCTTGGAAACAAATTATACTCGTTTATAGGATACATTATATAAAAATTAGCTTCGGCCCCCTTGCCTTGTGTTCCGCCCCTGATGCCACCATCATTCAAAAGAAGATAGAGCAACCTGAAACCTCACAACTGTGCTTTTTTAGATGCTAATTTAATTTTCTTTTCACGAGTTCCATATATAGCTCAATATATTTGTACGATGAATGGAATGTTGTAGGAAGCTTCTGGGACAAAATTTAGGATCGTGTTCACTAGACGAATTACTGAAGTTAGACTATAAGCTTGAACATAGCTTGACAACCATCAGGGCGAGAAAGGTATGCCAAACGCTACACTTTAATTGATCTAGTAATATCTTCATTGTTTCGTTTGGCTTCCATTAATAAACATTCCTTTGTTGATCACAGACTCGATTGTTCAAGTCTGAAATCGAAAATTTGAAAACAAAGGTTTGCATTTTCGTAGGTCCTTAGAGCATCTCCAACAGCTTTGCTAAAATAGAAAAAATTGAGTTTTTGTTTCCTAAACCTCTCCAACAGTTGTTTTCAATAATAGAAAAAAACTTGAAAATTTCCCAAGTTTAGATAATTCTCTATAACTTGGTGGTTTTATTCAATCCAACCAATGACATTAAACTTTTATCATTTTATATTTGGTTTTTTTTTTCTAAAGTGTATTAGAAAGATAAATTAGAGAATATTATATATATATATATATATTAATATAATTTGTGTTAAAATCGCTAAAATAGAAAATCTGTTGGAGATAAATGTAACTCTTTTTAGAGATTTTAACTTTTAATTCTTTATTTTACATAAATTATAGCAAACGTGTTGGAGATGTTCTTAGAACCTAAAACATCAATAGCACACAACCCTCCTTTTACACCCTTGTCATGTCCAGGAGAGGTTCCTCTTGGAAGAAAACACAAGATTATGTCAACAAAACACAAGCTTATGCGAAAAGGTTCGTATATTCTTTGCCTGTCTATAGAAGTTAAAACCCTATTGCGTTACATATCATTTAATTAGTTGTTTCATGACTTCTAAGAAAAGTAGATGGTTGTGAAAAGATCAATTACTACAAAAGATGATGAATAAAATAGAGGCAAAAAAATTCCTTTTGTCCTTTGGATCCCAAGAAAAGTATTCTTCTTCTAATGAATGATCCATTCAAATCATGATATTCATACATCTATTTAGCTGTTTTGTACGATTTTAAACGTGTTGTTGTTGATCAGGAGATACATACTACTACAAGCAGGGAAAGTATCCAGAATTCGGAGGTAGAGACGGAATTATTCATTGGTTCGCGCCTCTCTCGAAGTCCTCGATCAAGAGTGATGAAGTTGAGCTAAAGTAGAACTACTTTCCTATCAAAACCGCTTTGTTGGTTTACAAGTGTAGCATCAACCAGAAGAATATAATAAATGTCACTTTGTAATGCATAAATTATATGCACATATATGGAATGAAGGTCAGGTATAGCACATAGGGGAGAATTTAAATGAAAACTCATTTTTCATTGTGCATATGAGGACAAATCATAGTCATTGATCAACAATTAGAAAACTAAGCAATGGTTAAAATAAAATAACATTAATTGAGAAGTGATTAGGAACAAAATTGGAAATTTGAATCACCGTCTGCCATATTTGACTATTTATTTATTTTTTTAATTAAAAAAACTTTTACCTTCTTAAAGTTTAATATAAATTATCATAAAAATTACTAATATTTTAATCAAACAAATCATATCAACAAACAAGAATTTCGTGCTTTTTGATACGACATCCATCTCGATATACTTTTTTTTAACCATTTTTTACGTGAAATGCTATATATGTGTTATATTCATTATGAATATGTATGCACGTCCTCGGGTGTCCATATTCAGTATGAATAACAAAGGTGGACGTTCATTCACTATTCATGATGAATAATACAGTATTCAGGATGAATAATACAATATTTAGGATGAATATTATTCACCCTGAATGTTGTATTATTCATCCTGAATGATACATTATACACGATGAATATTAGAATAATGACTCGTGAAGGTATGAACACATGACGCACTCTCTTTTGTTCCTCGATTCACAACTAAAACTTAGTTTTATTCATTATGAATATGTATGCACATCTCCGGGTGTCCATATTCAGTATGAATAACAAAGGTGAACGTGCATTCACTATTCATGATAAATAATACAGTATTCAGAATGAATAATACAACATCCGGATGAATAATACACGAATTCATGAATCGAGTATTATTCATCTTGAATGTTGTATTATTCATCCTAAATGATACCACTACTAAATGAAAGACTTTTACCTACGAAATTTTTCCTGGAAAATCTGTCGCTAAGGGTGATTCGTCACAAAACCGTCACAAAAGTTGGTGGGTAAATTTTTGGTGGGTAATGCAAATTAGTGACACACTACCCAGGGATTCTCTAGGTGATCCATGGGTATTTTCTCGAAAAACATTGAATTTTACTGAACCATTCGTATTTTCTGGGTGATCCCTAGGTAATCACCGACGAAAATTTCTCTGGGTGAATTTTATGGGTAAAAGTCATTTGTTTTGTAGTGTACGTTATTCATGATTAATAATACATGAATGACCCGTTAAGGTGTGGAGACGTGACGCTCTCTCCTTTGTTTCCCGGTTCACAACCGAAACTTGAGAGGTTTTCGATTCATCTCGATGGGTGTTGGGTTATGGTGATGAATAATGCGATGCCTTAAGACGTTGAAGAAAGTGTTGAAAAATGTGATGTCGGGTTACGGACTTACGGTGCCGAGGTATTGTACACATTTGAACGTACATAAATATTCATAATGAATATAACACATATATAGAGATGGATGTCATATCAAAGAACACGGAATTCTCGTTTTTTTGATGTAATTTGTTTGATTAAAATATTAGTAATTTTTAAGATAATTTATTTTAAATTTTAAGGTGGTAAAAGTTTTTAATTAAAAAATAAAATAAAAATTAGTCAAATATGGTAGGCGTAAGATTGAAATTATCTTCCTTTTTTTACCCCTAATCACCTTAATTAAAAACTCTATTTAATATGAGTTGTTAGATCAATAGAGATGGAGGGTTCGAGATTCGTCCTCACGTGCACTATCAAAAATGAGTTTTTATTTGAATTTTTCTCATACCACACGCGCTCACACACACATACACACACATATATATATATATATATATATGCTCTTTGTTGTCGATAATTTTGGTGTGTTATGATTCATAGTGCATCCTGATTAATAATTACATTTTGTTAGTGATTCATATTAATTAACAATATTACCAACTAATGGAGTTTCATCGAGACCTTTGTTTTGACGGTCATAGACAAATGCATCTTACCTATGATGAGTTTTTCCTTCAACATCAATCCAAGTACCGTCTGCACACCTTTCCCTAAACACTCTTTAACTTGCCTTTTCCAATGAGGTTTAGCGAGTTGCCAAAGGAAAGTCGTTGCTTTCATCGTTTGGGTTTACTTATTTGTATCCACCGTCTACGATCTACCTTTGGAGTCTCTTGTAGCCCGTCTCTCAGTTTGCTCAAAGTATTAGCCGATCGTATTCTTAGGATATATCTTGTGCATTTATTTATATTTATTGTCAATATCCTTCCCTTAATTATCGGGATTTTCTGTTTGTTTCCCGTGTATATATATATATATTGTTTCATTATCAATGAGAAAAGAGAGTTTTGCCTCTCTTTATGGTATCAGAGCCCTGATTGGGTCTTCTTTCCTCTTTCTCTCGTCAACCCTAAATTATGTCGCCCCACCCCCTCTTCTGCCTACCGCCGCCGCTAATCACCTACCTCACAATGATGGGCTCTAGCGATAACATCCGAGGACCCAAGGCTCCTTTTCATCCGGCATTCGGAGTAAACAATATCAAGAATTCAATTCCCCTTCTCGTGGACCAAGGCGATGGTCACTACGCGTCGTGGGTGGAATTATTTCACATTCACGCATGCGTGTACAATGTTCTCGATCACATCAACCCAAAGCCGCTAGCCCAACCGACGTCGATGAAACAACATGGACCCGTCTTGATGTCGTCATAAAGCAATGGATCTATGCTACCATATCAACCGACCTCCTCCAAACCATTATGAAACTGGGAGCTTCCGCCCAAGAACTATGGAATCGTCTCGAAGAAATCATTCAAGATAACAAGGCCACTTGTTCTGTCTACTTGGAAGAACAATTTAACACCACCCGTCTCGACGCCTTCTCCAACATCTCTGATTAATGTGCTCGTCTGAAGAATTTGGACGATCAACTCGCTAGTGTTGGCAATCCGATCTAAGAAAATAAAATGGTTCTCCAACTCGTCTCCGGTTTGACAAAAGATGACTATGACACTATTGCCACCTTTATCCAACAATCTGACCCCTTACCAAGCTTCAACAATGCTCGATATCAATTGTTGTTGGAGGAAACACGACGTTCAAAACAAGAATATGATGTCCCTCAAACCCTCATCTCTCAGCGATCAGACACTCCAACCGCCCAAGTCAAGTCACCAGCGCGTGAAAGCATCAACAGCCCCTACCGTGGCAGCAGCTATGGCGTTTATCGTGGTGGCTGTCACTCGTCTACACTTGGAAACCGAAGCCGAGGTCGAGGACGTGGCTGTGGTGTTCAGCCTCAATACCCTTGGCCCATGGCCGCTTGGTATAACCCGAATCAGTGGGTTGCGCCGCCTACCCGTACCCCACGACCCAATCCAACTCGCAGCCGGGTCTTCTTGGGTGTGGCCCTCGTTACCGTCAACAACAACCTATCCATCAAGCACATCTCACGACTGGCTCAACACTGCTCACGACAATATCATGACGCCTACAGAACTTGAAGGGGATTTCCATACCATGCAACTCAACCCGCCGGGCGATTCTTGGTACATGGACACGGCCTCCACATCATACCTCGCTAGAGGTTCGGGTAATTTTTCTCACCTATTTTCTTTAAGTAAACCGAGTTACGTTCTCGTAGGCAATGGTAACAAAGTTCCAATTCTTGGTCATGGCTCCACTACATTATCTCACTAAAACAACACTTACTCACTCAATACCGTATACCACGTTCCTAAAATCATCAAACCTTATTTATGTCCGAAAGTTCACTCGTGACAATCGTGTTTCTGTTGAATTTGACCCTTTTAGTTTCTCTGTGAAGGATTTTCCAACGGGGATATACTCACGAGATGCAGCAGTTTGGGTGAACTATATCCCCTCACTCAAGCTTCAAGCGTCCACAACTCTCTCGTTGCTCTTCACACCGTTATCCCCGTCAACATGGCATAATCGTCCCGGACACCCGGGATCATCTGTTTTTCATTTATTTAAGCATAGTCAATTTATTTCTAGCAATAAACTTAAAGATGCTACTTCATGTAATGCCTGTTCTTTGGGCAAACACTGTCGTTTAAGTTTTTCATTATCTCAAACCATCACTTATTCTCCGCTTGACATTATTCTTGGTGATTTGTGGACCTCTCCCGTTACTTCTACATTAGGTCATAAATATAATCTTGTGCTTCTTGACGATTTTTCGCATTTCATTTGGACGTTTTCTTTAAAAACAAAATCTCAAGCTTTTATGATCTTTTTGCAATTCCACGCGCACATTCAAACGCAATTCGAAAAGAAAATAAAAATATTTCAATGTGATAATGGACGTGAGTTCAATAACTCCTCGTTTCACCAACTTTGTGTGAACCACGAAATGCAATTTCGGTTCTCTTGTCCATACACCTCCCCTCAAAATGGCAAAGCCGAAAGAATCATCCGCACGAACAATACATGATTCGAACTAAGCTCATTCAAGCCTCTCTTCCACCCTCCTATTGGAATTACGCTAGCTCTAGCTCTTGCAACCTACTTGCTAAATATCTTGCCATCCACTACGATTCAAAACAAGACACCCACCGAAATACTCTATCTTCGAAAACCCACCACTCGCACTTACGAACTTTCTGGTGGTTATGCTACCCGAACATCACTTCTACCAACTTTCACAGGCTTGTACCTCGTTCTATTCCTTGTGTGTTTCTCGGATATCCTACAAACCACCGCGACTATCTTTGTCACTCTTTATCCAGTAATCAACAGATTATCCCATCATGTCACCTTTACCGAAAACGTCTTCCCATTCACAAAAATTCAAAAAATACCCACCCCCTCATATGATTTTCTACACGACATCCCTCCATCACCCTACTTAATACACCACTCCAACTCTCTCGTCTCTCAAGCACACCGATACACGCCACCCCGACCCCCATTTTAGCCCATCTAGCGATTCTAGTCCCACATGGTTTGCTGTCCAATCCCCACCATCGGCCCATCTCTCACCTACGGCCCACTCCAGCAACCCTATATCACCCGCCAGCCAATCCTCGGCCCAATCCTCGTCCCAATCCTCAGCCCAATCCAACCCTTTCAGCCCATCTACAACTCCAATCCAACTCGCTGTCAACCCCACCCCCACACCTTCCACATCCAATCTTCATCTAATGCAAACTCGTTCCAAAAGCGGAATTTTCAAACCCAACAACCTATTCTCGCTTCATACACAAACTCTTTCTCCTATCCCCGCAAATCGAAACTTTCCCTCCTTGACCATAATTGGAACGATGCCATGCACCCCGAATTCAATGCTTTACTTAAAATACTTAGGATTGTATTTTCGCCATAAATTCCGTGCAGACGGTACCCTTGAACGGCATAAAGCTTGACTCGTCGTAAATGGCAACTCTCAGCAGGTAGGGGTGGACTGTGACGAAACATTCAGTCAAGTGGCCAAGCCCGCCACAATACGTACAGTCATGAGTCTTGCTTTGGGACGCAACTGGCCGGTACTTCAACTTGATGTTAAAAATGCATTTTTATATGGCGACCTACACGAGACTGTTTACATGCATCAACCACCGGGATTTTCTCATCCATCTTATCCGGGTCACGTTTGCAAACTTCGCAAGTCCCTCTACGGGCTAAAACAGGCCCCACGCGCTTGGTACCAAAGGTTTCCACAACATCTCATTCTTCTGGGTTTTACGTGTAGCAAAAGCGACATTTCCTTATTCATCTTTCACCGACGCAATGATTATGCCTACCTACTTCTATATGTCAACGACATTGTCCTCACGGCGTCATCGAATAGCCTCAAAACCAAGATCATCACCGCCCTTAAACGGGATTTCGTGATGACGGACCTTGGTGCCCTCACGTACTTCTTGGGCATTTCGGTCAAACGTAAGGCCACTAGCATGTTTTTGTCTCAACAAAGTATGCCGAAGACATTCTCAAACGAGCAAACATGGACCAATGCAAGCCCGCTGCCACCCCTCTTGACACCAACTCGAAGTTAAGTGCCAACGTCGGTCAACTCGTTACCGATCCATCCACCTACCAAATTTTTGCCGACGCACTCCAATACGTCACCTTCACTCGCCCGAATATTGCTTACGTGGTCCAATAGGTATGCCTCTTTATGTATGCTTTGCGTGAACCGCATTTTAAAACTCTCAAGCGCATCTTTCGGTATCTCAAAGGTACCCTTCATCTCGGCCTGTACTTGTACCCATCCGCCAAGTCCCAACTCATCGCTTACACCAATGCAGATTGGGGCGGATGCCCGGACACTCGTAGATCCACCTCCGGTTACTTCATTTTCTTGAGCGATAACTTGATCTCGTGGTCCGCCAAAATGCCAACCTACAATATCGCGTTCCACCGCCGAAGCTGAATATCGGGGCGTTGCTAATGCAGTCGTTGAATCTTGTTGGCTTTGGAACCTAGTACTTGAGCTTCACACGCTCCTTCAGCGATCCACGCTCGTGTACTGCGACAATGTCTCAGATGTTTATTTATCCGATAATCCGGTCCAACACCAATGAACAAAACATATAGAAATGGACACACACTTCGTCCGTGAAAAGGTTGCTACGGGACAGGTTCGAGTCTCTCACATCCCATCCACCTTCTAATACGCAGACATGTTCACGAAGGATCTCCCATGACAATTATTTATTGACTTCAGATCCAAT
Source organism: Saussurea involucrata (assembly GCA_033807775.1). Lineage (NCBI taxonomy): Eukaryota > Viridiplantae > Streptophyta > Magnoliopsida > Asterales > Asteraceae > Saussurea > Saussurea involucrata. The sequence goes on along the minus strand of CM066315.1, from coordinate 61,491,502 downwards.
TTGAGCATTCGACCTCCTCAAGCTCCAACTGCAGGGGACTGTTAGCCGATCATAATCTTAGGATATATCTTGTGCATTTATTTGTATTTATTGTTAATATCCTCCCCTTAATTATCGGGATTTTTTCAGTTTGTTTCCTGTGTATATATTGTTGCATTATCAAATGAGAAAGTCACAAAGATATTTTCCTCTCTTTACAAAGGTAAGGGTTTTTTTTTCATGATCGTTTTGTAGGTGGTTGTCTCCAACTTTCTGTCCAATGTGGGGACGAACGCCTTAGGAAATCTTTTTTTATAACAAAAGTAGAAAATCACAAGACAAAAACGGGACAAAGCCCTCCAAACAAAGAACCGTTGTGCCTTCCCAAAACATGCTTGGGAACCACTCTAACAATAAAAGCTTTCTAAACCCCTTTACACTTTCAAAAACCCAACTTCCCAAAATAAAACCCCCTATACAACTCCCATATAGACAAAAAGTAACAAAGGTAATAAAAATTTCCTGTGTTGTTTAGACTTTACAAAATCCAAATTAGTAGTCCTCCTTGAAGAAGCCCGATCCACTTTCCCACTTTGATCTCAATTATGTCTGATGTTTGCCCTATGTCACACTTGAACATGGTAGAGGTGAATCATTGTGCGGTTATGCTCTTTTAGGTTCTTTGTGGGGGACAGATTGACGTTTCTAACACACATTCAATCATACCCCACTGATTTCTTTTATTTCTTTGCAGTGAGTAGGGCCTCTTTCTCATTGATTCGGTCATGTGGTAGATCATTTGATCGTGTTAGAGTCCTACATTGGCTAGACTTGTACACTTTACCCGTCTAGTCTCCATTGAAATGACATGTTAGAGTTCCATATCAGTTAGCCTTTGACACCTCTTTTCAATATATGTGGAACCCTAGATCATCGAGTCCCACGGAAAAATGTCCTAAATGGTTGATGATGTGTTTTAAAAATAACCACATGCATACACCTATCGATCACCTGGAGCATTGTGTAAATACTAATTCTGCTATAAATCGTGAAGTAATTACATGAATAACACAAAGGAGGATCGGTGATTTTTAATTGAACTTCAAATTAAATCGAGGACAGTATAAAATGATACAAAAATTTAAACTAACTATAACATGAAAATAACTATGAAATTGTAATTAAATATTCTAAGGCATTACAACTAAGTTGATGTAGCGGTGTCAAATGGATTTATTTAGTGTGAATTTATCTTTTGAAAAAACTTAAAACCCTCTTTCGAGATGGAATGAGCCTATCCAACTAAGCAGACAGCTCCTTTCATGACACCAGACTCAACTAGGAGCGTTAATGTAACAACCCACCCTTTTCAATTAACACAAAACATGTATTCATACAATACAAACCATATAAGTCACATGTTAGGTCTCAAAGTCCAAAATTATACAATATTACAAAAGTCACTACAAACTTTTTGCTAAAGATAAACACATATGACATATCTAATTATAGAGAGATCAAAACCAATATCATATAGCATCTTCAACTTGCACATATAATATCCCGACACACAACTTCACATATTTCCTTTACCCTTATCTAATACCCGTACTTGTCCTAAAATATATATTTTGAAAACAAAATGAGGGTTAGACCAATTGGTCTAGTAAGATAATCCCTATTAAAATGTAAACAATATTATGAAATTATTAATATAAAACATTTATCAATAAACCAACCGTTGGCACTCTGGCACAACTCACCAGTTCACTCAGTTGGTCTTCAAGCACGTACAATACAATCATAACATTGCTGGCGTTCTAGCACAACGCACAACGCAATAATAGTGAAGCTGACATTCTAGCACAGTGTGATAGTGTTGCTGGCAATCTAGCACAACACGATAAATTTAGCTGGTGTTCTAGCACATTGTGATAATTGTAATACCGAAATGTATGCAACGGTAACCAATCCACATAAGCATTACATTCCATATAAAAATTAACAAATTGGTATTATACGGTAATACTCGCTTAACCGACACACACGATCACCACCGATATCAAAATTCAAAAACGAACGAACGAACGAATCTGGATTAAACACATAAGGTTAAAATCTATATGATATACTCTTATTCCAGTACCGTAAACGACACCTCGAACGCCCCCAAAATGAACCAAGGAACAAAACCAAACAAGCCACCTCCAATGACTTGCGTGGCTTTCCGCACGACTTTAGGTCACGAGAAAACCCGCACAACCCATGGATGGGTTCCCTTCGACCTGCAACAAATCCCTGCACCCTCAAACTCACATCAATCTAAAAAACCAATTGATTTCCATGAACCAAATGCATGGAAAACTTGAATTAACACATTCTAAACCTGCAACAACATTCTCCATCAAAGGTGCAATCATCTAAACACGAGAAATCAACTGATCTACACATGGCTTAGATTGAACCATTATTCGCACTTGATATTCCATTTATAGGAACTCGGAGGATAGAGATTAGTGATCGAGCTAGCTACATGATTAGTTGGCTCGAGCCATTACTCATATTTAGTCTGCCATGTTCTCTATGAGACACTTTACATACATGACCACACTTTTGAGTATGGAATGTTTTCCATCATTTATGGTATTGAAACTTACCCATGTTTTGAAGTATTTTTAGATAATAGAGTTTTTGTCCATGTTTACAATACTTGGACCTTATTTATTTACGCTTGGAGTGAGTATTAAGATTTTGATTCCATGAGTAAATGGATGCTTCGGTCGTTGAGATTTAACTACGAAAATAGTGGGTTTTGGAAGATGGTGCTTTTACAATAAATTAATACATTTAATTTGAAAAATTATACTTTAAATTAAGCATTCTTTCGATTTATCATTTTACAATTATGATGAAAAATGCTTTTACTCGGTAGGTGTTAAGCCTAACTAGACATGTCCAAAAGGACGGGCCGGGCTAGCCTGGACCGGGCTTTGGGCGGGCCCGGGCCCAAGTACTGTTCACGGGACCGGGCTTTGGGCAGGCCCGGGCCGGGCTTCGTGCAATAGGGCTGGGCCTGATCAGGCTTATCAAAAGACCGGGTCTACCGGGCCGGGCCGGTACCGGGCCCAAAACCGGGCCTAAATCGGGCCTTGGAAAAAAATTGTATTTTTTGCATTTTTAGTAAATATTATTCGTATCCACTATAAAATACTTAACTGGGTCACTCAAACATACTTAAAAATACGTTCTATTAGAATTTCATATATAAAGAAAAATACGTTCTATTAATTTTATATAAATTATAAAGAAAAATACATTTAAATAAGTACATTTATTGAATTATAAAGAAAAATACCTTTAATCCTCGTCCTCGTATGGTGGATAGTATGCAATAGTTCCGGTCGTTTTAAGTCTATTAATAGCCGTAAGATCATCGAGTTCATCAACATCGAGTTGTTCTTCAGGGTCGATCTCGTCGTCGTCGTAATGTGATACATTACTTTCACAATCGGTACTTGTCGGGGTACTTAGTTGTTGGGCACTTTCGTTTTCAAAAATATTTTCTTCAACTACATCAAGCTCCATCTCTAGGGTTGTTCGGTCTTGAATTCTTTCAATACTATCCAAGTAGTCCTTCAAACAAATGCAAGCTTCTACTGACTCCGGGCTTAATCTTGTCCGACGGGCCGAAATGATCCTGCCACTAAGAGAAAAAGCGGACTCCGAAGCTACGATACTAGCTTGGACTGTTAGTATATCACGGGCCATTAATGCCAAAACCGAAAATGCTTGTTCTCTTTCTTGCCAAAATCCTAATATGTTTAATTCTTCAAAATTATCAACTTGAGCATTCCAAGAGAAATTAGTATTCATATAAATTTGTAATTCATTGAGATTACTGTCATATCAGGATTTTTTACTTGATTCATTTTGCACCTCTTTCATTAAAGATGTCATTAAGTCTTTCCGGTTTTGGCGATGACCACTACTAGAAGAACCCGACGCAAATAGTGGTTGTTGGTGTGCGCCCCCATGTCGGACTTTATAAATTTCAAATAATTCTAAAAACATGTTATTAAATAATGTTTTTCTTTTCGTTGAAAAAGTAGAATTTGTGGACGTATCTAAACCAAAAGCTTGACTTATTCCAGTAATTAAAACCTCAACACCAACAACCTTTAGCCACGGGTTTAACGCCGCATCACAAAGAAAAGAAAAAGGGATTTTTCTAAAATATTTTAACAATTTTGTTTTCATTGTAACAATCATATTCGACCAATGGTCTTCTCTATCCTGGTACGCTCTAATTTTGTTTGCTAAAATATATATTTGATTTAAAACTAGAGGACTTGTTGGATAATAAACACCAGATAAGTAAGTTGTTGCGTTTTTAAAATCACCCAAAAGATCGTATAATCCCTCAATCACGACCCAATCCCACTCTACAATAGAATTCCGTGGGTAATGAACATTATAAATTGAAATGTAATAAATTTTTTGTGCACACAAATTTTCGATCATTTGATATGTCGAATTACATCGAACGGGCATATCATGAGCCGGTCCCAAAGCTCGCCATCCACATTCCTCGCAATATTTTCTAAATTTTATTTGCATTGATTTACCTTTATTAAAAATTCTCCATAACATAAGTCTAAATTTGGTTAGCGTGTCACTGCGTTGTCCTAAACCGTCTTGAACGACTAAAATAATAATGTGGGCAACACAACGTGTATGAAATATTTCACCATCCAACAACATAGGGGTTAAAGCACATTTTAATATATCCACACATGCAGTATTATTACTAGCGTTATCAAATGAAATGCTAACGATTTTATTTGAAATATTATAAAAAACAAGTGTTTTTTTTATAATTGAAATTTGACGTTCATCCGAATGTGGCGAACCAAACGTTTCAAACGATATTACACGTTTGACCAATTGCCACAACTCCATCCAATGTGCCGTTATACATATATAAGAATGTAGCAATCCGTGTGGTGCGCTCCACACATCACAAGTTAAAGAAATGTTGTTAGGCATTTTATCAAACATGTCTTTCATTTCATTTTTAGCATTTTTCCACAATTTTAATGCATCATGTCTAAGAGTTTGACGGCTTACCGGAGTGTAGCGAGGTTGTAGACATTTTTGGATCATTTTCGTCATACGCGGATTGACGAAATGTCCGAACGGCAACCCCATTTGAATAACACATTTTGTTGTTAATTCCCGGGCCAACATGTTATCGTACGACCATATTTGACCTTGGTTGTCAAGTATGGGTTGACTTGAATCACCTCCGGACTTGAGTGCCTTGCATGCGCCATCGGTGTGCCTCTTTAAGGTCGAGTTTCCCGAGAGCGCAAGGAGAAGTCCACACCTTTTGCATTGTGCCTTTTTATTCCCGTCGGTGAGAACCACCATATTGAAATAATTCCAAATATCGGATTTTCGTCCGTGCTCGGCAAGAACTTCTCTAATTTGTAGGTTTGATGAACTACCGCCGGCCATTTTGAGTGAAGGATGGAAAAATTGAAAGAACGAGAAGTTGTATGAAATGAACACGAGAAAGCGAGAAATCAAGAATTGTAAGCGAGAATTGCGTTTTTTGCGTTTTTGTATGTTGGTATCAAACTCAATACATCCACTACCTATTTATAGTGTTTTGGAGGCAAGAAAAACACAAAAAAACGGATCTAAACGGCTATAAACGGCTCTCTCTAACGGCTATAAACGGCTATTTTTTGAATGTGTACCGGGCCGGGCTTAAACCGGGCTTAGGACCGGGCCCGGGCCGGGCCGAGATTTTCAGCAAAAACAAGGCCTGTTAGGGCCCCGGGGGGCCAAGACCGGGCTTTGGGCGGGCCGGGCTGGGGCCGGGCTTTGGGCAGGCCGGGCTTCGGGCTCTTGGCGGGCTTTTTCGGGCCCGGGCCCATTTGGCCATCTCTAAGCCTAACCCTTTTTATTTGATGAATTAGATGCTAGATTGAGACTCGAGAATGATCTAGCTATTCGATGGCGTCTTCTGGATTTGGTGAAAACAACTATTATTGGTGATGAATAGGTTTTAGCATCCAAACATATATATATGTTTATTTGAGATTTTGTAGGCGGTGGTTGTCATCATTGATCCTCGTAGACAATATCTAGCAAGTCCTTATGAGGTTGGATTCAAGTCTGTTAAAGCAAGGAAATTGGGTAAGTAATTTTGTGTTGTTTTTTATGTTTTTTATATTTTATGCTTATATTCTCCTTCAAGTATAAACACGATCAGAGGCGGACCCAAAAAAGTCTTCAAGCAGTGGCATCATTGAACCAAAATGGTGAAAGTTATAGAAATTTTTCACAAAATCATAATAGATTAGTTGGTTGCATTTGCGAATGCAATGTCATGGGTTCGACCCTTGCTGCTTTTCTCCAAAAAAATTTTAACAGAAAAGCATATATAATATCTGAAAAGGGGTATATTGCTAAAAACGGGATTCAAATCCAAGGCTTTTCGGGAAAGACACTTGACTTAGGGGCCGTTTACCAAACACTTACCCGGATAAGCGCATACCAAGTCACATTACCTACCGGATTGATATGGCAAGGACCAAAAAACTTACCCGGTAAAAGCGAATGAAAGAACCTAGAGTCTTACCCTGGTAAGTGAGAGCGACGACTCTTACCACGATTAGCGCTTATCGGGTGAATTGTTGCATACGAAACCGATTTGGCGAACTAAAATCTTACCCGCTATGTAAGTGATAGTGTTAAATTTGACCGGTAATTAGCGCTTACCTGGGTAACCATTTGGTAAACGGCCCTTAGACTAGCTCAACCAAGCGAACTTCTGTCATAAGTATAGTTTAAAAACATATAGGGGCGCACAACAAAACATTACGATGGCACCCTTCACTACTAACGGAACCATGAAGCGGTGGCATGTGCAACCGTATGCCCCGCTAAACATTTAGTTTCTGAGGAGAGCCTGATATTGTTCTCCACACACTCTTACATTTGCTTTAAGCTTTCTACTGTATATAGAAGGCATGTTAAGTGTCGACTTGGTAATCAACTACTGCCTCCCAACAATAAGTTTTTTTTTAACAGAAACCGGGATTTTATTAAAAGCTAGCAACCAACTAGCAAAAGAGGGAGCAAAACATTACAAATTCGTGATACAGACAGAAGGGTGAAATCTCCACGTCAAGGGATTTTTGAAACTCCCGTTACACCTAGCTAATAACCAACAAAACGATTTTTCCACAATTTGATCCAGGAGAGAATCTTTACGAGGGGGAACATTATAAAAAACGCACATGTTTCGAAAACACCACAAACAGTAACAACTCACAAAAACGATTGCTTGTATCGCTTCCTTGACTTTACGATCTTTGTAAGCTGAATTGACCGCGTTGAGCATCGATTCCAATGATTTATCGGGGGGGTAAAGAGATCCACCACCATATCTCGACGAATCTCCACACTTCCAGCGCCACTAGACATTCGAAAAGAACGTGTTTTATTGTTTCTGGGTTATCCCGCAGACTGGGCATAAAATAGAGTCGATGTCCAGCTTTCTTTTGCAAAGGTTAACTCGGGTAGGAGCACTATCTAACATAACCCTCCACATTTATATGTTTACTTTAGGAGGTGACAATGAATTCCATATTGTTTCTTTTCCACCCACACCTAAATATTGAATTTCGATAATATGTGTAACATCCCGAGTTTTCGTTATATTATTTTGTGAATTTCAAATTAACTTGGGGTTAAGTTTGTAATTGTTTAAAAGTGTTGTTGGAATAGATTTTCATGTTGAAGGTTTGTTGTGCAATTCTTTGAAAGTTGGAGGTTTATTTGGTAAGATGGTTAATGACTCATGTTTAAACTTGTGAGGTGTCATTATTTTAGCTATGTAAGCTAAGTAAATTGAGTTTTGTGAGTGTGGCTTGTGTGTTGTGTGTGTGTTTTACGGCTTCTTGAAAGAAAAAGAGAGAGACCGAAAGATAGAGAAGAATCAAGAGGAGACAAAGATTTCAGTTAAATTTTGGGAAGAAATTGAAGAATCATAAGGTAACTATATCATTGAATTCTTCATCTTCTTAGATTAAAGCTTTCTATGGAGTTTTTATGTTGGGTTTTGGTAAATTTGATGATAAAGGGAATCTGAGTTTTAGGATATGATAAGATAAGTGTATTAATCATATCTGCAAATTGGCATAAACAAACATGGATTAAAAGTATAAAAATCTGGGTTTTAGATGAACTTAGTGGACTGAGACTTGGATGAACATCATCGAAGTCGCAATAGGCAATTGCGACTTGGAGTCGGAGTCGCAGCAGACCATTGCGATTCGGCTTGAAATCGCAACAGTTGGTTGCGATTCGGAGTGAAATCGCAATGGGCAGTTGCGACTTGGCACTGTAGTCGCAACCGTGGATTGCGACTTGGGGTGAAATCGCAATGGCGAGTTGCGATTTGAGGATGAAATCGCAACCGTTGACTGCGATTTGGAATTGGGATCGCAATAGAGGACTGCGACTTTAGTTGGTTGCGATTTGGAAGTGAAATCGCAATAGGTGATTGCGACTTCAGTTCATTGCGATTTAAGATGTGATTTTAGAAATTAAGGATTTTCAGTTATAGAGGATTCTGTTTTGATGATTGATATCAGTATATGTAATTGAATAATACAATAAGCTGTGGTAGTGAAGAAAGGAGCCCTTACGTGTTAAAGAGGATTAAAAGGAGTAATAACGCATCAGGTGAGTTTATTCAACTCTCTTTAAAATTCAGTAATTAATCTTGAATTAGATGCTTTATATGTATGCATGAATATGTCTTATGTGGATTTGATTAAATTAGAGATAAGCCAAGAGGGCGATTAAAAGTTGTGTTATGTTGGTTACCATGTTAAAGTTTCCAAGATGAGTTATATATGAAATTGATGAACTAGTATTTATTATAAATCTTGCATGCTAAGTTTGATTATTTACTACATGAAATTACTTTGTGGTTATGAACTCTAAATATAATTTGAAGCTTGATTGAGATATTAACTTCCATGCTAAGTCAAAGAGGAGATATTAATATTCTTGATATTTTATATATATATATATAGAATATGTTCGGATAAATGATATACTGTATGCTGGACGCATATAGTAGTATCGGTTATTACATATATTATATTATGTGATTATGTGCTTTTACTAAAATAGGCATCCGGTCACCGAGGGCACTTGGGTACGGTATGATGGGAACCGATTACTCGCCATAGACCAAAGGGATGTAATTTTAGTAATTGGGTGAACCTTGAATCATGAGTCTCGATTTGAGTATCGCGATATTATAATCCCATGGGGACCATTGATTCTGAGGTGGAATGTGGAATAAGCAGAGTTTGCTTAATGATTCGCATTTCGATTTGGGAAGATCGGAGATTTCCCCGTGATGAGAGGAAGATTAGAGACAGGCATAAAGTAATTTGTAATCTCTACTTCCTGATTAAGAAATAGGCAGGTTTTGACTTGAAATTTCTTGTGTGTGATTATTTGATTATGAATCTGGAACGATTCAGAGTTAACTCTTAATTTGTTGTTGCGATTAAATGAGTTAGTCGTAGGAAATTGGGAGTGGGGTAGATTCCCCGATTTGAAAAGGAGTTGTCGTACGGTAAGATGGGTGAGAACAGGTTTGAGTTATCTGTTCATGTTTTAATTATTAAATTTTATTTTGATTTGAGTATCCTCACTAGGCGAAAGCCTAATGTTTCAAGTTGAATCTTCTTACCAGGTACAAGCTCCGGGAAATAGCGGGAATGAGAGACGAGAACTTTTGGAAAGATTCAGACTTAGAGATACCGGAGGATCTAGAGATTTTGGTGCTTTTGGGACAGTTGTTTAGATAACTGGATTAATCTGATTGTTATGTTATGATTAGATTAATAAGTTATTTAAGTAATGACGTTTGTATATAGAAACCTTACATTTGATCCTCAGGTTATATAAGTTTGAAAGTTTTTGATCATAACTTGTGATAAATTTCAAGGTTTAAATTGACCCTGTTTTTAGGGTGTTTCAGTATGGTATCAGAGCTTTAGTTTAAGCGAACTAGGTATGAATTTGAGATACCTAGACTTAAGCTGAGATGAGTTAAGTTATGATCCGTGAGTTTTGGGTAGAAGTACTAAGAATGGGTAGTCTTAAAGTCGACAGAAATACGCGAAGTTGGTACTGTAACAATGGTAATGAGAATTCTCATGTATGATATGTTCGCAATTTCAATTAGCTACTGTTATTATGAATATATTATTACACAAGCATACTTGTTTCTAAATTGTTACAGTGACTGATTATCGGTAAAGTATGTATTGTATGTTTAGTTGTATGAACCATTAACTGATGAGTATTCTTTTATGCTCCATCAGAACGATGGTGAATACGCCCCCGAGGTCTCCAAATTCTTCGATGAATAGGAATTGGTTAGACGATGCTGGAGAGAGACAAACTGGAGTGGGCGGAGTTCCTGATACGCCATCGGATTTCCTTTCCTTGGGAGGAATGCGAAGTCGAGTACATCCAGGAGGTACTAGTAATGTTGATCAAACGTCGTCAGATTCAGGTATGGAGGGGCGAATAATGGATAATGTGACTCGGCTGATGAATGCTTCAATGGAGAGGCAAGCAGAGATGATGAATACTGTAATGGGGAGACAGGCAGAGATGTTTACGAAATTGATTAATGATCGAAATGTGGAGCCAAGGAGAACAGTGACCGATACTAATGTGATAAATCCAACTGTAAATCCAGGAGTGGAGACAGTTAGAAGGGTTGACAGAAACTGTTCTTACAAAACGTTCCTAAGTTGTAAACCACCAGAATTCAAGGGAGATGATAATCCAGTGGTTTGTATGAACTGGATAAGAGAAATCGAGCAGGCTTTTCGTGCCTGTGAATGTACAGATGAGAGATCTAAGGTGAGATTTGGATCACAAATGTTTCGTGGCAAAGCGTTGCAGTGGTGGAATGTGTTGTCATCAACTGTAACCGAAGCAGCTTTGAATTCCGTAACTTGGAGTCAGTTTAAAGCAAAGATTTTAGAAGAATATTGTAACGAGCATGAGATGGACCGAATCGAAGAAGAGTTTCGGAATATTAAGAAGGGTAATATGTCGGAGAGAAAATATACCGAGGTCTTTATGGAGAAACTAAATCTTGTGGGGCACGTGGCTTCAACAGAGAAAGAAAAGATTAAGTATTATTTGAAAGGTCTACCAGCCGATATGATGACAAGGGTTCGCAGTTCAAAATCTGCTACCTTGAGGGAGACGATTGAGGAAGCAAAGGTGATCGAGGAAATGTATGTGAAAGACAAGGAGGAGAAAGCGCAAGTCGGAGAAAAGAGAAAATGGGAGGGTCGTTCCGAACCTTCTCCAAAATTAAGATTATTCGGAAAGAACATTCGCAATGATTCTCGTAGAGAACCGAGTTGGTGTTCAAAATGTAAAAGTAAACATTTTGGCCAATGCCGTGTGGTTGGAAATCAATGTTTCAAGTGTGGGAAGATGGGACATATGGCGTCAAATTGTACAGTGCCTGGGTCGGTTTGTTTTGAATGTCAGCAACCGGGACATTTTCGAAAAAATTGTCCGAAGTTGAAAAGAGGAGGAGATCAGGGGAGAAAGCTGGATATTCCCAAACCAACCGGTCGTGCATTCCAAATGACTGCTGATGAAGCGAAGGGGTCAAAGGACGTGGTCTCGGGTACATTTCTTATAAACTCTATTCCTGCACGTGTGTTGTTTGATAGTGGCGCAAATTTCTCTTTTGTATCCAAGATGTTTCAACATAAACTAGCTATGCCTGTTACTACTCTAGGAGATGCCTTAGTAGTCGAAATAGCTAATGGAGTTCAGACTTTGGTTAAGGAGAGCCTGGCCGATTGTAAAATTATGATAGAGGGAACAGAATTTCCGATTAACTTGTTGTTAATGGAAATTGGGAGTTTTGATATTGTTGTAGGAATGGACTGGTTGAGCAACAACCAGGCAGAAATTATGTGCGCAAAGAAGCTGATTCGGATTCCAATGGGAGAGAAAGATAGTGTATTCGTGTTCGGAGAAAAACAGGAGGGAGAAATTCCGTTGATTTCAGTAATGAAGGCACATAAATGTTTATCGAAAGGGTGTTGGTCTTATCTAGCCTATGTTATTGATACAAAGTTAGAAAAGAAAAATATTCAAGATATCAACGTGGTGCGTGAGTTTCCGGATGTGTTCCCGGATGTCAGGATCGAATCTTAACAAGACTACAAACACTTAGAATTCAGAATTAAAGAATCTGCGGAAAAGAACTTTAATTCTCACAATCAAGAACAATGTAACAGAAAATTCACAATGTTGTGTATTCACTGAATCAACTCACAAGATTACAACCAAACCTCAATCTTGTTGAACAGGCTCAACAAGACGACTTCTACTTCTCTAGAAATAGGGTTCTTACACCTTGAGGTTAATTCTCTCTTGAATCAATATCGAATTCTATTTCACACGTATATTAGCTCGTCTATCATCTATATTCTAATAGCTATCTATCAATACTATTTATACAAAAGTAATTACAAGATAACTATCAAAAGTAAATTGATCTTCTGAATCTTCGTTAAACATATCTTGATCAATTCCTTCTTTGTCTCCAAAAGTATCGCATCCCAAACTTATCAAGTCAGCAGTATTAACCTTCATTCTTCATGAGCAGTACTAACAATCTTCAGCAGTATTAACCGATTTCATCTCCAGCAGTATTAACATCACTCCAGCAGTATTAATCATGAGCAGTACTAACAGCTATTCAATTATGCACCAGCAGTACTAACCTTGTCTAGCAGTAGTAACCTTGTCTAGCAGTAGTAACCTTGACTAGCAGTAGTAACCTTGACTTGCAGTAGTAACTGTGTCTAGGCAGTACTAACCATACTTAGCATATCTTCAGTTCCCAACAGGATCGAATCTTAACAAGACTACAAACACTTAGAATTCAGAATTAAAGAATCTGCGGAAAAGAACTTTAATTCTCACAATCAAGAACAATGTAACAGAAAATTCACAATGTTGTGTATTCACTGAATCAACTCACAAGATTACAACCAAACCTCAATCTTGTTGAACAGGCTCAACAAGACGACTTCTACTTCTCTAGAAATAGGGTTCTTACACCTTGAGGTTAATTCTCTCTTGAATCAATATCGAATTCTATTTCACACGTATATTAGCTCGTCTATCATCTATATTCTAATAGCTATCTATCAATACTATTTATACAAAAGTAATTACAAGATAACTATCAAAAGTAAATTGATCTTCTGAATCTTCGTTAAACATATCTTGATCAATTCCTTCTTTGTCTCCAAAAGTATCGCATCCCAAACTTATCAAGTCAGCAGTATTAACCTTCATTCTTCATGAGCAGTACTAACAATCTTCAGCAGTATTAACCGATTTCATCTCCAGCAGTATTAACATCACTCCAGCAGTATTAATCATGAGCAGTACTAACAGATATTCAATTATGCACCAGCAGTACTAACCTTGTCTAGCAGTAGTAACCTTGTCTAGCAGTAGTAACCTTGACTAGCAGTAGTAACCTTGACTTGCAGTAGTAACTGTGTCTAGGCAGTACTAACCATACTTAGCATATCTTCAGTTCCCAACAGGATCGAATCTTAACAAGACTACAAACACTTAGAATTCAGAATTAAAGAATCTGCGGAAAAGAACTTTAATTCTCACAATCAAGAACAATGTAACAGAAAATTCACAATGTTGTGTATTCACTGAATCAACTCACAAGATTACAACCAAACCTCAATCTTGTTGAACAGGCTCAACAAGACGACTTCTACTTCTCTGGAAATAGGGTTCTTACACTGTTAGACAACCTAAGGGGGGGTAAGGTTGTATTTTAAATCTTTTACTTTCAAAAAAAAATTCTTTTTACAAATAAATACAGAATAAATAAAGCAGAGTATAAATAAATAAGTATACAACAATTATATAAACAGATATAATTTAAATGCACAGCGGAAATGTAAATAGATAAGGGAAAGAGAATACTTGACAACGGAATTTTTAAAGTGGTTCACCAAACACAAAGTTGGCTAGTCCACCTCGAGAAAATAACACTTCTCGGAGATCCAATACGAAACGTGTTCTTTACGGTAGAAACACAAACCTTAATACAATAATACAATCACGAATATCTCTTGGTTGAGAGAATTATATGGATCACTCACTCTAATCAAACACTTACAAGAGGGTATAATTTTAATATGACAATCACTCTTGTACAATATTAATCACTTGGATTTTTAGAGAGAGTTTGATCACTTGAGTTGTTTTGCTGATTCAACTAATCAAGAGATTTTAATCTGCTATCAACTCAAGATTTCTTGCTCAAAAATATTTTTATAAATTATAACTGATTGAGAGAAGAAACAGCAGAGTAGTGATCAAATGCTGAGGAGGGAATAAATGCTGAAAATTGGTGTGTTTAATGCTTGAGGAGAAACCTTGTATATATACTGAAGAAGACAACGATAACTCCCTACAACATCTGACACATGAATCATGGGGAGCATGGCAGCGCTGGAGCTTGGCCGAAAAAATCTTCCTCACATTAAAGATGAACAGTAAAAGAAGATGTCAAGTCAGATTTTGAGTTGACAAAATATTTTAAAGGATTAATTTAATAATTTTAATAAAACTTTAGTTTTAAATAAAAAAGGTAATGATGAGGAAGTACAAACAATATAATATATATATATATATATCATACGATTTTATGAATTTAAAAAAAAGTATTATATATATATATTTGATTCAAATATATTTATATAGATACGAAATATCCAAGTGATAAAGTATTTTAGGGTGTTTATCATTTTAAAATAAAATGACGTAAAACTTCAGTCTTGGATTCTTCAGATAAAAAAATTATCGAGAACATTAAATATCTGCACACTCAGATAAAATATTAGATAACAAAAAATGCGGTGTGTTTTGTAATCATCAAAATAAATATAGAGATGTGATTTTATGTGTACCAAAAATATATCACAATACTTAAAGCTGGGTACACTTGCACCAACAATCTCCCCCTTTTTGATGATGACAAACACAACGCTAAACACGAGAGCATACTCGGTTTCTCTCCCCCTTTTGTCGAAGCAAAAAGGGTTTAAGAAAGTCGCTTATGCTCCCCCTCGAAAGATGCTCCCCCTCAAAATATGAAATATTTGAGAGTTAGTATTTTTAAGGGATATACTCAAGCATGCCTAAACCAAGTCTTAATTTAAAGAAAGCCTTTTTGTTAAGAGCTTTAGTAAAAATATCGGCCAAATTATCTTCCGAATCAACCTTTTCAAGCACGATTTTGCCTTTTTGAACATTATCTCGTAAAAAGTGATGTCTCAATTCAATATGTTTTGTACGAGAGTGTAAAACGGGATTTTTACTTAAGTTTATGGCACTTGAGTTATAACACATAATAGGAATTTTGGTTAGATGTACCTCAAAATCGGTAAGGGTGTGTTTCATCCAAAGGACTTGAGCACATGCTCTTGCGGCGGCTACATATTCCGCTTCGGTGGTAGACAAAGCTACGGATTGTTGTTTCTTAGAGAACCAAGATACAAGTGAGAGACCTATAAAGGCACATACCCCACTAGTACTCTTTCGGTCAACAATAGATCCACCAAGATCGGAATCGGCGAAACACGTTACTTCTAACTCGGGTTTCTTTGCGTACCATAAGCCAAGATTAGTAGTACCTCGTAAATATCGAAAAATACGCTTGACAGCTTCATAGTGAGTTTGTTTAGGTGAAGATTGAAAGCGAGCACATAAACATACACTAAACATAATATCAGGTCTACTAGCAGTTAAATATAACAAGCTACCAATCATACCACGATAAATCTTTTCATTAAAATCGTTTCCCTCCTCGTCACGAGATAATTGCAAATTTGTGGTCATTGGAGTTTCAACGGGTTTGACATTTTCAAAGTTAAACTTTTTCAACATATCTTTACAATATTTAGATTGACTAATAAAAATACCAGTTTCACATTGTTTTATTTGCAATCCTAAGAAGAATTTTAATTCTCCCATCATGCTCATTTCAAATTCGCTAGTCATTTTCGCAGAAAATTCATTACACAATTTTTCATTAGTGGAACCAAAAATAATATCATCAACATATACTTGCACAACCACAATATCATTTTGAACATATTTCACAAATAAAGTATTATCAATTTTACCCATAATATAACCACTAGAAATTAAAAAGGTTTTTAATCTATCATACCAAGCACGCGGAGCCTGCTTTAAACCATAAAGCGCCTTTTTTAATTTATAAACATGTGTCGGATTTTCAAAATTTTCAAAACCGGGAGGTTGAGAAACGTATACCTCCTCATTTATAATACCATTTAAGAAAGCACTTTTAACATCCATTTGAAATAATTTAAAATCTTTAGCATTTGCAAAAGCGAGAAGCATTCGAATAGACTCCAACCTAGCAACCGGTGCAAAGGTTTCGTCATAATCTATACCTTCTTGTTGACTGTACCCCTTGGCAACTAAACGTGCCTTGTTTCGTGTGACTCCACCGTTCTCGTCTACCTTATTTCGGAAGACCCATCTTGTGCCAATAATGGTTTGACTACTAGGGCTAGGCACTAAGTCCCACACATCATTCCTAGAAAATTGGTTTAACTCTTCTTGCATGGCCATAATCCAATCCTCATCACCTAAAGCTTCATCTATGGTTTTAGGTTCTATGGTTGAGATAAAGGCATGGAAAGCACAATGGGTATGGATTTGTGATCTAGTTGTCCTTTGGTTTAGGTCACCTATAATTTGATCTACGGGATGGCCTCGAGCGGTTCTAAGATTAGGATCATCTACACCTTGTGGAATAAAACAAGGAGGGGCATCACTAGTTTCAATATTATTTGTGGAAGGTTGGGTACCTAAATCCAAGGTACTAAGTTGTTGGGCTAAGACATCTCCTTCACAAACATTGTCATTTGCTAAGGGTGCACTCGGTTTGGGAGGACTCTCGTCAAAACTAACATTAAGGGATTCTTCCACTACCATGGTTTCCTTATTTAGGATTCTATAGGCTTTGCTATTCCAAGAGTAACCTAGGAACACTCCCTCATAGGCTTTGGGGTCAAATTTGGTTAGGTAGGATTTGGTGTTTAAAATGAAACATTTACAACCAAAAACTTTTAGGTGAGCTAGGGAAGGTTTTCTACCTCGGTAAAGTTCATAGGGTGTCTTATTTAGGATACCTCTAATTAGGACACGGTTAAGCACATAGGTCGCGGTAGCAACGGCATCACACCAAAACTTTTGGGGAACTTGATGTTCGTTTAGCATAGTTCTACTCATTTCTTGCAACGTTCGATTTTTCCTTTCAACAACCCCGTTTGACTGAGGTGTTCGAGGAGCAGAAAAGTTATGAGTTATACCATGTTTATCACAAAAGGCACCAAATTGTACATCATTATCGAATTCTCGTCCATGGTCCGTACGTATGGAAACAATCGTACAACCTTGTTGGTTTTGAATTCGTTTTCCCAAAATTTTAAACTTTTCAAAAGCCTCATTTTTATGTCTCAAAAATAAAGTCCAAGTATAACGGGAATAATCATCCACAATAACCAAAGTATAAAAATTTCCTCCAAAACTTTGAATAGCCATCGGGCCAAAAAGATCCATATGTAAAAGTTCTAAAACTCTTTGAGTAGAAATAACAATTTTTGATTTATGAGAAACGTGATGTTGTTTGCCGACACGACAAGCATCACAAAAATGATTATCAAACTTTAATTTTGGAAGGTCACTCACAAGCTCCTTATTTTTTAAATTTTGAATTAATCTTAAATTAGCGTGACCTAAACGCCTATGCCATAAAGTAGAAACATCATTAAAAGAAGATAAGCATACATTTTCAGATACAACAGTTTTGCAAATATATAAATTTCCTTTCACAGAACCAGTCAAAAGAACTTGGCCATTTTTCAAGATTTTGCACGAGTCTTCTTCGAAGACAACAGTTATACCATTTTTACACAATTGGCGAACACTTAACAAATTAAAATGTAAATTATCAACATGATTCACATCAAGAAATTTAACATTATTGCAAGAGACTGTACCTCTCCCAATTATATTTCCTTTGGAGTTTCCTCCAAAAATTACCTGTCCACCATCACATGACTTATATGATGAAAAGAGATTATTGTTTCCGGTCATGTGACGTGTGCAACCACTATCGAGTATCCAGTCCATATCGAGGTCAATCTACAATAATGAAGATGTAACTTTTATGGTCCCCATTTCTCGTGGGTCCTTGATAATTAGTTCCAAGACAAGTAATATGCATAACAAGTCAAACAGAATATATACATATATAATACATTACACAACTTTAATATATAATATATCAAACACAAATATATATATATAACACATGTCAAGTCAAACAAAATATATATATATAAGAATTAAAAAAAAATTAAATAAAATATATATATATATATGTGCAGTACGTATGTATATATATATATGAATAGTATAAAAAGTACAAATAACAATATTTTACTTATATATAATATATACAAGAAATCATATATAAATTTTAAAACTATATATATAATATATAACACATTTAAAACCATAAACGCATACCACCGGGATTATCATTACTAAACATTCCTTTTGGAATCCATTTATTTACCATTTTAATTTTGCGATTATATTTATCATACACATAAAAACAAGCATTTACATTCGCATTATTATTGGGTTTAGAATATTTATCATGATACATGCGAGCATACGGTTTTCTCGGTATATAATTTGCATTATTCATTTTACGCACATACGGAGGTTTTTGCACATATTGATTTCTTGTATTTACTTTAGGTGATTCATAAAATCTTTTGATGGGTTTACACGAACATTTATCAACACAAGTATTGGAACCAATGCCTTTTCTACATTTTATACGGTTAGGCATATTTAGCATGTTAAAGACTTTCTCATTACTGCTTTCAAAGGCTTTAGCTAACATGTTATCTTTTTCATATGAATCACATTTTCCTTTTAAACATGCAATCTCATTCTCAAGAATATCACATTTTGTACAAATAATATTTTCATGTGACTTTTTATTTAAGCATGCAATTTCTTTGTTTAGAGCATCACAAGATTTACAAAAATCTTTTTCTCCTAATTTAGTTTCTAATTTAGCAATTATATTCATATCATTTTCAGATTTTTGTTTGCCATCATTAATTTTCTTATTACATGCAGATATCGTTTCTTTTAATCTAGAATTTTCGTCTTGGTAACGATTTGCAAGAGCAGCCATTTTGTGAAATGATTCATATAATTCTTCAAGATTATTTTCATTATCACTATCATAATCTGAGTAAGAAGATTTTACCTCATCGTCGCTTTCGGCCATAAGACAAATAGCTTGATATTCGTCTTCTTCTTCGCTTTCACTCCACGCGCCTCCAATGAAGGCTTTCTCCTTCTTATTTTGAAATTTGTTCTTTTTAGGACATTCATTGGCGTAATGATCTTTGTCGCCACATGAGTAACAAAAACCTCTCTTTGGCTTAGCTTTATCGTCACCACTTGAGTCGTCATTTTTCTTTACTTTTTCGTCTCGTTTATGGAACTTACGACTTCGGTTTTCACCACCACGACGGTAGTTACCGTTTCTTTGAAATCTGCCATTGTTAGAAAATTTATTATTATTAAAAAACTTGGAAAAGTTTCTTACCAACATGGCAACTTCATTGAGAGTTTCGGATGGATCTTTTGAGGTGCTAGCTTCCTCCTTCTTCTTCTTGACATTCGGAGTTGAGGCATTAAGAGCGATCGACTTCTTTTTGACTTGCTCCCGATCTTTGTTTCTTTTGAGTGCAATTTCATGCACTTTAAGATTACCGATCAAGTCATCTATCTTCATTATGGAAAGGTCACGGGAGTCTTCTAAAGATGTTATCTTTTGCATCCACTCCGAAGGAAGGGCTCGTAGGATTTTCCTTATATAGTCCTCGTTAGGATAAGTGCGATCCAAACCTTTCAAAGTAGTCACAATAAGGTTAAATCTTTTAAACATTGAGTCAATTGACTCATCTTGTTTCATTTCGAACAGTTCATAATCGTGAACTAAAATATTCACTTTACTAGATTTAACCTCCGTGTTTCCACGATGAGTATTATTTAAACTTTCCCATATTTGATTTGCAGTTTTATATGTATATACTCTTTCAATTTCATCAGTTGTTAAAGCAGCATATAATATATTTTTAGCTTCAAAGTTTAAACAAAAATGAGTTTCATCAGAAGTAGTCCATTCATCTATAGGTTTATCAATATAAACATCATCTTTCACAATGGTGGGTTTAAAATTCCCTTTTTCTATAATATTCCAAATCTTTTGATTTTTGCCACGCACGTGACATTCAAATAGCTCGGCCCAAATGCCAAACTTTTCAGTATCTATCAAGGGAGGTTTTGAAAACACAATATTAGTTTGTTGAGCCATTTAAAGGGATAAAAGAAATTTATGCAGAAATTTTTTGAAAGACCCGCTCTGATACCAAATGTTAGACAACCTAAGGGGGGGTAAGGTTGTATTTTAAATCTTTTACTTTCAAAAAAAAATTCTTTTTACAAATAAATACAGAATAAATAAAGCAGAGTATAAATAAATAAGTATACAACAATTATATAAACAGATATAATTTAAATGCACAGCGGAAATGTAAATAGATAAGGGAAAGAGAATACTTGACAACGGAATTTTTAAAGTGGTTCACCAAACACAAAGTTGGCTAGTCCACCTCGAGAAAATAACACTTCTCGGAGATCCAATACGAAACGTGTTCTTTACGGTAGAAACACAAACCTTAATACAATAATACAATCACGAATATCTCTTGGTTGAGAGAATTATATGGATCACTCACTCTAATCAAACACTTACAAGAGGGTATAATTTTAATATGACAATCACTCTTGTACAATATTAATCACTTGGATTTTTAGAGAGAGTTTGATCACTTGAGTTGTTTTGCTGATTCAACTAATCAAGAGATTTTAATCTGCTATCAACTCATGATTTCTTGCTCAAAAATATTTTTATAAATTATAACTGATTGAGAGAAGAAACAGCAGAGTAGTGATCAAATGCTGAGGAGGGAATAAATGCTGAAAATTGGTGTGTTTAATGCTTGAGGAGAAACCTTGTATATATACTGAAGAAGACAACGATAACTCCCTACAACATCTGACACATGAATCATGGGGAGCATGGCAGCGCTGGAGCTTGGCCGAAAAAATCTTCCTCACATTAAAGATGAACAGTAAAAGAAGATGTCAAGTCAGATTTTGAGTTGACAAAATATTTTAAAGGATTAATTTAATAATTTTAATAAAACTTTAGTTTTAAATAAAAAAGGTAATGATGAGGAAGTACAAACAATATAATATATATATATATATATATATATCATACGATTTTATGAATTTAAAAAAAAGTATTATATATATATATTTGATTCAAATATATTTATATAGATACGAAATATCCAAGTGATAAAGTATTTTAGGGTGTTTATCATTTTAAAATAAAATGACGTAAAACTTCAGTCTTGGATTCTTCAGATAAAAAAATTATCGAGAACATTAAATATCTGCACACTCAGATAAAATATTAGATAACAAAAAATGCGGTGTGTTTTGTAATCATCAAAATAAATATAGAGATGTGATTTTATGTGTACCAAAAATATATCACAATACTTAAAGCTGGGTACACTTGCACCAACATACACCTTGAGGTTAATTCTCTCTTGAATCAATATCGAATTCTATTTCACACGTATATTAGCTCGTCTATCATCTATATTCTAATAGCTATCTATCAATACTATTTATACAAAAGTAATTACAAGATAACTATCAAAAGTAAATTGATCTTCTGAATCTTCGTTAAACATATCTTGATCAATTCCTTCTTTGTCTCCAAAAGTATCGCATCCCAAACTTATCAAGTCAGCAGTATTAACCTTCATTCTTCATGAGCAGTACTAACAATCTTCAGCAGTATTAACCGATTTCATCTCCAGCAGTATTAACATCACTCCAACAGTATTAATCATGAGCAGTACTAACAGATATTCAATTATGCACCAGCAGTACTAACCTTGTCTAGCAGTAGTAACCTTGTCTAGCAGTAGTAACCTTGACTAGCAGTAGTAACCTTGACTTGCAGTAGTAACTGTGTCTAGGCAGTACTAACCATACTTAGCATATCTTCAGTTCCCAACAATCTCCCCCTAACTTGACTTTTAGGAAAAGAAGTCAAGTTCTTCAGATGATGCTTCCAAAACCTAATCATACATGCCTAGATTAGGATTCAATCCCAGACTTTGATTGAGAATCCTTTTTACCAAGAATCTACCCATTGCTGAATCCTTGTTGCATGTAAACTTAGCATGTAGCATTCCTTTCAGCCTCTTCATGCTGTGGTTGTATATTTCATCCACCAGATAGTATTCTTGAGTCGCAGAGTCAAGGGAGATGACATATACTCCACAGTTTTCATAGAGCATCCAGTTGGTAATGGTTTGAAACTGTGTGTTTATCCTATACTGAACTGCTTCAGGTTTGAACATTTGGCACAAGAATTCAAGTACCATTTTAGAGATTGACATCCCTTGCTCAGTCAGCATGTTTTCATATAGCCTCATCCCAACTTTGAACATCTCTTCTAAGTCTGATCTTGAGCAAGTTCTGACAATTTTTCCCCAAGTTGAAAAGACTTCAAATTTTCCATCTGCTCTTTTTATCCTAATGAACTCCTTTCTACCATCTTTCAAAGTGTCCCAAAAGATGATTTCAGGAGCCTTAGACGATATTGGTTCAGCCTTAATTGGGTTAGAGTCAACAACAGTAATATACAAATCACATTGGGCATCAGTTTGTGATTGTACATTGCTTGATTGCCCTGATGGAGTTGCCACTTCTTCTTCAGCAACTTTTGGATCAGATTTTTCTTTCACTGTTTCCTCCTGGGCCTCTTCTGCAGTTGGTTCCACCCTTGGCTTCTTTTCATTTTTCTTCTGTGAAGTTATGGGCTTGGTTCCTGGTCTTTTCTTTGACATCAGCTTGGTTCTTTTAAAAGTTGTAACAGCTTCAGGAGTTAGTTCAGCTGTTTTAAGTTTTTCAGCAGCAATAACCATTTCTGCTGCTATGGCTGTTACTGCTTCTCTTAGAACATGTAATGCTGCT
This sequence comes from Saussurea involucrata, assembly GCA_033807775.1. Taxonomy (NCBI): domain Eukaryota; kingdom Viridiplantae; phylum Streptophyta; class Magnoliopsida; order Asterales; family Asteraceae; genus Saussurea; species Saussurea involucrata. The sequence goes on along the minus strand of CM066315.1, from coordinate 61,468,141 downwards.
GCTTCAACACTGTTCTTCACAATCTAGTATGCTTCTTCATCAATTTCAGCTTGAGATGTAGTTACTGCTTCCTTCTCAGTTTCTGCTGCTTTTTCTGTTTCTACTGCCTCTGCAAAGGTTTCTGCTGTTTCTTCTTTTTGGCCTTCAGCAGCATTAACTGTTTCTGCTGCTTGTTCAAACTCAGCAGCATTAACAGTTTCTGCTGCTGTGGTTTCTGCTTCTGTTGTAGTTTCTGCTGCTGTCGTTTCTGCTGCTGTCGTTTCTGCTGCTTGAACATTTTTAGCTTCCTTTGTACTTTCCTCAGCCAATTCATTCACTTGCTCCCCCTGTTCCTGTGCACTCTCCATGTTCAACTCATCCTCTGACTCCCCCTTTTTGGGAGCATCATTGGTTGGGTTTCTTCTTCTAAGGACAAACGGTGCTTTCTTCCTTCTGTGTAGTAGCTTTGTGATCATCTTCTTATTCTTCTCTATCTGGGAGTTTTGATAGAGGACCACCTTTTTGAGTTCCTCAATTTCCTGCTGCTGATTTAGGACATCAAGGTTTATATTGGCAATAGTATCCACCAATTCCTCATAAGTGTATCTATCCTCACCTGGTTTAGAAGTGTTTACCTCCATTACAGGATCATTGGAAGTTTTAGCAGGTGTCTTTTGCCTAGCAAAAGCACTACCTGCCCCCATGGGTTCTTGGCACCTGGGACCTCTGGATGATTTCTCACCCTGAGTTGCCGTGAGGAAGGGCTTAGTTATTTTACCACTGGCCTTCTCTTTGCTAGCAGAAGTAGTGGCAGCCTTGCGACTCACATGCTCAACCTTCTCCTTAGTGAGCACCTTCTTGGGGTTGGGAGACACCCCTGTGGTTTCCCTTTCGATATTCTCCATTGGAGAATGCTCCAACAGAGGGCTTAAATGCTTCGGGCTCTTAGGAGATACATCAAGGGAAGGAACCTTGTGTACCTTTCTTCTTTCAAACCTTTTGGTTATTGTGGGAGTGGGTCGTTCAAGAATGGACTGAGGGATGTCTTTTGAGATGGAAGGTTGGGATTGGTCATCAGTGGGTGTGTCTAATGAGGGCCTTGACCCTGATGCCATACCTTCAATTTTGTGGGACACAACCATCATTGTAGAGAACAATGGTGTGTCAACTCCTTCCGAGTCCCTAGGAAGTCTTTTCATATTTGAAAAAACCTTCCCTTTAGGGGATTTTGGTACATATACCTCATCAAACTGAGGTAATTCCGTCAATTCCTTAGTTATCACTTCTTGAACAAACCTTGGATACATATAAAACCGCTTTTTGGATTCCAGGTTTGATGCAAGATCATTAAAGATCATAGCTGAAAAATTGTACTTTCTGGTAGTGGATAAGCAGACCAAGGCATATGCAATGGGACTGCTGAACTCACTCCATCCAGTAGTTTTCTTGGAAATACAGTGCATCAGGGTATGAACAAGAAATCTCCATTGGTTGAAAAATTTTGACTTGTAGAATTTAAAAACACCAATGGGACCTTCATACCCCATTCTTTGTAAAGTCGAATATAGGTCATCAGAAGATAGAGAGGTTATACCTGAGGCATCATCCAAGTGAAGAGAGATGCGAATAACCTCCTCTGTGACTTTCAAGGGTTTATCACAAACCCTTGTTCGAATGGTTTTCTGCCCTTCTTCGAAACTAACAGTGGCATTCTCCCAAAATTGCGTCTGATGTTCGATATAGATGGTTGGGCTCACCGTTAGGGCATAAGAGATGTGCGAGGATTTAAGAAAATCGACGATATCGTGGAATCCCGCAGCTTGTTTCGGCTTCTGAAGCATGGCTATTTCATTGTGCTCATCAACAAACTCCATGATTCCTGAGGATTCTTGAAAGAAAAACACAAAGTTTCTGGGGAGACTAGGTTAGAACGAGAGAGAAGAAGTTAATGCGAAGAGTCGTTATGAACTTTGGCGGGCAAACAGGGGTATTTATTTGCCCTAGATTATCAAAAGCAGTATTAACGACATAAGCAGTATTAACGACATAAGCAGTATTAACGACTGAGCAGTATTAACTACACAAGCAGTATTAACTGCTGAGCAGTATTAACTACACAAGCAGTATTAACTGCTGAGCAGTATTAACTACACAAGCAGTATTAACTGCACAAGCAGTATTAACTGCACAAGCAGTATTAACTGCTGAGCAGTATTAACTACACAAGCAGTATTAACTGTGCATTAGCAGTATTAACTACTGAGCAGTATTTACTGCAAAGCAGTATTAACTACAAAGCAGTATTAACCACACCTGCAGTATTAACTACAAAGCAGTATTAACTGCAAGGGCAGTATTAACTACTTAGCAGTATTAACTGCAAGGGCAGTATTAACTACTTAGCAGTATTAACTGCAAGGGCAGTATTAACTACTTAGCAGTATTAACTACTAGAACACTGGCAGTAGTAATTCTGCACTAGCAGCAGTAACTCTACTTGCACTTTGCAGCATTAGTCAAATCCTCAAATGTCATCTTACCTTCTGACACATCACCTTTACCACTTCTCTTACCTCCTTCAGGATTATTTCCAAAAGTAACATGTCCTCCATCAATTCTTTTGAAATTCTTGAGGCAGGCCATGTTACCTGTCATGTGCCTGGAGCAACCACTATCAACATGCCAGATGCTCTTCCCCTTGAGCTGTTGGTTGCCCTGCACATCTGATAGATCAATTAGTTTTATTGGGAACCCAAGCCGAAGTGGTCTTGGGTCTCCCTTGCTCATCAAAGTACTTGCACTTGGTTTTGATGAGATTTTCAACCTTAGGTACTGCAGTACTGGAGTACTTTGTCAATATGATTGGTTTAGCAGCACTAGAAGCAGTATTAACCTCAGAAGTACTAACAGTGCTAGCAGTACTAATACTGGGAGCAGCAGTATTGTTAGTAGCAGTATCAGCAGTACTAACAGAGGTAGCAGTATTAACAGAGTTAACACTGCTAGAAGCAGTATTAACAGAGTTAACACTGCTAGCAGCAGTACTATCTGAAGAAGAAGCACTAAAAGTGTTAGCAGCACTAACATTGCTAGCAGCACTAACTTTGGAATGATTACTAGCAGTATTAATACTGCTAGCAGCACCAACTTTTGAAGCAGTACTAACACTGCTAGCAGCAGTATTGTTTTTAGTGCCTTTTGGAACCCACATAGTACCACATTCCTTTTCAGTCGTTTTCTTTATGTGGCTTTTGGGTTTATCTTGTTTCTTTGCCACATTTTTCTTTGCAGGCTTCCTATAACCAGAGGATTTTTGAAAACTTCTTTGTAAACTTCTCTTTTGGTTAATAGGATTAAAGTAACAGTATTTGGCAAGATGGTTCAATTTGCCACAAATAAAGCAAGGTTTTGGTCTGTTAATCTTTTGCAGATCAACTCCTTGCCTTAGTGCCCACTGGTTATTCCAGTTCCTTTGATTTCCCCTCTGATTATCATGTTTTTGGGGCTTGTTCTCTTTAGATTTCCTGCAAGAACACTGTTTACAAGTATTAGAGTTCACAACTTTGGGCTGTGTGTAATGAACTTTCTTTCCTTTTACAGTCCTTTTCATCTCCTTACTCCTTCCACCTTCCTCATTAGTCTTGTTGTGATTTTCTAATGGGATCTCATCACTGTCCTTCTTAGAATCTTCCCCATCAGATCCTACTTTGTCAGTCTCATCCTCAACAACTACTTTATCTAAAGGATCTACTTCAGTGGCTCCTTTAGGTAAGTCCTTCCTATCCTTGGTTTCTAATAGGTCTGACTTAGGAGGGATGTAGTTGTTATTGTAGGGTGGGGGTGTGGCATTATACCCTAGGCCTGTTTTCATCTTACCATGGACTTGAGCATTTATTATTGTGTCCATGGCTTTAGAAGCTTTTGAAAACTTTTCAACATCAGCTGTAACTTTCTTAAGTTCTTCTGTTAATTTCCCACACTCTTCCCTAGACTCTTTTAATTGGAACTCAAGATCACCTTTTTCCCACTTCCAGTAGTTAGTATCATATGAATGTTGAAGTTCATTGGCTTGAAAGGCCCTAATCTGTTCTTCAAACCTCTCAACAATCAACACATAATCTCTTATGTCCTTTTCTAATCTCTTAAGGTCATCACACATTCCCTGATTGTGATCTCTATACCTTTTAACAGTGTCTATACAAGATTGAGAACAGAGATTAGATTTTACCTCTGTAGAAATATCTAAGACTTCTGCCATGAGTGCATGATTCTGTATTGCCTCTTCTGCTTGATTACTCCAATCAAAAGTACTGTTTGATTCAATAGAATTTTCCATAATGATTGTAGAATTCTAAGAAACACAAGCTCTGATACCACTTGTCAGGATCGAATCTTAACAAGACTACAAACACTTAGAATTCAGAATTAAAGAATCTGCGGAAAAGAACTTTAATTCTCACAATCAAGAACAATGTAACAGAAAATTCACAATGTTGTGTATTCACTGAATCAACTCACAAGATTACAACCAAACCTCAATCTTGTTGAACAGGCTCAACAAGACGACTTCTACTTCTCTAGAAATAGGGTTCTTACACCTTGAGGTTAATTCTCTCTTGAATCAATATCGAATTCTATTTCACACGTATATTAGCTCGTCTATCATCTATATTCTAATAGCTATCTATCAATACTATTTATACAAAAGTAATTACAAGATAACTATCAAAAGTAAATTGATCTTCTGAATCTTCGTTAAACATATCTTGATCAATTCCTTCTTTGTCTCCAAAAGTATCGCATCCCAAACTTATCAAGTCAGCAGTATTAACCTTCATTCTTCATGAGCAGTACTAACAATCTTCAGCAGTATTAACCGATTTCATCTCCAGCAGTATTAACATCACTCCAGCAGTATTAATCATGAGCAGTACTAACAGATATTCAATTATGCACCAGCAGTACTAACCTTGTCTAGCAGTAGTAACCTTGTCTAGCAGTAGTAACCTTGACTAGCAGTAGTAACCTTGACTTGCAGTAGTAACTGTGTCTAGGCAGTACTAACCATACTTAGCATATCTTCAGTTCCCAACACCGGATGACCTTCCAGGTTTGCCAGTTGAAAGACAGGTGGAGTTTCGTATTGATATTATTCCTGGATCGGCACCGATTGCACGAGCACCTTATCGTTTAGCACCCGCTGAGATGAAAGAGATGATGACTCAGCTTCAGGAGTTATTAGATAAGGGTTTCGTAAGACCAAGTTCTTCACCTTGGGGAGCTCCAGTTTTATTTGTTAAGAAGAAAGATGGTACCATGAGAATGTGTATTGATTACCGAGAGCTGAATAAGGTAACTATTAAGAACAAGTATCCGCTTCCGAGGATTGATGATCTATTCGATCAACTCCAAGGTGCGGGATGCTTTTCAAAGATAGACTTAAGATCTGGATACCATCAAGTGCGAGTAAGAGATGAAGACGTTTCAAAAACAGCGTTTAGAACAAGATATGGGCATTATGAGTTCCTTGTGATGCCATTTGGGTTGACAAATGCTCCTGCAGTATTCATGGATTTGATGAACAGAGTGTGTCGACCATTTTTAGATAAGTTTGTCATTGTGTTTATTGATGACATGCTTATTTATTCAAAGACTGAAGAAGATCATGAGCAGCATCTTCGTGAAGTCTTAGAAGTTTTAAGAAAAGAGAAGTTATACGCAAAGTTTTCAAAGTGTGAATTTTGGTTGAAAGAGGTGCAGTTCCTAGGTCATGTGATTACTTCTGAAGGAGTTAAAGTAGATCCTTCAAAGATTGAAGCGATGACGAATTGGGAGACACCTAGAAGTGCATCTGAGATAAGAAGCTTTCTGGGATTAGCAGGTTATTATAGAAGATTCATAAAAGATTTTTCTAAGATTGCATCTTCTTTGACGTTGTTAACCAGAAAGAATGAGAAGTTTGTTTGGACGGAGAAACAGGAAACAGCTTTCAGAATTTTACGTCAAAAACTGTGTGAAGCACCTATTCTTGCCCTACCAGAAGGGACAGAGGATTTTGTTGTGTATAGTGATGCTTCAAAGATGGGTTTAGGATGTGTGCTAATGCAAAGGGGCAAAGTGATTGCCTATGCCTCAAGACAGCTTAAAGAGCATGAAAAGAATTATCCTACCCATGATTTAGAGTTAGCAGCAGTGGTGTTCGCTTTGAAGTTGTGGCGACACTATTTGTATGGAACGAAGTGTACTCTTTATACTGATCACAAGAGTTTGCAACATGTTTTTGATCAGAAAGAATTAAACATGAGGCAGCGAAGATGGTTAGAATTGCTTAAGGATTATGATTGTGAATTGCATTACCATCCTGGTAAAGCAAATGTCGTAGCTGATGCCTTAAGTAGAAAAGAATATGGTGGGTGTTTGAAATCGGTAAATGTTAGAATTGATGTAACGTCAAGTTTGATGGAAAAGATCAAAGAAGCACAAGTGATTGCTTTGCAAGAGGAAAATCTGAAAGAGGAAGTAATGGGTAAGCAACATCTTCAGTTGACTGAAGATGGTCGGGGGATTAAATTGTTTCAAGGAAGAGTTTGGGTGCCTAAAATGGGAGGAAATCGAGAGTTGATTCTCGAAGACACTCATAGATCTAAGTATTCCATACATCCTGGGAGTACGAAGATGTATCGAGATTTGAAATTGCATTATTGGTGGCCAGCGATGAAAGTAGATGTGGCTCGAAAGGTAGAAATGTGTACAACATGTTCGTTGGTGAAAGCTGAACATCAGAAACCTTACGGAAGTTTCCAATCCTTGGAAATTCCGGAATGGAAGTGGGAGAAAATTACCATGGACTTTGTGACGAAGTTACCAAAGACGCAAAAGGGTAACGACACAATATGGGTAATCGTGGATAGATTAACTAAGAGTGCTCATTTTCTAGCAATGAAAGAGGCATCACCAATTGAGAAATTAGCAAAGTTGTATATTGATTAAGTGGTGTCAAGGCATGGTATACCGGTGTCGATAGTGTCAGATCGTGATAGTCGGTTTACCTCGAGATTTTGGCGATCATTGCAAGAAGAATTGGGTACTAAAGTTAATTTGAGTACTGCTTTTCATCCGCAGACCGATGGACAGAGTGAGCGGACTATTCAAACTTTGGAGGATATGCTCAGGTGTTGTGTTTTGGATTTTGGTGGTAACTGGGATACGCATCTACCGTTAGTAGAATTTGCGTATAACAATAGTTATCATTCGAGCATCGGGAGAGCACCCTTCGAAGCGTTGTATGGTCGTAAGTGTAGAACTCCGGTATGTTGGCTAGAAGCCGGGGAGAAACAATTTGCTGGTCCAGAGTTAGTACAGCAAACAGCGGATAAAGTAAAAGAGATTCGGCAGCATATGAAAGCAGCCCAAGATAGATAGAAAAGTTATGCTGACCCGAAGCGGAGACTGAAGGAATTTCAAGTTGGGGAGCGTGTGATGCTCAAGGTATCCCCATGGAAAGGTGTGATAAGGTTTGGAAAACGTGGGAAGTTGAGTCCTCGTTTTCTAGGACCTTTCACCATTGTTGAGAGAATTGGGTTACAAGCTTATAAGTTAGATCTTCCACCAGAGTTGGAAGGAGTTCATAATACTTTCCATGTATGTTATCTTCGGAAGTGTTTGGCCGAAGAGGAGGATGTGATTCCACTCACAGATGTGAGAATAGATGAAATGAGTCGCTGTGTAGAGGAACCAGAGGCAATTTTAGAAAGATCAGTTAGAAAGATACGTAGTGGTAAAGAGGTAGCTATGTTGAAGGTACAGTGGAAACATCATAGAGGTACTAATATAACTTTAGAGTCAGAAGAGAGTATGAGGGCTAAGTATCCTCATTTGTTTACCTGACTTTGATTTCGGGGACGAAATCATTTTCAAGTTGGGGAGTATTGTAACATCCCGAGTTTTCGTTATATTATTTTGTGAATTTCAAATTAACTTGGGGTTAAGTTTGTAATTGTTTAAAAGTGTTGTTGGAATAGATTTTCATGTTGAAGGTTTGTTGTGCAATTCTTTGAAAGTTGGAGGTTTATTTGGTAAGATGGTTAATGACTCATGTTTAAACTTGTGAGGTGTCATTATTTTAGCTATGTAAGCTAAGTAAATTGAGTTTTGTGAGTGTGGCTTGTGTGTTGTGTGTGTGTTTTACGGCTTCTTGAAAGAAAAAGAGAGAGACCGAAAGATAGAGAAGAATCAAGAGGAGACAAAGATTTCAGTTAAATTTTGGGAAGAAATTGAAGAATCATAAGGTAACTATATCATTGAATTCTTCATCTTCTTAGATTAAAGCTTTCTATGGAGTTTTTATGTTGGGTTTTGGTAAATTTGATGATAAAGGGAATCTGAGTTTTAGGATATGATAAGATAAGTGTATTAATCATATCTGCAAATTGGCATAAACAAACATGGATTAAAAGTATAAAAATCTGGGTTTTAGATGAACTTAGTGGACTGAGACTTGGATGAACATCATCGAAGTCGCAATAGGCAATTGCGACTTGGAGTCGGAGTCGCAGCAGACCATTGCGATTCGGCTTTGAAATCGCAACAGTTGGTTGCGATTCGGAGTGAAATCGCAATGGGCAGTTGCGACTTGGCACTGTAGTCGCAACCGTGGATTGCGACTTGGGGTGAAATCGCAATGGCGAGTTGCGATTTGAGGATGAAATCGCAACCGTTGACTGCGATTTGGAATTGGGATCGCAATAGAGGACTGCGACTTTAGTTGGTTGCGATTTGGAAGTGAAATCGCAAAAGGTGATTGCGACTTCAGTTCATTGCGATTTAAAATGTGATTTTTAGAAATTAAGGATTTTCAGTTATAGAGGATTCTGTTTTGATGATTGATATCAGTATATGTAATTGAATAATACAGTAAGCTGTGGTAGTGAAGAAAGGAGCCCTTACGTGTTAAAGAGGATTAAAAGGAGTAATAACGCATCAGGTGAGTTTATTCAACTCTCTTTAAAATTCAGTAATTAATCTTGAATTAGATGCTTTATATGTATGCATGAATATGTCTTATGTGGATTTGATTAAATTAGAGATAAGCCAAGAGGGCGATTAAAAGTTGTGTTATGTTGGTTACCATGTTAAAGTTTCCAAGATGAGTTATATATGAAATTGATGAACTAGTATTTATTATAAATCTTGCATGCTAAGTTTGATTATTTACTACATGAAATTACTTTGTGGTTATGAACTCTAAATATAATTTGAAGCTTGATTGAGATATTAACTTCCATGCTAAGTCAAAGAGGAGATATTAATATTCTTGATATTTTATATATATATATAGAATATGTTCGGATAAATGATATACTGTATGCTGGACGCATATAGTAGTATCGATTATTACATATATTATATTATGTGATTATGTGCTTTTACTAAAATAGGCATCCGGTCACCGAGGGCACTTGGGTACGGTATGATGGGAACCGATTACTCGCCATAGACCAAAGGGATGTAATTTTAGTAATTGGGTGAACCTTGAATCATGAGTCTCGATTTGAGTATCGCGATATTATAATCCCATGGGGACCATTGATTCTGAGGTGGAATGTGGAATAAGCAGAGTTTGCTTAATGATTCGCATTTCGATTTGGGAAGATCGGAGATTTCACCGTGATGAGAGGAAGATTAGAGATAGGCATAAAGTAATTTGTAATCTCTACTTCCTGATTAAGAAATAGGCAGGTTTTGACTTGAAATTTCTTGTGTGTGATTATTGATTATGAATCTGGAACAATTCAGAGTTAACTCTTAATTTGTTGTTGCGATTAAATGAGTTAGTCGTAGGAAATTGGGAGTGGGGTAGATTCCCCGATTTGAAAAGGAGTTGTCGTACGGTAAGATGGGTGAGAACAGGTTTGAGTTATCTGTTCATGTTTTAATTATTAAATTTTATTTTGATTTGAGTATCCTCACTAGGCGAAAGCCTAATGTTTCAAGTTGAATCTTCTTACCAGGTACAAGCTCCGGGAAATAGCGGGAATGAGAGACGAGAACTTTTGGAAAGATTCAGACTTAGAGATACCGGAGGATCTAGAGATTTTGGTGCTTTTGGGACAGTTGTTTAGATAACTGGATTAATCTGATTGTTATGTTATGATTAGATTAATAAGTTATTTAAGTAATGACGTTTGTATATAGAAACCTTACATTTGATCCTCAGGTTATATAAGTTTGAAAGTTTTTTATCATAACTTGTGATAAATTTGAAGGTTTAAATTGACCCTGTTTTTAGGGTGTTTCAATATGTCTCAACGAACCAACAGAGAACATGCCATTAGAGGCAGAACTCCACCTCCACCCATTTGAATTATTGGACAGCTCACAATCCTTAATCATTTCCAATAATTGATCGAATTCCTCAGCTTCGCATCCGTCACGGATAGGTCTTCGCCAATCCCACAAATATCCAGATTTGATCTTGTCTGCCACTGACGCTTGTTTCTCGTTTTCTAGAGCAAAAAGTCTAGGGAACCGAACTTCAAAAGAACAAGAGCCCTTCCATATATTCGTCCAAAAATTCGTATGAACTCCGTTCCCAACTTGTTTCACACAAAGATCTTGAAAATTAAGGTTTAGTGTTCTCAAAGTATGAACAGCCGCGATCACACCTCCCCAAGGACTATAACTACTCGGTTGCCCTGCTGCAAGTCTAACCCTCCCTCATTGCCATATATAGCTCTTATTACTTTTGCCCACGTTTCACTTGGATCGTTCCTATATCTCCAGGCCCATTTGATTAGGAGAGAAATGTTTGAAGCAGCTATACTCCCGATACCAAGGCCTCCACTTTCTTTTTTTCTAAGTACTGTTTTCCAATTCACCCAAGGAATTTTCCTATTGCCTTCTTCCGCCCCCAGAAAAAACTCTTCTGAGACTCTCCAATTGATCGATTATCATCTTAGGAGCCTTGAAGAGTGATAGATAATAGATGGCGAGACTACCACGGACGGATTGAGTGAGGACTCGACGACCGCTAATTGATAACATCTTGATCTTCCACCTCGACAGCCTTTTCTTAAATTTTGCAATTATCGGCATCCAAGCTTCAGCCATGTTCGTGTTAGCACCCAACGGAACCCCGAGATACTTGTTAGGTAGTTGGCCTGTTTTGCACTTTAACTCCACGGAAACCCGTTGAGTATCGTTTATTCCCACTCTAACATCGATTAGCTCGCTCTTTGACATGTTTAGACGAAGCCCAAAGGTGAGGTAGAATCATCTCAATATCCTGAGGATATTGCTTCCGTTTTCTGCTGACCAGTCATTTATAAACATCGCGTCATCTGCGTAAAATAAATGAGTTAGAGCTACGTTATTGTTACCAACCTCCCAGCCCGTTATCAAGTTTTTATTTTTTGCCTCTGAAATAAGCGAATGAAGACCCTTCATCGCAATGATGAAAAGAAAAGGAGCTAATGGATCCCCTTGTCGTAAACCTCTCTGAAGCCGAAACATCGAAGTTGGAGACCCATTAACCAAAATCGAAGTTGTGGCCGAACAAAGGCATGCTTTAACCCATCTCTTCCAATTTCTCGGAAATCCCATGGCGTCCATAATCTCCTCCAAATACCGCCAATCAACCGAATCGTATGCCTTTTTAAAGTCCGCTTTGAAAAGCATCAACTTCCTTTTATTTTTTCTAGCCCACTGGATTATTTCATTGACGATCAAAGCACCATCCAGGATATAATTTCCTTTAATGAAGGGTGTTTGCGACTCACTGATAACGGACTTGATTACGTGTCTTACTCTTACTCTGTTTGCAAGGACTTTAGTTATGACTTTATAAATGCAACCAACGAGGCTGATCGGTCTAAAATCTTTGCAAGTCAAAGGGTTCGCAGACTTTGGAATCAAGCAAACGAAGGAATGGTTACACCCGTTTGGAAGCCAACCGGTGCCCAAAAATTCCATTATTGCTTCAGTAAACTCCCTGCCCATGGTAGACCAAAAGGATTTAAGAAACCCGAAAGAGAACCCATCTGGACCCGGAGATTTGTCGTCTCCGCACTCCCAAACTGCCCTCTTAATTTCTTCCTCGAAGACCATTCTTTCAAGATATTTTGCTTCAGTGTTAGAAAGTTTTTTTTTACTCTAGCCGTATTGAATCTACATCTAGTCCGAAGTTGGGCTCCCAGACTGTTTTTAAAAAAAGTTTGGAATTCTTGTTTAACCTCAGAAGGGTCGTCTGTCCAAATTCCGTTAACAATAATCCCCCTATTCTCGCTTTGTTCCTTCTGTAATTGATAGTTCCATGGAAAAACTTAGAGTTAACGTCACCATCCGTCGCCCATTTGATTTTTGCTTTTTGCGACAAATCAGCCTTTTCCTTGGAAACTATCTCTTCTTTGATTTTTATGGCCTCCAATCTCCTTACCAAATCATCTGCCTCGGCTAAGCCGTTTTCAAAACGTAAATCTATCTCCTCGATCTTCTTCAAAGCTTCGTTCTTCTTTTCCTCCAACACTTTCTTTTTTTCGATCCACCATGTGCGGATGTGGGCTTTGATCATTTTCAGTTTGTTGCTTAAGTTAATCAACTTATTTCCTGGCTTATGGTACCAGTTGACCTGCCAAGCGTTCTCCACCGAGTCTCTAAAATCATCAATTAAACACCAAGAATTAAAAACTTTAAATGGAATGGGTCCATAATCCCTAGTAGTCTCTTTTAGGATAATAGGACAGTGGTCTGAATACTCCCCGACAAGAATCAAACAAATCGAATTAAGCCACTTTTCAACAAAATCTCGCGACACCAAAAAACGGTCCAGTTTACTAAGTTTGGAGCCTTCCTTGTTGGACCATGTGAATTTTCTTCCGTTAGAAGGTGGCTCTGTTAAATCGGCATTAACGATCGATGAAATCGTTGAAGGAATTTGCTGCCACTCGATCGAAAAAAATTCCGACTTTTTCCGAAGCATCCCTAAGTGAATTGAAGTCGCCCATAATAATCGAAATCCCCGTCCATCTACGAATCATCACATGTAAAGTATTCCATAAAATTTTCTTTTTCGCAAGTTCTTGAGGAGCGTAAACGTTAATTAAGCAAACATTTACGGCCGCTCGGGATCCATCTACCGTAAAAGCCACGTAACCTTCACCACATATAACTTTTTCTTTGGAGAAAAACCTCCTGTCCCAAATCGACACTATACCCCCGCCTTACCAATAGGTTTTGAAAAGCTTCCCAACAATAAGTGCCCACATTTCTATTCAAGTTCGTTTCAAAATAAGTGTTTACTTTCAAATAATTTCCTAAATTTTCAACTCTACCCTTATTTAAGATCACAAGTATTCAAGAGTTGACGAGAATGAGAAATTTCTTAAAACTGTGTTTTTTTAATTTAATTGTGGATATTTAATTTGAGACGGAGAGATTATCAACTAATCATCCAACTCTTTTTAAGGGGCGATGATGATTATTTTTGCTAACCACTAAAACTGTGAATTTGCAATAATATTTCAATATGTATTATATCCTATTTGCATGCTGGATGGTAGTCTTCTGTTCTCATTAACTAATCCAAGTGTTGGAAATTTGTTATGCTATTCACCCTATATACCATGAGGAATATATGCAAAATATATGACAAATTTCAGTTAAACCTGAAGTCCATTTCTAAGATCTCTTATGTATTGGTTGTTGCTTTTTTCAGGACCAAAAGGTGAAGAGTATGCCTGGTATCAGTGCACAGTAAGTTTTCTTTCATTACTTTTTATCAATTTTTTATTTTAATAAATGTGCACAGTAAAGTTTTCTTCCTTCACATTAGATTTTACTTGAAACCTATGTTAAACATTTTAGATTATTTTTTCAGGATATTTTACATGTTAGTTTTAGAAAAGGCCTGTAGTAGTTTAGGTCTTCCACCTTCATGCAACATCTCAATCTGCAACTTATGAATACATTTACGACCAAAGATGTGGAAACTTTTGAATTTTTCAACTCTGCCTTGTTTTTCATTTTCCGACTTTGTGTTTTTTGTGTGCATCCGCAGGGATTAAAATTTGTCTTTTTACATGTATGGAAAAATTGTCACTCCATAAATATTAAATTATCGTCTTTGGCACAACTTAAATAGGTGAAGGGGGGACGAGAGGGTCGTCCAATTGGTGCTTACGAGTTTGCCAACGCTGTTGAAGAACTGGGAGCCGGAGAACTTCATGGCTTTAGATTAGGAAATAAAATCAAATAAGATATTAATTAATTATAATTGATTTGAATAGTTTGTTGGAATTGGATGGTTTGTAAATGAAACGCCCTGTATGTATGTAAGTATATGTTTGGTGTTAAAAAATTATTTGGGGTTTGAAGTATTAAGATCACTTAAAAAAATTGGTGTTTAAAGTTCTGGGTGTTTAGAAACGGGTTGCCAATTGTTGGACAACATTAAGATTATAATTTTACAAAAATTCTTGGTGTATAGAAATGGTTTTCCAGTTGTTGGGCAAACCTTATGCTAATAATTTTAGGAAAATTCATGGTATTTAGAAAAGGGCTGCCAATTGTTGGGCAAACATTAGTATTATAAATTTACAAAAATTCTTGGTGTTTAGAAACAGGTTGCTAAGTGTTGGGCAAACATTATGATAACAAGTATACAAAAATTCTTGGTGTATAGAAACGAGTTGTCAATTGTTTAGCAACATTAAGATTATAACTTTACAAAACCTCTTGATGTTTAGAAACGGGTTGCCAATTGTAAAGCAAATATTAGGATTATAAATTTACTAAGCCTCTTGGTGTTTAGAAATAAATGTAAGCATATTTCTGTCAATTTGTACTTAAGCTATTTTTCATGAATTTGTAGCTATGTCGACTAGCACATATAAATGGTGGATGTATAAATGAGTAAATAGATGTATAGATAAGTAAATAGCCATGGTTTCATAATCCCGACTTTCACCCAAAGAGTTGAACGATATATTTTTGGACATTGCTTTTTCCACTGAAAAGATGGTGGATGAGGGGATAGTATTACAAATAAGATGTTCATGCAAGAAACGTCAACTTTCTAAGATCACGTCGAAAGGCGTAGTCGATGGACAACAGGTGAATATTTCTATACTACCCCTTGTTTGTCCATATGACCAACGTTTCTATAACTTGTTATAAGGATGCAGATCAACCTTTGTCGGAGGATGCCAAATATTTTGAAGTTAGAGTAAGCCACAAGGTTTCTAAGTTGAAAAGAAAATTGTAACGTAGTGGAGACAACATATAATTGTCTACTTCAAATGGTTAAAGAAATGCTACCCGACGATGAACAATTGGTCGGTAGCTTTTATGAGACAAAGAAAATGTTGAAGGAATTGGCTCTCCTGAAAGAAAAGATATATGCTTACAAAAATCTTTGCATGCTATTCTATATGGAATATGCAGATTATTATACTTGTCGAGATTTTGGGGAATCTGATTACAAGACAATTGGTC
Source organism: Saussurea involucrata (assembly GCA_033807775.1). Taxonomy (NCBI): domain Eukaryota; kingdom Viridiplantae; phylum Streptophyta; class Magnoliopsida; order Asterales; family Asteraceae; genus Saussurea; species Saussurea involucrata. The sequence continues at coordinate 61,452,673 of CM066315.1, read as the reverse complement.
GAAACAATAAGGTGCATAGTCTAGTCTTGACGACATGCTTGTTGATTGCACCTAGATTACAACGGTTCCATTTGTTTAAAAAAGCGACAAATGAATTGTCTTGGCACCATGATTATCAGACTCACCTTGGGAAAATGGTACATCCGAGTGATGGGGAGGCTTGGTTCACTGAGGGAAAAATCCCTCAAGAGGTTTGAAACCGTATGTGAGAGTGAATTTCATGTTTGTATTAGTCGTATTATATGGGGACAAATTTTCTTTTGAACGTAGAAGTAGCTTTGTATTTATGTATGTGTAGTGGCACTCTAGCTGGGAGGGTGCAATATATTAAGTGTGGGAAACTAGGTCGAAGAGGACCTAAAATGATGGTTTCAATCCGGCGAAAAGAACAACCATACTGCCCAGGCCCGGACCGCGGGGATGCATATCACCCCGATGACGTGAATAGTGAGATGTCAATTGTGAAGCCATCCCCCGAATGTCTCCATCATCTCGTATGGAGTGACATGATAGACCATTGGAACACATGAGTGAAAAACCAAGTCTATTGGAGGGTGGATAGAACCGCTACACCTTGGTCAACGGTGACTAAGCAAAACACCTTGCTGGTCCATCACTTTGCAGAGCTTATGAGATGGTTGGTAAGGTGTTAAAACTGATTGTAAAGTAGATTTTTTGTCTGTATGTTATAAATAGTGTGATCCCAGAACAAGTAATCAATCAATGTAAATCATAAAAGAAGCCATCTCTATATTCAATAATCTCCAAATAGCTCACAATACAATGAAGAACAATTACTTGTGTGTGTGGCTAGTGTGTGTTGATAGATGACCTAATTTCCCAAAGAGGAAATTAGCAAACAATATATACCTAGGGATAACTATGGCCCTATTACATAATAAGTCCCTCTAGTTGGTACAATCAAATATTAAGCACTAACAATCTCCCCCTTTGTACCAATGTAGAGGCCAAAGATTTAGACGTCCACCGGGGTCACGTACTTCTTTCGAATGCCAAAGATGATCTCGAATCTTCGCACTTCAAGACGGTAGTCCTTCCGGTAGGAAATGGCTTCAATCACTTGGTTGATCAGGTCCTTTTCTTTCTCTGTGAGCTTTACCTCTCTACCCGCATCCAGACGAAGCTTGCTTTCCAGATGAACCAAAATAATCTTCAAAGTACCCTCACAGAACTTGTTGATCTCAATAACTCTCATGAATCTCTTCTTCGAGTCAGTATCAATGTAGACAACCCCAAGCTCTGGCTTTTTCAGAACGGTGTAAGCGGGAATACCTTGAATATTAGGCAATCGTCTGTTTGGTCTTCTTAGGTTCACATGAGCTTGATGAGATTCCAAGCCCATCTGAAAATCGGTAAGGTATGAGAACTTCAGAATATTTCTCATAAATTTCTTCACACTCTGGTAAGCAGCGCTATATTCAATCTTCTTCTCTGGACGGGTGGCTAGGAGGTTGTAAATGCATAGAAGATCATTCAGTTTTAGACTCTTGAAGTCAGCCTCAGAGAACACACATTCAGATCCATCAGATCTCAAGACGGTGAATTCAGGATAGAACACATCAAACAGCTTTTGAGACTCAACCTTCAGCACCTTCATTATCATGTTGTCTGATCTGACAGCACCTGATTCTCTGTCTTTATTTCTCATAACGTACATAAACTCGATCTTCTTCAGTGATGGCCAGTCTTTATTTCTCATACGGAATCAGGAGTGACACTCTTTCTCCCGTAGCCACGTACCTCAGTTCAACATCAATAACAACTTGATAGATTCGGAGTTCTGCCTCAAGTACTGCATCCCTGATCTTTCCATCATGAAATACCGGAGCTTGTGGAGATGAAGTACCTACACTCGGACCTGCAGTTTCTAACAATGAAGGAGCATCATCTTCAGATTCAATTTCCATAGCCTGATCCCCAGTAGTGTCAAGTTCATCATCCAAAGCATCAACCATTTCTTCTTTTATCTTGTGGCTTAACTGCTCTGGCTCTTCTTCTGAATCAATGTAAATGATCTCAATAAGCATATCGTCAGCCAATCGCTCATCCGCCGTTCTATTGTCAACAGCCGAAGGCTTTTCAACCCCGGTTATGACATCAGCTAGAACATCCATTTCAGTATCATCTGTTTGTACCACATCAGTCGCCGTACCACCTTCAGTAGTGGTTACCTGTTCACTGACTGAACCTCCTTCATTTCCTGTACTCGTGCCCGTGCCCGTTGTTTCCCTGACCCGTGCTCTCTTCTCCCCCTCATGAAGATCAGGATCATCCGGATCATCATGCCTACGTTTCTGTGGAGCTTCAACTTGGATCCCACACTTCTCTTCGACAACTTTAAGTCTGTTAGTGATGGAGGTGAATCCGTTCATCATAGCTTCCGTCATATCTTTCATAGAATCTGTTAGACGCTGGAAGTCGACGCTAAAAGGTGGTTGGGTTGAGGTTTGGGCTTGAGGTTGGGTATGTTGACGAAGTAATGCAATTAAGTCAACCTCTTCAGCTGTACTCAAGTCGCTCTTGGCAAGAAGTCGGGCTAGAAGCTCTGATTTGAGCTGGTCTTTAGGTATTTGGTGTAACGGTACTGATGGTGGTGTATGTGGATCGGATTCATCGCGGGATGGTTGATTCGGAGGAGTTGACGACGATTCAGCAATGTGTTTGCCTTTAATGGCCCTGCTCACTTCTTGTGCTAATTGTTCAATTGTGCGTTGCAAAGCATTTCTGTGTTGATTTAGGGCAGTGTTGATTGAACCTAAGGCGGACGCAAGCACGGTAAAAGTGATATAATGTGGAGGCGGTCCAAGCATGCGTACTATATGATCCTGTGGAATATTTGGGAACATGTGGGCAAGATCCGGACCACTTAGGTTACCGGTTATAGTAGCGGTTGTAGCAACCGTACTGCCTGTGTTCATGGCTGGCATAGTGTTGACCATGACAGGACTTCCACCCGGTCCTCGTGGGGTACCAACAAATGGCGGCCTCACTCTGGGTGTTCCGGTTGGGGCACGAAAGCCCGCAACTTGGTGTTGTACCATCATATGTGTCCTAGGAAAAGTTGTTCTTCCGAATGGTCCTAGACTCGATGTGCGTTGAAGAAAGGTCGGTGGCCGGGGCAGGAGCCTACCTGTTTCAATACCAGCAAACACCGAACGTGTTACCGATAGACTTTGTGCTAAATCCCCTGTGGTAAATGAAATACCGGTCTATTGAGAGACCGATGAGTGGCTTGGTGGGGCTGTGCTATGCATGGCTAGGTCCACCATGTCTGTTTCAATGCGCAACGGCGACAAACGCACGTTGGCAGAAGATGTGGCTATCTGTCTTAGATCGGTTTGGGGAGAGTCGGTAGTTAAAACTTTATCCGACTCTATCACAGCTTCACTCATTTCTTTTCTCCCTCGTACCTCACCACTAACTACAGTTTCCACTTCTACTTCTCCTTCTACTCCTTCGTTTCTACTTGATGGACCTTCGGTGTTTCTAGCAGTGTGGAGGAGTTCGATGTTCCGAGTGGAATCAGCATCAGAACTCTCAACACGTGGTCTCTTTCCCATATGCCTTGGAATTAAATGGACCATAGGGTCGTGACCTGAGTCATCATCGTTGTCAAAAGGAGGAAAGAAAGGTTCTACCTCATCGTCTTGATCAGCTGCATCATCATCAGAAGATGATGCAGCGGCATCGGCTGAATTCCAGGAGACATCGTCATCAAAGATCTGAACATGACGAGGTCGAGGTGGTGGTTGAGCTGGTCTTGAAGAAGATGCATGGCCAACAGTCCGTAATCTTCTCCCGACTCTCTTTCTTTTACATCTCCTCACCTCTCGTTGTTCAGGAACCCCGTGTTCCTGAACCCCCTCGACATTCTGACCCTCACCTCCTAGTAGGTTTGCATCGTGGGGAGGTCCCTCCGGTTCTGGCTGGACCACCAATGTGTTTTCTAACATATACTGCTAAACTACCCAGGACTGTTGGTCAGCAAATGCGAGTACGTCTTCTCGAATGACGGCAATGTGAACAAAATCGTCGTGGATAGGCATCCGCAGATAATGCATCCATTGGCTCGGGCCTCGTGGAGCATCCGCACGTCGTGGAATTTGGTCATTGTCTACCATGGCTTGATGAATCAAAATCTGGAAGAACCTCTGATAAGATACAAAGTTGCGTTTCTTTTTCGGGCGAGCCTGATCCGCGACTAGCTCAATAATTTCATTCCAAAGTAGGACAACGTAGTCGATGTTTCAGTTAAATGTGAATGCATGAAACATCCGAAGGATAGGCAGGTTCGTCTTGTCTAGCCCTGTGTGTTTGGAAGTCATACATCGGTTAAATATAGAGCATAGTGCGTACCATAATCCGGGAAGATGCTTTCGTCGGAATTGAGAAGAGCCGGTGAGAATTGGGATTTCAGGGTCTTGATATCCAAGACTGCGGATATTGGCAAATAGTTGTTCTTCAGGGACCGGATCCTCAAAGTTCTCGGAATAAGGAAGTTCAAGAGCATGGCGAAGTCCCCGTAAGGTGATTCTGGCATCAAAGTGGTCAACTTTGGCGGTAAAGTGTGGTCGTTGATGGGTGCCGTGGAACTGAAGTGTACCCCAGAATTGTTGAAGGTAAATGGCTGGTACAAGGTCCACTCTGGTAAGCGCAGTTCGTAGAGGATGGCCGTGGATTATATCTACGATGATTTGATGGTCGAAGGGAGTCTCGAGATCCACATGATGGTTGTTGTCAAGGAAACTCAGAAACAAGGCCCTTGGAAAGATCTCTTCATCCAGGTCACGGGCATTGACCGATGGGTGGGATGAACGATGCGAACGGATGATGGTGTTGTCATCCGAAGCGTTGCCATCATGTTGCTCCATCTGAACCACTTAACAGATTAGAATAGTGCCAAAATTGATTTTGCCTTGAATTTTTTTTTTCAAAATTACCCTAAGTCTTGGGCTTATCGCAATGCACAACAAAGACATATCACAAGTAAAAGCTTATCGCAACTTGAAGAATGTGACAAGAGGTTATCGCAACACATTGATTGCGATAAGATCTTGTCGCAACTCAAGGTTGCGATAATTATGCGCGAATGATCGTTGCGATAGTTATGAAGATTTGAAGGACAGTTGGTTGCGATATGAATGAACACCGAATAAAAACCTAAGTGTTCAACCCAGATTATCTATTTTTCGCACAAAACATGTTAAAAATTATACTACAAGACTCGCAAACACATCGTGAGTGAACCCTATGCATCTCTATGTACCAACAAACACACAAACACAAGATTATCGCTGAAAACAAAGAAAAACGAACTTAAAACCCTAGAAATGACTGTAGCATGCGATTGTATGGATGAAATCGAGTAAGATTTTGAAGTATGTACCTCTATGATGATCTAAACAGAATGTATGGAACAGAAATCGCCAAAAACTTCTTGAAATTCGAAAGCTCAATAGCAGTTATCGAGAGAAAAATGGGGTTTGAGATAAGACAAGTATGAAAAACCCTAAACCCTTTATACACGAATTTGAAATCAGGGACACGTGGCAACACGAGATTGGTCCAAAGTTTGACCTGCCACGTGTCAGCTTATCGCAAGGAACAAATTGCGACAAACTGTCAATCTCATCGCAACAACGGGTTGCGACAAGAAACTGTTCCCGTGGTCTTATCGCAATACAAGGTTGCGATACGAATTCCACTTTGTTTCATCGCAACAGAAGGTTGCGATAAAACACTGTTCACCATGTATCGCAAATGAAGGTTGCGATAACAGTGATACTTGAACATTTTTCAGATGAAAATTTGAAATTTTTTATCACATTGGAAGATGTCCAACTTCCAATTGATTAAGCACTCAAGGTTTTTTTGAAATGTTTTCACTCCCCCTTAAATGATGCAAGTATGTTTAGAAAAATTGATTTTCATCATTTAAGAGTTTGTGGCTAAAACAAATTAGAGAAATTACCTTGTAGTCATCAAGTAGTGAGCACATGATATCAACACTTACAACTTTGTCAGATATGCACACTCCCCCTGTTTTTGTGCATACATCTTATTTTGTACTCCCCCTGAGACTATGAACACCCCTTATGCAGACACAGATATCATGACAAGAAAGTAGAGTAACAAAGAGAATAAACACTGAAAAACAACAAAGACATGAAAAATAAAATATTTTATATTGAGAATAGAATGTGATGAAAATTTGAATGTATCAATCTAGATAGAAATAACTAGATTGAAATACACATATTTCCGTCCATTATATGATCAATATAGAATATTAAACTTTCATGTTCAACATGCCGAGCTTGGATACTAAGAAATTAAATCGTTTTTCATCCAAGGCTTTGGTAAAGAGATCGGCAAGTTGAAACTCAGTTATGACAAAGTATAATTCAATCGTACCTTTTTCGACATGATCTTTAATAAAATGATACCTGATGTCGATGTGTTTGGTCTTTGTATGCTGGACCGGGTTAGGTGATATGGCAATCGCACTCTTGCTGTCACAGTAGATGGGAATCTTCTCATACTTGAAGTCGTAGTCCATCAGTTGAGTCTTCATCCACAGAAGCTGTGAACAACAACTGCCAGCGGCAACATATTCTGCCTCCGCAGTTGATGTTGAAACACAGTTCTGTTTCCTCGAAGACCAACTTACTAGTTTGTCTCCCAAAAACTGCACATAACCAGATGTGCTCTTCCGATCTAGCATACTACCTCCATGATCCGCATCAGAATATGCAGTGAGTTCGAATCCCGTTCCCTTTGGGTACCACAGACCAGGGTACGGTGTCCCCTTCAGATATCGAAAGATCCTTTTAACAGCACTACGATGTGATTCCTTTGGTTGTGCCTGAAATCTTGCACATAAACATGTTGAAAACATTATATCTGGACGACTTGCCGTAAGGTACATTAATGAGCCTATCATCCCTCTGTAATTCTTAACATCTACATCTACACCATCTGGATCCGGACCAATTTTAGATCCAGGCGCCATAGGTGTACCAATTGAGGTACAGTTTTCCATCTTAAATTTCTTCAAGATGTCAAACACAAACTTTGATTGGTTGATGAAGATACCTGTTAAGAATTGCTTGACTTGTAATCCGAGAAAGAAATTAATCTCTCCCATCATACTCATCTGGAATCTAGTTTTCATAATGCCCGAAAACCAAGTACATAATCCAGGGTCAGTTGAACCAAAAATAATATCATCAACGTAAATTTGTACCAGAAGGATCTCACCATTTTCTTGAAGAGTGAAGAGAGTTGTGTCGATTTTACCTTTTCGAAAGCCAGCACCAAGTAGGAAGTTAGATAAAACTTCATACCAGGCTCGAGGGGCTTGCTTGAGACCGTAGAGAGCTTTGTCAAGAATATAGACGTGATCTGGTTTATCTTTGTCCACAAAGCCCTCTGGTTGAGAAACATATACTTCTTCTTTCAAGACACCGTTCAAGAAAGTAGTCTTCACGTCCATTTGATAGACAGTGAAGTTTCTGAAAGCGACATATGAAAGAAACATCCTGATTTCCTCTATGCGAGCTACCGGTGCATACGTCTCGTCGTAGTCGATTCCCTCTTGTTGCCTGTACCCTTTCGCTACAAGGCGTGCTTTGTTTCTCACAACAATCCCATATTTATCTTTCTTATTTTTCAGGACCCACTTGGTACCAATTACCGTTTTACCCTTGGGTCTAGGAACTAGTCTCCACACGTTCAATGCTTCAAAAGAATTCAGCTCATCCTGCATGGCAATGATCCAATCCGGATCTTCTAAGGCTTGTCGAACTGTTGTAGGCTCGACTTGACTTAGAAAGAGCGCGTAAAGGACTTCGTTAGTCGTTGCAGATCTTGTCTTTACAGGTTCGGAGACATCACCAATGACTTGTTCAATGGGGTGACTCTTAGTCCACCTTGAATCATGAGGATGGACAATTATAGCACCGTAATTGGGGTCTACGTGGGTGGGTTCTTTATCAAAATTCAACTCTATCGTCAAGGTAGGTCCCGGTTGTGGGACGGGTTCATTGACAGAAGAGTCAACAGGAACTGCCTCCGGAATTTCTTCAGAAGATGACTCAGGTTGTCTTGCAGAGTCCTCACCATTGGCGTTAGAAGTTGTACCTGACGAAGAAGCACCGTTTGTAGATTCACGATGTCTTGCTTATGGAGATGCCATATGCGTGTTACTTGAAGACGATGCAGGAGTTGTTGTACTAGTTGTAGGAGTAGTCAGTACCGGTGAAGGACCTGACATTGTAGCATGAGCTGGTGGTGTAGCAACATTTCTCCTGCTAGATATAGATGAAGTAGGTTTATCATTACCAAAATAATCATCATAAAAATATTCAAACAATAAATCAAGATCATCAGAATTAGAGTTAGAAGTTGAAGCTTGATCCTTGTTTGAAGATCTAGTCATCATTGGACGGATTTGTCCAGATGCTAGTACTCCAGATATTGCGGGTTCTGTACTATTTTGCACAGAAGCCATGTCTTCGGTTTCGTTGAATCTGACATTTATGCTTTCTTTCACAGTTCTGGTAGACTTGAAATAGACTCTGTATGCTTTTGACGTGAGCGAGTATCCGATAAAAATGCCCACAATTCTCTTAGGACTGAATTTATTCAAGTTGTCCTTATCATTCAGCATAACACACCTGCAACCAAAAACACGAAAGTAGTGTATGACAGGTTTTCTATTGTTAATCAGTTCATATGGTGTTTTACCAAACCGTCGATGGATAATTGATCGGTTTTGTGTATAGCATGCCGTAGAAACAGCTTCAGCCCACAAGAACAGAGGTAGATCAGCATAGGACAACATCGTTCTGGCGGCTTCAACGAGTGTGCGGTTTCGTCTTTCAACGAATCCATTCTGTTGAGGTGTTCTGGCAGCAGAATACTGATGATATATTCCTAATGACGTAAAGAAATCATCAAGAGTCTTGTTTTTGAACTCTGTCCCATTATCTGACCTAACAGTCTGAACTGTTTGTTGACGATTCACTTGAAGCTGTTTGATTAACGAGATGATCAAGTCAGGGGTTTCGTCTTTTGATCGAAGAAACTTGACCCAAGTATATCTCGAATAATCATCGATAATGACTAACACGTATCGTTTGGCACTAACGCTCTGAGTCTTCATCGGACCACAGAGATCCATATAAAGGATTTCCAACGGTTTCTTTGTGCTAGGCTCAGGTTTCGGTGGGTGAGGAGCTCGCTTTATCTTCCCCTTCTCACACGCAGTACAGAAGTTGTATTTCTCAAACTGTAGAACCGGTAGACCTATAACTAAATCACCCAACGCTAGCTTTTGAATGTAACGAAAGTTGAGATGAGATAGTCGTCTATGCCATAAACAACTCTTCTCCATTGTTGCCTTAGACATCAGACACACGTCGTTCTTTGGCTTAATCTTTGATAGGTCAATAGTGTAAAGATTTGACTTTCGCGAACCAACTAGAAGTTCATTTCCTCCGTCGGTTAGAACTGCACACCGAGTCTTCTTGAAATGGACTTCTAGGTCTTTGTCACAAAACTGACCAATACTAAATAAGTTATGCCCTAAGCCTTCAACATAATTCACTTTGGTGATCCTGACGTTGTCTGTTACTATATCTCCATAACCCAAGATTGGAGAGTACTGATCATTCCCAAATTTAACTCTCCCTCCATCTTTTTCCACAAAGTTGTTCAACAGCTCATTTCTACCTGTCATGTGTTTTGAGCAACCAGAATCCAAATACCACACATGACGGAGCTGCAAAATGAGATTTAAACAGTTTTAGGTACCCATTGCCAATTGGGTCCTTTCGGGTTAGGAGAATTCACTGAGTTTGGGTTAGCATGTTTCTTTGAATTTTTGTGGTTATAATATCTATTTGAGTAAAAACGATTTGAACCATAGAAATTATAACCAAACCACGAAGAATAATCAAACATGCAGATAAAATCATATACACCACGTGAAGAACAACAAATTTGATCATGTGCTAAATTAATTAGTTGTTGCATTGAAGAAATCTTGTAAGGAATAACAAGTTTTTGTTTGTTGGAAACAACATGATCACTAACAGTAGAAACAAAAGTGTTTTTCTTGGAATGAAAAGCGACAGTAGATGGTTTTCTCTAGGCCACATCATGTGTGGACTCCTTTATTCTCCACTCTAACCGCGAGTTGTTTCTTATATAACGATCTGAAATGGCATCAAAATAAGAATCGTAAGCGTAGGAATTTTGAACTTGAGAAGATTTAGATTTGCGCTTATTTTTCTTATTTTTCTTTTTCTTTTTCTCAACGGTTTTAGAAGATTCCCCTTCGAAGAAATTCTTCTTAGGTTCCTCTTCCTTGATCAAAAAATCAGAATGATCCGGAATCTTAGCACTAAAGTCAAATTGAACATCTTTTTGTTGTGCTTTCTTACCCTTCCCTTCACAAGGAATGTCAAATACACAATCAACCTTAATGTCATTGGAAGAAGATGTGTGGAAAGAATCATAAGAGTTTTCATTAACAGGTTGTTCCTCTAGATCAATAGGACCAAAATCATCAAAGTCATCCACAATCATGCTTTTATAAAGAGTATTGCCCATGAAGGCTTTGCATGAGGAAGCATCTGAATCAGAGGTAACTTTGCTCGCAAACTCTGTCATAGCTTCAGTGGATAAGGTTGACAATCTTCCCATAAGTCTTGAGATTTCAGTCTTAAGGTACTCGCTATTACTCTCAAAATCTTTTCTCTCTTTTATCAAAGTGTTTTCTAAATCAGATATTTTCTTTGAAAATACAACACTTTCAGCTCCAAGAGATTTTCTTTCGAACTTAAATCTCTCTCTTTCCTTCTCAATTTGTTCTTTTTCAAGAAATAACATTTTCTGAAAATCAGAGACTTGTTTAGAAAGATTCAAGCATCTAAGTTCGAGAGATTTCTTTTCTTCAACGCTTTTTGTTGAAGATTTAGAAACAACCTTTTTAGACTCATCTCTCATGCTATTTATCAAAACAGTTAACATAACTTCCTTTTCAATATCAAAAGCAAGTTGATCGTCATTTCTGACTTCTTCTATTTTTCTTTTAATATTCAACTCAAGATCGACAAGCTTCTATTCGAGTACCAAAGGAGGGTAATATGTTTTTCCTTCAAAAGCGGGTTTTGATACAGTTCCCTTTGGTGGCTCAACAATATAGCTTTGAAAATAGTCATTAGGCAAGGTTTGTTTTTCATCCCAAAGCAGTGCCTTCCTATTTGCCGAATCATAATAAAAAAGGAAGTTGCATGGTCACAGTGATTTTTCTTTTAGTCTCTTCCTCAATCCCTTGTTCTTCCTCATTAAGCCACTTTATTCTGTACTTGGGGTCTATGGTTAGAAGCTTAAGCCATTGAAACTTGTATAGACAAGGTGCCTTTTTCAAAGCATTTTCCAAATAATGAGGATTGTCATATCCCACGCCCCATTTGGAGTTGTAATATCTGAAATTCTTAGGCGTGTTTAACAAAATGGTTTGTTCAGATTAACCAAGTTTGTACAGCTTCGCTTCTAGATCACTTGCTTTTTCAGACAATTCGTTATTAATATCTTTATAAGATCACAACATTTGTTCAAGCTCAATCTTCCTATTTTCAGAAATTCTTACCTTTTCTTCCATTTCATCCATTCTTTTTCTGAAAGAAGTTCGAGATTGCTCGATCTTAATTCGTTCATTTTTCAACTCATCATTTAACTTGTTATGGTCAGTTATTGCCTTTCTTTGAGATTCTATTATTTTATGCGAGTTGTTGAGTTTCTCATCTAAGTCCGCATTTTGTAATTGGAAGACTTTAAACTGATTAGCAAAGTGATTAATGGTGCAAGAATCTACCTCATTTGTCTCAGGCGCCGCATCAGCCTCTGACTCCTCACCTTCTCTGCTCATCAGGCACATATTTGCTAAAGCAGCCGTCTCCTCTTTTTCTCTTTCATCATCAGTTTGGTCCAACCAGTACTCTTCCTCCACCAACAGTGCAATTCCAGACTCCTTCTGCTCTGCCAACAACGCCTTTCTTTTGTTGTAGTCGGAATTCTTTACCTTCGGTTTCCAGCACTCTTTGGAGAAATGGCCGGACTTACCACAATTATAGCACTTTTGCTCTTCATCCTTTCTTTCACCAAACTTCTTCACCTCTGGCCTCCTACCATCTTCCTTTTGATCATCAAACTGTTTCTTTGACTCAATCCGATTCTTGTGCTCAAAGTTTTTAGAACCAGATGAGTAACGTTGATTGTTTGATCCTAGAGTTTTCACAAACTTTCTCTGGAAGGCCCGTGAGAGAAGCATCATTGCCTGTTTCAAACCTTCTGACTCTTCTAAATCATCCTGGTCTATCCCATAATCTTCATTCTGAGAGCTCTTACCTTTTTCAGCATACTTTCTTGACATTAACGCTAACGGTTCACTCTCAAACTCATCATCTTCTTCTTTCTTCTCAGACACATCTGTTTTCTTTTCCTTCTTATCCTTCTTCTCCTTTTTCATCAACTTCTTCCTTTTTAGATCAGCATCATCCTCATCTTGCTTTAAAGTTTCAAACATCTGCTGTAGCGAAAGTTCATCCAGCTTAGAATTCCGTTTCATTCTATGAGCATACTTCTTCCATTCGGGCTGGAGCACGCTCAAGAACTTCACATTAGTCTCGATGATGGATTTCTTTATCTTGTATCTGCTGAGTTCATTTAGGATGGTTGTGAAACGATCATATGCTTCATCTAGATTATCACTATCCTTCTGCTTGAAGTTCTCATATTTGTTGATGACGTTTGAGACTCTCATTTGATTTTCCACTTCTGAACCTTGATACAACTTGATCAGCTCATCAAACATTCCTTTCCCCGTTTCACTCAGACTGTCAACCTTCTGATATATGTTATTGGTTAAGGCTTGCATAACCAGTGACCTAGCCGCTTTATCGGCTTTGTGTCTTAACAAATCTTGATCGGGATATTCCGATGGTTCAAGAACTCTTACGTCGCCATTTGGGTTTGTTTCACGAACTTCTCCTTGTACCTCGTTCATCAAGGAATTATGGATTAGAGCCCCATTTTCTTGTCGTTTCACATAGTCAAGAAATCTGTCTTTCCATATTTTAAAGTCTTTAGGGAATAGAACATGCGGTTTATCTTTTGAACCTATGGTCAAAATATCTCTGGCAGTCATGTTTAGATTACTTGTCGTTGATCTTTTAATATCGTTCTGGTCTGATTAGGAAATACTGATTATAAAATCTTTTTATCTCAACCCACTGATTTCGCAAACCAATGATTGTCGCAGCCCAACCCTTGTCGCAATAAACTGATGTCGCAATACACAACTTGTCGCCATAGGAAAATCTTGTCGCAAAAAGAAAATCTTGTCGCAAAAGGAAAATCTTGTCGCAATAAGAAAGATAGGATCTTATCGCAATAGGAGCTTGCGATAAGATACTGTTCAAACACTGAGGATTGCGATAACACTCTTGGCGCAAGTGACTCTTGCGATACGGTACTGTTCAGTTGCGATAGATATGAATTTTCGAAGGTTGCGATAGTGATGAAGATTCAAGATGTTCTTGAGTCGAATCTTCAAAACTACACGGATTTGGCTGAAATTTGGTAGGCAGGTTCGTGACACTATTCTGGGCAACTTTAATGCTTCGTGTTTTGTCCAAAAACCAACCGAAAGTGGTTTTCCGATGCAAAACAGAGTGCGGAAATAAAAAGTCCGAAAATGGGTAAAATGCACAATCAGAGCTACTAACCTAGTGATTTTGCGGAATAAAAACACTCAGGAATAGTCTAATAACAACCCTTGATCGATTCTAATCCATTAGAAGAACTCCAATGGCTAAAATCAACCAAAAAGATGAAAACTATGAAGAACTCTCAACTTTTGCAAAAACCCTATCAATCCTAATCAAATCAGTGTGATATACAAGCTCTGATACCAATTGTGATCCCAGAACAAGTAATCAATCAATGTAAATCATAAAAGAAGCCATCTCTATATTCAATAATCTCCAAATAGCTCACAATACAATGAAGAACAATTACTTGTGTGTGTGGCTAGTGTGTGTTGATAGATGACCTAATTTCCCAAAGAGGAAATTAGCAAACAATATATACCTAGGGATAATATGGCCCTGTTACATAATAAGTCCTCTACTTGGTACAATCAAATATTAAACACTAACAAATAGTACTAATTTTTTGATGATTGTAGCAAAAAGAGCTCCAAGCGCTCGTTTCAGCTTTTGACCTCTTTGGACGTACCCACCCGAAGAAAATGAGTTCAAAGTCGTCGTTTTCTGGGATCGTATCCAATGGGACTACGTCACTTACCGATGTAGTCGAGTTGAGGTAAAGTATTTTGTTGCATATATATACTTATAATTTGGTAGTTTAGGTTGTCGTATATATCTAGTTTGGTTTTCATTTACTAGGCACACATTTGGGATCCCCGATATGTGTTGGGTCAAAGTGAGTCATGTTATAGCAATTGTGCTTTGTTGTCTTATATATGTAGGTTAAAGCTTTAGAGGCCCAGGTTGAGGCAAATAGAAAGGAAATAGAAGAGATGTGAGAGTTGGTCTCGGGGTTCACGCAGTCTCAGTTTTCGTTTCCGTCGCCGCCGTCGAATGATCCCGGGATGTGAGTAGGTTTCTTTCCATGGTTTCTCATGGTGTGTAACAAAAAATTTCGTTTAATTAGTATTGTAATATGTATTTTATAACCAGAACAATTTGAATGTATAATATTTTTCATTTATGATTAATTTTAGGCTACAGTGTTTATAATTTTTTTAATTTACAGCAAATTATTTAAATAACGAAAAATAATAAAACTGAACAATTACTGCAAAAACAAAAGACCTTTACCCAGAAAAATCATTCATGAAATTTTTCGTTAGTAATTACTGACATATGACCAACAAAATACCAATGGTGTTGTGATCACCTATGGCTCATCTACAAAATTTATCGGTAGGTACAAGTCTTCTATTTAGTAGTGAATTACCGACTCATTTGTGGGTGAAAATTCCGAATAAAAAGTTTAATTAGAAAAATGTTCTGCCGACTGCCGGTGATTAGTGGCGGATTACCGGCCGCAATTTCCGCCTCAAAATATTTCCATAAATTTTTTAAATTTAAATCAACTTGAAAAATATTATTTAATTACTAAACTTTCTGGCGGATCACGGACGGAGCTATCTGCCGGTGATTGAATCCGCAAAAAAGATTAACCTTTAAACAAATTTCTTAATTAATGATGGGAAAATTCAGCCACAGAATCTGTGACGGACAATTTTCGCCGGTAAACTTCACGCCACCGGTGATCCGACGCTGAATTCAACCACCGACCAAGCCTTCTGCAACAGGTGCTTTCCACTGGTAATCCGCAGCTGAAGTAATTCCGCAACTGAAGTAATTTACTTGCGAATCAGCAGCAAATAAGTCGGTCGGTGAAAATGCCCTGTTTGTAATGTGAGTGAGTTCCCAATGTTACTATGATTTTATCCATCTAGTGGTTTACCTTGGAGTTGTTTTTTATTTCTTATGCTCATGGATTCGGTTTGAGAGTATTAGATAATCACATATTATTTTATCTTGATTTTGTATATCTTCTATTTAGGATAAAATATTGTGTATATTCTTTCCTTTCGTGTATTCCTTTGTATTATATATTGAGTTCAATATACTCACCCACATCAAGGGGGTGATTTATTCAATCTTATATGGTATCAACCTAACCTTTCGATCCTCCTCCTATTTTCTTCATGACCGGCGATCCCTCTCCAACCTCCACCACCGATGGTCCTCTTCCACTTAAAACTATTCTTCATATGCTAACCATCAAACTTCCCCCTCCAACTATCTCTTATGGCGAAACCAGGTTCTTCCGCTTCTTTCTTATCAAAATTACTTGGATACATTGATGGCTCTATCAAACCACCCCCATCCACCTTTACCACAAGCAACGATTCATCTTCCAATCTTTCTTTTCTTACCTGGAATGATGCAGATCAACGCGCTCTTATCATTTTACAATCATCTTTGGCCGAAGAAGCTATGTCTGAAACCCTTGGTCACAAAACAACTCGGGATATTTTGTGCGCTCTCGAGGCTGCTTAAAGCCCTGATTCAATGAAGCGTATGTATACCCTCTGTGATTCTCTCCGCCAACTTCAGAAGGGCACCTCCTATGTTGTTGAGTACGGTAGAAAATTTAAAGCCTTATGTGATCAGCTCGCTGCTATCGGTCAACCCGTTGACGATGGCGATAAAAATCATTGGTTCCTTTGTGGACTTGGACCATCGTTTGAGACTTTCACTACTACTCATCGTGCAGTCAAACCCCGCCCCTCTTTTCATGAACTTCTTTCACAAGCCGAGGGACATGAGTTATTTCTCACATCGCTTCACGGTTCTACTACCCCACCAGCAACTTTCACGGCTCACACCGCTGATTCTATTGCCTCTCGTCGGTTCAGTTCCCGTGGTCGTAGTCATTCAACACCATTCATTAGCGGCGGCCGAGGCCGAGGCCTTCGACCTCGTCATTGCCAACTTTGTTGTAAAGATGGACATTATGCGCACCTATGTCCAGATCTTCCGACCTTTGTGTTATACCCTGGGTCAAGAGGTCCTAATGGCGGTCAATAAGTCAGTAGTATGGTCAATAATAGGTTTAGTATAAATAGGGGAAGGGATTCTATTCTGTTTTGTGAGTTCTTTAGGGCGGGAAACCGTTTCTGGGAGAGAACCAGGCCTCTCGAAAGCCTGTGTAGATTGTAACCTTTCGATTCATTCAATAATTCAACTGATTTTGGCATCAGTGTATACCAAATGGTATCAGAGCAGTCGATTCTGGAATTGACCAGGAGCATGTTAGTTACCGTTCAGGAGGTGATGGAAGCTCTTGGTTCAATGAAATCAAATCTGAGTTCGTTAAAACAGGAATTACGGATCATGGAGAAAGAGGAGTGTGAAGATTATGATGAAAACGATGATGATAAGGAATTACATAGAAAAATTTTAGAAGAGAGATCGTCCGATCCTTTATTCAACAATGGCGACACAGATTCGGCAAAAATTCTAGCGAACAACAAACCAGATCGGTGGGAGGGGAAGGGTTTACAACCAAATCCAAATCCAGAAACGAATTAGAATCCAAATTCTGATCCAATTCGAAATCCGAGTCCAGATCCGTATCTAGATCCAAATTCGAGTCCAGATCCAAATCCGAGTCCAGATCCAGATTCGAAAATGGATCCAAAATCAGATCCAAACCAAAATCCAAAATTAAATCTGAATTTTGAATTTGGAATGGCTATGGATGCGCATGGAATTGAAGGAGAGCCTTCTGATGTTAAAGGTGATGATGAGAGGAAAGAGAAGAAAGAAGGAAAGAGAAGAAAAATCACAGGTGAGAGAGATGAAGATCGTTTAGACGGAAATCTGGGGCGAGCGACATCGCTACTGCCGATTTCACTATCATCGCTGTCAAGGGCCTCTCCACCGTCACCGCCGCCCTCTCTGCCATCAAAGCCACCGTCTTCTTCCTTTCTGCAATCACCGACGCCGTTGCTGCTGCCATTGTCGCAGTTTTCTCCATCGTTGGATCATACGAAGGCCACAAGAAAAGAAGGGACTCAGTTTGAAAGAGAAGCGAAAAGGTTAGTCAAGCCCATTCTAGGGAATCTGTTATGGGCCTTGTGGCCCAACACCTATGCAGATGTTTTGTTTTGGCCCAAGCCTGGGTTAAACTTAATGCGTCCACTCAATTTTGTGACGTACATGGTGGTAATGGTCACGTTAACAGCCCTGGTGGGGTAAGAGATGATCTTTGGAAACCGCCACAACCACGACTGCCACCACTACTGCCATGGCCACCGCCGACGTCAACACCACAGTTACTGCCGCAACCGGTAATTCTTGATACAAAAAGTTGGAATCCGTAGTTTCATTTCTTTCCACCTTGAGGACAAGGTGTGTGTTGAGGGGCGGGTATTGTTATACCCTGGGTCAAGAGGTCCTAATGGCGGTCAATAAGTCAGTAGTATGGTCAATAGTAAGTTTAGTATAAATAGGGGAAGAGATTAGAGGGAAGGCATTCTATTCTGTTTTGTGAGTTCTTTAGGGCGAGAAACCGTTTCTGGGAGAGAACCAGGCCTCTCGAAAGCCTGTGTAGATTGTAACCTTTCGATTCATTCAATAATTCAAATGATTTTGGCATCAGTGTATACCACTTTGCTCATCACAGTTCTTCCATTGATGCAAATTTGGCACAAGCCTTTCATGCTCAATGTCATGTGCCTGATTCTACGCTCGACTGGTTTGTTGATTCTGGAGCTTCTTCTCACATGACATCCTCTACTACCCACCTTGATTCATCTACGCCTTATTCCGGTAAAGACGAGGTCACTTTCAGAAATGGTAATGTCCTTCGTATATCTCATATTGGTACCAAGTCTCTCTCCAAAGATCTTGCGTTATTAGATGTTCTCGTTGTTCCTCATTTAACGAAGAATCTTTTTTCTATTAGTAAACTGACTTCCGATTTTCCTGTTGACATCTTATTTTCTCGGAATATATTTGCTATTCAGAACCGCCACACAAAGGAACTTCTGGGACACGGTCGATGTGAGAATGGGCTCTATATGCTTGAACGTGGACAAAGCTCTTTCCTGGCAGTCTTATCTTCCAAACGGATTCACGCCTCCTACGATCTTTGGCATAATAGACTTGGGCATGTTTCTTTTTATGTTAATTCTCTATTAAATAAGTTGAGACATTTGTCGGTTACTTCTCTTTTACTCTTGTCAACTTTCTAAAAGCAAACGATTACCATTTGAAATTAAATACTAAGCGTTCTTTGCATATTTTGGATTTAATCCATTGTGATTTATGAGGACCGGCACCTATCCGCTCTACGGATGGATATCTCTATTATGTGATTTTTGTCGATGATTATTCCCGTTTTACTTGGTTTTATCCGTTAAAAGCCAAGTCAGATTTTAGTACTGTATTATCTGCGTTTTTAGCGTCCATTCAAATGCAGTTTTCATGCAAAGTTAAAGTCTTTCAAAGTGATGGTGGCACTTAATTTCTCAATCATCGTGTACGAACCCTGCTTATTGATAATGGCACTCATCATCGTCTCTCCTGCCCCTACACGCCACAACGCCTTGTTATGCTCTTTAATGCTCACACTCGAGGCTCTTTATGGGTCGATGCTTTTAGCACCGCTACATATATCATTAACCGTTTGTCATCTGCAGTTTTAAATTTCAACACTCCATTCCAGATGCTTTTTCATACACCACCTAATTATGCGCATATTCACACTTTTGGGTGTCATGTGTTTCCATATTTACGAAACTACGCGTCTGTAACACCCTCAAAATTGGAAAGAGTAACTAAATAAAATTTTCGATATAATAACCAAAATAAGGATAAAATTCTTTCTACAAATCATTTTTGGAATTACCTCAATAGAAAAACATCATAACTTCAACATTCAAAACCTAAGTCATACGTCAAGGCTACAAAAGATCGGGTGTCTAGAGATAAGCTTATAGCCTGGAAAGTAAGTGATGACAGAATGTGTGTGCTATGTCATGATAAAGATGAAACACACTGTCACCTCTTTGTGGAATGTAAATATACACAGGAGGTTTGGAGATGTTTGGAGGGATTCACTGGGATCTTTGAAATAATTCAGAGGTTGAATGGGGCTGTCAATGCTTGGTCTGATCTGATTGTTGAGCTTTCACGTATACACATTAGTAATTCCATATGGAATGTTATCCATAGATTAATTCTTGCTGTTGTTGTGTACTTCATATGACAGGAAAGAAGCAAAAGAATATATTCAGAGGAGCAAAGATCTGCTATTGGATTGGCTATACAGATCACATAGCTAATTAAAATGAAGATGTTGTGTTTGAAAGTTAAAAAAGTGCTCAAGTGAAAAAGGCAGCTGCTGTTTGGGGACTTGGGATACAGAATGGTGGATTTTGTGTTGAACATGCTATTAAAAATGGAGCCTCGTAATTTTTGGTGGTTAGGGTGGTGGATCACCCAAGTCTTGAAGATTTTTGTGTTGAGGATTAAATTAGATGAGAGAATTGCTAGAGAGGAGAAACAAAGTGCAAATGAGATCCTTTGGGGTGGGTTCTTTTTGGGGGGTGCTTTGGGATACATATGGTATACACTTGGGATAAAAAAGGGGGAGGGGAATTCTTTATTATTGTCATATCTGTGCAGGTATCTTTTCTGTTTAAAAGCAGATCTTTGGGGTCTTAGGGTGGATTTGTGGGTTGAAGAAATAAGGGGGTGTTGGGTAGAGGAGATAGATTTCTTGAATTAGTTATGGAGAGATAAGGAGGTTTTTTTGGTGGTTTGGATGGTGTATATGGAGTTCTCAATTTTGGTGTACAGGGGTTGCCTTTCTATTTTGACAGCAGATGTAAATAAGGGGGAGGTTTAATGTCTATCTTTGGAGTCCCCAATACTAAAAGAGAACAACTTTCTGGTTCTCTTTTGGTTTTTGGTTTCATTTCTTGGGATTTGGGCTTATCCTTTTTATTTTGGATGTTTTTGGGAGTTGGTGCCTCTGCTCCTTACTCCTGGCAGTTTATTTTAGTTTGGCCAGATTCCTTGAAGCTCATTCCCTATCTTGGAGCCTGTAGAGCTTTTTTTGAGCTTTCATGTGGACTTATCTGTCTATGGTATAAGTCTGACTTGAATTGGAGTATTAAGGGTGGCTTTTTCCATACATTTTTGAAGCTATTTTTTTTGGCAAGGGTACTTCTTTTTGTTGGTTGCTAAAATGGTATACCAACTTTTGCCTTCTATTCTAATTTTTGGTCTAACAAACTGGCTCTCTTTTTGCCACTTAATTTGGAGTTATAAGGATGGAGTTTTTATGGCAAAATCCTTTTGTTTTAATCTTCTGGTTTGCTATCTGATGAAAGCCACATTGGTTTCTCATATGTTGCTTCTTCACTTTTCCTTTGGTCTTATAGAACAATCTTTATTATGGGAGATCATGGATGGATTTTTTGACGTGATTTGGTTGATTAATCAACCTGTTTGTAGCAGATTGTTCTGGAGGGAAAAGGTGGGTTGTTTAATTCGGTGTTGGTTATGGGATTCTAAAAGCTGGTTATTAGAATTCTATGAAGATAGTCTAGGTATGGCCTGGTGTTCTGTATTTGACTTATTTTGGTACCAAAGTTTGCACTGGTCAAGGAGATATCAAATTTGGCTCCTTCCTGTCTGCCCCATAATTCTGTTTTTTGGTGCTTTTTCATGTGGTCCTATAAGATTTGGAGTGCTATGATGCCAATTTCTTTGTTGAAGACCATTCTGGCCTTTCATCTCTTGTTTCTTCTTTTTATTCTTGGTCTTAACCACCCCTGTTTCTTCATGTTAAATTCCAAAATGGATTTTAAAATTTTGCTTCTCTCCTTACTATTTGGTCTTCCTATACACAAATTGTGTATTCAAGCTCAAATATTTTTATCCGTAAGAAATGTTAAGGTTTGGAGTGATAAGGGACGAGACCAGTTTTGTGAATTTTTTTGTTGTTGTTTAACTTTGCCAATAACTCTTGGCCATGTTGGGTTAACATGGAGACATAAGGATGATGTTAAATATTGGGCGATAAAGATGCATGGAGGAATACGACGAGATCAAAAGGGGAAAAGAAGAATTAGGGCATCTCCAATGTATTTCTCTATTTTACTCTCTTTTATAGAGAGTAAAATAGAGAGTGAGTCAAATCTTCTCCAATGTATTACTCTATTTTACTCTCTAAAAGAGAATATTCCAAGTGAATTTGTGGTGGAAAGGATGGATAAAATGGTGGGAAGATGTTAAAAAAATTGGGGAAGATACTTTAGGGCTCAATTGGATTTGTGGTGGAAAGGATGGATATAAATGGTGGGAAAATGTTAAAAAAATGGGGAAGATACTTTCGGGTCACAATTTCAAACTGGAAGATGGAGGAAGATACGTGGGCCAATATATTCTCTCTTAAATTGGGCTTTGAAATTAGGATTGATTGCAGTGGTGAATCATTTCATGGGTTATCTTTTGGTGAATTGTTGGTTTCCTAAACCTTGTATGAACTATAGGTTTAGAGTAATTTTTTGGCTTTTACCGAAGCATGTTCTTGGACGTCATTTTGTAATTCTTGGGATATGTCCCTCGTAGTTTGTTCCTTTTTTATTAATAAAGTTTTTCTGGGGGTTCTGTCCCGTTTTCCCAAAAAAAGATCGGGTGTCACTCAAACCCAATATCAAGTTGCTATTCTCCAAATGCGGAAGACTTCACCAAGTCACTTACTACTGGAGCATACAACTAGCTCTCCACTCTTCACAGTGTCACCACAACCGAAACTTGTTGCACATGTCGACAAATAAAAAGGTTAGGCTAACGCCCAGTGAGTTCAAGAGTTTTTATCATGGTTATATAATTCGTAAAACGAGAAAGGTGCAGTTTAAATCATGACCTCTAAAAAGGATTTACTTTAAATGCAAACCACCCATTTTTCAACGCACACAAATCCCGTGACGAAAGCTCCCATATAAAATGATTCTCAAAAGTGGAGTCAACACAAAACTCACTTGAAAAGTGAAATAGTATTTGATTTCCAAAATTATTAAAACATGAATAAATCTTTATTATTCAAAGCATCCCAAACAAGGATGGGGCATAAATCACAACCCATATAATATGGAAAGCAATCCATATAAATAAAATACGTCACCGAAAACATGGATAAAGTAAATACCCAAACAACACCTTTTCGGTAACGGAGGAGACCCGATTCCATGGTATGTGGCGGAACACAAAGTTAAGCCGCATAACCACGTTATTGAACTACACCTCAGATCGTGACTCTATTGTCTGCTTTAATAAGCTCTAACTCAAGTCGGACTTTATTGCCTGCTAGTTAAGCTACACCTCTAGTCCCCAACCTAGAAACGGGTGGCACCACCGTATCCTCCATTGCCTGATGTGCCCAGCTACACCTCAAGGATCACGATCTTCTTGTTGTTCATTCTCTAGTAAGTTACACCTCAAGGTTCTCATTGAACCTTTATTGCCTACTTACTAGCATTCAAGAGTTGGAGTCTCGTCTCCTTACTTGATAACTCAAGATGTTCAACCCTCATGCACAAGTGTTAGAACATCAACAATAAACCCAAAATCCCGGAGTACAACCCATTACGGTTCCTCTCCACAATGTCGGGACACAAAATGCCAAAATGGCATATTCCCAAAGTGAAAATGTCAAGACTCTCCACTATATAATATGACCGACACTTATGCCTTTGGATCCAATACATTACAGTCTAATAGTACGCGACACCACTTGAATGACACACACACTCAAAACGTGTACTCTCCAAATAAAATGCAACAAATGCAACTGACGACCAAAGCTCCACATACGATTGTTAAAACCCGGACAAATGTCCTCAAGACTCAATAAATTCATAAACAGAGCCATAAGCTCAGCCAAAACCAATTAATCACTCATAAAAACCAAATAATGCATTAAAACGTATGTAACCCACGTTTATGCGAAATATGCTCCATAGACACGAATTACTCAACACACTCTTAAATTAAGACACGCCATTTCCAAAGTACACATCAAAGTGCATTTATACTAAAGGATTTACAATTGTAAGATAAATCACTTAAAATAACAATACTTAAGATTCATCCGTCAAAATACCTAAATTACATCTTTTCTCAAAAGTTCACAAGGTCGAAAATGACCCAAACCCAATGACCCACACGTTCATGATTTAAAAACATACCACCACATAAAATTATGCATATTTCCAACAAAACGCTAAAAGTGCATTTTTACTAAATAATCTTCAAAAATGCAATAATTATCAAAACACTTCAATTAATACTCATTTCGTCAAGTTACCCAAATATCCCAAAAGTGGATATTTTATGAGATTAATAAAATCAAATACTCCAAGTAATCAAAATCATCCCAAACAACTCAACAAAGAATATTTTCATGTAAGCACTTAAAACACTTTAAAATGAACATTTTAGCATGTACAACGTTTCACAAATCAACTTGAACTTACCTTGCTAGATTTAGGCTAAATCTAGATTTTCTCCAATTTGAGCTCATTTGAAGAAATTTGAATCCTCAAGCCAAATCTTCCAAAAACCTAGATCCACAGGTTTTCAACCATCAATATCCATATTCAACCATTTAGAATCATTCCTTAAATGTTTTACATCAATATCTCAACTTATACCAAAACCCTAATTTCCATAGATGAAGAAAAGAGAAGATTACCTCAACCACAACATGAATCCACCAACAAAACACCTCTAGGTCACCAACAAAATGAACCTCAAACTTCAAATCTTCAAAATGGGCAAAAAGGGTTGGATGAAACCCTAGAAAACTTGGTGAAGAAGATGAAGTGGGGAGGGTTCTAGCTTTAGCTTCCCAAAACCAAGATAGATGAAGAAAATCACTTGAAATCTTGAATTTTGGGGCTTAATGGCTCAAATCGGTTTTGGAGGCTTAGGGTTTCGTTTTGGGAGAGAAAGAGATGAAAAGGAAGAAGTGGGAATAGAAATAGGGTTGGAAAGGGTTGAAATCGGATTCAAAACACCTAGCTCCTGCACCCCGACGGCGACATTGCCCGGTGACAAGGGCATAGTCGCGTATCACAGTCGCGGGGTTGGTACCGCATTTTGTTACCTGGGTGCTACATTGACCAGCGACTATGACACATGTGAATGTCGCTGGTCATAGTCGCTCAGGAGGTACCGAAGCCGCTTTCCACCTGCGATTGTGCCAGTGCGACCATGACACTGTCATAGTCGTTGGGCATTGTAGCCAGACCCGTACCAAGACCCAAAACTCGACTTCTTTCACCCCAATACGCTTGATACTCTTAGGGTCTTTAAGTAATGTTCTTCCAACATTAATCCCACCATTTTCAAGTCGTAAAAAGTTCGGGTGATGTTTACTTACCGAAGGTACCGAACACCGTTTTGGCTTTTAGCTCTGATTTTGCTCCGGAAAGAACCGTTGGACCTGCATTTGAAATCCTCATCCAATAAGATTACAAATCTAGTATCTCAGACCAAACTCATATTTCCTCTATTTTTTTTAAAGATCGATTTCTACACTAACTTGAAATTGTACTTACCCAAAAATTACGGGTGTTACAGCGTCACATAAGCTTGCTCCGCGAAGCATCTCGTTCATTTTTATCGGCTCAGTTATCAATACAAAGGATTTCGCTGTGTGGATCCTTCTTCTTCCCGGATCTATATCGCGAGACGTGCTTAATTTGATGAGTTCGTCTTTCCATTTTCCGGAACATTGCCCTAAGTGGATCTTGCGACTTTGGTGTTCTCGAATTTTGATGAACCAACTTCAAAACTTCAGCTGCCGGCCCAATCAAAGCCTAGCATGGAGTTTACTTATCTTCCAAAATATGGCCCCGCAACATTTTCTACACCGGGTCTGTGTCCAATATGCATGGACCACAATGATGGAAACCTCCATGCATCTGCTACAAACCTCCAGCCTACAGTTGTTGTTCCTCAAGCCTGACAACCGGTCTCTTCTGCTCCTTCATCGCATGCTTCTACCCCAACAACTCATTCAGATGCACCACAGGCTCAACCTGTTCCTAGTTTGAACCCGACCACCACCTTTGTCCACACTATGACTACTCGGTCACGGGCTGGAGTTTTTAAGCCTCTCCGTTTTGTTAATTTAGCCGAAGTTGGCAATAATGCTGTTCATATTGCTCTGTTTGCCAATAAAGATCCTAGAGGTTTTAAATCGGCAGCCAAAGATCCTAAATTGCTTCAAGCTATGGATGAGGAGATCGTGGCATTACGTCACAATAATACGTGGGATCTTGTTCCTCGCCCCAAGTCCACTAATGTTATTGGTTCCAAGTGGGTGTTCCGCACCAAATATCACTCTGACGGTTCAGTTGATCGTTTAAAAGCTCGTTTGGTGGCCCAAGGCTTCACTCACATTCCAAGACTGGATTATTCCCACACCTTTAGTCATGTCGTTAAAGCTTCTACCGTACACGTTGTACTTTCTCTTGTCGTCATGAATAAGTGGCCCCTTCACCAGCTTGATGTTAAAAATGCCTTCTTAAATGGGCATCTCACTGAGACAGTCTTCATGTAAACAACCTCCGGGGTTCATTGATCCACGTTTTCCGAATCATGTGTGGCGTCTCAAGAAGGCGTTGTATGGCCTTAAGCAAGCCCCGCGCGCTTGGTTTCAATGCTTAAGTACTTTTCTTACTCATCTTGGTTTTACATGTAGTAGGGCCGACACCTTGTTATTTATCTTTAAACGAGGATCTTGTTTTCTCTATCTCCTCGTTTATGTTGACGACATCATTCTTACCGGCAATGATGAAAGTCGAATTCAGAACTTTATATCACGACTAAACAGTGACTTTGCAATTAAGGATCTTGGCAAACTGAGCTATTTTTTGGGCCTCGAAGTGGTTTATGCCTTAAATGGCCTATTTTTAAGCCAAGCCAAGTATGCTCACGATATCATTACACATGCTGGCCTCTTGGACTCAAAACCCGTGTGGGTACTCCTTGCTGCAAATACTACTTTCTCTGCTTCTGGCACAACTTTCTCGGATCCCACACTTTATCGTTCACTTGTTGGCGCTCTTCAACATCTCATTACAATACCGGATCTTTCCTATGTGTTAATCAAGTGACTCAATTTCTTCATGCTCCCACATTTGCGTGTTTTCAGGCTGTGAAACGACTTTTGCGTTATGTTAAAGGCACTTTTTCCTATGGTCTTTCTTTTCAATGCCTACCTACGTCTCTACTTGGTTACTCCAATGCGGACTGGGCTCGTTGCATAGACACTCGACGTTCTACATACGGTTACTCCATTTTTCTTGGTGGTAATCTCATTTCCTGGAGTGCCAAAAAAACAACCTACGGTTTCTCGTTCAAGTTGTGAGTCCGAGTATCGCGCCATGGCAAACGCGGCTGACGAGATTGTTTGGATTACACATCTCCTTCGTGAACTTCAAGCTTTGCCACCAGATAAATCAACTCTTTTTTGTGATAATCGGAGTGCTATTTCTTCAGTCAAAACCCGATATCTCACAAACGAGCGAAGCATATTAATAACGATTATCATTTTGTCCGCGGACTCGTTTTATGATCTGGACGCTTGTGTACCCGGTATATTCCCACTAAGCTTCAAGTTGCAGATATCTTTACCAAAAGCCTTCCACGTCCACTGTTCGAGTATTTTCGTGCCAAGCTCCGTGTTGGTCCGCCACCACTTTGCTGAGGGGGGTATTAGATAATCATATATTATTTTATCTTGATTTTGTATATCTTCTATTTAAGATAAAATATTATGTATATTCTTTCCTTTCGTGTATTTCTTTATATTATATATTGAGTTCAATATACTCACCCACATAAAGGGGGTGATTTATTCAATCTTATAGAGAGCTTGACGTCACAAGTTTTGTAGTCATGGCTTCAACTGAAAAATCCACTTACATATTTGGTATGGTCACATATGAAAATGAAGAAAATTAATTGCTAAAAGTACCATAAAAAAAGCATAGCGTATTAGCGTTCTCAATTAAAAATATGTATGTTATCGATCTGGGGCATGAATAGATCCTCTGCCAGATTTATTTTTTCAAAACGCTTCATTAACAACTTTTTTTTGCATGATGTCCAGATTATATAATTGGGTATTAGTTGTTGTGATTACCTTCAAAAATTAATGGTGGGGTTTACCCTACAATGATCCAAGAATGAACATGTCATTGCTGATGCTCATTGCAGTTAACTTGTGATTTACTCCTTGACACGATCCTATTAATTATGAGGATTTGGGGCATGATACATCCTAACATCAAGAGATTATGTAACCTTTAACATCATAATCGATATCATGATCCTCCATTGCAGCATTATAGTTCTGTACTATGCAACTCATTCAAACAAAATTTAACCATATTAGAGGCTCGATCACACAGGGCCGTGCCAGGGGGAGTGCGGGCCGGGCGTATGCCTAGGGCCCACAAAATGTAAGCGCCCAAATATTTTTAGTATATACTATATAGTAGTAATTAGTCAGTAAAAGAGCACAATATTTTTTTAGTATCTAATAGAACCCAAAAATAATTTAACATTATATTAACGGCCCACAAAAAGTAGGGGCCCAATTTTGTTTAGTATATAGTTTATAATACTAGTTAAAAAAATAATCAATAAAAGATGCACAATTTTTTTAGTATCTAATAGGACCCAAAAAAAAAGTTTAACATTATATTAATGACCCACAAAAAGTAGGGGCTCAAACTTTTTTAGTATATATAGTAGTAGTTCAAAAAAATTAGTCAATAAAGAGAACACAATTTTTTTAGTATTTAATAGGACTCAAAAAGAATTTAACATTATATTAAGGGCTCAAACATTTATATGAGAATATAGTAGATTTCTTGTTATTTACTAAGAAAGTTCATTCCTTTTGAAAAAATTACCAACCATATCGGAGTATCCACCATATATCTATATTTAGGATTTCAAAAACTTATCTTGTTTTCCATACATTATGGATTTCCTGATTACCTAATATTAAATGCATAATTTAAGTATTCTTCTATGTCTACAACAGTAATAAGATCTCAAGTTATAACCAATATGAACTTTTGATTCTAAGATTGATAGTTCGTAAAAGTATGTATTAACCCTAAAAGTTTAAAATGATGAAAACATTAGTATGAGGTGATATGGAAACCCAACCGATTTATATTAATTTGCATATAGTGTTACTCTAAATAGTCAATATTGTGATATAAAATGATGTCGGTCTATATATTAAAGGTATATCATATGATGTGTTTGACGGTGGAACGAATTTATGATTCTAAGTAAAATGATATGATAGATAATATTAATATAGAAATAATTAGTGATTGATTTTACGTCTAGGAATTCTCGGAAAAACAGTTTTATATGAATTATTAATATTTCTTGAACTCAATGTTATTTCTGATAATAAAAGACAACATATTAAAAAATCGTACTTATTGAGGGCCCATTTTTACATCTCGTCCAGGGCCTACAATATGTCAGGAACGGCCGTGCGATCACATTGGCTAGACGTTGAACATTTCTTCTCTATATATGTTAATTGGAACCTCCAATTTTCTTTTCAAGTGCTCTTCTGGAGAGTAATCTAACGTGGTTTCACATATTCTCATATCGAGGGGCGGATCTACTTCAATGAGAGGGGGGGGGACCCCATGAAAGTGGAAAAAAATTGAAAAATTTAGGTTAAAATTTTATATTTTTTAACTTTCTACTTTAACATCCCCCAGTAGTTTTACCGTCCAGGACCCCATTAACTAAAAAAAGTATCTTGAAATCAACCAACAAAACCAAAATTAACTCTCGATGTTGACTAAAAAACCAAAAAAGTTTCTCAAAATCGACTAAAATACTTTAAAATCTTTTAAAATCAACCAATAGAACTTAAAAAACACCTCGAAGCATTGAATTTAGGCTAAACATACATCGAAAAACATTACGGGCATTTAAGCTACCTTAAATGTGCCTCATCTGGAAAAAATCCAGGATCCGCCACTGGTCATATCAGAGCTAAGGTCTATACCACTCTAGCTAGGGACTCGACACTCGTGAGACATTATGTGTCCGTCTAGCCTCTGACCACATATTCTCACATGCAAATCCTATGTTTACACTTGTAGCCTGCCCTAGTAATAGCAAATTATCTCACCAGGTTGTTAGAGCCCAACAAACTCTTTAACATATGCCTTTGTTCCGGTTCTCCCTTGATTTGGTAATTAAGTTGTTGCAGTGAAACTTCCTGGTTCAAGGATCCAGTTTCTCAATGATGCTTCACAAATCAGGTGATTCACGGATAATATAATTTTTAAAATTATTGCATATGTCCTATCTATTTGCCTTCTGACGTCCGGAAGTGAAGCAAACCCCACCCATCGCCCTATCTTCAGACACATCAACTTATATTTATGCATAAAATATATTGATTCATTCGTCCACAATAAGATAAGGACAGAAAAAGGGACAAACAAGTTGAGTGAATGGATATATATATATATATATATATATATGTTCATCACAATTATTGTATCTATTATGACTCAGGAAACTGCAGATGAAAGAAGTATATCAACTAAGATACCGAAAGATAGGGAAATCTCAAAAAATAAATGAATATATAGCAAATGTTGGAAAGTAAACATAATAGGTCCAATTAGTATTGGACTACCAATAGTATCTTTCTATACCCAAGTGATATTTAAATATTTATGTTAATTATATATATATATATGGGTGATTTATTTTGCAATCCATTAAAAGGTTACAACCCGTGCAACCCTCATCCAAACCATTCATTTAGCCTCATTCATCATGTAGACACTTGATTGATAACTGAATTGCATCAATGATTACTGGTAGGGGTGTTAACGAGCCGAGTCGAGTCGAGTAACAGGTTATTCGAGCCGAGCTCGAAAAAATAATACCAGGCTCGAGCTCGATTAATTTTTCAAAGTCGGGCTCGAGCTCGAGCTCGGATATTTTTTTCAAAGTTCGAGCTTGAGCTCGATGCTCGTTTATGAGCTCGAATTCGAGATCGATTAACTCGTTTATGTACTCAAAATCGATAATTTTTATATTTTGATTATATAATTTGTAAACATATAAATATGTCAGGCTCGAAAAAGTGTATGCTCGAATGGCTCGACTCGATTCGTAAAGCTTACTCGAGCTTTCGAACGAGTCGAGTCGAACATTGGTGTTATGGAGCTCGACTCGTTAACTTAAGCGAGCTTTATTTTGTGTTCGAGATCGACTCGTTAACACCCCTAAATTATTGGTTTCATGCAATAATCTTACATGCAATGCATAGTATTTCATTAAATGTCATGAAATGCATACTTATTCATGAAAGTATCACCTTCATCCATACATCGCATGAACCGTTATGTGCATCGACATATTTTGCAGAAATTCAACGAAATTCGACGAAATCAGGTAAATTCATTTAGAGAATCAATGAAAATCCAAATGCAATGGACGGTTTACATGAAGGTTGCACGGGTTGTAACCTTTTACTGGGTTGCAAAATAACCGTATATATATATATAGAGAGAGAGACGGATGTTCAGGGAAAAACTTCAAAAAAGTGAAAAACTGAAGAACACTCACTCAGGTAGCCCTTCGTCTGGACGGTATGTACTTGTGCATACAAGTAATTATGTTGTTGTTTTGGTTTTAATGTATTTGTGTATATGCACGTGTGCATGTTACAAATTGTTTGTATGCACAAGTATACACCGTCCAGATGAAGGGCTACCATAGTGTTCCTTAGTTTTCCCTTTTTTTTGAGGTATACATATATATATATATATATATGAAGTATGGGCATCTAGAGAAAGTTTGTACTAAAATATCCATGAAAGGATCTAGAGAAGAAGATAGAACAGTCTTCTAATGGTGTAGTAAATTCCATGTACTATAAATAAGATTAGCCTCTACCATTTTAGAACCAAGGAAAACACTACAAAAATAATGAGCATCAGCGAGGGCCAAATCCCTCGCTAATCCCTCGCTAAAGCTCGAATCCGTCGCTAATTCTTCGCTGATGGTTCGCGAGTCAAACGGGCGTAGCTGATGCTATCAGCGACGGATTAGCGACGGACATCAGCGACGGATTAGCAAGGGCTTGTATCAGCGACGGATTAGCGAGGGATTATAATCAGCGACGGATTAGCGAGGGCTTATAGTAGCGACAAATTAGCGAGGGCACTTATTAGCGACAGATTAGCGAGGGCACTTATTAGCGACGGATTAGCGATGGCACTTATTAGCGACGGATTAGCGAGGGAACTTATTAGCGAGGACACTTATTAGCGACGGATTAGCGAGGGTTCCACTAACTTTCAGCGACGAATTTCTGTCAGTAATCCCTCGCTGATTTTAGTTATTTTAATAAAAAAAATGAAATTCTGTATTTCCTGTATTTTATAATACGAAGCATGACCATAAATTGAAAACAACAAACCAAAATTGTCCAAAAAACTAAAAATAACCAAATTTATAAAATTTAAAATACCAAATTCATACAATTTAATACCAAATTCATACAATCTAACATAATATCCGAGAATGTCCGATAACGTGACCTGTTCGGTCTCTAGCTCTTCCTTTCTCTTCATTCGGCCTCGGCCACGTAGCGATCCTCCCGCTCCTTTGCCTCCAACGTTCGGTACCGCACACCTGTTAAAAACACAACACATAACCTATATGGAGGTACATGCATGCACCTATAGATAGACGTCTCCAATGGGTTCTAGCATCTCTACCTATCATGCCTTCTCTCAAGAAAAGAGCTTGCGTCTTTTGGACAGTGTTAAGCCTTTATCAGACGATAACAAGGTATCTGGTTTACAGCCAGTCGTTGCTGTAGTAGCATCTTGGTCAGAGCTTGTACACAGATATATCAGAGCTGCTTCTACCTAAGCCTTTAATGATATGTGACTCCATGTAAATGGAAAAAACTAACCCTTGGCAGAAACTCTTTGTACATTTAAGGGATCCAAACTTCCACATTCAAATCTAAAGTTTTCTTTTGTGCAGATTAGATCTTCGAAAGATGAAACTGAAACCCAAACAGATTATAATATCACCAACATGCATTTGATGCAACTTATTAGACAGATGAGTGGAGCACTGCAGCAAGGTCCAGTGCACCATTTATTGCTTAATTTTCATCTGTCTTAAACAAGAAACCAACAGCAAACAAATTATAATGGAACTTCTCACCAGAAAGTAGGCAAGCCTGCACCTCAAGCTCGGAGTCATAAGAAGATTTATGGAGAATTGAATCTTTTCAACTCAATATTGGAAGTTCATTTAACAAAAATATATACCTATAAAAGCTTATAGGTTATAGCTAGTTAAAAAACCAGGCTCGCATTATAACATTGTTGTTATAAGTCAATTGTTCTTAGATAGATCTATCTTCAAGTGTCGTGTTTATAGTTTAACCCCCGTCCAAATTGGGTGACTCTAGCAGCAAAAATAACATAAGGGGATTTCCTCATAGATAATCCAATTTGGCATTTCATATTCTCATACAACGAAATCTTCTAATCCAAAAAAATCAATTTTATGTTGCAAATACATAACCCTAACATATTGAATTGCAAATTACCCGAGCAAGCTTGTACACAACGGGATCAGCAATCTGCTTTGAGGAGTCGAAGCAAGTTATTACAATGGCAGAAGTACCCTTTAACTTAGTTTTCTCGCTTCCTTCCACTGCTACCACAGTTTCCATGTAACATTCCACCACACGCAACTCAGATACAAAAATATATAAAATCTGCTCGAAGATAGCAGCGGAGGTCAGCGACGTGGATGGTGGAGTGTGGAGGTAGCAGCGACGGTGGGTGACGTGGATGGTGGAGTGTGGAGGTAGCAGCGGCGGTCGGCGACCAGAGGTAGCAGCGGGCGGCGACTCTTGGGTTGGGTTTCGATTTGGAACAGAAGCAGAAGCTGAGATGAGAGAGAGAGATTGGCGACCTAATTTGATTGAAGGGCAGTCTAGGGATGTGCGGCTGTTTTTCAGTTTCTTGAATCTGATTAGGGTTTATTTGGGATAAGTGTTTTGATAAAAAGAGAGGGAAAGGGAAAAGCAAAGGAGGGAAAAATGAAAGGTAAAAGAGGAATAATAGTTTTAATGAATTGTTCTTTTTTATATTATCTTGTTAGGCTTGAATTTTTTTTCCAGTAATCTTTTAAATATTAAATATACTAGAAGTGTATTTGCGTAAACGCATGATACATCTTGGTTTTAATGTTTTTTTCGATTTTTAGTATAGTATAGATTATATTAATAAAAGATAATAAACTTTAAAAGATAAATATATTATTCAAAATGATAAATAATAACTATTAAAGTTTTAACTTAATATGTATGTATCTGTAAAATTGGTATGTCCACGTGTGTACACACACACATATATATATATTCCTGGGTTCAAACGAGAATGGTATCTATTTAAAAAACACAAGAACCAACAACATTACATATGATTTTACATTAACGGGTGAAAAAAACCACGCATGCGATCTTTGCCGTGACTTCAGGTAAGTTTTAGTGGCTTTAAATGAAATTTATGTTGCCTTGGTGGCTTTAAATGAAATGTGCTTAATCATATATGATTAAACTTTTGTATCATATATGATATCACACTTCTTGCCTTTTCACATAAGGTTTAGCTTCTCGTTTGAACTTACCCCTATATATATATACACACACATAATGGATTTAAATGGATGGTAATGGAACTGTATTGGACCTTAATGGACTTTAGTGATTCGTAATAAACAGTATTAGCCTTTGTGGTCTATAGTGAATGGTATTAACCTATAATAGGATTGATGAACTCAGCGGCCTTAATGAACTATACACATCATATGCGGTTACCAAACAACACATACATATTGTCTATACATTTACATATATACATGCATATGAATCTATGTACAACACATATACACAACAATATATACGTAGATTCAATTGTCGTTATCAAGAATATACATTTTCTATACACATAGATTAAAGTCCAATAGATGCTTTATGGGTTACAGTGGTTCTTAATTAACTATTAGTTCTTTTAAAGCCCAATAGACTCTTTTAAAACCTGATAGATCAATTAAGGTCCAATTAAACCCTTTAAAGCCCAGTAGAACCCTTTAAACCCGGTAGATACATTAAGGCCCAATAAAACCCTTTAAAAGACAATTGAATTGACTATAGCTCATTAGAACAAATTAAAGCCCAATAAATGCTTTAAAATCCAACATAACCGATTAAAGCCGAATAGAATTGATTAAAACCCAACAACACCTTGTATGACTTGTATGCAAAGTGTGTATTGCCTATATATATATGGTGTATTGTGGTTCATATATCATTCATATATACACATACATGCATATATATAACACATATATATATCATATGTGATTTCTAAATATCATACATTAGCTATATATACATATAACCCATATATATATGGGAAAACAAGAAACAAAACTCAATCCCTCGCTAATCCCTCACTAATTAGCGACGGATTACAGTAGTCCCTCGCTAATCCCTCACTAATTAGCGACGGATTAGCGAGGGATTGGGTTTGTGATTAATCTTTCATTAATCCCTCGCTAATCCCTCACTAATTAGCGAGGGATTAGTGATGGATTAATGATAGATTAATCACAAACCCAATCCCTCGCTAATCCGTCGCTAATTAGTGAGGGATTGAGGTTGTGATTAATCTCTCATTAATCTCTCGCTAATCCGTTGCTAATTAGCGAGGGATTAATGAGAGATTAATCACAAACCCAATCCCTCGCAAATCTGTCGCTAATTAGTGAGGGATTAGCGAGGGATTGGGGTTGTGATTAACCTCTCATTAATTCCTCGCTAATCCGTCGCTAATTAGTGATGGATTAGCGAGGGATTGACCACTAACCCAATCCCTTGCTAATCCCTCACTAATTAGCGACGGATTAGCGAGGGATTAATGAGAGATTAATCACAAACCTAATCGCTCGCTAATCCGTCACTAATTAGTGAGGGATTAGCGAGGGATTGGGGTTGTGATTAATATCTCATTAATCACTCGCTAATTAGTGAGGGATTTTCTTTTTCGTCACTGATGCCCAGTTTTCTTGCAGTGAAAAACACAAAGACATTACAAAGTTATAGTATACATCTCTTCTACATTTCACACTTCTCCCCTGGACATCTTCAATAACGGTTAACCATGAACTGAAAACGCCCACGCCTTTCTAACCGATAAAACCTGATCTGTTTTGGCCATAAATGATCTCTATCTACTAAATGTGCATGCAGATTTTCCTCCAACGATGATGACATTGTGGGGACGAAATTCACTTGTTAATTAATTAAATCATGCTGTAGCTTTCATTTTCTTGCAGTCCTTTGTGAAATTCAAGATTTCATAATTAAGGCACGAGGCATAATTGTTTTTTTGCCTTCCCCATCCCCGGAAGCAATTAATCTCTCTCTCTCTCTCTCAAAGCAATTTCGTGGGCAAGGGTTGACAAATGTGATGGACCCTGGGCTCACAGAACACACACCCGACAAGCTTTTGTAGGGAGGGTTGAAAGACAATATCTGCCCATATCCATTAAGTTGTCAATCTTGTTCCTACATAATTGCATTCATTTTGAATGTATTTGAATATTGGGTGTATTCAAAAGTTGCCATATCAAACTACTGATTGCTTTCTTATATCTATTACTCTTTATAGATGCTGACCGTTGTTGGGTCAAAAAGACATTGACAAGAACTTTGGCACTAAGGAACATTCAAAGACATCATGACAGTACTCATGGTGCATGCTACATGAACACCTGCGGTTAATGCTAATTAAGTGGGGTACAAATAAATGGAATGAATATATTCACTGATGACTTTTATTGATTAAAGTTAGAATCTTAATTGTACATCATTTTAGTTATCATGAAGAGAAAATAATACGTAATAGTCTCAAGATTAACCATATTAAAGTTGTATTAGAGAGGGTGATAGCAATTGTAAGACGGTATTGCTACAATAGTTAATATAGGTGTGCTTGTAAAATATGGGTAGGATATGATGCATTCTTATTATGTAGATGATAGATCTTAGATGCAAAAGCAGTGCAGCAAAGGTGAATTACAAGCACTTGATTGAACACTAGACGTAATCTAGTGATGAAATGGACAACAAAAATGAAAAGAAAGCTAGATGTTAGATAACTTTACCTTCAAGATTCTATGGAAATTAAGCTAACTAAAAGAGCGACAACCTTCGTGTTTAATTTGGGTTTTGAAAATCCGATCTTCATCTGCAACTTGGAGTCGCTATAGGGTGGTAGCAACATGTTCGAGTTTAATGAAGGATAGCTTAATTCAGTGGCGGACCTGGCGGACCCAGAATTTTTCTCGAGCAGGTGCACCTTTAAATTGAACCAAATGCCCACAAATTCGCTCGATGTGTTTTTAGCCGAATTCCGCTTTCAAGGGATTTTTTAGGTTTTTTGGTTGATTTTTGAGGGATTTTTTTGGTTTTTTTTGTTGATTTCGAGATAATTTTTCGATTTTTTTGGTTGATTTCAAGTTTTTTTTTAAGTTCTTTTGTTGATTTCAAAAGAGTTTTTTTGTTTGATTTCGAAGGAATATTTCGAATTCCTTAGTACTCAACTAATAAATAGAATGTTCTACAAATTAAAATTAACTAAACAAATTTAAATAAAATCAACAAGACAACAACTATAAAAACTCAAAACAAACAGATAACTCATGTAAACAAATCAATGAAATCATGTATAATTTGAATAAAAATGTGATGTCATTAGAATGAGACAAAAAAAAATTAAATGATTAATGGGTAATTTGAAAGAAAAAAATAAGAAACAAATTTTGATAAGTTTTAATAAAAAGTTCAGTTTTTTTTTTGACAAAAGGAACGAGTTCATTATCGGGCTTCGGCATTGCCATCACCCAAACGGGACTCATTCATATCATTAAACGAAAAGTTGTTACAAGCATTGTCATTACAAGAATTAAGGAAAGTGGGCATGCTATCAAAATAAACAAGGCGATCAAGAGTACACGTGTGCCTAGCTAATAAATGGGCCGACCCATTAGCGAGCCGGTTGATCCAATGAACGGAGATGTGATCTTTCGAATTAAGGATGTGTCTAATATCCTTTATGATGTCACTGAACTCCGAGATGTCCACATAAGTGTCATATATCGCTTCCACAATCGGATTCAGTTATAACTTTATTATCGTTACGACTTGAGATCCAATGTAAGGCATCCCGGATAGCAAGGGCTTCACATTCCCTAGTGGACGGGACGAAAGAGCAAGGAGAGGCGAAAGCCGAGACGAAAGTACCCGAGTTGTCTCGAAGGACGGCTCCAATCCCGACTTTATAATTCGAGTCAAAGAATGCGGCGTCTACATTGCATTTGAGAAAACCATCACGAGGCGATTGCCATCTAGGAGAGTGGATGGGTTCAAGAGGAATTGAAGGACTCCGAATGGTATTAGACGAGGCCTTCCAATCCGTGAGCATGACTTTAGCGCGATTAATCACCGAAGGTGTGTAGCGAGGACCGTCATTCCAAAGAACAGTTTAGTCTCTTAGTTTCAAAATATTTCAGAGACCCTTCTATTTTTAAATATTCCCTTTGTTAAAATTTATGTTTAGTCCCTTTAGTTTCAAAATATTTCAGGATATCCTTCTATTTCTAAAAGTTCCATAACAACACCATGTAAAAGATAAAAAAATATTCAAAGAAATGATGCTTGCATGTCTTGAACCTAAGACCTTATAAAGAGAGACACCTTCACAAGGTTAGAACAACCATCTTGGCAAGAGCACCTTGTTGTTATGACTTTTGTTTTCAATTATTTAAGAGCACACTTAGAATTAAGCAGGTGCACCACCTTAACGACTCATTTTTTCCTTTTGCTGTAATCGATTGAGCAGGTGCGCGGGACCCCTCCTAAGTGTTAGTGGGTCCGCCCCTGGCGTAATTAGCCTTTTCACTACAAACCTATCCTAATCATATAAAGACCTTTATGGTTCGAATTTTGGCAACTTATTCATTGGTTTAATTATCTTCAATTAGGGTTAGAGGAAAAGGAGGAACTGCAGCAGACGTATCTCATCAAACACCTTCTTCGACTTCTCCACCCTGCTTATTATTTTTTTGATTTCATCAAGATTTCTTGCTACTCCTTGCCTTTGCTTACGAATGATGAATACAAGCTCGTCCAGGTTCAAAAAAAGTATCAATAATTAATGTAAGCAACTACAAATCAAAGAGGCTTCACCAACGGATTTTTTTGTTGGTAATTTCGGTGGCAGATTGACCAGCACCAACACAGACATTAATCCGTCGGTTATTGAAAATCCGCCAGTTATTGCAATCACCGACCACATTTTTTCTGGCAATGATGAGATCCGCTGATGATGGCTTTTTCAAGGGCTTTTTAGTCGGCAAAACCTCTGACTTTTGTAGGGTATAAGGCCTCTTCCCAGACAGAAATCTTAGGTGTGATTAATTTATTTTGATTTTAATGAGTTTGTTTCAATTCCATGGTATAAAATTTTCCAATGGGAATTTTCCATATATATGTGTGTTTTAACGAATATGAATGTATGCAATGATTCATTGATAATAATAATAAAATAAAAACAGTTTAGGGTGCAAGATCGTGTGATTTGGATAAACACATGTCGAGTATTTGATTATTTTCATGTTTATACTTATTTAAAAAAAAGTATTTTTAATTGAACCAAATATACAACCATTTAATTATAAAGCATCCGGGCTGGTAATAAAAAGGGACGATCTTGACATTTTATTTTTCTTTTAAATTTATAAAAATGTTTAAAAAAAATATAATCCGTTTCCGACAGATTCAAAAATATTTATTTTTCTATTAAATTTATAAAAACTTTTAAAAAATATATAATCCATTTTCGTCGGATTTTCGACGGATTTTAATTAAGAAAAATAATCAATTAACATCTGCCGGAAATGTTCGTTAATTAACCGTTGATTCTTTAAAAAATAATTAATTACCTACTAATTTCAATTCTATCGGAAATCCGCCGGAAAAGAGTCATATTTTAATATATATATATATATATATATATATATATATATTATTGGCGGATTTTCGTCGGAAGTCAACGGGTTTTGACTTTTTTACTTTCCGTCGGAAATCCGCCGGAAAGTTTCCGACGGAAAATCCGTTAAAAAAATCCACCGGAATTGTCTGCTTGTTTAGTAGTGTAATATGGTTAAGTTTCGAATTATATTATGAAATAGTTTTGACCGTTAGTAAGTTTATATTAAATACATTTGATTTTTATTTAAGATTTTCTCTAGTTTAATCGAATTTCATATTTCAATGCAACTCTAAAGCCGAAGTTTACCAACTTAAGCTATTTGTGATAATTAGTTTTTTTTTTAATTTTTAGTAGAATTTCTTTAGCTTAATTGGTAAAGTAAATAGTTTATTATTGTGGCATGCATATGTGCATTTAGGAGTACTAGCCGTGTACCCGCACAATGCTGCAGGGCATTCAATTTTTAAACATCTAATTTTTTGTAATATATCTTTGAAATTCTTGGTTCATTGCACTTATCGGATAAAACGTTGCATACAATGTTGTGGACTAAAACTTTACCAAATAACTTAAATGAAAATTTTGACTATTGAGTATTAATGATAAGAGCTTACGGGTGTATTGGATTGGTTATTTTTTTCAACTTAAGTTATTTTTAGTGTTTAGACTGGAAAAAAGAAAAGTGCTTATGATTTTTTCCCACCACAAATAAGTTAATAAGTTTATTTTGATAAGTTAATCAATTTTAACTTATTTGAAACTGGATATAACTTATTTGTTTAAATTATATTTTTACCCCAACTTCTTTTTAACACAACATAAGATGATAAACACTTTTAAAAATAAGCATAAGTTGTTTTAAATAAGCAATCCCAGACGCCCCTCATAGTTAATTGTTAATAAATATATAAAATAATATAACAATGCAAATGTGTTTTTGCCATATAAACCAAATTGATTCGTGGATTGGATCGAGTGGTATTACCAATGTACTCAGTTGATCATATACAAATTTTACCAATGGTGGTATAGATATACATGATATGCAAAACGAAATTAATGTTTTGCAATTGAAAACATGAACAAAAACAGGATAAGAGTTGGGTAAACAGCCCCGAAACATGTTTTTGGGATTTACACATTGTTATAGAAAAATTAAGTCAAACGCTAAAAAAAACCTAAAATACATTTAACTAATTGTTAAACAATTTTTTTCCCTTTTCAAAAAAGTAGTCTTTTTGAATCATTTTTACAAATTTAAGTAATGCTAGGTGAAATCGTTATAGCATAGAATAATGATGAAAATCTTTAACACTTTGGAGATTTTGCTAACCGAAACACAACTTAAGACTAAACTATGATGCAAATGTAATTTAACTTAATTATAGTTGTCGGCTAGAAATTTTTATTTGCACAAATAGCAACAAAAAAGAACCAGAAGAAAAATACTCAAAGCCAATTTATAGATGCATACACACATAACCAAGATACCTTAGCAAAAGCAAAACCAAATTTTTTTTCATTCATTTCCATTAATATAAGCAAGTGCAAAACTTGATCAACAAAACTTCACATGATTGTAGCAAACATGAACAAAAACAGGACCATGTTAAATAAACAGAAAATCAAATATAGAATAAACATTGAAAAGGCCAACGCCAAACAAATATCCAGCTACAAACATAAGAACCTCCATCTGGTGGTGCAGCCTCCATCTATCCATCTTCTCAGTACCAGTACATTAAATGTCATATCCTTGATTTTTGTTCTTTGCTTTATGACCAAACCACTCCTGCACCAACGTTCAAAAGGTTCAAAATACAAATAAATAATCTTATTTTGTTTTCTTTTTTTTATCCTTGCAACGTTTGAAAAAGATGAAATACGTACAAAATTCATTATGTTTTTTCTTTTATAAAAGATTTCATTATCTTCTCCATAAAAGTATTTTGAGACTAAACACACAAAAGCAGACAGACTTAGCGTTTCTTCATCCACAAACACTTAACAACCATGAACTCCTATATCACACAAGTTGAAACAATATAGCTCCTATAGTATTAGTTTCATAAATATGATCCTATTAACTCAATAACTATAGAAAACAAATGACCATAGCTCTACCAACGATTTAACATTTCCATTTTTTGGGTCCCATTGCTATTTGTATGTTGCTGAGAAGAAATGAATGTGATTGGAAGCAAAAACTAATTTGACGTCAAGATAAATTTGACAGCCCATAAAAAAAAGAACGTAGGAAGATGACATACAATTAGAACCATAAATGCCTTTGAACCATACATATGAACTTCAGTAATAAACATATATACACAATAAATTTAAAACAAGGCCAACACAACTATAAAAGAATTTTTTTTGCAAATGGTGTATATACACTAATGTTTGATGAAACAAATTACCATTAATTTTGATGAAACAACAAAACATCAAAATATGAAGAAAAAAACAAACAGGAGATGGTTGAACCAAATAGTAATATACAAGTAGACAAGACTTACTGCTCGCCATTGTGCTAACTATATCTCAGTCAGAGAGACCATATAAGTTGCATGCAACAAAATGACATATCCAGACAAAAACATAATGGGGACAAATAACAAAGCAGGAACATAAGATTATGAAATATAAGTAGCAACATTAACAATTAACATAATAGGAGCAGGGAAATATATACATCTAAGTACAAAGAGCGGAGTAAACCTTGAGTGGTGGTATATTGTCAGCAGCAAACAGAATCACTCGTGCCTGTGTGATATCATGATGAACACTCAATACACATTTCAAGAATTCTTTGGAGTCTTGATGGAGGTGTTTACCGGATTTCCAGAATTCTCACAAACCAAAACATAATATACAGGAGGAAGAAGAGACTTATTTTTGGGGCTTATTTTAGGCAAAATTAATCAATTTTGATTATTTCCTTAATTATGAATATAACTAATACCATTTAGTTTCCTTTATTTTTGCGACAAAATTAATTATTTCGAAATTACTGCAAAAATTAAACAAATTTCGAAATTTATTAATTATTTCGAAATTGATTTCCCCATCCAAATAGACAAAGTTATTTTTGGGGCTTATTTTAAATGGTATTAATCAATTTTGATTATTTCCTTAATTATTTCGAAATTGACTTCCCCATCCAAATAACTATTAATATAACTAATACCATTTAGTTTCCTTTTTTTTGGGGGCAAAATTAATTATTTCGAAATTACTGCAAAAATTAAACAAATTTCGAAATTTATTAATTATTTCGAAATTGATTTCCCCATCCAAATAGACAAAGTTATTTTTGGGGATTATTTTAAATGATATTAATCAATTTTGATTATTTTCTTAATTATTTCGAAATTGATTTCCCCATCCAAATAACTATGAATATAACTAATACCATTTAGTTTCCTTTTTTTGGGGGCAAAATTAATTATTTCGAAATTACTGCAAAAATTAAACTAATTTTGAAATTTATTAATTATTTTGAAATTGATTTCCCCATCCAAATAGACAAAGTGTTTATTTTATTTTTCAGGATAAAATAAGTCAAGCAATCCCAAACACCCCCTTAGGAAAAAATTTATTATAAGAAGGTATGATAAATTATTTCGAAATTACTGCAAAAATTAAACAAATTTTGGAATTTATTAATTATTTCGAAATTGATTTCCCCATCCAAATAGACAAAATTATTTTTGGGGCTTATTTTAAATGGTATTAATCGATTTTGATTATTTCCTTAATTATTTCGAAATTGAAATCATTAATTGTTATGGATGTATTTACAAACGTATTAACTGAAATATTTAATTAAGTATTTGTAGAGGGTCCCTGGTTTCCAAAAAAAAGTTCATAGTTTCCAAAAACAAAAGAATTAGGTTTCTCTCTCTAAAAAAATTAAGTAAATATGTTTTAAGTTGTAGTACATAGTGCTTAAATTTTTGTTTTTAAGAGTTTGGGGGCTTCATGCTTTATAATATAGTATAGATAATATATACCAATCAATACTTTAATGATGTCAAGTTCTTGAAATAATTAATATCGAACTAGAGATGGATCCGAATTTTTTGG
The DNA here is from genome assembly GCA_033807775.1 of Saussurea involucrata. NCBI lineage: Eukaryota > Viridiplantae > Streptophyta > Magnoliopsida > Asterales > Asteraceae > Saussurea > Saussurea involucrata. The sequence goes on along the minus strand of CM066315.1, from coordinate 61,408,704 downwards.
TATGGTGTCATAAAATAAGTCAAAAATTTTGGTCTTTTCGATGCATGTCAAGAAAGATCATTTAAATCGATTCTTGGAGGATTTTTCACCTGAGGGTTCTATGCGATCAGATTTTGATGCAACACTAGACAATTTTCTTTTAAACAATATTTCCATCTTCAAACAATCAAGAATAAGAATTAAGGACATCAACAAAAAAAATTAGCCTTAAACATTAACATTAGAATTAAATACCAACTAACACTAAATGTATAAAAAAGTATATAAAATATAAATTAATATACAACATAAACCTTAAGAATTGTAGATTAGTTATTAGTAGAAATGCAAAATAAATAAAAAAGTGAATACCTTCAAGATACGAGTTGAAAAACAGAAGAAGTGAAAAAAAAAGTACAAACCTTGTTAGTCCCATAATCATCAACAACTCAAGTGATTAGAGAGAGAATGAAGCACAATAGTCATCCTCATGTTAAGATTTAAACTCTTTGAATACATGGAGGATGATTCTCTCTCTAGAGCCTAAGCCCTCTCTCTCTCTACATTGTAGCTCTCAATCTCACTACTACAAATATGACTTTTATAAACGGTTGTTTTTGGCTTTATACGCGGTTTTGGAACCGTGTATAAAACTCAACTTTTATACACGGTTTCAAAACCGTTTTGAAAAGTAATATTAACCATTTATAAAAGTTACGATATTACACGGTTTTTATATCAAACCGTTTAAAAAAGTTCTGCTAACCGTTTATAAAAGTGTCTATCTTATACGGTTTTAGATGAAACCGTTTAAAAAAGTTCTACTAACCGTTTATAAAAGTATCTATCTTACACGTTTTTTTGCTAAACCGTTTACAATTGTATAAAATGTTCACGGTTTTCATAACAAAATCGTGTATAAATGTAACCATTAACCATTACACTTTAAATACAAAAATCGTGTATAATGAAACATTTCAAACACAATTCCAAATACAAAAATCAACTAGACACGTAAGTGTGCATCTCAAAATAACCATTAACCATTAAACTTTAAAGATCGTCAACTCAAATGTAACATCTCAAAGTAACCAAACATTCTAATACATTTTATCGTATAATCAACTCTAATAATTCTTAAAACAATCCCCCCATTCATTACTACATTTTACCATCTTTCATGCGCTTCAAACTAAACGATCTCGCGATATTGCAAGTCATCTCCTCTACTTCTGTAATTACAAAGGGAGCCGTGGTCGTCGATATGTCCAATATATAAATTTGAAAGTAGGTGTTATTATAAATTAAATGAAGTGTTTTGTACAATATATAAATAAAATGAACGAAATATAAGCACATACCTTGAGGATGAAGCATATTGTTCATCCATCATAAATTGAAAGATTTCATCACAAATTGATTAAACTAAAGTGTAAAAAAGTAGTGATTAAACATATTAAAGTACGAAATAAACTGTTGTGATATATAAATTATAGGGAAATTAATTAAAATACCCAAAGTTTGACCAACTGTTACCAAAATACCCAAAAAAAATTTCATTTTGCAAAAATACCCAAAATACCCGCGATGGATCCCGCGATCGCGGGCTAGGGCTGACGTGGCACGTATTTTGGCCCCAAATGCCCTGCGAAGCCCCTCAACTTTGGCCGCGGTGCACTTTTGGTCCCTGCCCGCGATCGCAGCCCGCGATGGCCCGCGATGGACCAAAATTTTCACTTTTGGTCCCTGAAAATTTACACTTTTGGTCCCTGAAAATTTACACTTTTGGTCCCTGTACTTAGACAAATCTTGCATGCTTTTACTGTTTTTTTCCACAATTATTGTACTTTGAAGACCGATTTGTGGTTGAAATTCATTTGCATGTTTGAGATTTCATCCATAAATATCAGTAATATGCAATTCACAATTCACACTTGTTCTTGCTTTCTTTCTTGATTTCTCTCTTGCTTTCTTTCTTTGAATTGCTTTCTCTCTTCTCTCATTTCATCCACAAATGGCATCGTCATCAAACCCTAAGTCTACTCCTGAAAAAATGCCACCTCAAATCGAGGTCGCCATAGCAAAAAAGGAAAATGAGATAGATGAACTAACAGAAGAGTAGAAAAAAATGATGGACAGGAAGGCAGTCCATTTGAGAAAGATCGAAGAGGAAGACAGGGAGATCAAAAGGATGAAAGGGGATATAAAAGCTCGGGAGGCTCGTGTTCGTCGAGAACAAGAAGCAATTCACCATATTCTGCAAGACTTCGCAATTATTCAAGCGAAGGTAAACGAGAAGCAAGCTTGGATTGATGAAACTAAATCAATTTTTAAGTAGGTGGTGGTTATATTTTTTTTTGTTTTGTATTTTTTTTACTGTGTTGTTATTTGTATTTTTTTTACTGTGTTGTTGTTTTGTATTTTTTGTTGTTGTTAATTTCTCTGAAAAGTAGTTTTTAAGCCGCTGAACCACGGTTAGGTTGGATACATCATGCAAGGTCAAGTCAGAGGTTACCTCATTCGTGGGCCTACTCCTCTTGTAGAATATATGACAACCCTCAACTCATTTGCTAAAGTGTGTGCGGGTTGTGGTACACAATGGCCATACGTGGTTGCAAAAGCAGAAGCCGTTGAAGAAGGGTCAGAAAGATTGAAGATGAAGAGCTTGTTGGATGGAATACAAACTAGCTGTGTTATCAATGTTCATTTAGAAGCATATGTATGTGTGTGTGTATATATAATATGAAATGGGGTTTTGACAAGTTGGTATCACTGGACTCATTTAAGAATTGTGAAAATGGGTATTTGACGAATGATGATTCATGTGTGTTTGGAGCTGAAGTGTTTTAAACACACATGAATCATCATTTGCCAAATACCCATTTTCACAATTCTTAAGTGAGTCCAGTGATACCAACTTGTCAAAACCCCATTTATAAACAATTCTACCTTCTCCTATTGCCATTCACGATATCTATAAACACATTCAAATAATAATAATTTAAAACGATTTAATGAATTAGTTAATATATGATTATTATGTTAATGCGATAGGAGTGTAAAACAAAATTGAAAAAAAAAATATGAGATGTACCATAAATTAAATAATTAACTATAATGGTGTAATTTGTTAAAATTAAAACGTATCTAATATGAATATATAAACAGACATGTGTACTCAGAGTTAACATTCACTGCCATGGATGCAAGAACAAGGTCAAGAAAATACTAAGAAAAATTGAAGGTCTCCTATTTTTTTTATGTGTGTAAATATATAATACGAATATATATATCATTTACAAACTAGCTGTGTTATCAATGTTCATTTAGAAGCATATGTATGTGTGTATATATATCATTTACAAATCAGTGTTTAGATCAACAGTATCATATGGTTTTGTTCCATATGGTTCAAGCTGTGACGGGCCCGGGGTGTGACTGACAGAATGTCTCCTTGGCACGGTTGAAGGGGCGGGATTTGGACACTCTCCACGAGTGTGTCCTACGCATTGGCACCGAGTACATCTTCGTTGTATCGAACTTTCACCACGTGATGGACGTCGGTCGTTCTTTCTCGGTCACCCGGCCCTGTTCTTATCCATTAAAGGTGGATAGCATGGTGGAAGCGGGTCGGGTGGATACACCCATGCTGCAGGGGGTCCAGCTGGGTTTATTATCTCCACGTATGTTTTCCGGTAATATTCGGACGTGAAGAAAGGTACAGCCAAGTCGCTGCAATCTGTACGACCCATATATGTTGCTGCAGCGATGGCATGGCCGCACGGTAACCCAGATTTATCCCATTCGCGACACGAACAAAGGTGGTCTTCCATATTCACAATCGCGTTAATATAGTCATCATGCACCTCGTACTTCCCATACCCGATTGCTCTTACCGGCCATGTCGCCACAACGCGCCCTGTACTGAACGATATTCTCCGCCGTTGGTGCGAGTGCATTTTGTATCTTAGCTCCTTTTAGGCGTCGAATTTGGTACCACTCTTGTTGAAAGGCCCGAAAGTAGTCCATAAGATTAACAATCGGACATCTACGCGCAAAACGGGAGAGTGCATTCACAGACTCTACACTATTCGAGGTCAGAATGTCATACCGTTGTCCAAGAAAATGGGCCGCGGACCACCTCTCCGGTCCAGCATCGTCAAAGACTTTGGCTGCTTCCTTGACACTGTATCGTAGCATGTTCATGTAATTGTTAAACTACCGATCCGTATATGCTCTGCATGCCGCCCAATAGACATCCTTGTAGGTGGTAATACGTTTGTCCTTGGATTTGGCGTTCATCTCCAAATGTCGACAGCATATGGCGTGAGGGGCGTTTGGGTACATGGCAGAGATTGCGGCGCTTATGGAAGGAGCCCTGTCAGACATAAACACCAACCCTTGCGGGTCTCCGATAGCTTGTCTCAACATGGACAGAAACCAAGTCCACTCGTCCCCGGTTTCGGACTTGCCTACGCCGAAAGCTACTGGAACGATGGAGTACGCCATTCGTGTGGTTGTGGTGATGGTGGTGGTGGTGGTTGTTGTTGTTGTTGAGAATCAGGCTGCTCTATTTGGAGGTCTTCGTCGTCGTCACCCTCCTCGTCACCGTCGTCGTCACCGTCGGATACGCCGGGATACACAAAGAGTAATGGGGGTCTTTCTGAATCGACTGCAAGGTGCAGAAAAGTAGAGATATCCCCATCGTTGGATAAATCCACAAATGACCCATCGCCATTTTTAAACACTAACTTGCAAATATCAGAAGAGTTGATTCCACATTTTTGCATGGCGTATGCAATAAACTTCTGATAAGTATAGTTTACTGACACTTTTATACCATGCTTAGATTTATAATCAAAATTCCACTCATTGTTATCTTGCACCCATTCACCATCAAAACAGAAATATAGCTTAGCTTTTGCAACAGATGAACTCATTTTTTCAGTAGTATCTCAAACACAAAATATTGCAGAAAGAAATATTGCAACAATGAAATCGTTGTGTGAGAATTATGGCTTGAATTTTACGTCTATTTATGAATGAAACAACCAACATATCAGAAAACCAATCTCTCATTTCATCCACAAACTGATATTCCAAAAACATTGATTTAACATTGATTGAAACATGCAATTGAATTTCAACCACAAATCGGTCTTTAAATTGCAATAATTGTGGAAAAAAACAGTAAAAGCATCAAGATTCGTCTAAGTATAGGGGCTGAAAGTGTAAATTTTCAGGGACCAAAAGTTGAAAATTTCAGGGACCAAAACTGTAAATTTTGGCCCATCGCGGGCCATCGCGGGCTGCGATCGCGGACAGGGACCAAAAGTGCACCGCGGCCAAACTTTAGGGGCTTCGCGGGGCATTTGTGCCCAAAATACGTGCCACGTCAGCGTATCCCGCGATCGCGGGACCCCATCGCGGGTATTTTGGGTATTTTTGCAAAATTGAAATTTTTTAGGGTATTTTGGTAACAGTTGGTTTGACTTTGGGTATTTTAATTAATTTCCCTAAATTATACCTTGTTAGTGCTTAATTATGATTGTACCAAGTAGAGGGACCTATTATGTAATAGTGTCAAACTTATCATAGGTATATAATGTTTGCTTATTTCCTCTTTAGGAATTAGGTCATTTCTCTACATACACTAGCCACACACACAAGTATTGTATTCCAATACATATTGTGAGCTTTTGATCATTGAATGAATATAGAGATGGCTTCCTTATTGTTTTACATTGATTGATTACTTGTTCTGGGATCACAATTGGTATCAGAGCTTGTATATCACATTGATCTGATTAGGATTGTTAGGGTTTTTGCAAAAGTTGAGTGTTCTTCATAGTTTTCATCTTTTTGGTTGATTTTAGCTATTAGAGTTCTTCTAATGGATTAGAATCGATCAAGGGTTGTTATTAGACTAGTCCTGAGTGTTTTTATTCCGCAAAATCACTAGGATTGTAGCTCAGATTGTGCATTTTCCCATTTTTCGGACTTTTGTATTTCTGCACTCTGTTTTGCATCGAAAAACCACTTTCTGTTTGTTTTTGGACAAAACACGAAGCATTTAAGTTGACCAGAATCGTGTCACGAACCTACGTACCAAATTTCAGCCAAATCCGATTAGTTTTGAAGATTCGACTCAAGAACACTTTGAATCTTCATAACTATCGCAACCCTCGAAAGTTCATAACTATCGCAAGTGAACAGTATCTTATCGCAAGAGTCAATTGCGACAAGTGTTTTATCGCAATCATCAGAGTTTGAACAGTAACTTATCGCAACCCTCTGTTGCGATAAGACCCCTTTTTGCTATTGCGACAAGTTCCTTATTGCGACAAGTTCCTTATTGCGACAAGTTCGTTATTGCGACAAGTTTCTTATTGCGACAAGTTTCCTTATTGCGACAACTTTCTTTTTGCGATAAGACTTTGGTTGCGATAACCGTGTGTTGCGATATCCGTTTATTGCGACAAGCATTGGGCTGCGACAAGTTTGGGCTGCGACAAGACAATGTGTTGAGACAAAAGTTTGTGTAATCATTATTTCCTAATTAGATCAAAAAGATATTAAAAGATCAACGACAAGTAATCTAAACATGACTGCCAGAGATATTTTGACCATAGGTTCAAAAGATAAACCGCCAGTTCTATTCCCTAAAGACTTTAAAATATGGAAAGACAGATTTCTTGACTATGTGGAACGACAAGAAAATGGGGCTCTAATCCACGATTCCTTGATAACCGGAGTACAAGGAGCAGTATATCGCCCAGACCCAGATGGTACTAACAGAAGACTTCTTGCACCAAAAGACTACACCGGTGATGAACTACTAAGACACAAAGCTGATAAAGCGGCTAGGTCATTGGTTATGCAAGCCTTAACCAATAACATATATCGGAAGGTTGACAGTTTGAGTGAAATAGGGAAAGGAATGTTTGTTGAGCTGATCAAGTTGTATCAAGGTTCAGAAGTGGAAAATCAAATGAGAGTCTCAAACATCATCAACACATATGAGAATTTCAAGCAGAAGGATGGTGAGAGTCTAGACGATGCATATGATCGTTTCACAACCATCCTAAATGAACTCAGCAGTTACAAGATATCGAAATCCACCATCGAGACTGATGTGAAGTTCTTGAGCGTTCTTCAGCCCGAATGGAAGAAGTATGCTCATAGAATGAAACAGAATTCTAGGCTGGATTCTCTTCCGCTTCAACAGATGTTTGAAACATTAAAGCAAGATGAGGATGATGCTGATCGGAAAAAGAAGAAGTTGATGAAAAAGGGTAAGAAGGAGAAGAAGACAGAAGTGTCTGAGAAGAAAGAAGAGGATGATGAGTTTGAGAGTGAACTGATAGCTTTGTTGTCAAGAAATTATACTGATAAGGGTAAAAATATTCAGAAAGAGGATTATGGGTTAGACCAGAATGATTTGGATGAGGCGGAAAGCGTGAAGTAGGCAATGATGCTTCTATCAAGGGCCTTCCAGAGGAAAATTGTGAAGACTCCGGGATCAAACAATCAACGTTACTCATCCGGTTCTAAAAACTTTGAGCACAAGAATCGGATTGAGTCAAGGAAACAGTTTGATGACCAAAAGGAAGATGGTAAAAGGCAAGAGGTGAAGAAGTTTGGTGAAAGAAAGGATGAAGAGCAAAAGTGTTACAATTGTGGGAAGTCTGGCCATTTCTCCAAAGAGTGCTGGAAACCGAAGGTAAGGGATTCCGACTACTACAAGAAGAAGGCACAATTGGCAGAGCAGAAGGAGTCTGGAATTGCACTACTAGTGGAGGAAGAGTACTGGTTGGATCAAACTGATGATGAAGGAGAGGAGGAGACAGCTGCTTTAGCAAATATGTGCCTGATGAGCAGGGAAGGTGAGGAATCAGAGGCTGATGCGGCGCCTGAGACAAATGAGGTAGATTCCTGCACCGTTAATCACTTTGCTAATCAGTTTAAAGTCCTCATATTAAAACAAGATGACTTAAATAAGAAACTCAATAATGCACATATATTGATAGAATCACAAAGACAACTAATCATTGACCATAACAAGTTAGATAATGAGTTGAGAGAGGAACGAGTTGAGATCGAACAATCTCGAACTTATTTCCGAAACATAATGGATGAAATGGAAGAAGAGGTAAGAATTTCTGAAAATAGGAAGAATGAGCTTGAACAATTATTGCAATCCTATAAAGATATAAACAACGAGTTGACCGAAAAGGCACGTGGTCTGGAAGAGAAGTTGTACAAACTTGGTCAATCTGAACAAACCGTTTTTCTAAACACGGCCAAGAACTTCAGATATTACAACTCCAAATGGGGTGTGGGATATGACAATCCTCGCTATTTGGAAAATGCTTTGAAAAAGGCACCTTGTCTTTACATGTTTCACTGGATGCACCTTCCATCCATAGAACCTAAATACAGAATCAACTGGCTTAATGAGGAAGAACAAGGGTCCGAGGAAGAGATTAAGAGAAAGACAACTGTGACAATGCAACTTCCTTTTGTCTACGAAAATGAAAATAGGAAGGCACTGATTTGGAATTGGAAACAAACCCTGTCTAATGACTATTTTCAAAGCTATGTTGTTGAGCCACCAAAGGATACTGTATCAAAACCCACTTTTGAAGGAAAAACATATTATCCTCCTTTGGTACTCGAACATAAGCTTGTCGATCTTGAGTTGAATATTAAAAGCAAAATTGAGGAAATCAGAAATGATGATCAACTTGCTTTTGATATTGAAAAGGAAGTTATGTTAACTGTTTTGATAAATAGCAAGAGAGATAAGTATGAAAGGTTGTTTCTGAATCGTCAACAAAAAGCTTTGAAGAAAAGAAATCTCTTGAACTTAGATGCTTAAATCTTTCAAAACAAGTCTATGATTTTTGGAAAATGTTATTTCTTGAAAAAGATCAAATTGAGAAAGAAAGAGAGAGATTTAAGTTCGAAAGAAAATCTCTTGAATCGGAATATTTTCAAAGAAAATATCTGATTTAGAAAACATTTTGATAAATGAGAGAAAAGATTTTGAGACTAATAGAGAGTACTTTCAAAATGAAATCTCAAGACTTATGGGAAGATTGTCAACCTTATCCACTGAAGCTATGACAGAGTTTGCAAGCAAACTTTCCTCTGATTCAGATGCTTCCTCATGCAAAGCCTTCATGGTCAATACTATTTACAGAAGCATGACCGTGGATGACTTTGATGATTTTGGTCCTATTGATCTTGAGGAACAACCTGTTAATGAAAAACTCTTGTGATATCTTCCACACTTCTTCTTCCGATGACATTAAGGTTGATTGTGTTATTGACATTCCTTGTGATGGGAAGGGTAAGAAAGCAAAAGATAATGTTGTTCAAATCAACTTTAATGCTAAACTTCCAGATCACTCTGAATTTTTGATCAAGGAAGAGGAACCCGAGAAGAATTTCTTCGAAGCGGAATCTTCTAAAACCGTTGAGAAAAAGAAAAAGAAAAAGAAAAAGAAAAAGAAAAAGAAAAAGAAAAAGAAAAAGAAAAAGAAAAAGAAGAAAAATAAGCACAAATCTAAATCTTCTCGAGCTCAAAATTCCTACGCTTACGATTCTTATTTTGATGCCATTTCAGATCGTTATTTAAGAAACAACTCGCGATTAGAGTGGAGAATAAAGGAGTCCACACATGATGTGGCCCAGAGAAAATCATATAATGTCGCTTTTCATTCCAAGAAAAACACTTTTGTATCTACTGTTAGTAATCGTGTTGCTTCCAACAAACAAAAACTTGTTATTCCGTACAAGATTTCTTCAATGCAACAACTGATTAATTTAGCACATGATCAAATTAGTTGTTCTTCATGTGGTGTAGATGATTTTATCTGCAAGTCTGATTATTCTTCATGGTTTGGTTATAATTTCTATGGTTCCAACCGTTTTTACACAAACATATATTATAACCACAACACTTCAAAGAAACATACAAACCAAAGTTCTGTTAATTCTCCTAACCCGAAAGGACCCAATTAGCAATGGGTACCTAAAACTGTTTAAATTCTATTTTGCAGCTCCGTCATGTGTGGTATTTGGATTCTGGTTGCTCAAAACACATGACAGGTAGAAAGGAGCTGTTGAGCAACTTTGTGGAAAAAGATGGAGGGAAAGTTAAATTTGGGAATGATCAGTACTCTCCAATCTTGGGTTATGGAGATATAGTAACAGACAACGTCAGAATAACCAAAGTTAATTATGTTGAAGGCTTAGGGCATAACTTGTTTAGCATAGGTCAGTTTTGTGACAAAGACCTAGAAGTCCATTTCAAAAAGACCCGGTGCGCAGTTCTAACCGACGAAGGAAATGAACTTCTAGTTGGTTCTAGAAAGTCAAATCTTAACACTATTGACCTATCAAAGCTTAAGCTGAGGAATGACGTGTGTCTGATGTCTAAGGCAACAATGGAAAAGAGTTGGTTATGGCATAGACGACTATCTCATCTCAACTTTCGTTACATTCAAAAGCTAATGTTGGGTGATTTAGTTATAGGTCTGCCGGTTCTGCAGTTTGAGAAAGACAACTTCTGTACTGCTTGTGAGAAGGGGAAGATAAAGCGAGCTCCTCACCTACCAAAACCCGAACCCAGCACACACAAACCTTTGGAAATCCTTCATATGGATCTCTGTGGTCCGATGAAGACTCAGAGCATCAGTGCCAAACGATACGTGTTAGTCATTATCGATGATTATTCGAGATATACTTGGGTCAAGTTTCTTCGATCAAAAGACGAAACACCTGACTTGATCATCTCGTTAATCAAACAGCTTCAAGTGAATCGTCAACAAACAGTTCAGACTGTTAGGTTAGATAACGGGACAGAAGTCAAGAACAAGACTCTTGATGATTTCTTTAAATCATTAGGAATATCTCATCAATATTATGCGGCTAGAACACCTCAGCAGAACGGAGTCGTTGAAAGACGAAACCGCACACTAGTTGAAGCCGCCAGAACGATGCTGTCCTATGCTGATCTACCTCTGTTTCTGTAGGCTGAAACTGTTTCTACGGCATGCTATACACAAAACCGTTCTATTATCCATCGCCGGTTTAGTAAAACTCCATATGAACTGATTAATAATAGAAAACCTGTAATACACTACTTTCGTGTTTTTGGATGTAGGTGTGTTGTGCTGAATGATAAGGATAACTTGAACAAATTCAGTCCTAAGGGTATTGAGGGCGTTTTTATCGGATACTCGCTTACGTCAAAAGCGTACAGAGTCTATCTCAAGTCTTCTAGAACTGTGAAGGAAAGCATAAACGTCAGATTCGACGAAACTGAAGACATGGCTTATGTGTAAAACAGTACAGAACCCGCAATATCTGGAATCCTAGCATCTGGACAAATCCGTCCAATGATGACTAGATCTTCAAACAAGGATCAAGCTTCCACTTCTAACTCTAAACCTAATGATCTTGATTTATTGTTTGAATATTTTTATGATGATTATTTTGGTAGTACTAAACCTTCCTCATCTATAAATAACAGGAGTAATGTTGCTACACCACCAGCTCATGCTACAATGTCAGGGCCTTCATCGGTACTGACTACTCCTACAACTGGTGCAACAACTCCTGCATCGTCTTCAAGTAACACACATATGGCATATCCACAAGCAATACAACATGAATCTACGAACGGTGCTTCTTCGTCGAGTACAACTTCTAACGTCAATGATGATGATCCTGCTAACATACCTGGGTCATCTTCTGAAGCAGATCCGGAGGCAGTTCCTGTTGACTCCTCTGTCAATGAAACAGCCCCACAACCGGAACCTACCTTGACAATAGAGTTGAATTTTGACAAAGAACCCACCTTAGTAGATCCAAATAAAGATGTTGTATCACTCCTCCCACACTCTACAAAGTGGACTAAGAGTCACCCCATTGAACAAGTCATTGGTGACGTCTCCGAACCTGTAAAAACAAGATCTGCTATGGCTAACGAAGTCCTTTACACGCTCTTTCTAAGTCAAGTTTAGCCCACAACAGTTCGACAAGCCTTAGAAGATCCGGATTGGATCATTGCCATGCAAGATGAGCTGAATTCTTTTGAAACATTGAACGTATGGAGACTAGTTCCTAGACCCAAGGGTAAGACGGTAATTGGTACCAAGTGGGTCCTGAAGAATAAGAAAGATAAAGATGGGATTGTTGTGAGAAACAAAGCACGCCTTGTAGCGAAAGGGTACAGGCAACAAGAGGGAATTGATTACGACGAGACGTATGCACCGGTGGCTCACTTAGAGGCAATCCGGATGTTTCTTTCATTTGCGGCTTTCAGAAACTTCACTGTCTATCAAATGGACGTGAAGACTGCCTTCTTGAACGGTATCTTGAAAGAAGAAGTATATGTTTCTCAACCGGAGGGCTTTGTGGACAAAGATAAACCAGATCACGTCTACATTCTTGACAAAGCTCTCTACGGTCTCAAGCAAGCTCCTCGAGTCTGGTACAAAATCTTATCTACCTATCTACTTGGTGATGGCTTTCGGAAAGGTAAAATCGACACAACTCTCTTCACTCTGCATAAAAATGGTGAGATCCTTCTGGTACAAATTTACGTTGATGATATTATTTTTGGTTCAACTGACCCTGGATTGTGTACTTGGTTTTTGGGCATTATGATGACTAGATTCCAGATGAGTATGATGGGAGAGATTAATTTCTTTCTTGGATTACAAGTCAAGTAATTCTCAACAGGTATCTTCATCAACCAATCAAAGTATGTGTTTGACATCTTGAAGAAATTCAAGACGGAAAACTGTACCTCAATTGGTACACCTATGGCTCCTGGATCTAAAGTTGGTCCGGATCCAGATGGTGAAGATGTAGATGTTAAGAATTACAGAGGGATGATAGGCTCGTTAATGTACCTTACTGCGAGTCGTCCAGATATAATGTTTTCGACTTGTTTATGTGCAAGATTTCAGGCACAACCAAAGGAATCACATCTTGGTGCTATTAAAATGATCTTTCGATATTTGAAGGGGACACCGTACCTTGGTCTGTGGTACCCAAAGGGAACGAGATTCGAACTCACTGCATATTCTGATGCGGATCATGGAGGTAGTATGCTAGACCGGAAGAGCACATCTGGTCATGTGCAGTTTTTGGGAGACACACTAGTAAGTTGGTCTTCGAGGAAATAGAACTGTGTTTCAACATCAACTACGGAGGCAGAATATGTTGCCACTGCCAGTTGTTGTTCACAGGTTCTGTGGATGAAAACTCAACTGATGGACTACGACTTCAAGTATGAGAAGATTCCCATCTACTGTGACAGCAAGAGTGCAATTGCCATATCAGCTAACCTAGTCCAGCATACAAAGTCCAAACACATCGACATCAGGTATCACTTTATTAAAGATCATGTCGAAAAAGGTACGATTGAATTATACTTTGTCACAATTGAGTATCAACTTGTCGATCTCTTTACGAAAGCCTTGGATGAAAAACGATTTAATTTCTTAGTATCCAAGCTCAGCATGTTGAACATGAAAGTTTAATATTCTATATTGATCAGATAATGGATGGAAATATGTGTATGTCAATCTAGTTATTTTTATCTAGATTGATACATTCAAATTTTCCTCACATTCTATTCTCAATATAAATTATTTTATTTTCATGTCTTTGTTGTTTTTCATTGTTTATTCTTTTTGTCACTTTACATTCTTGTTATGATATTTGTGTCTGCATAAGGTGGGTTTCATAGTCTCAGGGGGAGTACAATATAAGATGTATGCACAAGTTTAGGGGGAGTGTGCATATCTGACAAAGCTTGTAAGTATTGATTTCATGTACTCACTACTTGAAGATCACAAGGTATGTTCTCTAATTTGTTTTGCACAAACTCTTAAATGATGAAAATCATTCCTTTTCAAAAACATACTTGCATCATTTAAGGGGGAGTGAAAATGTTTGGGTAAAAATTCACCAGTCTCGACCACGACCGAGGTAAGGAAAACCTTTATTACTTTTTCGTAGCAAGGTAAAATCATAGTACTTTATCCGCTGATCAAAGGTAAAATCGAAGGTTATTCACCTCACGACACTCGACCTCGACGTCGTATAGTTCATACGACTGTCACATCTAACCTTGCGAACTCGACCGACTAACGTTCGATATTACTGTTACGTTTTTTCAGTGTTTAATGCAGGAATCAATGTCATTTATGATCAACGGCTATAACCGACAAAAGTCATTAACAACAATAAAGACGACGTCCGTTACAGCAGTTACCAGAAGCATTCAAGAAGACAATCAATGCACCCGAAGACTATAAAAGCAAAGGCTCAATCAACATTTCGAGACATCACTTTGCACCGCATTGCCTCACACAATCATCTGAACTCTCAAGAACACCTGAAACAAGGAATTCTCTCTCGAAGAATCGCCCTCGATGCACGGCATTCGCACACGACACACAGTTTTTACACACGACGCACACTATTTTTACATTCAAAACACTTGTTACTTTATATTTAAAGTATTTCCTTTCATCTGTATTGTAATCTCTGTACGATCGACACCCGAAACATAAGGACATCGCCCCTGTTTGGCGACCATAGTGCAGCGGCGACTTCCACAGTCGTCCGCAGGTTTTTTCCACGTTGAGGTTTTTCCCGCGTCATCAAATCTCTGTCTCATTTACGTTTTTCTCCTTTGTCGTATGCTTTGTCGAAAGATTCCTTTCTTTGGTTGTTAAATTCCACAATCAACCTTAAGTTATCCTTTTGGACGATTTTTGGCATTAACAGTTTGGCGCCATCCGTGGGACCTCATCTAGAGAAAATCTTCGACAAACGTGCGTTTTACTGGCGGTTTCTTGGAGTTCCCTCTTTTCTGTTTCAGCAAGATGGCTGATGAGATCCCAGAGCAAATCATTGCTCAGATGCCCGAGGAGCTTGGAAATGCACAAGGCGTTCCTAGGGTAGTTGACGAGTATCACCTGGAGGAAGTTGTCTTAGATCCAAGCAAGCCTGATCAGAAAGTCCTCATAAGATCGTCCCTTGATCCCTGCCTAAAGGACAAGCTAATATCTTTCTTGCAGGAGCATGCTGATTGTTTTGCCTGGTCGCATGAAGACATGGTCGGCATAGACCCTGACATCATTTCTCACAAGCTCAACATCGACCCGTCGTTCAAACTCATCAAGCAAAAGCACATGAAATTTGCTCCTGAAAGGAATAAAGTGATAAATGATGAAGTCGACAACCTCCTGAAAACGGGGAAAATTCGAGAAGTAAAGTACCCCGACTGGCTTGCTAATGTCGTGGTCGTGGCCAAGAAAAATGGCAAATGGAGGGTCTGTATTAACTTCACAGATCTCAACAAAGCTTGTCCAAAAGACCCTTTCCAATTGCCACGTATCGATGCCATGGTCGACGCAACGGCAGGACATGAACTCTTGACGTTCATGGACGTTCATGGACGCTTATTCTGGATATAATCAGATCTTGATGCACGCCGAGGACCAGGAGAAAACTGCATTCATGACGGATCGAGGTATATACTGTTATAAAGTTATGCCCTTCGGTCTAAAAAATGCAGGTTCTACCTACCAGCGTCTAGTGAATAAGATGTTCAAGGATCATCTTGGCGACACAATGGAAGTGTATATTGACGACATGCTCGTCAAGTCGAAGCAAATAATCGATCACATCGAGCACCTAAGGCAGTCGTTCGACATCCTTCGGAAGTATATCATGAAGCTCAATCCGACGAAGTGTTCCTTTGGTGTTAGTACCGGGAAGTTCCTGGGTTTCATGGTCACTCGTCGAGGAATCGAGGCTAATCCCGACCAGATCAAAGCTATTATCGAGATCAAGTCTCCTAGAAATTTCAAAGAGGTCCAAAAGCTCACTGGTCGGGTGGCAGCCCTGAATAGGTTTATCTCTCGATCCTCAGATAAATGCCATCTATTTTACAATGTCCTTAGGAAAAATAGAGGCTTCGACTGGACCGACAGTCATGAGCAAGCATTGCAGAAACTTAAGGAGTACAGGACGTCGCCTCCTCTGCTATCAAAACCTCACGATCATTAGGTCTTGTAGCTATATTTAGCTGTTAGTCCTAATGCAGTAAGTGTCATCCTAACACGACAAGATGAAAAGCAACAACTGCCGATCTACTATGTAAGTAAATCTCTCTTGGACGCAGAAACCAGGTATTCCTCTATGGAAAAGTTGCTTTTGTCACTAGTCACAGTTGCCAAGAAATTACGACATTATTTTGAAACGCATCCTATTACTGTCGTGACTAACTTTCCTCTTAAGTCTGTCTTAAAGAAACCTGAGTTGACAGGTCGTTTGGCAATATGGAGTATATATCTCAGCAGTTACGACATCGATTTCAAACCCATGACCGCGATCAAATCGCAAGCATTGGCGGATTTCATTGCTGATTTCAGTCCTGAATTGGAAAAAGAAGCAGAGCTCGAAGTATCTACCGTGGCCACTCACGACGACGTTCCTTGGACTCTATACGTCGATGGATCGTCCAACAATAGAGGTTCAGGCCTAGGCGTCGTCTTAAAGTCGCCATAGGGGGGCAATATGGTGTATTCAGTCCGGTGCGACTTCAAAACCACCAACAACGAAGCTGAGTATGAAGCCCTGATCGTGGGAATGAATATGGCCCACGACTCGAGGGCAGCCGCGTTACATGTCAAAAGCGATTCTCTCTTGGTCGTGAATCAGATCAATGGAGAATTCACAGCCAAAGATTCAAAAATGACAGTGTACCTAAAGATAGCAAAAGAAAAATCCAAAAAATTTAAATCTTTTTCTATTGAACAGATTCCAAGGGACCAGAACACTCAGGCCGACGCTTTAGCAAACCTTGGGTCTGCTCTGGTC
This sequence comes from Saussurea involucrata, assembly GCA_033807775.1. Lineage (NCBI taxonomy): Eukaryota > Viridiplantae > Streptophyta > Magnoliopsida > Asterales > Asteraceae > Saussurea > Saussurea involucrata. The sequence continues at coordinate 61,391,808 of CM066315.1, read as the reverse complement.
GAACCAATATTCGACAGTATTCCCATGATCCATCTGGCGACGTCGTCCCTTGAAAATGTCTATGTTGTCCAGATCGAAGACAAAGAAGATGATTGGTCGTGCGACATCCGAAATTTCCTCATACACGACCAACTCCCGGAAGACAAGATGGAAGCTCGGAAGATCAGATTTAAAGCATCCAAGTATGTCATGATCGGAGATAGGCTCTATCGACGATCATCGACAGGCTTAAACCTAAGATGCATCATCAACAAAAGTCAAGTTCAGAAAATCATTCAAGAAATGCACGACAGAGAATGTGGCAATCACTCAGGAGGTCGCAGTCTAGCCAATCGTATCTCTCGACAAGGCTATTTTTGGCCAACCCTGCGACAGGATGCCGTCAGGTATGTCCAGAACTGTGATCCCTGTCAACGACATTCAGGTATGTCCCACAAACCTTCTGAACCTTTACACTCGACACTTATCCCATGGCCCTTCATGAGGTGGGGAATGGATATTGTCGGCAAGCTACCGCCTGCTCCATGGCAAAAGGTATTCCTCCTCGTTCTTACGGATTATTTTTCCAAATGGGTAAAAGCGGCTGCTTTTTCCCAAGTTCGGGACAAGGAAGTCGTCTCTTTTATCCAGACTAACATCATATGCAGGTTCGGGATTCCATATGAAATTGTCTGCGACAATGGATCCCAGTTCATAAGCAACAGGACTCGACAGTTCTATGAGGACCGTAACATCAAGTTGACGACCTCGACCCCCAGGTATCCCCAAGCAAACGGACTTGCTGAGTCGAGCAATAAGACCATCGTTGCTTCGATCAAGAAAAGGTTAAAAGATGCAAAAGGAAAATGGGTCGAAGAACTCCCTTCGGTCCTGTGGGCGAATCGCACGACACCACGCACGTCCACAGGACAAACCCCTTTCTCCTTAGTCTACGGTTGCAAAGCAGTCCTGCCAGTCGAGGTCCGACTCCCAACTTCAAGGCATACTTCTGTCGACCATAACCTGGTTGATTTAAGTTATGACCTTGACGTCCTTGAAGAGCTCAGAGAACCAGCCTTGATTTGAATGGTGTCACAGAAGCAAGCGGTCGAGCGACATTTTAATAAAAATGTCAAAGTAAAAGTCTTTCAAGAAGGCGATTACGTCCTCCATCGAGTGTTCCAAAGCACTCAAGAGCTCAATGCAGGTAAGCTTTCCACTAAGTGGGAAGGCCCTTACCGTATCTCCGAAGTCGTGGGCAAAGGTGCCTATCGGCTCCAAACCCTCGACAACCAAGACATTCCGCGTAGCTGGAATGCAACACATCTAAAAGGTATTTCTTTTAAACCCCTTTTCTCTCATACAACTTTTTATTCACCTCGACGGTTACTGACTTAAGCATCGGAGGGTCGTTGGCAAGCCAACGACCAACCTCTGACGATATTTTATCGCAGGATCGCATGACATAAGTTATTAAGTCTATCACATGACTTCAGCAGGATCGCATAACATAAGTAATCAGGTCAACTATATGACTTGGCTATTTTGTCGCATAGATGCATGATTCAGATTCACCGTATGATTTAATTACGTGACTGACCCGCGATCTAAGTGCTTTAACTTAGAAAAGTCTCATGTTCTGAACGAACGCTTCGAACGCATGTACACATGTTTGCTTATACGATTTATGTTTTGATCGTCATCTTTCAATAAATGCTTTCGTCGCACGTACCCACATTTGTTATATATGACTTATATTCCTTATCGTACGATCGGTGTTACGCTCGATGTTTGGTTATTGATTGATAAAAAAGTAATGCACAAGTTCATAAGAAATGTAAATTCCATTTTCATCAAACGATCAATTACAAATGACTTGACCACCAACGGTCGAGCGATCAGAACAAAAACCCCTACAACTTTCTAAAGCTGAGGAGGAACGTCAGTCGCGTCCTTACCAGAGACCTCATCCGTTGGACCTTCGTCCATCCCCTCCTCCTCGATCTCCTTCTCGTCATCTGAATCGAGATCTCTCGTACATCCGACATCCTTTAGGTAGACGACAAGCTCCTCCGATGCTGAGGCAAGAGGATTCTTCCCCGACAAATGTTGCCTCATGATCACCGCCCTGGCAGTCAGACGAGCCAAAGCAAAGACGGTCTTAGCTTCATCTTTGAGGTCCTTCACCTGTTTCTCCAAAGTCGCCACCCTGGATTTGGAGTCTTCAGCCTCTTTTTCACTTGCGGCCAAAGACCCCTTGACCCTGTCCAGCTCTTCCCTTTGGTCGGCAATCGTGGACAGAGATTGTTACCAGCGCAGGTTCGCCTCATCCTTCGCACGTTCGACGACCTCTAGCTCTTTCAGAGCCTAGTGAGTCGTTTGGACATAACCTCTTCACGCTTCACGGCAGCGTCCGCCCTCTCCAAATCCGCATTCCCCCTCTCATGAGTAGAAGAAATCCGACCCCTTATCTTCTCCGTCTCTGCGTGCAAGGCAAGAGAAGATTGAAACGCCTGTAAGACATAAGACTCACGTTAGTAAACGTACGACAATGTTAAACAATGAAAAAATAACACAAGTTTTGAAAGAAAAACTTACCAGAAACGCCAGTCCGGTGACATGAGATCCCGTCTCCTCGATCGGGAATCCCTCAAAATGCTCCCTGAAAGAAAGAAGCAAATACTTCCCCAGATGGGGAAACAAGTCCGTCCCGTCTAGGACGTTGGCAGCCATAAAGTCCGACGGCAACGTAAAGTTGACCGTCGTGACTTTAGCCTCTCCCGTTGCCTCTCCCTTGCCTTTATCGGCCGACAAAGGGGTCGATTTCGTAGACGGAGACTTCGCCGTTTTCGCCGGTGGCGCCGAACTGACACGTATTGCAGCGATCGCATCAGTAGACTTCATCGTCTTCGTAGGCGATGCGACCGATACCTTTGCCTTCTCAGGCGTGACGACCCTCAATGAGTCATCAGCCCCTATAGACGATTCCTTCAGGATCGTCGTCCTCGGCTTTTTCGAAACCTCAAGACCAGTGGTCGAGGTCCTTAGCCTCCTTTCATTGCCCTTACGGGCAAGCTCTAGCTGAGCTGCTCTTTTAGCAGAGACAGTCGGCACCTTTGGCTGAGATTCTCCTAGAAGCCAAAAAAGAAAGAAGTGTTACGAAAAACATAAAAGAAAAGGATTAAGATTAAGAAGAAGGGAATATGAAGGTACACTTACCGGTCATTTCTCCTTCTTCCCTCGATTCTTCCTCCGTCTCTTCTTCTTGCTCTTCTTCCGCACGATTCTCTCCTAAATATACCAAGTCTTCGTCGTCGTCCACCAATTGTCGTACGACAAACGACCGTTCTACAACGATGAACGCTAAGAATTCGTCGACCTTCGCTTGAGAATTGGCGTAGGGCTTCACGTCCTTAAATTTTATTTCTGTCGATACGGAGAAAACAGGTCAGAAATAAGTAAAAATAAATAATAACATGCGACATACAGCAAAAAACTAGAAAAATCATACCCGACATATTCCAGCTGGCCCTAATCCAGCCGCTCTCAGAGTCGAGAGTCGACTTATGCACGAATGCATACCTAGTCTTCCACTTGCGATCGTTTACAGCAGTCTTTAGGACCAAGGTATGATCGCCCTTATACCTAGAGTATAAACTACAGCGGTGGCATCCGTCCTTTTTGACTTGATAAGCCAAGAGAAGGTCGCGTACATTCATGGGAGATTCCCATTTCTCAGTAAGGCGTTCGATCACTTGTACGACTCGCCAGAACTAGGGTATTAGTTGGCCTGGTGCTAAGTCGAATTCTAGCATAAAAGCCTTAGCCAAATGCGAATAGGGCCATTCAAAGCCTATCTTAAAGGGATATTCATATATCACGATATACCCCTCGGGACATTTATTTGGTCGATTCAGACTTGCTCTAGTTAATTTAACCCCCGCAAGGATTTTTGCTAGGCTTCTAAGATCGTCGAGATCCGACTGTTCTCGAATCGAACTTTCGGGTTCCATCGACATTTCTAAACAAGACTTAAAAAATATCAAAGAAATCGTACCTTAACCGATTCGGAAGATTCTTGCAGGTTTAGAAAAGATTGGACAAAGAACAGCAAGAAAATCAGGAAGATTCTCTCTCTAACCCTCTGAAATCGTAAAAAAGAAAGGATCCGTCAAGGGTCGCTATTTATGTAAATGATCATGTCAGGTCGAGCCCTCCGATGATCGACGCGTGCCCTTGCCTTTTCGTATGACCACACAGATCGCCGACACTTGGCGCTTACAGCTGCTCAGCATGATCGTGCATCAGCATGTCGTCACGACCTAGTCCCCTTTTCGACTTCCTCTCTAGTTGTAATTAGACCGATCCAGTTTCAAAACAACTAAGGTAATTTTCAACACGTGTCACAACCCTAGACATCCGACTGACAAAATTCAAAACTCAAAAATTGTTTTTTCATTTTAAATTTTAGGGGCAAACTGTTTGTGTAAAAATTCACCAGTCTCGACCACTACCGAGGTAAGGAAAACCTTTATTACTTTTTCGTAGCAAGGTAAAATCATAGTACTTTATCCGCTGATCAAAGGTAAAATCGAAGGTTATTCACCTCACGACACTCGACCTCGACGTCGTATAGTTCATACGACCGTCGCATCTAACCTTGCGACCTCGACCGACTAACGTTCGATATTACTGTTATGTTTTTTCAGTGTTTAATGCAGGAATCAATGTCATTTATGATCAACGGCCATAACCGACAAAAGTCATTAACAGCAATAAAGATGACGTCCGTTACAGCAGTTACCAGAAGCATTCAAGAAGACAATCAATGCACCCGAAGACTATAAAAGCAAAGGCTCAATCAACATTTTGGGACATCACTTTGCACCGCATTGCCTCACACAATCATCTGAACTCTCAAGAACACCTGAAATAAGGAATTCTCTCTCGAAGAATCGCCCTCGACGCACGGCATTCGCACACGACAAACAGTTTTTACACACGACGCACACTGTTTTTACATTCAAAACACTTGTTACTTTACATTTAAAGTATTTCCTTTCATCTGTATTGTAATCTCTGTACGATCGACACCCGAAACATAAGGACATCGCCTCTGTTTGGCGACCATAGTGCAACGGCGACTTCCACAGTCGTCCACGGGGTTTTTTCCTCGTTGAGGTTTTTCCCGCGTCATCAAATCTCTGTCTCATTTACGTTTTCCTCCTTTGTCATATGCTTTGTCGAAAGATTCCTTTCTTTAGTTGTTAAATTCCACAATCAACCTTAAGTTATCCTTTTGGACGATTTTTGGCATTAACAGAAAATATTTCAAAAAAAACCTTGCGTGCTTAATCAATTGGAAGTTGGACATCTTCCAATGTGATAAAATATTTTAAAATTTTATCTGAAAATGTCCAAGTTTCACTGTTATTGCAACCTTCACTTGCGATATCTCGGTGAACAGTGTTTTATCGCAACATTCTGTTGCGATAAAACCAAGTTGATTTCTTATCGCAACCTTGCATTGCGATAAGACCAGAGGAACAGTATCTTGTCGCAACCTTCTGTTGCGATAAGATTAGTAGGTTATCGAAACTTGTTCATTGCGACAACCTGACACGTGTCAGGTCAAACTTTGGACCAATCTCATTGTGCCACGTGTCACTGAAATTCAAAATCGTATAAATAGTAGTGGGTTTCTAAAAACTTGTCTCATCTCAAAACCATGTACTTTCTCTCTAAACTGCTTCTGCGATTTCGTTTTTCAAGACGTTTTTGGGTATTTCTGTTCCGTGCATTTGTCTCAGATCATCATCGAGGTATGGATTCCTGAGTTTCAGTAAATTTCAACTATTAAATCGCATGTTACAGTAACTTTTAGGGGTTTAGGTTCGAAGTCTTTGGTTTATGTGCTTAAATCTATGAGTTTGTGTGTTTGTGTTGTTAGAAAACATAGGGTTTCACTGTCGTAGGTATTGCGAGCTTAGTTGTGTAGGTTTTAACATCAAAATGTGCGAAAAAGACAAATCTGGGTTGAACACTTAGGTTTTATTTCAGTGTTCATAGTTATCGCAACCAACCCACCTTCAAATCTTCAAAACTATCGCAATGGTCTTTGTTCATCCTTATCGCAACCTTAAGTTTTGACAAGATCTTATCGCAATCAATGTGTTGCGATAACCTCTTGTCACACACTTCACGTTGTGATAACTCTTTGCTTGCGTTAAGCTTCTGGTGTGGGTTGCGATAAGCCCAACACTTAGGGTATTTTTGATTTTCTTTTTCAAGGCAAAATCAACTTTGGCACTGTACTAAACTGTTAAGTGGTTCAGATGGCTCAACATGATGGGAACTCTTTGGATGAGAACACCATCATCCGTTCACATCGTTCATCCCACCCGTCCGTCAATGCTCGTGACCGGGATGAAGAAATTTTCCCGAGGGCGAATTTTCTGAGATTTGATGATAACAACCATCATCTAGATCTAGCGGTTCCCTTCGACTATCAGATAATCTTAGAGATCATCTGCGGCCATCCTCTACGAACTGTGCTTACCAGAGTCGAGCTTGTACCAGCCATATATCTTCAACAATTCTGGGGTACAATTCAGTTCAATCCGACTCATCGTACACCACATTTCACGGCCAGAGTTGATCACTTTGACGCCCAATTAACTCTACGAGGACTCCGTCGTGCACTTAACCTTCCATATTCCGAGAACTTTGAGGATCCGGTTCCTGAAGAACAACTATTCTCCGATATCAGAAGTCTTGGGTATCAACACCCTGACAACCAAGATCTCACCGGTTCATCTCAGTTCAGACGCAACTATCTTCCAAGAGTATGGTACACACTATGCTCTATATTTAACCGCTGTATAACTTCCAAACACAAAGGCTTAGACAAGACGAACCTGCCTATCCTACGGATGTTCCATGCCTTTGCATTTAACCGAAACATCGACTACGCTATCCTGCTTTGGAATGAACTAATCAAGCTAGTCGAGGACAAGGCTCGCCCAAAGAAGGACCGCACTTTCGTGCCATACCAGAGATTCTTTCAGATTCTGATTCATCAGATTATGGAAGACAATCATGAGATTCCTCGACGTGCATATGCTCCACGAGGCCCGAACCAGTACATGCATTACATAAGGATGCCTAAGCACGTGGATTTTGCTCACATTGCCGTTATCCGAGAAGACGTACTCACATATGCTGACCAACAGTCCTGGGTAGTTAGGCAGTTGATAGGGTTAATTTATTAACCCTATTTTAATAACTTTTAGTAGTCATTTCCCTTGTTTTATTTGCCCAACGTCAATAATTGAGTCATTTTTATTAGCTTTTTAGCATTTTCTGTGTTTTAGGTGTCAATCATGAATTAATGGTGTTTTGTGTACTTTTGGATCTCATTTGGGCCTTATTTGAATTATTTCAGATTTTGGCTGGACACTACTACGGCAATGCTATAGGAGTTGAGCGCAAAAGGAATGCTGTAGGAGTGCCGCAGGATCGAACAGCTGGGCCATTTTTGGGTATCTTATGGAAGAAGCCTCTTTTGATGACAAGGCTGGAGTTGACTTTTTGGAAGGGACATAAAGCTGAATGGGACATCAGTCTTAATCTCCTTTTAGTTGCTTTGTCTCCACAAAACTCCCCTATATATAGAAGGCTTCTATGCTTTTGTAAACATATACTACTTAGCTAAAAACACAAAAATCTCTCCAAGTGTATTAGCTTTTGCTCTCTAGATTTATTTACCTCTTATTTTCCAGTTTATTTACCTATGAATATTCAGTGCTGTGGTCACGATTTCAGTAGTTTGTAGTCAAGCTCTCGGTTTCAAGTATTAATCTAAGTGATTCGAAGTAAGTTCTTGTGTTTTACTTTCCGATTCTCGCAAATCTCCAAGTTCTCGATATTTTCTTAGTTACTTACTTAAAATCTCAAGGTTCGTGATTTTTAGTTTGGAGTCCTTCCCTCTAAAAACCGTAACCTTTGGTTGTTTAAGTTAGTGTTTCAAAGTTTTAACGGTTTCAAAGCAACAAGTAGTTTTGTGACGTAACTTGCACGACAAGTTTCCATAACTTGGCGAACAAGTTACCTTGGTAGTTTAGTAATTCCGTTTCCTTGCATTCTTAGTTCTTATTATTGTTTTTATTTTCTTGTTGTTGAAATTCCTGTATTTAATTTCTGTCTTTCCATTTCTGTCATTTACATTTCTTGCAATTTAATTTATGTCTTTCCATTTCTGTCATTTACATTTCTTGCAATTTCCTTTCAGTACTTTCCATTCATGACATTTACATTTCTTACATCTTTCGAAAGAAGAAATCAAGCCATGAAGGGTTAATCGCCTGAGCTTGGGGTGTAAAGCAAAGTTTAGATGTAAAATATGTGTGAAAGTAAAGAGGTGTATTGAATATAACATTGTATCTAACTATTTATTTCAGGTGATTGATCTTACATTGAAGATTGCATTTAATTAATTGACAACTAATTTTATGTATGAAAATGCATTAACATTCAGTGTTAAGGTTAAGATTAGTTAACTGAAATAATAAAAGAAGACTATAAAGAGTTTTAGTGCCTGACAAGTACTAGACTTTTACGGTGTAGGATGGTAACACTGTGTTGTGCTAGGATTCACAAAGTCTAACATAAATGATATTGCATCGATAGCACGTTGACCAGTGTGTACTCTTGGGAGGCCGTTTGAACCGATAGTTGGTGCTGTGGCAGTCCTATAGCACTTGTGCTGGAGGACTGGCTGGATGTTATAATACCTTTTTACTCAATCACTTGTTTTCATCTTTATAGAACTTTGCACCCTATGCTTCTTCTCTAGAATTGATTTTTAGCTGATAACTCAAACCAACCAATCAAACAATCTGTTTTCGAAATCGCCATCTGAAATTAGTTTTTAAAGACTGGACTTTTGAAAGGCTTTCACAAGATTTCCCTGTGGATCGATATCTGGTATTTTACCATTATTACTTGTTACGAGACGATAGTAGTTCAAGGTGTATACTTGCACTGAGTCCTATTCTAAGTGAATCTCTAAGGTTGCATAAATTATACAACAAGTTTTTGGCGCCGCTGCCGGGGAATACTTCGCTGAAAGATTTTCATTCCAAAGTAAAGTTTGTAAAAATTGATTTTTCTACCATCTTTGTTGCTTGTCATACGTCTCCATGTGTGCACAAGTAATAAATCTTTAATTATATCTTTCTGTGGATATGGATTCAATGGGACATTCGTTTGGGCCATATGAAACTGTTTTTTGTGACTACTGTGGTGGAAGTCATTTCTCATACAGTTGCCCTTCGACCATCGAATCCCGTTATTTCATGGGAGATAGTAATTGGGATACCTCGCACTTCAATGGTTATACTCAATCATGGGAGGATCATCCTAATTTGTTTTTAAATGGTCAAGATCATGGCACTTTCACATCACCAATACCTCCCTATCAAGATTGGAACAACACTTATTCAAACACTTTTAACCAATCTTGGGAGGAACAAGCTGATTTTTCTGGAAATTTTCAAGGGGGTGATTTTAACAACTCACTTTTACCCCCTACGCCCCCTTTAGAACAAGTTGAAAATTTCGAATCTCTTGAAACGTTGATGAATGATTTCTTACAGAACATACAAGGATCTGTTATTAACATAACAACTTGTGTTGGAGAAATTATTAGTGAGCATAAAAGACAAAGCCAAATCCCTATACCAAGTGATATTGAAAAATCTGAGTGTATTGGTAAGGATGAGGGTGAGGCTAATACTTTGAAAATTCAAGAGATGGAGAGTTCCAAGGAAACACCTGAGCATTTGAGCAACCCCTCTTCACTTCAAAATAGTGAAGATGTGCAACAAAGTGCTAAGATTGTCATTAACCCATACTTTAAACCTGTGCAGAAAGAACATATTGTTGCAGATACCATAATATCCCTACAACAAATTTCTGTAGAAAATCTTCAAGTTGTTTTAAATAGGGGACGTGATGATCAATCCAAGGACTGGGGAAACTTCATAAAATCATGTTATATTGTTGGTGAGGTGATGAATCGTTCGCCCATTTGTGCAATCGATGTTTTGTGTCGTGATCAAGTAGTAAACCGAGTGGTGAGAAAAGTATATAAGCATAAGTGGAAAGAGAAACACCAAGCTTGGAGATATCAAAAAGCAAGACTCTTGAAGAACCACCCACCATTTCCAACCCAAAGAGGAAGGCAGACTGATGCTTCACCTACTCATCATGAGTAGGGCAGGTTCTATCAATTTTTTTAATTTGCTGAATTATTTTCTTCCATTTATTTGTTGATTTGTGTGCATGTCTTAGTCTGTTAAGCCCTTTTGGGGTTGTTTGGACCTATATTCTGCCACTTTGGCAATGAACAAGTTTGAGGTGTGCACTTTGTTGCACACCAATTTCAATTTTAATTCCCTTTTTGCTGGTTTACTATTTTAAGTTCAAGTTTGAGGTGTGTATTCTTTTGCACACCAAGTCATTTCTGTGGGATTATGCCATTTGGCAGTTTATCTGTTTAACACGGGCTTTTGCTGTCTTTTATCTTTTACTGTGGATCTTGCATGAATGATCAACATGTCTTGACTTCACCTTGTTAATTGAGTCAATTCTTACGAGTCTTGTGTGTTCTTATTCCATGATCAGTACCTAAAAGTATGATTGGTTTGGATAATTTGCTGATTTGAGTCCAGAAACTGTCTTTTGATAGTTTGTGTCTGAATCATTAAGTCATGATAGTAGTGTTTGAGTCCTGTTTCTTTTCATTCTCATCTTTTGCTTTTCTGTTTCAATTTGTTGGGTACTGATTTTATGAACTTGTTTCCCTCATAATATGTATGCATGTATCACAGTTTCATCACAAGTGTTTTTTTTTGCATGCTTAGTTGATCTTATAGCCACAGTAATCTTATGCTTTGTTCTTTAAGACTAAATTGCCGTTATAGCCTACCCAACAGTTTTCCAAACTGTTAAGTTTAGTCATCATGGGCAGCTTCCCCATTAAAGCCATAATCAAATCCCAAACAGTACTTTGTCTGCTCTTATCTACCTTGACAATGAGGACATTGTCCATTGTCCATTTCAAGTTTGAGGTGGGGTAAGATCTGCCTCACACATCTTAAGGCAAACCTCACAGATCTTTCATGAGCAAAGTGCTCTTTTGTGCTTAAAAGAGTGTCAAAGACACCAAAATTTTAAAAGAGACCAATGAGTCCACATTATACCTCAATATGAGATGAATGGCAGGAAAATTGTGTCATTGAGTGATAATGTGAGTGTGTGGAAAAAGGCAAAGCATTAAAAATCAAAGACAAAAGCCAAATGCATACCCAATTCCAATTATAGTATGCCTTAATGACTCTTGTTAACATAAGAAAAACTTAGGTTGGTTATGATGGCATATTTGTGTGCTTAAAGGAATAAGCTTGTCTGATGAACGACTATTTGTTTTCATACAACTCATGTTTTAAACCTCCTGTTCTGAAATTCTTTGTTTGTATGCATTGTGTTTATGGTTGAAACAAGTTCAAATTTTTTTTGTTTTTGTGTTTAGGTATTTTTAGAAACTTGAGTCTTTATTTTGTCTATTTTTGTTGTTTGGGGACAAACAACGGTTTAAGTTTGAGGTTGTGATAGGGTTAATTTATTAACCCTATTTTAATAACTTTTAGTAGTCATTTTCCTTGTTTTATTTGCCCAACGTCAATAATTGAGTCATTTTTATTAGCTTTTTAGCATTTTCTGTGTTTTAGGTGTCAATCATGAATTAATGGTGTTTTGTGTACTTTTGGATCTCATTTGGGCCTTATTTGAATTATTTCAGATTTTGGCTGGACACTACTACGGCAATGCTATAGGAGTTGAGCGCAAAAGGAATGCTGTAGGAGTGCCGCAGGATCGAACAGCTGGGCCATTTTTGGGTATCTTATGGAAGAAGCCTCTTTTGATGACAAGGCTGGAGTTGACGTTTTGGAAGGGACATAAAGCTGAATGGGACATCAGTCTTAATCTCCTTTTAGTTGCTTTGTCTCCACAAAACTCCCCTATATATAGAAGGCTTCTATGCTTTTGTAAACATATACTACTTAGCTAAAAACACAAAAATCTCTCCAAGTGTATTAGCTTTTGCTCTCTAGATTTATTTACCTCTTATTTTCCAGTTTATTTACCTATGAATATTCAGTGCTGTGGTCACGATTTCAGTAGTTTGTAGTCAAGCTCTCGGTTTCAAGTATTAATCTAAGTGATTCGAAGTAAGTTCTTGTGTTTTACTTTCCGATTCTCGCAAATCTCCAAGTTCTCGATATTTTCTTAGTTACTTACTTAAAATCTCAAGGTTCGTGATTTTTAGTTTGGAGTCCTTCCCTCTAAAAACCGTAACCTTTGGGTGTTTAAGTTAGTGTTTCAAAGTTTTAACGGTTTCAAAGCAACAAGTAGTTTTGTGACGTAACTTGCACGACAAGTTTCCATAACTTGGCGAACAAGTTACCTTGGTAGTTTAGTAATTCCGTTTCCTTGCATTCTTAGTTCTTATTATTGTTTTTATTTTCTTGTTGTTGAAATTCCTGTATTTAATTTCTGTCTTTCCATTTCTGTCATTTACATTTCTTGCAATTTAATTTCTGTCTTTCCATTTCTGTCATTTACATTTCTTGCAATTTCCTTTCAGTACTTTCCATTCATGTCATTTACATTTCTTACACCTTTCGAAAGAAGAAATCAAGCCATGAAGGGCTAATCGCCTGAGCTTGGGGTGTAAAGCAAAGTTTAGATGTAAAATATGTGTGAAAGTAAAGAGGTGTATTGAATGTAACATTGTATCTAACTATTTATTTCAGGTGATTGATCTTACATTGAAGATTGCATTTAATTAATTGACAACTAATTTTATGTATGAAAATGCATTAACATCCAGTGTTAAGGTTAAGGTTAATTAACTGAAATAATAAAAGAAGACTATAAAGAGTTTTAGTGCCTGACAAGTACTAGACTTTTACGGTGTAGGATGGTAACACTGTGTTGTGCTAGGATTCACAAAGTCTAACATAAATGATATTGTATCGATAGCACGTTGACCAGTGTGTACTCTTGGGAGGCCGTTTGAACCGATAGTTGGTGTTGTGGCAGTCCTATAGCACTTGTGCTGGAGGACTGGCTGGATGTTATAATACCTTTTTACTCAATCACTTGTTTTCATCTTTATAGAGCTTTGCACCCTATGCTTCTTCTCTAGAATTGATTTTTAGCTGATAACTCAAACCAACCAATCTGTAACATCCCTTATCTTTAAAACACTCATTTAACGGAAAGTAACCTTAAAATACAGCGGAAGATTTGTAATTAAAACATTTAGATAAAATCCCATAATCTTATAGAAAAGAGTACAAGTTTGCAACTTAAAACCAATAAGTTTGAGACAAACAATATTCAACTGAAAAGATTAGAGAATCCAAAACTATCATTCATCAAAAGAAAATATAAGCTGCTGAGCTGCCGCAAATCCAAAAGCTTCAAGCTGGAGCCTTTCCTTTATTCTTCGAAGATGTACCTGCCACTAAAAGATGAATAACAACGGGGTAAGCTTTCGCTTAGTGAGCACGCACCTATACCACATATCATCATGCATACATACTCGCATAAACATAGCAATCACATACATGTAACATCCTTCCATTCCTTAAGGCACAAAGCCAATAAGGAAGGTCATAACTAGACACTGGTACCAGACCTCTTCATACATAACATATTCCCTAGGGGTATTACTACCACCATAGGTACTCTTTCCTTTGGCAAAGCCAACATACACATAATCACACATGCAATCCAACTACATACACATAACTTACATAATATAGGTAGAGAACTCACCTGTCAAGATGTCAATTACCAAGTACTTCACAGTGTATAATAATCATCTCGTACCACCTATAACATTCATACATACACATATCATAACAAGCCCAAAAATGGAACTCTAATTCTATCCCAACTCTCATCCCGAAATGACATAGCTAGGATAGTCCAAATACCATAAAACTTTGCCAAACATCCCATTTCATACACCCCATTTCTATTGATTTCTAAACATAATACACATACCTTGCAATTCTAGACCGCGAACAACAATCCTCCTAGAACCTTTCACAACTTGAATCTTCCAAAATCACCAAATCTTTCGCCTGGAAAATACAGCAACTTCGGACACTTGGTTCTCTCTACTGGGAACTCCGATGCCAAATCCCTCCGGTCAGAATGTAGATTAGAGGGTCGTGAAGTCGCTGTCCAAATTTCACGACGATCCAACGGTTAACGAAGGAGAATCGGTCGATCTTTCACAGCAGCTCACAAGAACTCCGAAAATCCCTTTCACAGCAACTTCGGGCACTTGGTTCTCTCTACTGGGAACTCCGATGCCAAATCCCTCCGGTCAGAATGTAGATTAGAGGGTCGTGAAGTCGCTGTCCAAATTTCACGATGATCCAACGGTTAACGAAGGAGAATCGGTCGGTCTTTCACAGCAGCTCACAAGAACTCCGAAAATCCCTTTCTCTTTTCTCTTTTCTTTGCTAAAGAAACAAATGGCTGCAAATGAGGGTGTTTAGGGTTTCCATCCCCTTTACATACATGCCAAAACACACCCTCATCTTACAAAATTGATAAACTGGCCCCTAGATTCCTGAACACGTACATAACGACCCAAAAATTAACTCAACCCCAAAAGAGACAGTTAAATCACGTAAATTGGGAAACGGGGTGTTACACAATCAAACAATCTGTTTTCGAAATCGCCATCTGAAATTAGTTTTTAAAGACTGGACTTTTGAAAGGCTTTCACAAGATTTCCCTGTGGATCGATATCTGGTATTTTACCATTATTACTTGTTACGAGACGATAGTAGTTCAAGGTGTATACTTGCACTGAGTCCTATTCTAAGTGAATCTCTAAGGTTGCATAAATCTTACAACAGCAGTATAGTTAGAAAATGCATTGGTGGTCCAGCCAGAGCCGGAGGGACCTCCTCGAGATGCAAACCTACTAGGAGGTGAGGGTTAGAATGTTGAGGGGGTTCAAGAACACGGGGTTCTTGAACAACGAGAGGTGAGGAGACCTAAAAGAAAGAGAGTCGGGAGAAGATTACGGACTGTTGGCCATGCATCCTCTTCACGACCAGCTCAACCACCACCTCGACCTCCTCCAGTTCGGATATTTGATGATGCTGTATCTTGGAACTCAGCCGATGCCGCTGCTGCATCATCGTCTGATGATGATGTAGTTTCATTCAGACCTTTTGATGATGATGATGACTCCGACCATGACCCTGATGCCGATTTGATTCCAAGACACATGGGTTGGAGACCATGAGTCGTGAGTTCCGATGCTGATTCCACACGGAACATCGTACTCTCTGACACTGCTACTGACGCCGTTGGCCCTTCAAATGTAAACGAAAAAGTAGAAGTAGAAGTGGAAAATGTAGTTTGTGGTGAGGAAAGAGGGAGAAAAGAATTGAGCGAAGCTGTGATAGAGTCGGATAAAGTTTTAACTGTCGACTCTCCCCAAACCGATCGAAGTCGGGTACCCACATCTTCTACCAACGATCGTACGTCGTCGTTGCGTATTGAACAAGCCGTGGTGCACCTAGCCATGCATAGCACAGCCCCACCAAGCCACTCATCGGTCTCTCAACAGATCGGTGTTTCATTTTCCACAGGGGAATTAGCACAAAGTCTATTGACAACACATTCGGTGTTTGCTGGTATTGAAACAGGTAGGCTCCCGCCTTGGCCACCGACCTTCCTTCAACGCACATCGAGTCTAGGACCATTCGGAAGAACATCTTTTCCTAGGACACATATGATGGTACAACACCAAGTTGAAAGCTTCCGTGCACCAACCGGAACACCCCGAGTTAGGCCGCCATTCGTTGGCGCCTCGTGAGGACCGGGTGGAAGTCCTGTCACTTCTAACACCATGTCAGCGGTGAACACAGGCCGTGTAGCTATAGCTACCACGACAACCAAGAACCTATGTGGCTCAGGAGTTAGATCTATTTTCCCATCGTTAACTATTTCACAGGTCGCTCAGAATCTCGGTCCGTATCCGCACTACATCACCTTGGAGGTTCTGCGATGTTCACTTGCATCTATTGACACCACCTACCGGAAACACACCGACGAGTTGAAGAAGATTGTTGGTGACTTATCTGCTGAAGTTAAGAGAGCTATAAAAGGATAAAGCGTTGCTGAATCTTCGTCAACTCCTCCGAATCAACCATCCCGCAATGAATCCGATCCACATACACCACCACCAGTACCGTTTCACCAAATACTAGAAGACCAGCTCAAATCAGAGCTGTTAGCCCGACTTCTTGCCAAAAGTGACTCTAGTACAGCTGAAGAGGTTGACTTGATTGCATTACTTCATCAACATACCCAACCTTGAGCCCAAACCTCAACCCAACCACCTTCTAGCAACGACTTCCAGCGTCTAACCGATTCTATGAAAGATATGACAGAAGCTATGATGAACGGATTCACCTCCATCACTAACAGGCTTAAGGTTGTCAAAGAGAAGTGTGGGATACAAGCTCAAGCTCCACAGAAACGAAGGCATGATGATCCGAATGATCCTGATCTTCATGAGGGGGAGAAGAGAGCACGGGTCAGAGAAACAACGGGTACGGGTACAGGAAATGAAGGGGGTTCAGCCAGTGAAAAGGTAACAACTACTGAAGGTGGAACGGCGACTGATGTGGTACAGGAACAAGATACAGAAATGGAAGTTCTAGTAGATGTCATAACCGGGGTTGAAAAGCCTTCGGCTGTTGACAATAGAATGGCGGGCGAGCGGATGGCCGACGATATGCTTATTGATATCATCTATATTGATTCAGAAGAAGAGCCAGAGCAGTTGAGCCACAAGATCAAAGAAGAAATGGTTGATGCTTTGGATGATGTTCTTGATACTACTGGGGATCAGGTTATGGAAATTGAATCCGAAGATGATGCTCCTCTACAGCCAGAAACAGCAGATCCGGGTATAGGCACTTCAGCTTCACAAGCTCCAGTAATTCATGATGGAAAGATCAGAGATCCAATACTTGAGGCAGAACTCCGAATCTATCAAGTTGTCATTGATGCTGAACCGAGGTACGTGGCTACGGGAGAAAGAGTGACACTCCTGACTCCGTATCTAGAGACCCTAAGGAAAGAACTATATGTATGGGATGTTCAGCGAGTCAACTTGGAGAAAGTTTATGGGATTGAGAACTGGCCATCACTGAAGAAGATCGAGTTTCTGTACGTTATGAGAAATAAAGACAGAGAAACAGGTGCTGTCAGATCAGACAACATGATAATGAAGGTGCTGAAGGTTGAATCTCAAAAGTTGTTCAACGTCTTTAATCCTGAGTTTACTGTCTTAAGATCTGATGGTTCTGAATGTGTGTTCTCTGAGGCTGACTTCAAGAGTCTGAAACTGGATGATCTTCTAAGTCTTTACAACCTCCTTGCCTCCCGCCCTGAAAAGAAGATTGAATACGACGCTGCTTACCAGAGTGTGAAGAAATTTATGAGAAATATCCTGAAGTTCTCATACATTACAGATTTCCAGATGGCTTTGGAATCTCATCAAGCTCATGTGAACATCAGAAGACCAAACATACGCCTGCTTGATATTCAAGGTATCCCCGCTTACACCGTACTGAAAAAGCCTGAGCTCGGGGTTGTCTACCTTGATACTGACTCAAAGAAGAGATTCATGAGAGTAATTGAGATCAACAAGTTCTATGAGGGTACTATGAAGATAAGTTTGGTTCACCTGGAGAGCAAGCTACGTATGGATGCAAATGGAGAGGTGAAGCTCAAAGACAAAGAAAAGGACCTGATCAACCAAGTGATTGAAGCCATCACCTACTGGAAGGAGTACCGGCATGCTTTACGAAGATTCGAGATCATATTCGGTATTCGGAAGAAATACGTGACCCCGGTAGACGTCTAAATCTTTTGCCTCTACATTGGTACAAAGGGGGAGATTGTTAGAGCTTAATTATGATTGTACCAAGTAGAGGGACCTATTATGTAATAGTGTCAAACTTATCATAGGTATATAATGTTTGTGTATTTCCTCTTTAGGAATTAGGTCATTTCTCTACACACACTAGCCACACACACAAGTATTGTATTCCAATCCATATTGTGAGCTTTTGATCATTGAATGAATATAGAGATGGCTTCTTTATTGTTTTACATTGATTGATTACTTGTTCTGGGATCACATACCTTGTTTAATCTCCATGTAACCGGAATGTTGACTTGAGAAGACCATATGGCATGATTGTATTTCGTAATGGCCCTAAGTAAAAAATAGCAAAACATTAAAATGCAACGGTTTGACCGACCATAGGGATGGTCCTAGACCGGCTAGTGCTCATCTCTAGGTAAGACCATGAGAGTGTGTGCATATGAGCACCGAGTACAAAAACAAGTAAGGCAATAAGAACACACATGAATAAGACCTCATCAAATACCCACATAGGAAATTAGAATGCATCTGTTGCTTAACACACACAATACCAACACTTCAACACAAAAAGGTGCATAAAGAAGGCCTGGATCAAGAGTAAACCAAACGAAACTAAACAACTCAATATACCCTGTATGGAATGTCAATACATCATTTCCCTATTTGGTACATTTTCTATTCAAAACAACCGCTTTGCCCAATGTGAAGTGGCAAGCAAAGTAGAACTTAATAGTCAAACTATAAATTGAGATGATACCTTATCAACATAAAGGTGATTAGATAACAACAGTTCCTCGATCATGTGAGAGTCCTATTGACTTTTATTAATCACTGCAAATGACAACATGAATGGGAGGTGAACAAAGAGAAAAGTGTATAATGTTTGCTAGTAAGAAAAACACGACATGAACCCAAAATTATAGTTGATCACTAAATTATAAATCAACAAATAACTGAGCACTAATGAGACATTCCGATTTCACTCAAATTCA
Organism: Saussurea involucrata; assembly: GCA_033807775.1. Taxonomy (NCBI): domain Eukaryota; kingdom Viridiplantae; phylum Streptophyta; class Magnoliopsida; order Asterales; family Asteraceae; genus Saussurea; species Saussurea involucrata. The sequence goes on along the minus strand of CM066315.1, from coordinate 61,372,773 downwards.
CCCTAATCATATGTTAAAACTAATCACATTCATACACTTAAACAAGATGAAAAAATACAACAAAACAGTGAAATCGACCCTTTTCACTGCTGTTTTTGATCGAAATACAACAAAAACCACGAGGGTAAAGCAGGTTTCGAGAATCAGGTAACCATTTTTTGTTGTGTTTGATTGAACGAAATCGAACATAAAATAGATGGAGAGAAAACAAACCTTGAAGAGAGGAGAGACGAACGATGGTCAACAGGTTTCGAAAGACGAGCGATTTGATGAGCGATGGCGATGACGATGAATGGTTGTTCGTTTGGAGAAGAGGAGAGGTGCAGAATCGAGGAGAGTCGATTAGATAGGTTTAGGGTTAAAATAAGAAAAACTAAATCAAGAGAGGAGATGGAAAAACCTACTAATAGAATAATTCAAGAGAAATCCTTAATATTTTTTTAAGAAATCATTTAATATTAAATTAAGGGGGGGGGGGGGGGATAGGGGGCTAGAAGGGCGGGAGGGAAAAAAAGGGGGGAATTATATTTATTTAAAAAATTGATTTTGTAATAATATATTTTTTGTTAGCTTCAATCTTCCTAATCGTAGAAGTATTTAGAAGTAGTGAAAAATAGGCCAAGTGAAGAAAGCCTCTTACAGAGGCTCTGCCGAACTTACCGAGAGATCAAGGTCAAGAAGCTACAGAAGCTACAGAGACGTCCTACAGAAGCTCTGTCATACGCGCAAAGAAGACCAAAGACTCGGAATTCGGTAAAGACTGGTCTACAAAGGACCATACCGCAGAACCTCTGTAACACTTTACAGAGCCTCTGCGGTCCTCATTAAAGACTTGGAAGATATTTATAATATCTTGCTACTGTTCCTGGACCTGTTCATCAACTTGCATGGCAACGTACCCTGTCCAACTTCAACGTGTCAAACTCTGAGTGGACTCAATAGGGCTTAGTACATAATAGACATCTGCGGCATTAAATGCAATAAAGCACGTTCAACTATTCATGCCGTCCGATCAATAGTAGCTCATGCTTTATGGTCCCCCTTGTAGTAGTATATAAGGAAGACTCATGTTGATTTCTTCCTAATCGAGAATCAAGAGACAAAAACATCACAAGAACACATAGCTTATACACTTTGAGAGTCATATATGTTTTAAAGCTTTGCTTACTCACTGTTCTTAAATCTGTTATTGATATATATATATATATTCAGTAAACTTTGAGATATTATTTCCTGTTCACTGTTTATTTATATTGTGTTCTAAATCTATCAAACATATCTGTTAGTTCTTCAAATACGGTTCCGCAGCAAACTTAAACTTGAACTAATAGATCTGATAATCTTGTTTAAACAAAACGGGAACCAACATTTTTAAATAGTAAATGTTGTATTTAAAATAACAAGTTTTATTATTAAATCTTATTAAAATTTAAACTTAATATATAATTAGTTAATTACTATTAAAATTAAAATTAATTTAAACTTATATATATTATATATATATATATACACACACACACACACATATATATATATATATATATATATATATATAGGGTTGGGTTATAAATAGAGTTATCGTGAGAAAAGGTAAGAAAAAATCTCTACCTTTTGATGCACATTAGGATGAGATACACTAAGATAAGATGTAACGAGATGAACCAGATCAATTCCCTATCAAACACAATTTGTGGGATGTGTTTGAGATGAAAATTGACCATACTTTACTCTTGTTGAAGAATAATACAAAAAACGCCAAAAATCGTCAAAAAATGTGTTTTTTTAGAATGAGCCGCATTTGGTAAAAAACGACACCTTCCTTTTATTTATAGTGAACCCCTAGGTAAGACCTTTTATACGTGGTTGTCTGTAAAAAACCGCGTACACAGGTTATCTTTTATATGCAGTTGAGTGTAAAAAACCGCGTACAAATGTTACCTTTTATACGCGGTTTTTTACACACAACCGCGTATCAAATGGGTACTTTTATACGCGGTTTCTTTCTAAAAACCGTGTGTAAAGGTGCATTTTACACACGGTTTTTTTACATACAACCGCGTATAAAAGTAACCTCTTTGTACGCGGTTTTTAACACAACCGCGTATAAAAGGTAACTTTTATATGCGGTTTTTTGATGCAGCCGTTTGTAATTGTCAACTACCTTTTATACACGGTTGTTAATCTAGAACCGCGTATAAAAACTTATTTTTAGCAACGGTTCAACCTTAACCGTGTAAAAAGGGTCCAGAGCAATCCTTTATACACGGTTTTTTTAAAAACGACATAAACCGCGTATAATTAAGTGCGTATAAAAGTCATATTTGTAGTAGTGTCTAGTGCACACATTAAAAATGAGCTCACTAACACATTATATAGTAAGCTATGAAAAGCCTACGGCCCATTAAGCACTAAACCCAAGCCCAATAAGCAAGCTCATGCTTTACAAAACGTTCTCATTACCAAATGTCCTAACATTCTCTCCCTAAAGTTTTGGAAATCAAAATCATCTTCAAAGCTTAGCTCCTCTTCCCCTTGATTTTCTTGGAAAAACTTTAGTGGTGCTTTTTCTTCGAATATTGTCTAGACTCCCCCTTGAAAATAGCTTTTATTCTTCATATTTTCAACCTTGAAAAACCGGATTCAATGTGCACCATAACCTCGACCGAGTGCACGAAAACATCTAAAAAATGTAGAAACTCTAGCTTGTACCGATAAGCCCACAAGAAAGATAACGAACGAGTTTTAAATGACAAACCACAGTGCAACCTCAGTTTATAACACCAAATCCGTCGATAAACCGCGAGTTGGGTAGGAATTCGGCTTAAAAGCTTGTTCGGTTTGGCTCGAAGGAGGAAGCGGTAAGAAACACGCACTAACCGGTAGGGGTTTTGAGGAATCGATCCAAAATCGATGTCATAGAGGGAGATGAGTGACAAACGTAATATAGGAGTGATGTCACATGGGTTTCGAGGATAATAACCTCAATTTTTAACCAAACTAACAAAATATGGACCAAAAATGTTAGAAAACTAACTGACCACTAACTGAGCAGTTAGTTTACTGTTCATCTTCAGTTTCAAACATCGCGTACTGTTGGATTTTCTTCTCCACATATCTTCCATATTGCACAACCAATCAACCTTCTATTTGTTCCATTATGGTTCAAAGACCATCAAAAAGAATTTCAACTCATGTATTGTGATCACAGCCTCCTTATTCTTCTAATTATTCATCACCGTCTCCTTGCAGCATAATTCACGATCTGAACCATTCTTCTTTATTTTTCTTTCATTCCTAAAGTGCAAAACAACCTTAAAAATGTTCTCTTAGCCTCCAATAATCATCAAAAGATGTTTTTCATGGAAATTCCGTGATCATGCAGCATATAGAACAGTAGCAGTGCACTTCCGGTGAACTCTCACGTTTTTCCAGCAGGAACTTGTTTTTCCTGGCGAGATGAGTTTTATGCGACAACTTTGATCGCATACACACCATGCGATAAGTTTGAATTCAGCTTTCATGCAACAAAGATGGTACTTGATCTCATACAACGCATGCGACAAGTTTGAATGATCACTGTGCGACTAAATTACTTGTTTTAGATCCCATGCTGAGCATTTCACGAGACATTTTGAAAGAAAGTTACTTGTTTTAGATCTTAAACAAATCAACATCACACAAAAAAAATTCACTTAGTGAACAAGTGAAAAACTTCTCGCACAAACGTTGTGCGATCAAGATCGATGAACAGTGGTTGTAGGTCAAATGATGTGCGATTAGAAAAAGTTCCCGGTCAAAGAAAGTAATCGGTCAGAGTTCTCGACTGAAACTTATGCGATCAGGGAAAGTTATCGCCTAACTCTTGTACGATCAAACCTTGTACGATAAGGATGAATTTCCTTATCGTGCAATAACTTTGAAGATTTGCATATTACCTTTGTGCGATCAAGATGAATGTCGAACCTAAATTTTTCTTTAAGTCCACAAATTCACCATAACTTATCCATTTGAATCCAAACTTTCCAGATCAGTTCGCACAACAATTCTGAATACCTTTAATGAATAGACTATCACCAGAACTAACAAGAACAAGAAATTTGATCCCAAAATAGTAGATAACCATTTTCAAACCAAAATTCCTCTGAATTCGATTCAAACTTGCAGATAATGCCAATTGATTGTACATAATCAATTTCTACTCCAAATCGCACTACTCTGAATCAAAACATCCACTGAAAACACACTAAATCATCAAACCTTGATCCATTTCCGAATATAGCAAAAAGTCCAAAAATAGAATTTTCACTGAAATGATCGACTTCTCTGTTGATTTGCTTGGCTCTGATACCAAATGTTAGCCCAAGAACAAGTAATTCAATAGTGCAATCAAGAAATGTCTCATAATGTCATCTCTATATTGATATAGTCTCAAAGTACATAGAGAGAGTTTTCAACGTATTACAATGTGAGTTATGACAAAATGACTTAGACTAGGCTTTTTATACCTAGCTACTAAAGGTTACAAAACAGCTCTTCAACTTTGATACAATTACATGAAAATACCGTAACAAACCTTAAAGATAAAAAACAAGAAAAAGGCAGAAAAAATGTACGCAAGAAGTCTCGTGGAAGAAGTCTTGGGGTTTTAAAAGAAACTTGATTAATTGACTTGTCAACTTTTAAGAATACATCATGTAGTCCTTGAGTGTTTATTTTTTACTTGCTTGGATTTTTCAAACCTGAAGTTTCAATATAAACCTTTACTTCTTCAAACTTTCAATGTTTATGGTTTCATTGAGAAAACCCTATGGTTTCACGTTTAAAGACCAAATGTAACTAACCCTTAACAATATATATATATATATATATATATATATAGGGTTATTCTTTTGTTAACCCTCTATTTAGTGTTAACCCTCTATTTAGTGTTAACCATGTTAACCAATTTGGATCAATAAGATTTCAAAAAAATTCTTTGTTTTAATAATAGGAATTGGTTTTAATTAGCGGTAGTTAGAAAATTTTAGTATTATAATTATTTAATATATATTTACTTTCCTATTATCACGTTAGGATATTTATGGTAGTTATTATTATTATTATTTTGAATGATTAACCATAATCTTTTTCTTCTTCCTAAATCTTAGCATCTTAGACGTACACCATTTTATTTTTTTTGTTCTCGATCATGCACTCCAAGTGTTTATAGGGGTTGTTTCCATACACAATAAAAAACGTATTATTGGCACATTATAAGGTTGTATATATGCACATAAAAAAATTGCATATACGAACATCAAAGAAGTGCGTATAGACACATCTTACACATATGGGTTACCAATTGACAGTTCATATATGCACAACCAAAAAGTTTAAGTATGTACATAAAAAAGCGAGTATAGGCAAAATATAAAATTGCATATATGCACATAAAAAATTTGCATATATGAACACGAATGAAATGCATATATGCTTCTTTTAACTTATTGACACCAAAATTTAATTTTGTATATGCCTTTGACAAAAGTGAATATGCACATATAAGTCAATTTTATATTACATACCAAGAAGTTGCATATATGCAATTGAATAAAGTGCATCTATGCACATAGATGCACATCAAATAATTGTCTTTATGCCTAACAAAAAAATTACATATATGCACACCAAAAAGTACGGGGTTGTTTGGCAGTTGCTGAATGGTTTGGTGCAGAATGATTAAGTGGTCAGAATGATTAAGAGGCTTTTACGATATAGTGCAAAATGAAATATGGTTGTTTGGTAATTGTTTAGAATGAAATCAGGGTGCCGAATGGTTAAGGGAAGTCCAGGATGGTAAATCATTCAGAGGGTTTTGGAACCATTAAGAGTCAGACATTTTTTTTGCCAAACAGGATTTACCTCTTAGCGATTCAAAGGTTCCATTAAGAGGTAAACAAACAGCCCCTACATCTCGCATATACATAGTACACATCAAACAACTTTAAAAATAAAGCCATTGATTGTTTTGGAAGTGCCGAAACTAGACTTCTTTCCTTATCAATTAATCAAACATTTATGCCTAATTACGTTTTTGCCCTTCTTCATATATGAATGTCATTTAATTATTGGGTTTACCATTGAATAATTTTAAAAATAACTGGATTAATCTAAGTAATTGATTGTTAAGATGAATGGTCTAGATTAGCTAACAAGGTTAGCACTAAAACCTTGTTAACAAAAGAAGGGGACCTATATATATATTTGTTAAAGCATTTTGTAGGAAAAACTTCTTTGTAACTTGATAAAACTCAAGAACAATTGATGAATCTTAGATGTGCTAACTTATCTCAGTTTAAATGGTATAAAGACGTTTTCTTGGTTAAAGTTATGTCTAGAGAAGATAGTAAGGCCGAATTTTGGAAAGAAAAATTTATATCAGACCTTCCTAGCTTATTTGTTGAAAGGGTTAAAAACCGTATTAGACAACAACACAATGGGGTTATACCCTACCACTTTTACACTTATGGTGATTTATCTTCTTAAATTATTGCAGAAGGACTTTGTTTATGTAATGAAATTAAATTACAGAAACAATGTAACACCCCGGTTTTTGGAAGGTATCGGTCTTTTATGATAAATAAAAAAAACAGGATTTTGGCTTGAATCCTATACTTGATGGTCTTGTTGGATGGGGAATTCAAATACGAATCTAACGGGCCTTTCCGGAGCGAAAACGGAGCTATAACAAAGAAGTTATGACCAAAACAGTGATCGGGAAATAAATCGGGAAACCAGGGTCATGCGGACGTCCGCGTGATGCATGTGGACGTCTGCAATGCGTGGAAGTCCGCGTGTGATTCCGCGGAAGCAACAGAATGTTGGCTGGGTGCACGTAGACGTCCGCATACTCCTCGTGGACGTCCGCATCGCGTCTGATGAGCATAAATGCGGGATTTTAGCCCTAAACTTCATTTCCTCATATCTCACTCATTTCACCTCCGTTTTTGGCGATTCAAATTGCCATGGTTTTGATTTTTAGAGATTTTCAAGGATAAAGTGTTAGTTTTGAAGTTCATTGGAAGATTCAAGGGTGTTTGGTGGTGGTAAGTCTCTCATGTCTCGCTCTCGCTTTCGAATCTCTTTCTCTTCTCTCCAAATCGTTTCCCCTCTTTCCCTCACAAACCCTATATGATTTTGGGGCTTTTTCATGGAGATTAATGTGTTATTTCTCCATTTTATTCTAGTGGTTTCATTTATTAATGCAAGAGCAAGTTTCATCCACAACACTAGAGATTTTTGGGGTTTTCTAGGTTTTCATCAAAACCTAAGTGGTGAGTTCATCCTCCCAGCTTCTATACTTTCATATCAGTTATAAATGCTCCATTGATGCCTTCCTAGTTTGTATGCTTAACAAATCTTGGTTTGGATGATTTTGGGGAAGTTAGGTTAATATTGGGGTTTTGGTCAAAATGGAGATTTTTATATAAGATGTTTGGGGAATGGTTTTAAAGTGGTTGAATATGAATATTCATGGTTGGAAATTTATGGATCTAGGTTTCTGGAAGATTTGGATTAAGGATTCGTGTTGCATCAAAGGAGCGTAAGTTTTGGGAAAATCTAGATTTAGCCTAAATCTAGCAAGGTGAGTTCAAGTTGATTTGTGAAAACGTTGTACATGCCAAAAATGTATTTTTCCAAGTATTTGTGTGTTTTACTTAAAAATTATCAATGGTTGAGTTATTTGGTAAGTTTGACCCTTTTGAAGTGTTTAACTTTATAAAGTTTGTAAAACACCCATATTTGGGATTTTTGAATATTTTAACGTGTAGTAATCATGAATATGTCTCCAAACGATTTATTCCTCAAATAGAGTTCATTCAATGGTTTTCTTTCATGTTGGGTAATTGATTTTATAAACCACTTGAGAAAAGGCACATTTTAGTGTCATGAGTCATTTTGAAGATTATAAAGGGTATGAGTCCAATTGGGGAAACCCTTTGTTTTTAACCCGTGTAGAGTTTTGGGTTAATGATGATTTTGTGGTACATGTTTACCTATACGATGTTTAAATGCGTTTTGTATTATAAGGACCGTTATTTATGGGTCTAATGGGTTTTGAGCATTTTGCTCGGTTTTGACTTTAAGGAAGTCTTGGGTACATTTTGTCCGGTTTCGATGGCTCAATGTGGAGTCTTATTTATGATTTGCATTTATTGCAACACATTGCATATTATTGCACATTATTGATATTTACATGCTTGGGTGTTTTAGTCATTCCGGGTTGAGCATGTTTTGTAGACTGTGTTGCATTGGATCCATAGGCACCTAAGTCAGTCTTTTTTTGATGGTCTATCTCTTTGTGCACGAGGAGTGGACTATTGGAACGCATGGTTATATGCGTTAGGCCGTGGGGCCACTAGCGAGTAGGCAATAAGGGACACTGAAGTCCTTGAGGTGTAACTCGTCTAGACTGGATAGGCAATATGGTCCCATAAGTCCTTGAGGTGTAACTCGACGGAGTAGTGTTAGAGCATTATTGTAGCTATCAAGACAGTATTAATATCTTGTTCTGTTCTTCTTAGTAGAGGCATGGACATGTCATGGCCCTACTATATAAAGAAGACTCCTTTGTTATTTCCATAACACTTCATGCATATTGTCATTTGTACTCTCAAGTTCAATATATGAATGACACATTTGCTCTCTAGATTTTCTCTCTATATTTGATTGCTAGATCTGGGTTTATCAATTGGTATCAGAGCTAAACAGAAAATTCAAGCAGATCAAAGACCAAATTGAAGATTTTTTACACTAAAGTGAAGATTTCGAATCACATAGATAAAAGTGAGTTATTCATAAGTGTTGGTTTCAGATCGATAATCATACGAAACCATTGGTTTCGAATTCTGTTATGTCCGAATTCTGTGGTTACAGATCATTCTTCGTGTTGGTTTCGAATCAGAGTTGATTTGGATTTTGGTTAAGTGTTGATTTCGAATTCAGTTAGAGTCGAAATCCTTGGTTCCGCATCAAGTGAGGTTCGAATTCCGTGGTTTCGCACCTAGTTAGGTTCGAATTCCGGGGTTCCGCATCCTGTTAGGTACGAAATCAGTGGTTCCGTATCTAGTTACTTCCGACTTCCATGGTTCCGTATCCAGTTGCATCCGACATTTGTTGGTTTCGGATCTAAGTACATCCGAATTCTTGAGAGTTTTTAGTTGCATCCGAATTCTAAGTGTAATTTGTGTTACACTTACTGCTTGATTTTATGAACTATCATTTTGTAGCAAGTTGTAAAGATGTCTAGAGAATTACTGAGTATGGGTTCAAAGAGTAAGCCTCCAGTCTTAATGGCCGAAGAGTATTCTCAATGGAAAAAGAGAATGACTCAATTTCTGAATCATCAAAACAGAGAACTCATGTTGTCTATTCAAAATGGTCCTTACAAAGCATACATAGATATTGGTGGTATTGCTGAAACTGCTACAAGTCAGTATGTTCCTCCAAGAAGAGTTGAAAAAGAATACAAATATTACAATGAAGCTGACAAAGCTAAAGTTGAAATTGATGAGTTAGCTTTGACGTACCTGACCCAGGCCATCCCAAATGATATCTACAATCGAGTATATAGTCGTAATACAGCTAAGGAGATATGGGATGAGTTAGAAAGGCAGTTTGAGGGATCATCAAATTCCATGAAGACCAAAAAGAATCAAAGCATCAATGCTTATGAAGGGTTTAAGGCAAAAGATGGCGAATCATTGAAAGAGACCTACAATAGCTACAACATCATCCTTAATGATTTGAGAAGGAATGGAGTCGACAAATCAAAATCGGAGATAAATTACAAGTTTATCAAGAATATACTACAAGAATGGGATTCATACTCCATTCAGCTCCAAATGTCTTGGGATATGGATGATGAAAAGTTGACAGGCATTTTCAGTATTCTTGGTCAACACGAAGATAAAGTAAAAGCAGTTAAGGAAAAAGATAAAAAGGTCGAAGAGTCTTTAGCCCTTCTGAGTGAACATAGGAAGATTGGAGCTGTGAAAACAAAAGCTTTGATTTCTGGGATAAGTAAGAAAAAGATGAGTTCTGATGATGATAACAGTAGCAGTTCTGGAGATGATATGGAGGAAATTGCTGAAAAGTTGGCTTTGTTAACAAACAAATTTTAAAACAGGTTTGGCAAAAAGAAGTTTTATTCAAAAACCAGACCTGATTACAACAAAGCTAACAGATATAAAAGGTTTGAAAAAAGGAATGAGAAAAAGGAGGAAGAGAAAGAAGAGAAAGAGGAGAAAGAGGAGAAAGAGGAGAAAGTTGTGAAAAAAAGGAGAGGGAAGAAATGAAGGATAGAGATGACCGAAACTGTTATAACTGCGGAAAACCCGGTCACTTTGCCAGAAATTGTACACTGAAGAAAGTCAAGGATTCTGAGTACTATAAGAGAAAAGCTCACTTGGCAAAAGCCAAAGAAAGCGGAAAGCCAGTCAACGTTGAGGAAGAAATTTGGCTCATGGATTCTTCTGATGATGAAGAAGAGCACTTTACTGAAGTAAAGTACAGTCTAATGGCAAAGATGAATGAAGAAGACCAGGAATCCGAGGTATCATCTCTATATCCTTCCAATAATTCCGATAATAATGATAATTCTGAAAATGAGTCTGAAACTGAAAATGCTAGATATGAAGAGATCCAAATCGTGATATTTGAACTTAATGAGAAATTTGAAAAAGCTCAAAAGAAACTTGATAAAGTTCAAAAGAAACTTGAAGATGAGAAAAGTTCAAAGTTGAAATATCACGATGAAGCACTTCTTTATAAATGTTTAGCGAAAGATAAAGAAAAAGAAGTTATCAGATCAAAAGTTAAAACGCTTGAAACTGAAATTTCTGAGTTAAAGAAGAAAATGAAAGATATAAGTGATGAAAACATAGATTTTCAGTTCAAAATCAAAGTTCTTTCTGAAGAAAGAAAAGATGTTTTTGCAAAGATCAAGGAACTAGAAGATTTAAATTATAAAAGAGGTCAGACTGAGCAAACTCTGAAATTACTAACTAGCAACCCAAAAGATACTCGATTTTATAATCCGAAAATGGGTCTACGATTATCTGATGTAGAGGTTCTTAAGAATGCACCTGAAAATATTTACACAATTGAAAAATTGGGTGAAGGTTTAAAGGAAACTCTTAAAACTGAAGAACCTGAAATTAAAAGTGAGGTTTTGAAGCAAACAATTATAAAGGAGATTCCTCCAATTTCACAAGTTTTTGTTAAATCAAGTAATGAAGTTTTAAAGCAAACTATCATAACGGAGGTTCCTCCAATGACACAAACTTTTATTAATTCTAACAATGAAAGTTTGAAACAAACTTTTGCTAAAGATGTTGCTTCAAATCCTTCAACTCCCATGTCAAATAAAGAGGAAGTAAAAACGGATAAAGGCTCGGAAGAAAAGCCTAGATTCAATACTACAAACTTCAAATATGATGAACTAAATTCTAGTTACAAAACCAAAAAGGTTGAACTAACTGAATTTAATTTGTTGTTTTCAAATGAATCTGTGGCTAAAACAACTGATTCAAATATAAACGAACCCGAATCTGTTAAATCTGAATCGAATGTTGAAATGGAGTCAAATATAAAATCAGATTATGACAAAAAGGAGTTTGTTCATAAAATCTCTTCTGAATTTCCTGATTTGATTTCAGCTTTACTCAAAATTGTTGATTTAGAAAATCAAATTTCTAAATGGCAATTAAACTTTGAAAAATTAGAGGATGACTATTAAAACATTGGATTAGACTTTGATCATACTCGAAAAGTCAATATTGACCTTAAGAGTGAGATTCAAAATTTAGAATCCAAATTATATGAAATATCAAACTCTAAGGGTTCAAAGATTTGTGAAAAATGTTTAAAACAAGCTGAATTAAAAGATCAGAATAAATCTTCAAGCACAACTAATTCTTTTGCAAATGATTCTTTAAAAAAAGTTAAATTTTTTACAGGAAAGAAAGCTCTTGAACTAAGATGTGTAGAACTTTCAAAACAAGTTTCAGATTTTGAGAAAGTTCTATTTCTTGAAAAAGAGAAAAATAAAAAGGAAAGAACTGAGTTTGAAATAGAAAGAAAAAATTGTGCAGTATATCATAAAGTGTTTTCATCAAATGTATCTAATGTCAAAACAGAACAAAATCTGAAAAGAAAAGAAAAAGGAAAATTATTCGAAACGAAATCAAATTTGTTTCCAAATAATTATTCTAGTTCTAAGAGTTCTGACAATGTTTCTCATTCTTTCTCAGAAATGGATGAAGAAAAGTGCGTGGATCTGAAAGAGAATGTTTCAAATAGAAAGAATAGGAATACCGATACTGAGAAATGTAATTCTTCAAATAAAAATTGTATTCATTCGTGTAATGTTTACAAAGTTTGTGAAAATAAAAATTCCGCAATTTCTGATTCTACTTTGTTGACACAAGCAAAAAGAAGAATACATTGTGCTCATTGTTCGGATAACTATTTCAAGCTAAATAGAAATGATCCAAAGAACAAAAAGTCTAATACTTCATCTTTTTTCTTTAAAATCTTCAGCGAACAACTTTGCTAAAATGTTCGGTTTCAGATCAAACAAACAAAATAAGAAGAAAGAAACAAAAACAGTTGATGTGAATATGGTTTGGATTCCCAAAGATCAACTCAACAAACCAAATTCACAAAATAACCTTACTTTTAAAGGCAAAATTCAAGGTTCATCAACTGTAATAAACAAACTGATCCGTACTAACAAGAAAGGACCCATACAGATATGGGTACCTAAGATGAGGTAATTTTCTTTTTACATGACCGTCATGTGTGGGTCATTGATTCGGGAGCATCTAGACACATGACGGGGTACAAGCACTTATTGCACGATTTTACTGTACATCCTGGCGGATCGGTGGGTTTTGGCAACGACTCCAAAGGTCACGTTCGAGGTTTCAGAACGTTGAAGAATGACTCGATGCAAATATAAAAGATCTTGTATGTTGAAGGATTAGGGCATAACCTTTTCAGTATTAGTCAGTTTTGCGACAAGGACTGTAAGGTAATTTTTGACAATAAGTTTTGCTATGTTGTGGATGAGAACTGGTCAGAGATTTTCAGAGCAAAACGATGCGGCGATCTATATATGACAGATTTTGCGACTCTTGTTGTTTCCAATCAAGTTTGTCTTGTTTCAAAAGCCTCTCAAGATGAATGTTGGTTGTGGCATAGAAGACTCTCACATCAAAACTTTCGAAGCAACAACAAGCTCAGAATAGATGGATTAGTTTCTAGGCTTCCTGAGTTGAAGATTGACAAAGTTTCCATCTGTCCGGCTTGTGAGATGGGAAAGATGAAACACGTCTCTCACAAGTCAAAGACTTTGTCTAATTGCAACAATGCCTTGGAATTAATCCACATGGATCTATGTGGCCCGATGCGAACTCAATCAATGGGAGGAAAGAAGTATATATTAGTAACAATTGATGAGTATTCGCGATATACTTTGCTGGATTTCTTACGACTCAAATCTGAAGCACCCGAGCTGATTATTAAGTTCATAAAGAAGATACAAATACTTCTACAACGCCCGGTTCGAAAAATCCGAAGTGACAACGGAACTGAGTTCAAGAATGCAACTCTTCAAACATTTCTTGAATCCGTTGGAATATCTCACAATTTTTCCGCACCAATTACTCCACAACAAAATGGAGTAGTTGAAAGGAAGAATCGGACTCTTGTAGAAGCGGCTCGAACAATGCTTGCCTATTCGGGCCTTCCACCAAGTCTATGGGCCGAAGCAGTTTCCACAGCGTGCTTTACTCAGAACAGGACAATTATTAATAAACACTTTAACAAAACTGCATATGAATTAATCAACAATCGCAAACCTAACATCAAATTTTTGCGTGTGTTTGGATGCAGGTGTTTTGTTATGAAAGATCGTGAAAACCTTGCAAAGTTCCAAGTTAAGGCTGATGAGGGAATCTTTATTGGATATTCCTTGAATTCTAAAGCATATCGGATCTACAATAATCGTACAAAATCAGTCATCGAGAGCATCAACGTTACGTTTGACGAGAGTGTGACATTGACTTCTGGACAACACAGTTCAGAACTCGGACAGAAATATGAAGCTTCTACTAAAAAAGGAGTAGAACCTGTGGCGAAACAACTTTCTAATTCAATTTTAAATACTAATAATACTACTGATTTAGATTTACTATTTCATGATGCATTTATGGATTACTGTGCAGATATGGAACCACCCATCATATCTGTGAATGCATCTCCACAACAGACGAGTGTCAATATCTCCGGTCCATCTGAAGATGTCGGTGCTAGTACTTCAGGGGCAACTAACGAGACTCCGAGTGAACCTACAACTGTTCCAGTTTCTGAACCTGAAATTCAACCTGAAGTTCTGGTTTCAGTAAACACATCATCAGAGGTTTCTACACCTGAAATACAACAACCAGAAGTTAACATATCAGAACCGACACATATATCTTCAGCTGAATCAACTGAGGAGATTCTTGCAGTTTTAGATGAGAATGATTCATCGAACACTCGTGTAGAGATTCCAACTCTTCCCAGTACACATGAATGGACAAAAGCACACCCACAGCAGATATTATTGGTGATCTCAATGATGGAGTGAAAACACGATCTGCGACTACAAAGGAATGTTTGTATGTCAACTTTCTAAGCACGTTAGAACCCAAGAAAGCATCTGAAGCTTTACAAGATCCAGATTGGATAAACGCCATGCAAGAAGAGTTAAACGAGTTTAAGTGCAACGAAGTTTGGCATTTGGTGAAGCGTCCTAAAGACAAGACCATTGTCGGAACTAAATGGGTCTTTAGGAACAAGAAAGATGAAGCAGGGATTATAGTCAGAAACAAAGCAAGACTGGTTGCAAAAGGGTATAATCAACAAGAAGGAATAGATTATGATGAAACCTATGCACCAGTAGCAAGGATTGAAGCCATCAGAATTTTTCTTGCATACGCCGCGCATAAAAGCATGAAGGTATTTCAGATGGACGTCAAATATGCGTTTCTGAACGGAATACTTCATGAAGAGGTTTATGTAAGTCAACCTGAGGGTTTTGTAGATCCATAATATCCCAACCATGTCTATGTTTTGGACAAAGCACACTACGGTCTGAAACAAGCTCTAAGGGCATGGTATGAGACTCTGACTATTCATTTGATTGAAAAAGGATACACCAAAGGTACAATAGATACAACTCTTCTTCTCAAAAGAAAAGGTAAAGATTTATTGCTAGTACAAATATATGTTGACGACATTATATTTGGCTCTACGAATCCCGATATGTGTAAAGATTTTGAAAAGGTGATGAAAAGCCGCTTTCAAATGAGTATGATGGGAGAGCTAAAAAATTTCCTTGGACTCCAAGTGACACAGTCAAATGAAGGCATTTTCATTAATCAATCAAAATATATAAATGATATGCTTAAGAAATTTGACTTAAATTCCTCTTCCACCATGAAAACTCCCATGGCTATCGGTAGGCTTTTGGACGCTGATTCATCTGGTATTTCAGTCGATCAAAAGTTATACCGTGGCATGATTGGATCTTTACTATATCTAACGGCAAGTAGACCGGACATTTTGTTTGCAACATCCTTTTGTGCACGTTTTCAAGCTAACCCGAAGGAATCTCACCTTGAAGCTGTAAAGCGAATCCTTAGATATCTCAAAGGCACAAGGAATTTGGGTCTTTGGTATCCTAAGGATTCAGGGTTTGAGCTAACTGCTTACACAGATGCAGATCATGCGGGAAATATGATGGACAGGAAAAGCACATCTGGTGCTTGTCAATTTTTGGGAGATAAACTTGTAAGCTGGTCATCAAAGAAGCAAACCTGTGTGTCAACATCTACGGCTGAAGCAGACTACGTGGCCGCCGCTAGTTGTTGTTCACAAGTAATTTGGATGAAGACTCAGCTAAAGGATTATGGATATATCTTAAACAAGATCCCAATTTATTGTGATTCCAAAAGAGCAATTGCAATAACTGCAAATCCTGTTCAGCACTCCAAAACGAAACACATAGATGGCAGGTACCATTTTATCAAGGACCATGTTGAAAAGGGAACTATAGAAATGCATTTCGTACCGACAGAACTAAAGCTTGCTGATCTTTTTACAAAACCTTTAGATGAAAAAAGTTTCAATTTTCTAATCAGCAAACTAGGAATGTTGAATACTTAGGCATTTCTTAGCTTTCTTTAAAGCATTGAGGGGGAGTTCGTGTGATTGTTTAATTATATTCATATTTTGAGGGGGAGTTAGAATTTTTCATAAAGTGATACATCTAACATTCTGGACTCATGTTCTATGAGTACCAAGTTTTCATCTGTCTATGCAGATTTCTCTGAAGAAAAGACAGCAAATTATGCATCTGTAAGTTTAGTACATTATAGTTTTTACTTTCAAGACTTTTCATTTAATTTATTTTTTGATGAAATGAGAGCCTTCAAAGTTTAATCTGATGTGAGATCATTTTGAACAGTTTGAATTTTTTTAACTGAAATAGTTGTATTTTTTCTTGAAAATCTTTGAGATTTCGGACCTTTAAGGATAAGAAATCTTTGATTTCGAACCCTTAAGGATTTGAAACCAAAGGTTTTGGACCCTTAAGGATTCAAAACCAAAGGTTTCGGACCCTTAAGGAATCAGAACCAAAGGTTTCGGACCCTTAAGGAATCGAAACCAAAGGTTTCGAACCCTTAAGGATACGAAACCAATGGTTTCGAACCCTTAAGGATGCGAAACCAATGGTTTCGGATCTAGAAGGGTACGAATTCAATTTTTTTTAAAATTCACAACTTAATCTGATTTGAATTCTTTTGGAACTCTTTACATCTTTGCTCATGTAAATTGTTCAGATAAACAGTGCCATGTCTATTTTTCAGACATGCCTTTTCTACTATTTGCACAAGTGGGATACTCTAAAATCGTGCCAGGTGTCTAAATATGTTTTTAGTATAAATAGAATTCAAAATCTCATTTCCCACTTTTCCATTCTTCGCAAACTTTTCATATTCTCTCAAGAGTGCACTGTTCATCATCTTCAACCTCAAACTTCATCTGTTCGATTTGTCTTCATCAGGTAACCATTTCTTCTGATTTTAGTCTCTTTAGAATCGATTTCATCTTGGAAATCTTTCTATCCGTTTAATTTCATCGATTATGATCTTCTGCTATGCTTATTTGAAAGACATCAGTTGCGGTTACTGTTCATGTTCACTTTTCATGTTCTTTGTGTTCTTCATATATATTCTTCGTGTTCTTGAGTCTGTATGTGAATGTGAAAAGTCAAAGTATGAGTCTATTTTAGGTCAAATAATTTGAGGTTTCGGATGTTTCTTGGTGCTTAAATGAAACAAGTTCTGATTTCTCATCCTTGTTGATACGAAATCATGAACTTACAGTTTGTGAAAAGGTTTTATGTTAAATGTCCTTGGTTTCGGATCCTGTGGGATACGAAATCTTTGGTTTCGAATCCAATTGGATACGGAATCCTTGGTTTCGGTTCCTCTTGGATACGAAATCATCTTTTAAAAGATTTTTTGAAAATGCTGAGTTCAACTAAGTCATGGTTTCAGATCCTTCTTTGTGTAGAAGTGTTGGTTTCGGATCCTTCTTGATCCGAAATCCCTTGGTTTCGGATCCTTCTTGGTCCGAAATCCTTGGTTTCGGATTCTTGTTCATCCGAATCCATCGTGTGTGTATGTGTGATCCGAATCCTACACTTAGAAAATTTCAGAAATGTTTTCAATTTTTTTTTTCAAACTGATAACGTTTTTCAGAACTGTTTTATTCCAAAACAACAGTTCAAATGGCAAATCAGGAAAAACAAAGCCGTGTTCAGGGCTTTGATGAACATGTTCCGAGTTTACCCGATCCGACACCTGATGTTCCTTTACCATCAATGCGATCTGTACACCAATCACAAGCCGGAGTTCATCCCGATCACTTAATCATTCATCCGATCAACTATGTACAGATCATCTTCAACAACTATCATGTTGATTTTGACAAGATCAACATTCATCCAGTGGTAAAAGAAGTGCTCAGAAATCACCCGCTAGCGTACGCATTGACTCACACAGTCAATGTGCCTATGCTATATTTACAGCAAGCATGGAAGACGATAACCACATCCATGGAGAATGGCAGACCGATCTTTGTATTTCAGATCGATGAATTTATCACGAAGCTCGACTTTCAAAGACTGAGACTTATACTGAGGCTACCTGAGCTTGATTCTAGAGAAGGAAAGACTGAATTCGATGATTATCCGTCTGAGGAAGAAGTGTTTGATGGAATACGCGCAATGGGATATACCGAGAATTTAACACGAGTGAAGGGTTTTAATAAGGCGAATCTACCACCTTTGTACTATACAATCTTTTCTATTCTCAACCGGTGCTTAACTGCCAAACATTCGGGAACTGACAGCGCCAATATCGGATTTCTAAAGTTGTTTCATGCGGGGGTGTATGATCTTCATGTAGATTATGCAGCCTTCTTCTGGCATGAACTGAGTGAAAAGATAGAGCTACGACGTCAAAACAAGGGAAAGCCTTATATTCCGTACATGAGGTTTCTTCAAATCATCATTCAGAGTATTATTTGATCTAACCGAGAAATTCCACGAAGAGTAAATCATCCTTCTGTGCCCGAGAAACCAATGCAGTATATTCAACTACCAAAGAGGAAATATGACTATGAAATGCCATTACCGGAAGGGTTCCTTTCATACGCGGATCAGGACGCTGAGTGTATCATTGATTATAGAGAGTCTATGGTCCGGCCAGAACAGGAGGGACCTACCCAAGACTCAACCCCTAGGCGAGAGGAGTCTATGAGGGTTCAGGATGCAAGGGCTACTGAACGGGGAGAGTCGAGGGAAAATACCGAGAGGGGAACCGGTGGGGGTCAGTCACCTGTACTTGAAGATGCAGGGTCATCGTCTGAGGACACACATATAGATGACCTTGTACAAGACGATTCTGAAGAAGTAGTTCCTAAACACATTGGGGATGCTCCTTTAGTAGAGTATTCTGATGATAGTACAGAGTCTGACAACGCGTCTGATCCCGCGGAGGAACAATATGACAGAGATTCTGATGATAATAATGATGGCAATGATGGAAATGATGGTGCTGATGCAGAAAATATGTTTGGTGATGTTGCTGATATTTTGGAATTTCCACGAATGAATTTGTAAGCAAATGTTAATGTGGAAGGATTAAACTTGGATGACATGCCCTTGATGTCTTCTCAAGTTAGTGAAGGAATGGGAGGTACAAGGAGAATCGAGGGAGAATTAGTTGAAAATATATGTGAGTCTGTGAGAGAAAATGAAGAAAAAAAATATGGAGAGTGTGAGAGCTACCCAAACTTACTATACCAGAAGGGCAGCCACATCCACCACCAGGTCTCATTTGTTGGGATCAGGTGTTGAAAAAGACGTTACTCGCCCAGTAACGCAATTGCACACCTCAGCCAGCCATTCAGCTTCTTCTCAACAAGAAGCTGTCTCATCTTCTCACGGGGCTTTAGCACATACTCTATCCGGATCTCACTTGGAGATTTCGGGTATTGAAACAGAGCGACCTCCTCCCCGGTCGTCGACCTTCGTTCCTGCACATGTTGAGCGTCTAGTGCCTGTTGCTAATATATTTGATTCTTTGAATATGTCACATACGCGAACATCTGATGCGAGTCTTCGTGACCCATCCAGAACACTCAGAGTAGATCCTTTCACAGGACTACAAGGACAGAGTGGAAATCCTACCAGTGCTAACACTATGCCAACACTGAGCGTAGGTCACACAGTTTCTTCAACTGTTGTACCAATGGCTAACCTAAGTGGTGCCGGTGTTACTTTACTCGTCTTTGTGACAAGGGAAACTCTCGATGGTTCCCTAAAGGCTGTTGAGGAAACATTCATACAGGAGATACAAGGAGTTAAGGCCTTATTGAAAGGCAAAGGGCCGGCAATTGAAGAGCCCGTTGTACGTTCACGACCAGAAATTTACTTGGCTCTGCCTCGTGTATCTCAGCCTCCTTCAGTTCAACAACCTCCAGTTGATCAAAGTATTGATGAGTTAAGAGATCTGTTTTATGCTAAGCTAATGTCCATTAGCCCTGAAGATCAACAAAGTAAAACTCTATTATCGCTACTACAGAACTTCCAATCTACACCACCTCCACCTACACCTACACCTTCAGTTACATCCACGGAGTTCCAAACCTTATCCACGGAGTTTAATTCTTTCAAGTCAACAGTTGTACAATCTTTGAATGATATGAAGCAGTCCATAGATGAGTTGAAAGCATTACTGAATCAGTGTTGTAAGACGCAAGCCCAGGGTTTGAAACGAAAGCATGATCAGGATCCCGATGATCATGATCATGAGGGGGAGATGAGTAAGAAAAGAAGGGCTGAGTCTGAAAGTTCACAAGGCCAAAAGAAGAATCCGACTGTTGCTGAGATTTCTGATATGTTTGAATCTTAAGCTATGGGTGATGAAAGCGGAAAACAGATCGTATTATATGTTGATCTGAATGTAGAATCGACGGTTGAAAAGCCTGAGGTTAATGAGGAGGAAATAAGGGAAGTGGTAGACAGATTTGTGGAATCTGTTGAATTGATTGAAATCAGTTCTGGTGATGAAGCTGATGAACAGACCAGTGAATATGAAAAGTATTGGAAAGTAAAGGAAGAAGCAGAACCGTTCTTATTGCTTACTTATAAACTTGAGGATCAAGGTGTTGGGTTCTCACAAGAAGAGGTGGACATTTTGACTGAAATTTATGGGCCACAAACTCCTGAAGAAATAACAGTAAGTCCTATACATTCACCCGAACACATCCCAAGTATCTCATTACCCGTTCAATCTGATGTTACACCATTATCCTTTAACCTAAACCAACCCAGTTCAACCCAAACCACCATACCATTATCTGAACCATTTTCTGAAACCATTCCCATTCAATCTGAACCACATTCTTTTCATGATCCATTCTTAAAAGAACCAAAACCTGAAGAAACCGAACCTCCATCCAATACACCTTTAGTACCACCTATCATTCCTACTCATGACGAAGCTGGTCCTTCCAATCCGTCTGATCAACCTGGTCCATCATCCTCACGAAACAGAAAATTGTCTGAACTTGAACAGCGTCAAAGAAATTTGTATTTGAGAACACCATTCTTGGAAGATTATGAAAGAAGACTGTTTGTGCACAGAATCAGAAGTTTGAATCCCTACGCCGTGTTGGGAATTACTGATCAGACAGCCGAATACAAGTTCGAGTATATGTACTTTCTGCGAGACAAGTGCCAAAAGAAAAGAGATGTGAGGAGCAAGAAGTTAATTGTGACTATAAAGGAGGTAACTGCCAGATTATACTACAAAATGTGGTATCCATAGTTTGTTGTTCAGAGGCAGGATTGTAGAGATTACAGATTCACTGAAGCTGATTTTTGTCACCTAACGATGGAAGATTTTGAGTTCATGTATCATCATTTCAGAGATCTTCAGATCAGAAGAGAAAATGTGACTCTTGCATTGAATGCCATCAAAAGGTTTTTGAGAAGACACATCTTGTTCACCCAGTGTCATGATTTACAAATGGCCGTGGAAAGTTATCAACCAAGAGTTAATTTGTTAAGGCCTAATCAAGATTTGCCTGGAATAATGAAGATGGCTCTATTTGTTGTGATTGGAGAACCAGAGTTTGGTGTTGTGTTCAGAAGTGGTGCAAATAAGATATTCATTCGGTTTAATGAGTTGGAAAAGTATTCTGACGGTACGCTCAAGCTTGTAAGACTTCAGTTGTTAGAAAAGCTCAAAAGACATGATGCTGAAGGAAAAGTTACTTGGATGTCTTCAAGACCTAGAAGAGTTTTGTCAAGAGCCATTGAAGAGATTGATGAAAGATTGAATTTCAGGATGGCTATGAGAAGAATTGAAACGCATCTTGGGTTTCGAAGAAGAAGAAGACTCTTTCTGCCTTGATAGCTAAGGGGGAGATTGTTAGAGCATTATTGTAGCTATCAAGACAATATTAATATCTTGTACTGTTCTTCTTAGTAGAGGCATGGACATGTCATGGCCCTACTATATAAAGAAGACTCCTTTGTTATTTCCATAACACTTCATGCATATTGTCATTTGTACTCTCAAGTTCAATATATGAATGACACATTTGCTCTCTAGATTTTCTCTCTATATTTGATTGCTAGATCTGGGTTTATCAAGTAGGCAATAAAGGAATGGGAAAGGTTTGAGGTTGTGATGTCTTTATGGCATGGGAACTAAGACCGGGACTTGAGGTGTAATCCAGTAACATCATAAGTGGTCTAACTTTATGTGCCCGTCACTTTCGATGGAAGCGGGTCTCCCCCGTCACCGAAAGGTGTTGTTTTTGGGTAGTTACTTTTATCCATATTTTCGGTGACGCTCTTTATTTATATGAAATGTCTTCATGGTTTATTGGCAGAGTTCTATGCCTCATCCTATTTGGATGTTTTAAATATTGGAGTTTTGTCCACGTTTATATTTCTTGGGATATTTAACGTCCAAACATGTTTTGAGTGAGTTGGGGTTGGAATTCAATCTGGAAAACGCTTTATACATTTTGGGAACTTTTCCCATAGATTTTGTGTGCGTTGGAAAATGAGTCGTTTACATACTTTCATAAACCCTTTTTGGAAATCATGATTTATGTCGCAAACTTTCATTCTACAAATTATATAAATCATGTTATAAACTCTTGAACTCACTAGGCGTTAGCCTAACCTTTTTATTTGTCGGCATGTGCAACAGGTTCAAGTTGGGAGTAGTTCTAGTGACAGTACGAAAGGTCGAGTGCTAGTAGTGTGCTCGAGAGGTGAATTGGTAGTGAAGTCTTCCGTATTGAGTTTTGGGAATAGCAATTGTACTTGAGTTAAGTAACACCCAATGTGAACTTAGCCTTTGTATTTAAGACTTGAGTTATATGTATTGATGGAGGTATTTCCCGTATTGATTTATAGTGAGAAATCCTATTATTTTGGTTATATTATATTGAAAATTTTATTTAGTTGCTCTTTCCCAATTCGAGGGTGTTACAAGTTGGTATCCGAGCCTAAGTTTGAGAGAATTAGGTGTTGATTTTAGATACCTAGACTCAAACTAGCGTTCTTTTAAGTAAATGAAAGTGAAATTCACCTTTAGACACTTTAAGATAGGATGTTTTGAGGTCGATGGAGTTGCTAGAAACGAGAATCACATCGAGAGTGGCAAGGATAAGCATGTACGGTGCGTTCATAATGACACCTGGCCAGTGTCATGGTGAACTTACTAGTTACATGTTCATACTTGAACCACTTTAATGCGATGACCGTTGGGGTAGTGAAGAGTTTCTAAGCAAGTAGTCGTTGACAGAGATTGAGGATTTTAGCATTAGTCACTTAGAGTGACAATAAGCATGATAATTGCTTTAAGTGGACCATTTCGGGTCTAGGTTGATGGTTGGAGTAGAACCATAGGCTTGTTGAATCGACCTTATTTCGAGGAGAAATCGTAAGGTTAATCGATGTAAATTCCAATTTTGCCTTAAGATGTTTGAGCATCCGAATGACGGTAGTGTGACTGGAGGGAATTGGAGGAGTATGGTTTGAAACGTTGAGTGCCGACTAAGTTCATGCACACAATTTATTTTTAAGATAAAATTCATCAGTTATTTCTTGTGTTTCAAATCTTCATGTGAATTGTGTGACAAAATCTCGGAAAACGTTTAGCACCCACAAGATTTTAAAATCATGGTTTTGAACATGCATGAAAACTATTTTATTGCGGGGATTGCAAATTTTGTCGGGACTTGCTTTATTTTGTTGAGGTCCAACGCTACTTTCGGATACGGTGATATCCATAATTTAATGTCGTTTAAAGTGTTGGACAAATGACTACGGCTTATGACTTAATTATTGGATCTCCTCCACATATGTTATGGTTTTGACGGAAAGTTATCTTCCATTATGTCTATGTAAAGTTATTTTGGAGAATTTATTTAATGCAAGTTTGTTGATCAATGTTGTTTATATGGTATTATAACAAAAGCAAGATTTTTGGAATTTTGACGTTTTAGTCATGATTTTGTATATTGAAATTCGATTTTTGGAAGCGAAAGGTTTGGTGCCATTTGTTGACTTGAGGTCATTGAGTCTCGTTAAGTTTCATGGAGTTTTGGTCTTACGACGTTTTGTGTCGCGTGAGTGCAATTTCATAATGTGCATACTCCATTTATTATGTAGGAATCTATGAGTTATGTTGGGCATTTTGTCCCACTCGGGTTTTATTGAGAAATATTATTTTATGCTATAAGACGACCCAAAAGGGATGAGTTTTGGAACTTTGGTGTCGCATATTTTCCCTTTCAAAGATTTGTGTTAGCACATTTTGTTGCAACTTGTTCAGTATACGGATTGATTTATACGTGGCGTGAGTAATGCATTAAAGGACGTTCTGATAGTATTTCTTAACAATTTTCTTTATGCGCTTTCGGTTAATTGATTATTTTATTATTTCATGCAAATGCATGGTATTGATCTAGGGGTATGCATGACTTGGTAACCACGAACCCTCGACACTTTGATAAATGAATCGTGAATGAGAATGTCTTATTAATTTATTGTATAAATGGAGGTCATTTGGTCAAAGTATGTTTTAGTGTTGTGTGAATAATGCATGGTTTACGATACGGTACGTTTTGAAAACACGAATGTGTGAGTCGTTGAACTTCGGTCAATTTTGACTCGATAAACAAGGGAAAGCCTTATATTTCGTACTTGAGGTTTCTTCAAATCATCATTCAGAGTATGCTTTGATCTAACCGAGAAATTCCACGAAGAGTAAATCATCCTTCTGTGCCCGAGAAACCAATGCAGTATATTCAACTACCAAAGAGGAAATATAACTATGAAATGCCATTACCGGAAGGGTTCCTTTCATACGCGGATCAGGACGCTGAGTGTATCATTGATTATAGAGGGTCTATGGTCTGGCCAGAACCGGAGGGACCTACCCAAGACTCAACCCCTAGGCGAGAGGAGTCTGTGAGGGTTCAGGATGCAAGGGCTACTGAACGGGGAGAGTCGAGGGAAAATACCGAGAGGGGAACCGGTGGGGTCAGTCACCTGTACTTGAAGATGCAGGGTCATCGTCTGAGGACACACATATAGATGACCTTGTATAAGACGATTCTGAAGAAGTAGTTCCTAAACACATTGGGGAAGCTCCTTTAGTTGAGTATTCTGATGATAGTACAGAGTCTGACAACGTGTCTGATCCCGCGGAGGAACAATATGATGGAGATTCTGATGATAATAATGATGGCAATGATGGAAATAATGGTGCTGATGCAGAAAACATGTTTGGTGATGTTGCTGATATTTTGGAATTTCCACGAATGAATTTGTCAGCAAATGTTAATGTGGAAGGATTAACCTTGGATGACATGCCCTTGATGTCTTCTCAAGTTAGTGAAGGAATGGGAGGTACAAGGAGAATCGAGGGAGAATTAGTTGAAAATATATGTAAGTCTGTAAGAGAAAATGAAGAAAAAAAGTATGGAGAGTGTGAGAGCTACCCAAACCTACTATACCAGAAGGGCAGCCACATCCACCACCAGATCTCATTTGTTGGGATCAGGTGTTGAAAAAGACGTTACTCGCCCAGTAACGCAATTGCACACCTCAACCAGCCATTCAGCTTCTTCTCAACAAGAAGCTGTCTCATCTTCTCACGGGGCTTTAGCACATACTCTATCCAGATCTCACTTGGAGATTCCGGGTATTGAAACAGAGCGACCTCCTCCCCGGTCCTCGACCTTCTTTCCTGCACATGTTGAGCGTCTAGTGCCTGTTGCTAATATATTTGATTCTTTGAATAGGACACATACGGGAACATCTGATGCGAGTCTTCGTGACCCATCCAGAACACTCAGAGTAGATCCTTTCACAGGACTACAAGGACAAAGTGGAAATCCTACCAGTGCTAACACTATGCCAACACTGAGCGTAGGTCACACAGTTTCTTCAACTGTTGTGCCAACGGCTAACCTAAGTGGTGCCGGTGTTACTTTACCCGTCTTCGTGACAAGGGAAACTCTCAATGGTGCCCTAAAGGCTGTTGAGGAAACATTCATACAGGAGATACAAGGAGTTAAGGCCTTATTGAAAGGCAAAGGGCCAGCAATTGAAGAGCCCGTTGTACGTTCACGACCAGAAATTTACTTGGCTCCGCCTCGTGTATCTCAGCCTCCTTCAGTTCAACAACCTCCAGTTGATCAAAGTATTGATGAGTTAAGAGATCTGTTTTATGCTAAGCTGATGTCCATTATCCCTGAAGATCAACAAAGTAAAACTCTATTATCGCTACTACAAAACTTCCAATCTACACCACCTCCACCCCACCTCCACCTACACCTACACCTTCAGTTACATCCACGGAGTTCCAAACCTTATCCACGGAGTTTAATTCTTTCAAGTCAACAGTTGTACAATCTTTGAATGATATGAAGCATTCCATAGATGAGTTGAAAGCATTACTGAATCAGTGTTGTAAGACGCAAGCCCAGGGTTTGAAACGAAAGCATGATCAGGATCCCGATGATCATGATCATGAGGGGGGGATGAGTAAGAAAAGAAGGGCTGAGTCTGAAAGTTCACAAGGTCAAAAGAAGAATCCGACTGTTGCTGAGATTTCTGATATGTTTGAATCTGGAGCTATGGGTGATGAAAGCGGAAAACAGATCGTATTATATGTTGATCCGAATGTAGAATCGACGGTTGAAAAGCCTGAGGTTAATGAGGTGGAAATAAGGGAAGTGGTAGACAGATTTGTGGAATCTGTTGAATTGATTGAAATCAGTTCTGGTGATGAAGCTGATGAACAGACCAGTGAATATGAAAAGTATTGGAAAGTAAAGGAAGAAGCAGAACCGTTCTTATTGCTTACTTATGAACTTGAGGATCAAGGTGTTGGGTTCTCACAAGAAGAGGTAGACATTTTGACTGAAATTTATGGGCCACAAACTCCAGAAGAAATAACAGTAAGTCCTATACATTCACCCGAACACATCCCAAGTATCTCAATGCCCGTTCAATTTGATGTTACACCAATATCCTTTAACCTAAACCAACCAAATTCAACCCAAACCACCATACCATTATCTGAACCATTTTCTGAAACCATTCCCATTCAATCTGAACCACATTCTTTTCATGATCCATTCTTAAAAGAACCAAAACCTAAATAAACCGAACCTCCATCCACTACACCTTTAGTACCACCTATCATTCCTACTCATGACGAAGTTGGTCCTTCCAATCCGGCTGATCAACCTGGTCCATCATCCTCACGAAACAGAAAATTGTCTGAACTTGAACAGCGTCAAAGAACTTTGTATTTGAGAACACCATTCTTGGAAGATTCTGAAAGAAGATTGTTTGTGCACAGAATCAGAAGTTTGAATCCCTACGCCGTGTTGGGAATTACTGATCAGACAACCGAATACAAGTTCGAGTATATGTACTTTCTGAGAGACAAGTGCCAAAAGAAAAGAGATGTGAGGAGCAAGGAGTTAATTGTGACTATAAAGGAGGTAACTGTCAGATTATACTACAAAATGTGGTATCCAGAGTTTGTTGTTCAGAGGCAGGATTGTAGAGATTACAGATTCACTGAAGCTGATTTTTGTCACCTAACGATGGAAGATTTTGAGTTCATGTATCATCATTTCAGAGATCTTCAGATCAGAAGAGAAAATGTGACTCTTGCATTGAATGCCATCAAAAGGTTTTTGAGAAGACACATCTTGTTCACACAGTGTCATGATTTACAGATGGCCGTGGAAAGTTATCAACCAAGAGTTAATTTGTTAAGGCCTAATCAAGATTTTCCTGGAATAATAAAGATGGCTCTATTTGCTGTGATTGGAGAACCAGAGTTTGGTGTTGTGTTCAGAAGTGGTGCAAATAAGATATTCATTCGGTTTAATGAGTTGGAAAAGTATTTTGATGGTACGCTCAAGCTTGTAAGACTTCAGTTGTTAGAAAAGCTCAAAAGACATGATGCTGAAGGAAAAGTTACTTGGATGTCTTCAAGACCTAGAAGAGTTTTGTCAAGAGCCATTGAAGAGATTGATGAAAGATTGAATTTCAGGATGGCTATGAGAAGAATTGAAACGCATCTTGGGTTTCGAAGAAGAAGAAGACTCTTTCTGCCTTGATAGCTAAGGGGGGGATTGTTAGAGCATTATTGTAGATATCAAGACAGTATTAATATCTTGTACTGTTCTTCTTAGTAGAGGCATGGACATGTCATGGCCCTACTATATAAAGAAGACTCCTTTGTTATTTCCATAACACTTCATTCATATTGTCATTTGTACTCTCAAGTTCAATATATGAATGACACATTTGCTCTCTAGATTTTCTCTCTATATTTGATTGCTAGATCTGGGTTTATCAAGTAGGCAATAAAGGCATGGGAAAGGTTTGAGGTTGTGATGTCTTTATGGCATGGGAACTAAGACCGGGACTTGAGGTGTAATCCAGTAACATCATAAGTGGCCTAACTTTATGTGCCCGTCACTTTCGATGGAACCGGGTCTCCTCCGTCACCGAAAGGTGTTGTTTTTGGGTAGTTACTTTTATCCATATTTTCGGTGACGCTCTTTATTTATATGAAATGTCTTCATGGTTTATTGGCAGAGTTCTATGCCTCGTCCTATTTGGATGTTTTAAATATTGGAGTTTTGTCCACGTTTATATTTCTTGGGATATTTAACGTCCAAGCATGTTTTGAGTGAGTTGGGGTTGGAATTCAATCTGGAAAACGCTTTATACATTTTGGGAACTTTTCCCATAGATTTTGTGTGCATTGGAAAATGAGTCGTTTACATCCTTTCATAAACCCTTTTTGGAAATCATGATTTATGTCGCAAACTTTCATTCTACAAATTATATAAATCATGTTATAAACTCTTGAACTCACTAGGCGTTAGCCTAACCTTTTTATTTGTCGGCATGTGCAACAGGTTCAAGTTGGGAGTAGTTCTAGTGACAGTACGAAAGGTCGAGTGCTAGTAGTGTGCTCGAGAGGTGAATTGGTAGTGAAGTCTTCCGTATTGAGTTTTGGGAATAGCAATTGTACTTGAGTTAAGTAACACCCGATGTGAACTTAGCCTTTGTATTTAAGACTTGAGTTATATGTATTGATGGAGGTATTTCCCGTATTGATTTATAGTGAGAAATCCTATTATTTTGGTTGTATTATATTGAAAATTTTATTTAGTTGCTCTTTCCCAATTCGAGGGTGTTACAAGTTGGTATCCGAGCCTAAGTTTGAGAGAATTAGGTGTTGATTTTGGATACCTAGACTCAAACTAGCGTTCTTTTAAGTAAATGAAAGTGAAATTCACCTTTAGACACTTTAAGATAGGATGTTTTGAGGTCGATGGAGTTGCTAGAAACGAGAATCACATCGAGAGTGGCAAGGATAAGCATGTACGGTGCGTTCATAATGACACCTGGCCAGTGTCATGGTGAACTTACTAGTTACATGTGCATACTTGAACCACTTTAATGCGATGACCGTTGGGGTAGTGAAGAGTTTCTAAGCAAGTAGTCGTTGAAAGAGATTGACGATTTTAGCATTAGTCATTTAGAGTGACAATAAGCATGATAATTGCTTTAAGTGGACCATTTCGGGTCAAGGTTGATGGTTGGAGTAGAACCATAGGCTTGTTGAATCGACCTTATTTCGAGGAGAAATCGTAAGGTTAATCGATGTAAATTCCAATTTTGCCTTAAGATGTTTGAGCATCCGAATGACGGTAGTGTGACCGGAGGGAATTGGAGGAGTATGGTTTGAAACGTTGAGTGCCGACTAAGTTCATGCACACAATTTATTTTTAAGATAAAATTCATCAGTTATTTCTTGTGTTTCAAATCTTCATGTGAATTGTGTGACAAAATCTCGGAAAACGTTTAGCACCCACAAGATTTTAAAATCATGGTTTTGAACATGCATGAAAACTATTTTATTGCGGGGATTGCAAATTTTGTCGGGACTTGCTTTATTTTGTTGAGGTCCAACGCTACTTTCGGATACGGTGATATCCATAATTTAATGTCGTTTAAAGTGTTGGACAAATGACTACGGCTTATGACTTTAATATTGGATCTCCTCCACATATGTTATGGTTTGGACGGAAAGTTATCTTCCATTATGTCTATGTAAAGTTATTTTGGAGAATTTATCTAATGCAAGTTTGTTGATCAATGTTGTTTATATGGTATTATAACAAAAACGAGATTTTTGGAATTTTGACGTTTTAGTCATGATTTTGTATATTGAAATTCGATTTTTGGAAGCGAAAGGTTTGGTGCCATTTGTTGACTTGAGGTCATTGAGTCTCGTTAAGTTTCATGGAGTTTTGGTCTTACGACGTTTTGTGTCGCGTGAGTGCAATTTCATAATGTGCATACTCCATTTATTATGTAGGAATCTATGAGTTATGTTGGGCATTTTGTCCCACTCGGGTTTTATTGAGAAATATTATTTTATGCTATAAGACGATCCAAAAGGGATGAGTTTTGGAACTTTGGTGTCGCATATTTTCCCTTTCAAAGATTTGTGTTAGCACATTTTGTTGCTACTTGTTCAGTATATGGATTGATTTATACGTGGCGTGAGTAATGCATTAAAGGACGTTCTGATAGTATTTCTTAACAATTTTCTTTATGCGCTTTCGGTTAATTGATTATTTTATTATTTCATGCAAATGCATGGTATTGATCTAGGGATATGCATGACTTGGTAACCACGAACCCTCGACACTTTGATAAATGAATCGTGAATGAGAATGTCTTATTAATTTATTGTATAAATGGAGGTCATTTGGTCAAAGTATGTTTTAGTGTTGTGTGAATAATGCATGGTTTACGATACGGTACGTTTTGAAAACACGAATGTGTGAGTCGTTGAACTTCGGTCAATTTTGACTCGATAAACATTTTGGAAAATTGTAAACCTTTTTGGTTTTGGAGAAAATGTATGTTTTGGGTATTTGTAATGAGTAAATTTTAGGCATTGACGTTTTAACGTTTTATTTGGCGAATGAAAAACTTTTGTGTAAATACTCCGTGATGGGGATTTTGAAAGGATATTTGTTTAAACCTAGGGTGCATGAAGTTATTAAAGTTTTTGGAACATTAATGCGCACTGTTTGTACGATTCGAAGTTTGAAGTCGATTTAAAACCTTTTTGGTGTTAACCGTTTACAAACACTTCTTATTCTCCTCAGTTTGAGAGAACGCATAATTGTGTGTGCATTTTGTCAAAGAGGTCTTACTCTTATGTCATTATATGACTAAATGAGAAAATTTTGAAATTTGAATTAATGAAATTTTCTATTTCAAGAGTTTAGTGTGGGCTACCGATTGCATGTAATTTTATTTCCGAAAAACCACTAGGAAAGTGTTACAAGTTTGCATGCATACTCCAATTTGAAATTTGTTCACGATACTTTAGTCGATACCTCCGAATGGTGAAAACGTATTGATTTTGTCTTTAAACTCGGAACCGACACAAATCATTTTATGTTTTGACTAAAGTATATTTATGGAATTGTTTCACCGTTTTGTGAAATAAGCTGACGTGTGCGAATTTTGTTGGTGGATTTTGTTTCATGCTATTTCATGATTTAAAAAGGAAATCTTTGGAATAGGATGGCATTCAAACTCCTTTTGAAGTATGTATAAACCTTTTGGTTGCACATCATTTAAAGTGGGAAATTACCTTACGTGCATGACATAGATCAATCCAGGCTAGGACCGTAGCGGTTCGTTCCAAAGAAGTTATTTATTGTGCTTTTGCATTATTGTTAATGATCTAAATTTCGATGAAATAGTTTTCAATATGATTTTCATATGTGGGACGAGTGTGTCCATTTTTACACAACTACCGAATTGATAGTAGTAGATTTTATGCGTACAATTAGATTGATATGAAAACCTTTATGTTGAAAGTTTCTATAAACGTTTTCGATTGGCATATTTGTTAAATATTTCGCTTGAGAAACCTTGAACTCATAGGAACCCTGGTAAGGTTAAGTGACCCCGGTTAAGAGTAAGCATGTGTAGAACTTCGACGGTGGAAGGTTGTGTATTCCACGCATGATGGTACTGTAGGCCGAATGGTATCGGTTGCAGGGGTGATGTGTTTTGTAACCAGAAAGCTAAACTAGTGGTATCTCATGTTAATGTTGGTGGTAGCCGTTCTTGTCGATAACCTTGTTTTGGGGTCTTGGTCAATTTTCGCAAGAGGGAACCTTATGGACACCATATTGATAACCTTGGTTTTTGTGGAAATGTTCGACGAATGGAACTTGTGTATGGAGTACTGTAGTTGTTTGAATCCTGGTGGTATAGTTAGGTGTCAACTTTGGATTTTGAGGCCATGAACCGTCGATGTATTTGGAGTGTAGTAGTCCAATCTTAAGGGACAATCGTATCGCTTGTGGTGATTTTAAGAAGCTCAGATTGTGACAATCGTATCGCTTGTGGTGATTTTAAGAAGCTCAGCCTTGGTAGCATGGCTTTCCTTGAATGGTAAAAGAATCTGCAGATTAGATGGTTGGTAATTAGGCAGATTCTAGGAGTTGTATAATCTTTGATTCGAGGATGACCGTCGCTTGGTGACTAGAGGTACTCATTAAAGTAAAGAGTTCGGTAGCAGGAACATTTGGATTCGGAGATTTTGTTGGTTTCAGAGTGATCGACGTTGGACTGATTGGGAGTTGGAATATGTCGTTGGGGAAGTATGGAATACCTAAGGTTGGGAGACAACCGAATCCATGCGGTTAGAAATTACTCTAGCAAGTTGAACATACTTTCGGATGTGAGGGTAACGTATATGGGTAGGCCTTGGCTATAAGGAACTAGATTTCGAGGACGAAATCTCTTTAAGGTTGGGAGGAGTGTAACACCCCGGTTTTTGGAAGGTATCGGTCTTTTATGATAAATAAGAAAAATAGGATTTTGGCTTGAATCCTATATATGATGGTCTTTTTGGATGGGGAATTCAAATACGAATCCAATGGGCCTTTCCGGAGCGAAAACGGAGTTATAACGAAGAAGTTATGACCAAAACAGTGATAGGGAAATAAATCAGGAAACAGGGTCATGCGGACGTCCGCGTGATGCATGTGGACGTCCGCAATGCGTGGAAGTCTGCGGGTGCTTCCGCAGAAGCAACAGAATGTTGTCTAGGTGCATGTGGACGTCCGCATACTCCTCGCGGACGTCTGCATCGCGTCTGATGAGCATAAATGCAGGATTTTAGCCCTAAACTTCATTTCCTCATATCTCACTCATTTCACCTCCGTTTTTGGCGATCCAAATTGCCATGGTTTCGATTTTTAGAGCTTTTCAAGGATGAAGTGTTAGTTTTGATATTCATTGGAAGATTCAAGGGTGTTTGGTGGTGGTAAGTCTCTCATTTCTCGCTCTCGAATCTCTTTCTCTTCTTTCCAAATCGTTTCCCCTCTTTCCCTCACAAACCCTATCTGATGTTGGGGCCTTTTTCATGGAGATTAATGTGTTCCTTCTCCATTTTATGCTAATGGTTTCATTTATTGATGCAAGAGAAAGTTTCATCCACAACACTAGAGATTTTTGGGGTTTTCTAGGTTTTCATCAATACTTTCATATGAGTTATAAATGCTCCATTGATGGCTTCCTAGTTTGTATGCTTAACAAATCTTGGTTTGGATGATTTTGGGGAACTTAGGTTAATATTGGGGTTTTGGTCAAAATTGAGATTTTTATATAAGATGTTTGGGGAATGGTTTTAAAGTGGTTGAATATGAATATTCATGGTTGGAAATTTATGGATCTAGGTTTCTGGAAGATTTGGCTTAAGGATTCGTGTTGCATCAAAGGAGCGTACGTTTGGGGAAAATCTAGATTTAGCCTAAATCTAGCAAGGTGAGTTCAAGTTGATTTGTGAAAACGTTGTACATGCCAAAAAGGTATTTTTCCAAGAATTTGTGTGTTTTACTTAAAAATTATCAATGGTTGAGTTATTTGGTAAGTTTGACCCTTTTGAAGTGTTTAACTTTATAAAGTTTGTAAAACACCCATATTTGGGGTTTTTAATATTTTAACGTGTAGTAATCATGAATATGTCTCCAAACGATTTATTGCTCAAATAGAGTTTATTCAATGGTTTTCTTTCATGTTGGGTAATTAGTTTTATAAACCATTTGAGAAAAAGCACATTTTAGTGTCATGAGTCATTTTGAGGATTATAAAATGTATGAGTCCAATTGGGGAAACCCTTTGTTTTTAACCCGTGTAGAGTTTTGGGTTAATGATGATTTTGTGGTACATGTTTACCTAAACGATGTTTAAATGCGTTTTGTATTATAAGGACCGTTATTTATGGGTCTAATGGGTTTTGAGCATTTTGCTCGGTTTTGACTTTAAGGAAGTCTTGGGGACATTTTGTCCGGTTTCGATGGCTCAATGTGGAGTCTTATTTATGATTTGCATTTATTGCAACACGTTGCATATTATTGAACATTATTGATATTTACATGCTTGGGTGTTTTAGTCATTCCGAATAGAGCATGTTTTGTAGACTGTGTTGCATTGGATCCATAGGCACGTAAGTCAGTATTTATTTGATGGTCTATCTCTTTGTGCACGGGGAGTGGACTATTGGAACGCATGGTTATATGCGTTAGGCCGCGGGGCCACTAGCGAGTACGCAATAAGGGACACTGAAGTCCTTGAGGTGTAACTCGTCTAGACTGGATAGGCAATATGGTCCCATAAGTCCTTGAGGTGTAACTCGACGAAGTAGGCAATAAAGGCATGGGAAAGGTTTGAGGTTGTGATGTCTTTATGGCATGGGAACTAAGACCGGGACTTGAGGTGTAATCCAGTAACATCATAAGTGGCCTAACTTTATGTGCCCGTCACTTTCGATGGAATCGGGTTTCCCCTGTCACCGAAAGGTGTTGTTTTTGGGTAGTTAGTTTTATCCATATTTTCGGTGACGCTCTTTATTTATATGAAATGTCTTCATGGTTTATTGGCAGAGTTCTATGCCTCATCCTATTTGGATGTTTTAAATATTGGAGTTTTGTTCACGTTTATATTTCTTGGGATATTTAACGTCCGAGCATGTTTTGAGTGAGTTGGAGTTGGAATTCAATCTGGAAAACGCTTTATACATTTTGGGAACTTTTCCCATAGATTTTATGTGCGTTGGAAAATGAGTCGTTTACATCCTTTCATAAACCCTTTTTGGAAATCATGATTTATGTCGCAAACTTTTCATTCTACAAATTATATAAATCATGTTATAAACTCTTGAACTCACTAGGTGTTAGCCTAACCTTTTTATTTGTCGGCTTGTGCAACAGGTTCAGGTTGGGAGTAGTTCTAGTGACAGTACGAAAGGTCGAGTGCTAGTAGTGTGCTCGAGAGTTGAATTGGTAGTGAAGTCTTCCGCATTGAGTTTTGGGAATAGCAATTGTACTTGAGTTAAGTAACACCCGATGTGAACTTAGCCTTTGTATTTAAGACTTGAGTTATATGTATTGATGGAGGTATTTCTCGTATTGATTTATAGGGTGAAAATCCTATTATTTTGGTTATACTATCGAAAATTTTATTTAGTTGATTTTTCCCAATTCGAGGGTGTTACAAACAATTACAAAAAGAAAAGTTGTTTGGTAAAAAAACACTTGAATTTTTTTATGAACAATTTGGGTTATCTACTCAAGGTCCTTCTAAAAGGGTTTCTAAAAAAGGATTTAGAAAATCTTATAAATATTTTAAAAAGAAAAAGAATTTTGAAAATGAAAACAAAACTAAAAGTTTTTATAAAATATCCAAGAGGCAAACTCCTAAAAAGGTGAAAAAGGTACCTATTTGTTATAAATGTAAAACAGCAGACCACTACGCTAATAAGTGTAAGAAAAAGGTTTTAAGCCTTGATATTGAAAATGATGTAAATGAAAATTTAGTACCTACTCTTAAAGATCTTATTTTAGATTCAGAACAAAAAAATTTAAAAATTTCAGTTATTACTGAAGATGTATCAGAAGATGATACTGATTCAAGTAAATCTCCTGATGAAAATTGCGATGGAAATTGTGATTATTATAAAGCCTTATGTAAGGCTAATGGTCTTTATGGTTTAACTAAAGATGAAAACTTATTTTTAGATTTAATTGATAAAATAACAGATCCAGAGAAATGCTTGAAAAATATCTTGAGTCTCACTCTAATAAGAGTAATATTTCTTTGAAAAAACAACCAGAGGTTTATAATCTTAAAACACTCATTGATAGAGTTAAAAATGAATCGTCTACCTCTAATCAGATGCCTTCAATACAAAATGAAGCTAGTATAGGAGATTTGAGGCATGAGGTAAATACTCTTAAAAAAGAGTTAGTTCTCCTAAAATCAACTATGGAGAGTGATATAAAAGAAGTAAAGACAAGAGTCTCTGCTCTTGAATTAAAACCTGTTATAACAGGAGAAGAGAAGCCAAAAAATAAAAAGGATAAAAATTCTCTTACAAAAGAAGAAATAGCTTCTTTAAATTTTGTTAACATGATAGATAGAGTTATTACTCATAAATAGCATACATAAGTAACTATAGTGGTACATAAAGAATACATATTTTCCACTATAGCTATGATTGATTCAGGTACATATTTAAACTGCATTAATGAAGGATTAGTACCTTCTAGGTATTTTGCAAAAACATCGGAAATTTTAAATGCAGCAAATGGCAATAAGCTTTTAGTAAATTATAAATTACAAAATACTGTTGTTTGCAATAAAGGCTATTGTCTTGAAATGCCATTTATAATGGTAAAAAATATTTCTCATGAGGTTATTTTAGGGAACCCGTTTTTACATATGCTAGCTCCTGCTACTTTTTCCACTAATGGGATTACTAGTTTTATTAATGGCAAGGAGTTACAAT
The DNA here is from genome assembly GCA_033807775.1 of Saussurea involucrata. Lineage (NCBI taxonomy): Eukaryota > Viridiplantae > Streptophyta > Magnoliopsida > Asterales > Asteraceae > Saussurea > Saussurea involucrata. The sequence goes on along the minus strand of CM066315.1, from coordinate 61,335,652 downwards.
TCAAATTTGTGTCACAACCTCGTTTTCATGAAATCGATATATTACAACGATTCATATCAAGAAAAGAAATTTTTTAAACTCTTTATCTAAAGATATTGATTATAAGAAAATTGAACAAAAGGTTTTATTGCCTCATATGGTTAAAAGAATAGAAGAATTACAAGCTCGAATTGAGAAAACTTTATGTTCTGATCTTCCTAATGCCTTTTGGGATAGAAAGAAACATATTGTTTCATTGCCTTGTGAACCTGATTTTAAAGAAAGTCAGATTCCAACGAAGGCTATACCCATTGCAATGGGTCCAGGGCATTTAGAAATTTGCAAAAAAGAAATTAATGAGTTACTACTTAAAGGTCTAATTAGGCCCTCCAAGAGTCCATGGAGCTGTTCTGCTTTTTATGTAGAAAATGTTGTTGAATTTGAACGAGGTGTTCCTAGATTAGTTATTAATTACAAGCCTTTAAATAAGGCATTAAGATGGATTAGATATCCTATCCCTAATAAAAGAGATCTTTTAAATCGACTTTATTCTGCCATAATTATGTCAAAATTTGATTTAAAATCTGGATATTGGCAGATTCAAATCACCGAGAATGATAGGTATAAAACGGCTTTTAATGTGCCATTTGGTCATTATGAGTGGAATGTTATGCCTTTTGGGCTTAAAAATGCCCCATCTGAGTTTCAAAAAATTATGATCGATGTTTTCAATGATTACTCGTCATTTATAATTGTTTATATTGATGATGTTTTGGTTTTTTCAGAATCAATTGATCAACATTTTAAACATTTAGAAATCTATATAAAGATTGTTTTAAAAGCTGGATTTGTAGTTTCAGCTAAAAAGATAAAATTATTTCAAACTAATATTAGATTCCTTGGGCATATGATTAAAGAGGGAACTATCCTTCCTATTGATAGATCAATTATATTTGCTGATAAATTTCCAGATGAAATTAAAGAAAAACCCCAATTGCAGAGATTTTTAGGCAACTTAAATTATATAGCTGATTTCTATAAAGACTTGGATTATGATGCCAAACCTTTATTCGAAAGATTAAGAAAGAATCCTCCATCGTGGGCTGATGAGCACACTCAAGCTGTAAGAAGAATAAAAGGAAGAATTAAAGAAATTCCATGTTTAGCGATAGCTCATCCAGATGCTTTCAAGATTGTTGAAACAGATGCATCTGATATGGGTTATGGAGGTATCCTTAAACAAAGGATAAATAATAAAGAATCTCTAGTTAGATACACTTCAGGGATTTGGAGAGGTCCTAGAGTTAATTACTCTACAATTAAAAAAGAAGTATTATCTATTGTATTATGCATACAAAAATTCCTAGAGTTAACACCCTCAAATTTGGAACGACCAACTAATTTAAAATTTCATAAAATACCCAAAATAAATATAATTACTTCTACAATTCATTCCTCAAAATACCTTGACATTAAAAACATTATAATTCCCCAAATAAAACAACCTAAACGGGTGTCACTTAACACAACACAAGTTGCTAGTCCAACCAAGTGCGAAAGACTTCACTAAACAAATCACCTCTCGTGCACCCTAATATCCCTCGCCACTTCACAATATAGCTAAAGTTACTCTCAACCTGAACCTGTTGCACATGCCGACAAATAAAGAGGGTTAGGCTTACGCCTAGTGAGTTCAAACATTTTATCATGACTATATTAAATCATAAATCGGAAGTTAGTAATTATAGTCATGATTTAAATAAATCTTTTAAATGAAAGTTCGCGACAAAGTCTATCATTTCCAAAAGGTTTCCCAAACGGCATAAATGACTCATTTTCCAACGCACCCAAAATCTAGGAGAAAAGTTCCCAAAATGTATGAAGCGTTTTCTAAAATGAATTCCAAACCCAACTCACTCAAAACGTATTTGGACATAAATAACCCAAGGAATACAAACATGGACAAAACTCCAATATTCCAAAACATCCAATAAGTATGAAGCATAGAACCTTGCCAATAACCATGAATACAGTTCGTATAAATAAAGTACGTCACCGAAGATATGGATAAAAACATATATCCAAAACCACACCTTTCGGTGACGGGGGAGACCCGATTCCATCGAAAGTGACGGGCACACAAAGTTAAGTCACTTAGGATGTTACTGGATTACGCAAGCCCCGGTCCTAGTTCCCATGCCATAAAGACATCACAATCCTCAGACCAAAATAAATTGCCTTTATTGCATACCCCGTAGAGTTACACCTCAAGGACTTACAGGGGGTCCCATTGCATATCCATCCTAGACGAGTTTCACCTCAGGGACTCCAGTGTCCCCTATTGCCTACTCGCTAGTGGCCCCACGGCCTAACGCATATACCCATGCGTTCCCAATAGTACCCGCTGATACCAGCCTTCCGGCACCCCATGACAGACAAAACGCGTCTTGTTGTGTGAAGGGACGAAGTCAACCAACCACACAACCGAATGCACAAAGAGATAGACCATCCAATAAAATTGACTCACGTGCCTATGGATCCAATACAACTCGGTCTACAAAACATGCTCAACCCGAAATGACCGAAGCACCCAACCATGTAAATATAAAAAAATGAACAATAAAATGCATCAAGTTGCAATAAATGCAAACCATAAATAAGACTCCACATTGAGTCATTTAAAACCGGACAAATGTCCCCATGACCATCCCAAAGTCGAAAACCGAGCAAAATGCTCAAATACCTATTAAACCCATAATAGCGGTCATCTTAGCATAGGAATGCATTTCATATCAAATAGGTAGTAAGTACCATAAAATCGTTATTAACCCAAAACTCAACACGGAATTAAACATAAAGGGTTTTCCCAAAGAACTCATACCCTTAACATTCTCAAAATGACCCATAACACTAAAAGTGTATTTTCTCAAATGGTTTATAAAATCATTTACACAAGTATGATTAAACCATCAATTAAAACTCATTTTGAGCAATTAATCTTTTAAAGACGATTCATGGTTTCTAACCATCCAAATGTTCAAAAGTCCCAAATATGGGTATTATACACATTTATGAAGATAAACACTTCAAAAGAGTTAAACTATCCAAATAACTCAACCATATACATTTTCAAGTAAAACACACACATATTTGTAAAATACTCATTTTGGCATGTACAAAGTTTTCACAAAGTAACTTGAACTCACCTTGCTAGATTTAAGCTAAATCTAGAGCTTCTCCAACGTAAGCTCCTTTGATGAAGTTTGCATCCTCAAGCCAAAACTTCCAAAAACCTCCACCATCAAGTGAATCCACCAACCAAATACTTCTATTGTTACCAAAGTGAACCTCAATCTTCATTTCATCTAAAGAAAGGAAAAGGTTTAGGTGAGGGTTGGGTAAAACCCTAGAAAGTGTAGAAATTTTACCAAAACGAAAGTGAGAAGAAGGGTTCTAACATCCATCCATAATTCCTTGTTAAAATTGAAAGAGAAGCTTTGGTTTGCAAGATTTATGGCTTCAAGAGCTCCAAAAATGATTTAGAGGGTTAGGGTTCGGTTTGGGAGAGTAAGGGATGAAATGGGAGAAGTGGGGAGTGAAATAGGGCTGAAAATCGCATTTTTAAGGGTCCTGGTACCTCGGGCGATAGTGACATGCGATAGTGACAGTGTCACAATCGCTGGGCACAATAGCACGGATTGTACCGAGAGTTTTGGCTTTCGGCGATTGTGACATGCGATAGTGACAGTGTCACAATCGCCGGTCACTATAGCTCAACGCGTACCGAAACTTGTTTTGGTCATAACTTCTTCGTTTTAGCTCCGTTTTTGCTCCGGAAAGAACCGTCGGACTCGTAATTGAATTCTCCATCCAACAAGACCATAAAATCTAGGATTTAACCCAGAATCCTATTTTTCATATTTTTCTTAAAGGATCGATTCCACACTGATTCGAAATTGTACTTATCCAAAAATTACGGGTGCCACCCCATTGTCATAATTACATGGCACATTCGTTGGGACGACCAACCACTATGTAATGCCGTTGCTATTGTGACATATGTCATAATCACCTGGCACTATAGCCGAGACTACCATACCTTTAGTATCATTGGTGCTATTGTGACAGATGTCACAACTGCATGGCACTATGGCCATATTCCAAAAATCAGGGTGTTACAATCCTCCCAACCTTAAAAGAGATTTCGTCCTCGAAATCTAGCTCCCATGAAACCAAAGGTTACTCCTCCCAACGCTTTTCATGTTCCCTCGGATTCCAACTGAAATTCGAATTTCCCTTCTTGAAAGCACTGTTATGACAAACCTCCATGGCTCCATGTATATACTCACATTGAATGTCCCCTCAAGAACATTACACTTATATCCGAGTAAATACTTAACTTGTGAGATTAGATTCTAACAACAAGACCTCAGTTGCCTCCCAACCTTAGGTGATCCATACTTCCCAAACGACAGATCCCGACTTCCAGTCGGTCCAGAATCTACACACTTATAAACTATTTCTCCAGTTATCCCAAAATACGATCGCCACTGAAACAACAACAAATTCTCAAGTTCAATAGTTCCCAATATTGAACTGTCGCCTAGCTCTAACGGTTACTATCAGACTCCAAAACAGACGGTTGACATTGATGCATCGATTATACAACTCTAAGAATACCCAAGCACCAAGCATCCAATTGACGACTTCCTACTATCCACGGAAAGTCATTCAACTATATCCACCTATTAAAACCGGAACTTCTTAAAACTACCATCAATAATACAATTATCTCTTATGCAAAACTAACCAAATTCCATATCAAGATAATGAACGATTTACCACAATCATTAACAGAAGATATCATAAGCCTCACTCTTTAGTTACAAAAATACATCGACCATGCAAACGATACTACACGACTTACCGTACCATCACGCGTAGAAATACTTAACCTTCCACATCCAAGGTCCTATACATCATCACCTTTAACCAGGATTGCTTACCCTTCTCAAGCCTAATGAGTTTAAGGTTTCTTAAGTGAAATATTTAACAAATATGCCAATCGAAAACGTTTATAGAAATTTTCAACATAACGGTTTTCATATCAATCTAATTGTACGCACAAAAGCTACTACTATCAGTTTGGTAGTTACGTAAAAACGGACACGCTCGTCCCACATATGAAAATCATGTTGAAAATTATTTCATTGCAGTTTAGTTTACCCACAAAACGCAAAAGCATAATAAACAATTTCTTTAAAATGAACCGCCACGGTTCTAGTATGGATTGACTCACGACATGCACGTAAAGTAACTGTCCACTTTAAACAGGGTGCAACAAAAGGTGTGCACGTATTTCAAAAGAAGTCCCAAACGACATTTGGTTCATAATTTCCTTTTTAACCATAAGATGGCATGGAACAAGGTTTACCAACAAAATTTTGCGCGCGTCAGTTTATTATACAAAACGATGAAACGGTTTACAAATACGCCTTAGCCAAAACACGAAATATCTTGTGCAAGTTCTATATTTAAGACAAAACAATACGTTTCCATCACTTGAAAATATCGACTAATGACAACATAAAACCTCAAATCGGGGTGGGCACGCAAGCTTGTAACACTTCTATTAAAATTTCCTTGAAACGAAATAACATGCATAAAATGGTTCGCGACCAATTTCAAAGAGGAAACTCTTTAAATCAATTCCCCAAAATTTCTCATCCGGTACTATAATGACATTTTGAGTAAAGCGTTCATAGCAAAACTTGCACACAACAATGCGTTTTTTCCAAAACATACGAGGAAATAAGTGCTAATAATATATTGACACCAAAAAGGGTTCAAACCTATTTTCAAATCTCAAATTGCACCAACGGTGCGCATCAATGTTCAAACATAAGAATTCCACGCACCATAGTTTTATACAAACCATTTTTCTAAAATCTTTATCACGAAGCACTTTCCTCAAAATTTCATACTTGGAACATAAAACGTCAAAACATCATTGCTTAAATATATTTGTCAAAAATACTCAAAATGCACATTTCCTCCAAAACCAAAAAGGCTTTCAAATTTCCAAAATATTCGGCAAATCTAAATTGACTAATGTCAATGACTCATACATTCGTGTTTTTCAAATATCCCATATCATAAACCATTCGTGATCCCCCACACCAATAAAGCATGCCTTGACCAATTGGCCATTCATTTAAACGGGGAGTTAATAAAATAATTTCACTCACGATTCGTTTAACAAAGTGTCGAAAAACAATGGTTACCAAGCTATGCATACCCCTAAGTCGATATAACACATTTACACGAAAATGATAATAAAACATTTAACTGGCCGAAAGCGCACCAAACAAGTCATTATGAAATGTCAACAAAATGTTCCTTCATGCATCACTTAAGCCACGTATAAATCAATCCATACACTGAACTATATGCAACGAAATACTTAGTAACACCAACCTTTTGAAAGAAAAGTTACGTGACATTAGAGTTCCAAACTCATCTCTTTTTAGTCGTCTTATGGTATAAAATTAACTTTTCTCAACAAGACTCGAGTGGGACAAAATACCCACATAACTTATAACTTTTCACATAAGTAAATAAAGTATGCATATAGTAAAATTGTACCCACACGACACAAAACGTCGTACAATAAAACTTCATGAACTTAAATGGACTCAATGACCTCAAGTCAATAAAACGGCACTAAACATCATGCTTCCAAAGCCAAATCATTATAAGCAAAATCATAAATGCGACGCCAAAATCCCAAAAATCCTCTTCTAGGGTAATATCATATAAACAACATTGTTTAACAACTCACATTAGACAAATTCTCAAAATAACTTTACGTAGACATAGTGGAAAATAACTTTCCGTCCAAACTTTAACATATGTGGAGGAGATCCAATGTTAAAGTCACAAGCCGTAGTTATTGCCCAACATCTTAAACATCATAAAATATGATTATCATTATATCCAAAACAAATGTTGAACAATAATGGAATAAGGCAAAACAAATCCTGACGGAGTTTGCGACTCTCGCAATAAAATGGTTTCATGCACGTTAAAACCATGATTCAAAATCTTGTGGGTGTGCCAAACATTTCCCAAAATTCATAATACAATCCATATAAGGATTGGAAACACAAGAAATAGTTGATGAAATTTATTTTTCAAAATAAACTTTGTGCATGACTTAGTCGGCATTCAACATCTCAACTCATACCCTTCCAAATCTCTGCGGTCCACTATTGTCATCCGGATGCTTTAACCTCTTAAGGCAAGTTGGGAATTACATCAATTAACTTTACGGTTTTTCCTCAAATCAAAGTCGGCTCAATAAGCCTATGGTTCTAGTCCAACCATCAATCTTGACCCGAAACGGTCTACTTAAAGCAAACATCATGCTTATCGTCACTCCACATGACTAATACTATAATCGTTCATCTATTCCAACAACTACTAGTTTAGAACCTCCTTTACTACCCCAACGATCATCACATTAAAGTAATTCAAGTATGCACATTTACTAGTAGGTTCACCATGACACTGGCCAGGTGTCACTATGAACGCACCGTACATGGTTATCCTTGTTACCCTCGACGTGATTCTCGTTTCTAACAACATCCATCAACTTCAAAACGTCCTATCTTAAAGTGACTAATGGTGAATTTCACTCTCTTTTACTTAAACAAACGCTAGTTTGAGTCTAGGTATCCAAAATCAACACCTAAATCTCTCAAACTTATGCTCTGATACCAACTTGTAACACCCTCAAACTTGGAACGACCAACTAATTTAAAATTTCATAAAATACCCAAAATAAATATAATTACTTCTACAATTCATTCCTCAAAATACCTTGACATTAAAAACATTATAATTCCCCAAATAAAACAACCTAAACGGGTGTCACTTAACACAACACAAGTTGCTAGTCCAACCAAGTGCGAAAGACTTCACTAAACAAATCACCTCTCGTGCACCCTAATATCCCTCGCCACTTCACAATATAGCTAAAGTTACTCCCAACCTGAACCTGTTGCACATGCCGACAAATAAAGAGGGTTAGGCTTACGCCTAGTGAGTTCAAACATTTTATCATGACTATATTAAATCATAAATCGGAAGTTAGTAATTATAGTCATGATTTAAATAAATCTTTTAAATGAAAGTTCGCGACAAAGTCTATCATTTCCAAAAGGTTTCCCAAACGGCATAAATGACTCATTTTCCAACGCACCCAAAATCTAGGAGAAAAGTTCCCAAAATGTATGAAGCGTTTTCTAAAATGAATTCCAAACCCAACTCACTCAAAACGTATTTGGACATAAATAACCCAAGGAATACAAACATGGACAAAACTCCAATATTCCAAAACATCCAATAAGTATGAAGCATAGAACCTTGCCAATAACCATGAATACAGTTCGTATAAATAAAGTACGTCACCGAAGATATGGATAAAAACATATATCCAAAACCACACCTTTCGGTGACGGGGGAGACCCGATTCCATCGAAGGTGACGGGCACACAAAGTTAAGTCACTTAGGATGTTACTGGATTACGCAAGCCCCGGTCCTAGTTCCCATGCCATAAAGACATCACAATCCTCAGACCAAAATAAATTGCCTTTATTGCATACCCCGTAGAGTTACACCTCAAGGACTTACAGGGGGTCCCATTGCATATCCATCCTAGACGAGTTTCACCTCAGGGACTCCAGTGTCCCCTATTGCCTACTCGCTAGTGGCCCCACGACCTAACGCATATACCCATGCGTTCCCAATAGTACCCGCTGATACCAGCCTTCCGGCACCCCATGACAGACAAAACGCGTCTTGTTGTGTGAAGGGACGAAGTCAACCAACCACACAACCGAATGCACAAAGAGATAGACCATCCAATAAAATTGACTCACGTGCCTATGGATCCAATACAACTCGGTCTACAAAACATGCTCAACCCGAAATGACCGAAGCACCCAACCATGTAAATATAAAAAAAATGAACAATAAAATGCATCAAGTTGCAATAAATGCAAACCATAAATAAGACTCCACATTGAGTCATTTAAAACCGGACAAATGTCCCCATGACCATCCCAAAGTCGAAAACCGAGCAAAATGCTCAAATACCTATTAAACCCATAATAGCGGTCATCTTAGCATAGGAATGCATTTCATATCAAATAGGTAGTAAGTACCATAAAATCGTTATTAACCCAAAACTCAACACGGAATTAAACATAAAGGGTTTTCCCAAAGAACTCATACCCTTAACATTCTCAAAATGACCCATAACACTGAAAGTGTATTTTCTCAAATGGTTTATAAAATCATTTACACAAGTATGATTAAACCATCAATTAAAACTCATTTTGAGCAATTAATCTTTTAAAGACGATTCATGGTTTCTAACCATCCAAATGTTCAAAAGTCCCAAATATGGGTATTATACACATTTATGAAGATAAACACTTCAAAAGAGTTAAACTATCCAAATAACTCAACCATATACATTTTCAAGTAAAACACACACATATTTGTAAAATACTCATTTTGGCATGTACAAAGTTTTCACAAAGTAACTTGAACTCACCTTGCTAGATTTAAGCTAAATCTAGAGCTTCTCCAACGTAAGCTCCTTTGATGAAGTTTGCATCCTCAAGCCAAAACTTCCAAAAACCTCCACCATCAAGTGAATCCACCAACCAAATACTTCTATTGTTACCAAAGTGAACCTCAATCTTCATTTCATCTAAAGAAAGGAAAAGGTTTAGGTGAGGGTTGGGTAAAACCCTAGAAAGTGTAGAAATTTTACCAAAACGAAAGTGAGAAGAAGGGTTCTAACATCCATCCATAATTCCTTGTTAAAATTGAAAGAGAAGCTTTGGTTTGCAAGATTTATGGCTTCAAGAGCTCCAAAAATGATTTAGAGGGTTAGGGTTCGGTTTGGGAGAGTAAGGGATGAAATGGGAGAAGTGGGGAGTGAAATAGGGCTGAAAATCGCATTTTTAAGGGTCCTGGTACCTCGGGCGATAGTGACATGCGATAGTGACAGTGTCACAATCGCTGGGCACAATAGCACGGATTGTACCGAGAGTTTTGGCTTTCGGCGATTGTGACATGCGATAGTGACAGTGTCACAATCGCCGGTCACTATAGCTCAACGCGTACCGAAACTTGTTTTGGTCATAACTTCTTCGTTTTAGCTCCGTTTTTGCTCCGGAAAGAACCGTCGGACTCGTAATTGAATTCTCCATCCAACAAGACCATAAAATCTAGGATTTAACCCAGAATCCTATTTTTCATATTTTTCTTAAAGGATCGATTCCACACTGATTCGAAATTGTACTTATCCAAAAATTACGGGTGCCACCCCATTGTCATAATTACATGGCACATTCGTTGGGACGACCAACCACTATGTAATGCCGTTGCTATTGTGACATATGTCATAATCACCTGGCACTATAGCCGAGACTACCATACCTTTAGTATCATTGGTGCTATTGTGACAGATGTCACAACTGCATGGCACTATGGCCATACTCCAAAAATCAGGGTGTTACAATATTCCTCATTTAGGAAGAAGAATTTCAATAAAATGGTGGGATAAATATCAGTTCTTTCAAGATGGATCAGTATTCTCCACTAAAGGGATTATTAGTCTCGAGCCTCCAAAGATGTCAGAAGCAAGTTCATTGAATTATGGAAAACCAAAAGACATTCTGGAAACTCTTATAGAGTTAAAATCAAAGGGCACTTCCAAGAAGGAGTTAGAAGAAATGCTTAAAACCATTTTTAAAAATGAAGACACTCCAAAGAATCCTCCTCTAATGATTCAAGGGAACAACTCAAGAGAGGGAGAAGAAGACGACATTATGCAGGATGCTCAAGATCAAGATACTGAAGAGTTGTTGGACGAATAATTGGCGTTATCATATACGTCATCCTCTATTATTGAAGAATCCTTGACGTCATCTTCGATTATTGGATTTCTTTGTCCGACCACCATTATTTAGTTAAAAAGACCCACTGTTGACTCTTGTACCAATCTTGACGACAACACATATATGAAGCAACGCAAAGCACTAATCCACAACTAATCCACGCCGCTACAAATCGATATTGCCATTATTTTTTGATTTGTTAGTTTTCTATTCATATGTTTTCAATGAATAAAATCACATGTGATATTTTTATTATATTCACTTTTGTGTTTAATATTGTTGGTAATCACATGTGATATTCAAGTATATTACATGTGATTGTTATTTTTTTTGTTGATCACAAGTGATATAATTACGTGATTTTTTTTTGTTAACCACAAGTGATATTATGTGATTGTTGTTTATTTTATTGATAATCACAAGTGATATTCTATAACAGATTTTGGTTTTTTATATTGTCAATCATATGTGATACCAACAATTTATTCTTGTGTTTCACCCCATAGCATATCATAGGTGATACTAATAATTTATTCTTGTGCTTCACCCTATAACATATCATATGTGATTCAAAGTATGAAAAAGAACAATGATTTAAAACTGTTCAAAAGAAGCAATATAAAAAGAATCACATGTGATATGTATAAGATCACACATGATTTAAAACGTGGAATCAAAAAATCGTGATAAAAATCAGTAGAAAAAATAAAAGCATGAGGAAATGGTGAAATTTTGAGATGAAAAAAAATTTAAGTTATAAAAGCAGGTAGATTGTAGTAGTTCATACGCAATTATAGGATAAATAATCATGATGAATTGATTTAGTTAATTAAATAATCTTATAAATATAAACCCCACCCCACCCCATGTCCCCATGTCTTTCGCCCCATCAGTTATAGTAAAAACAATTCCAAGTTTACCCCTATAATATATTGCCCATGTATAGAATGGGTTTATTGTTTTAATTAATTACATAATATGTCATTACATTTTTTAACCATTGATTTTTTCTAATTAGGGGCTGAGATTTATCCCTTTATTCTTTTAAACATGTCATATTCTCGTTTGAACCCACCTCTCTCTCTTTCTCTCTCTCTCTCTCTCTCTCTCTCTCTCTCTCTCTCTATATATATATATATATATATATATATATATGGTTGCAGGGCGTACCATACCCCATGGTCGTGTCGAGACAATCTAAGATAGAGCTAGTCGAGAATGGGAATTTGTTGCCCCACGCAGAGATCATAGCTCTGATTTCTTTGTTGGTTGAGCAATGAATAAAAAGACGGTCTTCCGATGTAATAGCCTGGGTAAGTTAGTTATTTATTTATCTTTATTTTAGGGTGAGTTGGATCGATTTATAAGTTCAAGGGTGCAATTGTCGTTTTAGTAAAGTTTGAACCCTCATTCGCAATTTTTGGTTTACTATATAAACCACCACATCCTCTTTGTAAGTCAATAGGCGGTTCATTCAGTGTGTTTGTGTGTGTTTTGAATCGAGAGAAAGCAGAAGAAGAGTTCGTTCGATTAGGGTTGCGGAGAATTCTCATTTGAATCGTTTTTGAGATAATTGTCTTTTAGAATTATGTTTGTATCTAGTAGTAATTGATTTCTATCGGTTTAGAATTCGTAAATTTTGATTATCAAATAGTCGGTGTCGATTCTGGGTTGGATTTCAAGTTGTCCGGATTGTTCACTTTTCCGGATGTTGCACGAAGTCCGGATATATGTATCCGGATTCCTCGTGTTTTCGGATAGTTCCGGATTTGGAATTCAGATGAGTTTCCTGGATAGTTCCTGATTAGGATTTCGGATAGGGTTTTCCGGATGTGGTTTCCGGATATGGTATCCGGATAATTGGGTCCCGGATTTAGGTTTTCCGGATGAAATGTCTGGGGGTGTTTTCCGGATAAGTTTTCCGGATCACATATCCGGAAGCTTTCTGACTTTTTTCAGTTCTAAGTCGTCGAAGAGGGACATTTGTGGATAAGGGTATGATAGGTTTATTTAGAATTCTTAGCCTGCTAGAGAGTCTTATGTGTTTAACTGGTAAATGGATATTTGTATTTAATTTATTTCAGATTCTTTGACTTTTGGTGAGAGATCGAATCATCGGTTTATTTGAGAAAAACATGGAAGTATTTTGATAGCAATCAGGTGACTTTTACTTTAAACATTTTCAAACTGGAATACATTTATACGGGATAATTATGTGGTAGGTAGTGTGATGACGTGCTTATGATTGAAATATGATATATTGAGATATATGTTATATTTATATGAGCATTACACTACACGAGTGCACCTTGGCCGGACTTAGGGCCGACGGAGTATTGGTTGTACGGAGGGGCAATGGAGTTGGCTGTATGTTAGTGCATCAGAGTAAATTGATTAGTTGGTTTAGCGCAACCAACTAATATGGCCATGTGAAGGAGTTGTACACAGTGCACGCGAGTCATGTTTGGTATTTAAATACTTGTTGTATATCTGTGTTTTATAAAAGGTAATACTAAACTGACAGGGATTATCTCACTAGACCATTTGGTCTAACCTTCATTTTGTTTTCAAAAGTATGTATTCCAGGTCGAGGAAGCGAGTAAGAGAAAAAGAAAGGTTTTGAAGTTTCTCATGAAGCGTTTTTGTATCAGTAGTTGTTGGATGTAATGTAAATTATATACAAGGAAAGTTAGTACTTAATATGTATTGTATAGTTTTGGGACTAAGGGACCGTATGTGTTATAAAATGTATCTTTTGTTGTATATGTTTGGTCTGTAATGTATGTTATATGGTGCATGTTTGTGTCGGGTCGTTACATCCGATTATGCCGTTGAGTGACAAAGAGGGCACGAGTCAAAGTTGAGCCCGATACCTCTCCTGATCAGATTCCCTCCACATCAATAAGTTGACTTTACCAAGTACTAAGCGATTCCAATTCGTGATATGGGTCAGAATGGTCAGGTACGAGTCGTTGGTTGTTTTCGTAAGCGAGGAAACGGAAAATCTGTCATCATTGTCTATCTTTTGGCTCCAAGACCTGTTTTGAAAATTAAAATAGAATAGCACATGTAACATAATATTTTAAGCGGATGTCTCTTTATCTAACTTCCAAATGGTGCCCCAAGAACCACCCGAATACCCCTTCCCACCCTCTCAAGATGAGACCCCTGTAGAGCCTCGGAATCGGCCCAAGCGAAGATCGGCACTCGCACGCTAATGCTATCTAACTAAGATTTCCAGTCTTAAGCTAATCAGTATGTGTAACACGGGTACGTAGACGCACAAGAGAGGTTTTCCATAAGACCGAAAAGGGAAGAGTAAACCTCATGCCATAACCCTCATTATCGGATCTAAAACGCCACCACCACTTCTCGAGAAGAGAAAAGTTAAGCGTCCTGACGCTCCTAGTGCCAAGCATGCCGTCATTTTTACTATTAACAATTGAATTCCATGCTACCCTGAAGATTTTAGATCTGTCTGCGTCCCTTCCCCAGAAGAATCTCGTCCGGATGCTTTCAAGAATTTTGATCACCCTTTTAGGAGATTTGTAAAGTGAGAACGGATATTACCCGAGACTTCCGAGAACCGACTTACAAATACTTAGTCTTCCCCCAAACGAGAGATTTTTTGGCTATCCAACTTGAAAGTATTCATTGGAAGTTGTTGATGAGAGGGAGCGAGCTTTCGACCATTGAAATTTTTTCTCCCACCGGCATACCAAGGTAAGAAAACGGGAAAGACCTGTCTTTGTAGTCCATTCTTCTAGACATGGTCGCTACCTCTTCCGAATTTAACTCCATTACCCCTTACTTTGGTTTTATGAAAGTTTACCATTAGACAAGATGCTAGATGAAAACACATTAATATTCTAACCAGATTCAGATTATTAGATCTCAACTAGTCCCAAAGAAAAATAACATCATCAGCATATTGAAAGATAGAGATAATAGGGCCATTGTTAGGAAGAGAAACACCCTAGAACAACCCCTTATGGACAACCTCGTCAATTGCCAGTTTCAATCCCTCAACAGCCAAGATAAACAGAAAAAGGGCCATGGGGTGACCTTGTCTCACTCTTTTTTCCATAAAAAATTCTTTCGTTGGTGACCCGTTGACAAGCACCTAGACTTTAGCAGTGATAAGCAACCATGCACCCATGACCTCCACTTGTCATTGAACCTCATTTGAGCCATTATGTCATCCAAATAGCCCCAATTAAGAGAATCAAAAGTTTTTTAAAGTTCACTTTAACGATCATAGTCCTTGTATTCCTCTTTTTGGACCTGTTAATGACTTCATTGACCATAAAAGGGCCATCAAGAATGTTCTGTCCCTTGAGGAATGTTGATTGCTCCTTACTGATCACGAAATTCAACACCGCTATGAATCTTTCAACAAGGACTTTTGAGACAATTTTGCTAATACTCCCACTAAGATTAATCGGTCGATAGTCTGAAAGAGAGATCATGTCTTTAATCATTGGAATAAGTTAGATAAACAAAGAGTTACTTGTAACGACCAAACCCAAACATACATCATATAATACAATTTACATGCCAAATATATACAACAAAAGATACATATTATACCACATACGATCCCTTGGTCTCAAAACTATACATTACATATATCAGTACAAACTTTTCGCTAGTATATTACAATACAATCCATACAAAATGATTCAGGGAAAACTTCTAAATCACAAACAGCCTTCAAAAGCACGTTACACTTTGTCCTATCCTTTAAACGGTCCTTGACTTGGAATACATATTTTGAAAACAAAATGAGGGTTAGACCAATTGGTCTAAATGAGAAAATCCCTGTCACTTTAGTAATCATTTTGTAAAACACGGATATACAACAAGTATATGAATACCAAGCATGACTCGTGTGCACTGTGCACAACTCGTTCACATGGCCATATTAGTTGGTTCCGCTAAACCAACTAATCAATTTACTCTACTGCACTAACATACAGCCAACTCTGCTGCCCCTCTGTACAACCAATATTCCGCCGACCCTAAGTCCGACCAAGGTGCACTCGTGTAGTGTAACGCTCATATAAATATAACATATATCTCAATATATCATATTTCAATCATAAGCACATCATCACACTACCTACCACATTCTTATTCAATATAAATGTATTCCGGTTTAAAAATGGTTAAAGTAAAACTCACCTGATTGCTATCAAAATACTTCAAAGCTTCTCTCAAATAAACCGATGATTCGATCTCTCACCAAAAGTCACAGAATCTGAAATAAATTGAATACCAATATCTATTTATCAATCAAACACATAAGACTCTCTATCAGTGTAAGAATTCTAAATAAACCTATTATACTCTTATCCACAAATGTCCCTTTTCGGCGACTTAGCACGTGGGTCCGCTAAGTCAGAAAAACAATCCGGAAACTTATCCGGATAACACATTCGGACACTTCATCCGGAAAAACCAAATTCGGAACCCATATATTCGGATACCATATCCGGAAAACAATCCAGAATTCATTCCGGAAACCATATCCGGAAAACCTTATATGGAATCCTAATCCGGAACTATCCGGGAAACCCAATTCCGGAAAACTTTCCCGGAAGCCGCACCGGCACAATTCCCATCCGAAAATCCTATCCGGATAACTCTATCCGGAAACTGATCCGGACACTACTAACATCCGGGAAAAATTAAGAAATCTGGGTCGAGAAGCATCCGGAAACTAGGAGGAATCCGGACGATTCGTTCGAACCCAGAATCGATCAAACCCAAATAGGAATCAAAATTAACAAATTCTAAACCGATAGAAATTTAGTACTAACTACTAGAAACATAATTTGAAAAGAAACATACCTCAATTTCGACTCAAATAGAAATTCTTCTCGGCCCTAATCGAACCGACACTTCTTTCTCTTTGTTTCTTACTTTCTCTTCGACTCAGTACACACACACACACACACACACCGAATGAACCGACTTAATGAAATCAGAAAGAGGTGTCAACTTCTTATATAAGAATGAGAAATTGCCATTAAGGGTTTCTAACTAATGAAATTGACACTAAAACCCTTAAACTTACAAAACTAACTCAAACTTACCCTAAACTAATAAACATAAAATAATTAAATAAACAACCACTTACCCGGTCATTACATTACTCCGCGGATTGATCATGCCATGCTCTTCAAAGAAATTCACCGCTTTGTAAATGTACCCTCCAATAGTAGTTCATAATTTTTTAATGAAGGCAAAAGTGAAACCATCCGGTCCCGGGGCTTTCTCGTTAGCGCAACTCCACACAACATGTTTGACCTCCTCAAAGGAAACGGGAGACTCAAGATTGACTTTTTGTTCATTGGAAAGAGTCCAAAACCTGCCACTTTTATATTTCGGTCTAAAGCAAATAGTCTCAGAGAACTTTGCTTTAAAGAAAGAAAAAATCTCATCCTTAACCATCCTTGGTTTGCTGGTCCAGATATCGTTAACGTTAAGCCTATGGATCCTCGAACGCCTAATATTGCTCCTAACCAACCCGTAGAAGAAGCGGGTATTTTCGTGTCCTTCCAAAACCCACTTAGATTTGGGTTTTTGTTTTACATCAAGCAATTTTTGAGACTCAAGCTCTCAAAGTTTAAGAATTTCAACCCCACCAAATGTAAAGCATGCGTGTGAATTTCATTTGTATTATGTAATTGACAAAAACAAACAAACTTTGATAGAAATTCTGATAACCAAAAGTACCTTAAAGCTTTAAGAACCCAAGTAAAATGTTTGCAAGGGTTTTTGGTGGAGGGGGTTCCTCAACTTCCCCAAGTTGCTGAAATAGTCCCTTCAAGTCTAACTCTTGTTGTAGAAGAAGAGTTCAAATCGGATCTTACAGTGTGGAGAGAGAAAGGAGATTTAAAAAGGCTGGGATTACTCTCCCAAAAGAAACGCCAAAACGCCATTGGGAACAGCTTTCCTGGCAACATTCTAAAAGACAAATAGAGTTTGGAACATATGCCTAGTTTGTCATTTGCAATATGATGAAGCCCTTGTTTGCAAACAACCATTTTTTAATCTGTTTTGTGCTGTGTGCCTACTAGATTCCAAATCAGTGGGGTTCATTCATTGCCCCTATATAAACGGCCTTGGCTTTTCTTTTATCATACCTCCCAACTTATACTACTAGCTCTAGAAAGAAGATTATGCAAGTTTAATACATATTGCATGATCAAAGAGCAATCATCCATGCCTTCTTTGCAGATAGAGGACCAACTGACCCCACTGGTTTTCAATGCTTCGATCCTACAGCATGAAACCAGCATACCCCAACAGTTTATATGGCCCGATCATGAGAAACCCAACTCACAAAAACCCAAGGAACTACCGGTTCCTTTGGTGGACCTAAGTGGCTTCCTTTCTGGACGCCCTACGGCAGCCAAGGATGCCTCTAGGCTCGTTGGTGACGCTTGCATGAAACATGGTTTCTTTCTAGTGATCAACCATGGAGTCAATACAGATCTCATAGAAGATGCTCATAGGTACATGGACTTGTTCTTTGGGCTTCCACTTTCGGAGAAACAAAGAGCTCAAAGAAAAGTAGGGGAGAGTTGTGGATATGCTAGTAGTTTCACCGGACGATTCTCCTCTAAACTACCATGGAAAGAAACACTCTCTTTTCAATTCTCGGGTGAGGAAAACTCATCCAAAATAGTGAAGGACTACTTTGAGAACACAATGGGAAAAGAATTTGCTAGACTCGGGTATGTAATATTAATATTAAAAATTGTCTTTTTCTGATAAGCTTTTCAAACTTTTTCTTGGAAGGGTGTCCTAGGCTATGCCTAGACTAATCCCTTGGTAAATTATGACCGTAAGACATCAGCCCTGATTGTTTTAGACTAAATCGAGTTTTCTTGTTGTGACTATTATAGGAAAGTTTACCAAGAATATTGCAATGCCATGAGTAAACTTTCACTTGGGATCATGGAGTTATTAGGGTTGAGCCTGGGTGTGGGCCAAGCTCACTTCAAGGAATTCTTCGAAGAAAATGATTCGATAATGAGGCTAAACTACTACCCACGATGCCAAACACCAAACCTCACCTTAGGGACCGGCCCTCATTGTGATCCGACATCCTTAACAATTCTTTACCAAGATTCAGTTGGTGGGCTAGAAGTGTTTGTAGAAAACGAGTGGCGTTCCATTGCTCCGAAATTAAATGCTTTCGTCATCAACATCGGTGACACATTCATGGTAACCTTTTTAATTTCTCTAAATTAATTCAACTCCAAGACAAGGTTCTTGTGTCATAGTTTTTTTTTTAACATTTGATTTGTCTCATTCAGGCACTTTCAAATGGAAGATACAAGAGTTGCTTACATCGAGCTGTGGTTAACAACAGAATTCATAGGAAATCACTTGCTTTCTTTCTATGTCCAAAGAAAGATAAGGTGGTGAGCCCACCAGATGAACTGGTGGACGAAAAGAACCCCAGAATATATCCAGATTTTACATGGTCTACCTTTCTTGAGTTCACTCAAAAACATTACAGAGCCGACATGAATACCCTCCGAGCTTTCTCCAAATGGATTCAACAGAAGAACAGCTGAATTTTCAACATCAATATCATCGATATGATCATCTCTTACATCTCTCTTTCACATGAAACCAGAAAAAATAATTAGATTCTCAAGTCAAAACTTTCTGACAACTCGTTCTAATTAATTACCATGCTACATGAATCAACGGACAACAAAAACTCCGTTCCTGAGAGAACTAATGCAAGAATGGTGGATGCTTGAAATCAAAAGTTTGGTCAGTTACTGCATTCCTTTGGCAAGAATTTAGTCGGTATGGAGGTTAAACTATAGGAATTCATTGCAGATGAGGATTTTGTAATTTTCTTTTTAAGTATATATGTAGGAAAGATTTTCACTAGCCACTAGGTAGTAGCATTACGACTATCTGGTATTCTGGTTTATGTGTGTATAAATCAAAACGGAAAAAAACAAAAAAGGAATAAGTATTGATAGTTACTACTTACTAGAATGGAGGATCCTATGCTTTATTAATGCATTTTGTTATTTCTAAAATATTGTAATGAGTTTAGCATCTCTAAGAGCTTCCTTCAAATTTCTCAAAAATGAAGAGTCAAAAGTTAAAATCCCTAAAAAATTAATTCATCTTAGATTCCACATTTTGGAGAAAAAAATCAAGGATTATAATATTAAAGTATTGTATTTATCTATTAAAATATTATTTATGTCTTTAAATATTATTTTTCAAAGATTTCTATTGGTGTTTTCATGTAGTAATCATTTTTGGGGTCCATATTTCAAGAAAAACCTCTCTCACCTACTTTCTCCATTTTGGAGATAATTTTAGAAAAGCTGTTGGAGCAAAAAAACAATTCAAAATCTCCATATTCTCTTTTTTCTCCAAAATAGGAAAGCTGTCGGAGATGCTCTTAAAATAACAACAGGAAATGAAAATATATACTAATGAGTTTTAATCAGTACTTCATACTTATTGAGATATTAAAATATGCGATTTTTGTTTTGTACAATAATATACAATTTTGTCATCTAATTTGGAAACTCACAAATTTAATTAGTCTCTTGATTTTATTAACACTATTTTTGTGGTCCAAGTTAACGGTTTCATTTGAAAATTTGTTAAACTAGTCATGTATTAATTAGGTATATGATAGGCGGCAATTATTTTGCAACCTAGTAAAATGTTACAACCCGTGCAATATTCATCTAAACTGTTCATTGCATTTAAATTCTCATTGACTCTCTAGATGACTGTACCTAATTTGGTCGAATTTTGTAGAATTTTTCTGCAAAAAAATTCGATATATGCAAAGCGTTTCATGTGATCTATCGGATGAATGTGGTACTTTCATGAACCAATATGCATTCCATGACATTTAATGAAATACTATGCATTGTATGTAAGATTATTACATGAAACCAATTATCATTGATGCAATCCAGAGTAATCAATAAGTGTGTACATAATAAATGTGCTAAATGAATGGTTTAGATGAGGTTTGCACGTGATTGTAACTTTTTACTAAATTGCAAAATAAACCACCCCACCATAAATTTCTATAGAGATAACAAAGAAAAAAATAGTATTCTATCTACCTCTTTTTTTCGTTCGTCTTCTTCTTTCCTTCATCTTCATCTTAAAATCATTTGAAACAAAAAATTACACCCTAAAGACGTCAACTTCAATTAAAATCCGAAAAATTAAATGGCAGTATGATAGTAAGAATAAGAGATTTTGCGTCTAAATTCTAGAAAATAGAAAAAGGGTTTCCATCTTTGAAGTAAATCCAATATCGTAACAACAATGAATCCTTAGTTTTAATATCCTCTGAAGAACATTGTGTTGGAGATTTTAGTGTCATCAACTATTTGGTGTAATTGTGATTACTTGAGATTGGTTAAAGTGATAAGACAAATATAAGTGAGTTAGGAGGTGCGGAGTGCACACTCACAATTTTAGCCCCTCCGCTGACCGATCAGCGGGCGGGCTCTCGAGCAGCACCCCGGAGTTTTTAGATTTTAAGAAGAGTTAGACTTAAGAATATTCTAGTTTCGGGGTGATCTTGACGAATTTCAAAAGGTTGGAAATCTTCTTCATATTGTTCGAAAGTTGATAGAAAATTAGCTAAGTCTGAAACTATGAACCATAGAGACACGGATCCGGACTATGCAACCAGACATAACTTAAGGTCTGTGCAACCGGTCAGTAGAGTTAGAATTATGGTCTGTAGAGTCAGACTTCAGATCTGTAGAGTCGGAGTTTTGATACAGTTGTAATTGTTCACGAATTTTAGTCATTAATGGTAGTAATCGTCTTAACCACACGTAACTGTCGACGATCTCTCATATAAATATGTAAGCGAGAATTGGATATATTATATATATAAGGACTCATTTTCACAGCCTTTGAGACAAGGAGTTTCTCTTGAATTATCCTAATACGAAATTTGTGTTACTATAGGGGATGAATTATTGTATTTGGACAATGAACAATCACGATTCAAAGAGTTTATCCGGTCCATGTATCATCTCTGAATCCCAATTCCTAACACATTGAAGCCGATAAAACAACAACCCTCACAAGGTGAATGTGGATATTCTTTAGATTAAGATTAATGTTAATGTTGTTTTCTCTTGAAAGAGCCAAAAGTATGTGTTAGGATCCAAGCGCTTACCACTACGCCAAAAGCAATTGCTGGTGGAGAAGCCGCAACTTATTTTCATATAGCGTAACAGCCAGCGCCACGTTTCGATTTAGGAAGATGCTGGTCAATGACCCAACAATATGTAAACTACTCGAAGGTTGATGCTAATGGACTTTGGGTCATGTAATTATGCACAACTATGATTGTTAATTTTAAAGAGAGAGTACTTTGAGAGTGGGGTATTAAAATATAGTGTATTGTGTACATAAGAAAGCACACTTTTTTCTTGGTAACTGTGGGTTTTTGGGCCAACTTAAGCGTACTGACTAATCCCCGGGCGACCACGAATGGTCTAGATTCATCGTAGGTGAACCTCCATGGCCACAAGGGCTTTGGCAGTGCTTGGATCTGAACTCTGGCAGATGATATTTTCCACTACATCCCCCAAAAGCTTTACTAGTGCGCCACAAACCAAGTGGTTAGCAAACACACTCTTTATATACTATTAGACGACCATCCACTCGGTAAAACATTTGTACGGTAATTTGTCGTTAATTTTAATTTATTTTAAAAAATAATTTTAAAATGCGGTATTTTCCACGAAAGGACCACCAATTATAGCATTGAGGATCTTGAATGGTCATGAATTCAAAATGCGACATTTCTTCGGGCCTCCAACACTTCTTTCACACAACTGTATGTGTGTGGGTCATTGTAGGTCGATTGTTGGGATCTATACATCTCATATGATAACTACGAACTACCTCTCCTAGGGTTTACCAAAACAAAATGAATTAGCTAATTTCTAGACATTTCAATAGCATATCGTTGTAAATAAAACATATCCATTATCTGCTTTTAACAATTACAAATTTCTAATACCAATGGTAGTCCTAATGGAAACCAATATATCTAATTAACTTGACATATGTTTAATAGTGGCAGCCCAAACTAATGCTATCATTAAATTCATTTAGAAAACTAATAGTTGCTCTAACCGGTTTCGGATAATGTTAGTCGGAAGATCAGTAGGTGTGTACCAACGTATCATCCTCTTCAAGATTCCTATTCATGTAGTAGATGCTCTTAAACAACTTAGAAGACATGGATTTGTGTCCCCACACGTCTCTCTAGATTAGACAAGTTAAGTTGTTAGTTATCAAGAAAGTAAAGTATGTTCAACACATATATATACACACACCTTGTAGACTTCGATGCCGGTGATGTACTGTTGATTTATTTTAATTGTTAGAAAATATTCAATCAACAAAATTAAACTAATCTTTAATTTTATAGTTTAGTTTACAAAGGAAATCACAATAAACAATTGAGAATATGTATATCTGGACGAATATATATAGTTATATATATATATATATACATATAAATAAACAGTAAAAGAATAAACTGTGAGATAAGAAACTTAATTAAACCAATCACTTTAATGAAAAGTTCTTATGATTAATTAATGAACGTAAGCAGCAGGTAATAATTAAAGACTGTTAAATTTAATTATTAACCAACACAATTTTATAACCACAGTTCAATAAGATTAAAAGCTGTCGAGACTAATAATTAATTGAACAATTTATCAAACACAGATTATTAAATTAACCTAGAACGACTCTATCCTTCGCGATAGATTCGTTATAAGAAAGGGGTAGAAGCAGAGTGTTCACACTAGTGAACAAAAGCAAATAACGTACAAAATTTAAAACCAACCTGATTTCTTTCTTCAATCAGACGAGAGACGAACTGCACGGTAAAAAACCTGTCCTTAAAGGTTTTATACGGTTACTCGTTTAACGCTGTGAGTATCAAACCGCAAAGCCCAAGATTTGATGCAGTTTTCGATTATGAACAACACTCACAATCGAATTACAAAGCTAAAGTTGATGCAGAAATTGAAGATGGAAGAAGAGCTCGGTTCTGCCGAAAACAGGAGTAGTAGCAGCAGCAGAAAAACCGAGATAGATAGCAGTAGGGAGTAGGGAGTAGAGAGAGTTTGAGAGTTTTTTTTCTGATCATCTTAATCTCTGGTTTAACCCAGTATTTATATTGGGTTAAAACCCTAACTGAAAGGCCCATTATCTCCTAAAAATCTTCCAGAATATTGCTGTTATAGACTAAGTCTATAGCCAAACTAATAACCCACGTTTTTCATGATTACAACAAATTATTAGTTTAAATTTGCAGATAATTATTGATTAATAATTAATCAGTAATTATCCTTTCTCTCTCCAAACTGCAGTAAACTTCCAACCTCAAAATTTCCAACAATCCCCCACCAGGTTGGAAAGTTTTCTGACATTCACATAAGATGATGTTACAATGGTGTCACTAAGATTAAACCCTGTTTAATGTACGTATGCAAAAAGAGATCAATTCAATAGTATCCTTAGGATTTAAACCTTGAATCTTAAGACCGCTTCGGCTTACATGCACACATCATCTTGTTTCTTTGCTTTCTCACTGAGCGCGAATATGGCCATGCGCTAAATCCTTTTCATGACCTTTTAGAAGAGGAACCACTACTCTTCAATTAAGGTGGCACCACCTCTTGGTCATATAGGCAAAGTTCTATATCATCTTCGCTGCTAAGATGCCTTCAAACTTTGTTAAGAGTTCAAACTCATCCTCTTTCTCGGCAACGACGTACTATCCAATATCTTACATGAGTCTATCTTAATTGATAGTACCTTCTATCGATT
Organism: Saussurea involucrata; assembly: GCA_033807775.1. NCBI lineage: Eukaryota > Viridiplantae > Streptophyta > Magnoliopsida > Asterales > Asteraceae > Saussurea > Saussurea involucrata. Next base: position 61,310,800 of record CM066315.1, on the reverse strand, counting down.
GAGTGACTTGTTATTACCCATTAAACTTAGGAGATAGGAGCACTAAATCTAAGTTGGGTTTCCATCACTAACCGATTCTGTGTGGTTTCAGACCCACGTCTCTGGTAGTTGATCCTACTAAGTCTCTCGTCAGAGGCTTAGTTAATGGATCTGCCAAGTTTCCACACGACTTGACATACACAATGCTTATGGTACCATTATCTATCAGTTGTCTCACATAATTATGTCGGAGACCTATGTGTCGCGATTTCCCGTTATACACGGCGTTGTATACTTTTGACAGTGTGGCCTCACTGTCACAATACATGGGAATCGAAGGAGTCGGTCGGGGCCATAAATGGATATCTGACAGCAGATCTTTAATCCATTCGGCCTCTTTGCCCGCAGCAGCTAGGGCAATAAGCTCGGCTTCCATAGTTGAATGGGCGATACATGTTTGTTTCTTGCTCGCCCAAGAAATCGCCCCACCACCAAGTGTATAAATCCACCCACTTGTGGATTTAGAGTCACTTGAGTGATCTATCCAACTAGCATCAGAATATCCTTCCATGATTCCTGGATGCGTCGTGTACGTCAACTCTAGATCACTGGTTCTTTTTAAGTATCCAAGTACTCTACTGATTGCCTTCCAGTGATCTGGTCCCGGATTGCTTGTATATTGACTTAGTCTACTCACAGCAAAAGCAATATCCGGTCTAGTGCAATGCATTGCATACATCATGCAACCTATTGCACTAGCATACTCTAATTGAGCCACCGCTCTACCAGAGTTCTTGTCAAGTTTCACACTTGAATCAAAAGGAGTATTGAACTCCTTTATATTCAAATGTTGAAACTTAGTTAGTATCTTCTCTATGTAGTGGGATTGACTAAGAGAAATTTGAGAACCTGACTTTTTGATTTTAATCCCAAGAATTGTATCTACTTCTCCAAGATCTTTCATCTTAAAGTTCGAGGACAAGTAGTTTTTCGTCTCACAAATCCCTTCCAGATTGGTCCCGATGATCAGCATATCATCGACATACAGACAGATTATGACAGTAGATTCTTTCGTACATTTTGAGTAAATGCACTGATCAGCTCCATTATGTCGGAACCCGAAAGAAGTGATAGTAGTATCAAATCTTTCGTGCCACTGTTTGGGGGCTTGCTTTAAACCATACAGAGATTTAATAAGTCTACACACTTTGTTCTCTTGTCCGGGTACCACAAACCCTTCGGGTTGCTCCATATAAACCTCCTCGTTTAAGTAACCATTCAAAAAGGCTGTTTTCACATCCATTTGATGAATGCACAGACCTTTTATGGCCGAGATTGCTATAAGAGTTCGGATAGAACTGATTCTAGCAACCGGAGCATAGGTGTCGAAATAATCGATACCCTCTTTCTGTCTATATCCTTTGGCTACCAATCTAGCTTTAAATGCTGAGATTGAACCATCAGGGTGTAACTTCCTTTTGAATATCCACTTGGAACCTATGGATTTTGTTCCCTTGGGTAAATCAGCTAATTCCCAAGTTCCATTTCCCATAATAGAGTCCATTTCATCATTTATTGCTTCCTTCCATAGTGGAGCATCTCTTGAAGACATTGCCTCTTTGTAAGTCTTAGGATCATCATTAATGTTAATCGAGAAAATGACCTCTCTCGTCACCTTCTTATGAGTCCCTTCTACTAAGTATGAAAGGAATTCATCTCCTAGACTTTTCTCTTTTCTTACTCTAGTACTTCTACGTGGTTCGTCAACCTTGTTAGAGGTTTTCAAACTATCACGAGATGTACTAGGAAGATTCGGAGCCAATGTTCTTTCTGAGTTTTCAGCATCTCCCGAAAACTTGTCTTCAAAAAATTCCACATCTCTGGATTCTACTATTACTCCTGTTTCTTTATCCAATAATCTATAAGCCTTGCTATTTCTAGCATATCCTACGAATGTACTTTTAATAGCACGGGCTCCCAGCTTGGATCGTTTTGGATCAGGAGTTCGATAGTAGGCAACACAACCCCAGACTCTAAAATAGTTCAAGTTGGGTTTTCTTCCTTTCCATAGCTCATATGGGCTAGTTGGGATCACACGACTAGTGATCCGATTGTGAATGTGGCAAGCCGTTAGTAAAGCCTCTCCCCACAGATTGGTAGGTAGACCCGATTGGTTCAACATACAGTTGACCATCTCAACGAGGGTTCGGTTCTTGCGTTCCGCCAAACCATTCTGTTGAGGAGTAAAAGGCGATGTGCGTTCATGTTTGATACCATTCTCTTCGCAGAATGTATCAAATTCTCTATTGAAGTATTCACCTCCTCTGTCTGATCGTAGGATTTTTATTCGTTTGTCTAGTTGATTTTCTACTTCAGCTTTATATAGTTTAAAAGCATCAAAAGCTTCATCTTTTGAGTGTAGTAAGTAAACGTGTAAAAACCGGCTGAAGTCGTCACAAAAAGTTATGAAATACCTCTTACCTCCGCGAGTAAGTATTCCATTTAATTCGCAAATGTCGGTGTGAATTAACTCTAAAATTGACGTTTCCCTTTTGACGGATGGAAAAGGTTTCTTTGTAAATTTAGATTTTACACAAGTTTCACATTTTCCAAAGTCTTTATTATTAATCTTGATTAATCCTTTACATTGCATTTTTTCAATATTCTTTATGTTTGTATGTGCTAAACGTTTATGCCATAAAGAAATAGAACAAGCGAGATAATCAAAAGCAATTTCATTCATGGAATCAGGGACAACATCAAAAGCAAAAACAGAAAACCCTATAGACTGATCAGACACAGACAAAGCATTACTAGCTGTTGACTCACTAGTACTAGGAACATCATCATTATCACCTTCATTCACATTTAGGCGATACATTCCAAACTGACGATATGCTTTGCCTACGAAGTTATTTCTCTTATGGAACACAATCGTTCCATCTTTGAGGCCCAGCCCAATTCCATTCTCATCAAGTTTGCTTAGAGACACTAGACACTTGCAGATAGAAGGCACATGAAGCACATTCCTGAGGGTTACAGTCTTGCCGGAAGTAAACTTTAACAGCACCGTTCCAATTCCAGCAATGTCGGCTTTGCCACGGTTTGCAGTTATGATCTGTTTTTCGGGTGCTACCGGATTGTACGTAGTAAACTTGGATTCAGAGTCACAAACATGGACTGTGGCTCCAGAATCCAAAAACCAGCCACCTCGCATAGCCGTCACCCTGGTTGCCGCCTCAGCAATCATATCAATCTCTTCATTCAGGTACAGATTAGCCACAAGATGCTCGATATCGACAACCGCATTAGCTGCCGGTGGAGGACCAGACTTCCTCATTTTGCATTCCCTCGCATAATGCCCTGCCTCTCCGCAGACATGGCACTTACCTGTCCTCTTCGGCCCTTGACTAGAGGATTGCCCAGACTTCTTGAAGTTTTTCTTTTGAGGACCCAAGTTCCACTTTTTAGTGGGTCCATTAGATTTAAACTTCCCTTTACCACCAGCCTGCACGCTGTTGGCACTCAAGATAGTCTTGCCCCTCTTGTCCCTATTTCGTGCCTCTTCCTCTATCCTGATATGTTTTATCAAATCATCCAAGGAATAGTCCTCGGATTTGTGCATCATACGTTCTTGGAAATCTTTCCAAGATGGGGGCAATTTATCAACGACTGCCCCTACTTGGAAGATATCAGGAAGAGAAATGTTGAGAACTTTCATTTTATTAACCAACACTTGAAGTTCATGAAGTTGTTCAAGTATTGGTTTGTCATCAACCATATTGAATCTCAAGTAGCGAGACACAAGGTACCTATTGGTACCTTCTTCTTGTGCCTTGTACTTGAATTCCAATGCAATCCAAAGTTCTCGAGGACACTTAATAGGGGCATATAAGTCATAGAGTCGGTCGGACATTGCATTCTTTATATGCCCGCAAGCCAAAGTTTCACTTTCTTTACGAAATAGCCGCTCCTTCTCGAGTTCGGCTATTTTGGCTGCATCCGGCTCTTTCCCCTCCGCGGGAATTGGGTTATCAGGTATGGGTTACAATTCTACAGTTGGGTCCACCACAAACCAGAGTTTGAGCACCATTAGCATGAATTTGACCTTTTCAGCCCAGCGTGTGAAATTAGACCCATCGAAACTGTCCAATTTCACAAGGTCTTGTGGCATCAAACGGTAGTTACCAGTTTCCATTGTTGATCGATAAAACCTTTAAGATTGTTGATTTATTTTAATTGTTAGAAAATATTCAATCAACAAAATTAAACTAATCTTTAATTTTATAGTTTAGTTTACAAAGGAAATCTCAATAAACAATTGAGAATATGTATATCTGGACGAATATATATAGTTATATATATATATATATAAATAAACAGTAAAAGAATAAACTGTGAGATAAGAAACTTAATTAAACCAATCACTTTAATGAAAAGTTCTTATGATTAATTAATGAACGTAAGCAGCAGGTAATAATTAAAGACTGTTAAATTTAATTATTAACCCACACAATTTTATAACCACAGTTCAATAAGATTAAAAGCTGTCGAGACTAATAATTAATTGAACAATTTATCAAACACAGATTATTAAATTAACCTAGAACGACTCTATCCTTCGCGATAGATTCGTTATAAGAAAGGGGTAGAAGCAGAGTGTTCACACTAGTGAACAAAAGCAAATAACGTACAAAATTTAAAACCAACCTGATTTCTTTCTTCAATAAGACGAGATCCGAACTGCACGGTAAAAAAACCTGTCCTTAAAGGTTTTATACGGTTACTTGTTTAACGCTGTGAGTATCAAACCGCAAAGCCCAGGATTTGATGCAGTTTTCGATTATGAACAACACTCACAATCGAATTACAAAGCTAAAGTTGATGCATAAATTGGAGATGGAAGAAGAGCTCGGTTCTGCCGAAAACAGGAGTAGTAGCAGCAGCAGAAAAACCGAGATAGATAGCAGTAGGGAGTAGAGAGAGTTTGAGAGTTTTTTTTTTCTGATCATCTTAATCTCTGGTTTAACCCAGTATTTATACTGGGTTAAAACCCTAACTGAAAGGCCCATTATCTCCTAAAAATCTGCCAGAATATTGCTGTTATAGACTAAGTCTATAGCCAAACTAATAACCCACGTTTTTTATGATTACAACAAATTATTAGTTTAAATTTGCAGATAATTATTGATTAATAATTAATCAGTAATTATCCTTTCTCTCTCCAAACTGCAGTAAACTTCCAACCTCAAAATTTCCAACATGTACATCACTAATTGATCTCTCCATGTTCTTGGACGACGCCCCGTTAAACATGATCGTCCAATTGGCCTTACCGGCCATAGAGTCGGATGTTCATGCTTTGGTACTCCCCACTTGTTAAAAACATAACACATACATCATTATAAAACAAAATTACAATATAATAAAATTGTTATAAAATAAACCATGTACCCAAACAATCATCGGCAGCCAATGCGGCTCTAAGATCCAGTAGCCTAAAAGGGTTTTGAAATCCTCTGTAACACCCCAAGTATTTTAGAAATGAAATGTGTCCTCACCCGCATGAGCAACCTCCAGGTCGGGAAATAATTATTGGTTAAGGTCACGTGGCATCCGGACGCACTCGACAGGAGAAAGTTGAAAGTTTTGGAAGGGTCAGGCAGGACCGACGACAATGCCTTTGACTGTGACACAGTGTCACTGTCGCTTGGCAAAGTCGCACAAGGTGTACCGTAGGTCAGGTGGGTACGGCGACAATGCCTCGCGACTGTGATACTGTCAGTCTCGTCATGGCAAAGTCTTTATGGTGGTACCGTAGCCTCGGGAACGCGGGCGACTATGCCCCACGACTATGCCCAATGGAATAGTCGCATGTCAAGGTCGCGACGGGGCTGTTGGGTATAAAATCGAGGGCAACCGGGTTTTATCTCATCTATTCATCGTCTTTCCTCAATAAATTCCTTTACCTACCAAGTCTTATGGTCATTAATGGTTGCTACTAGGTGCTTTTAAGCTCTTGTGCTAGAATCCAAGTTTCCCCAAGTGTCAAGGATCCTCCATCATTTTTCTCTAATCCCTTGGAATCTAGGGTTTTTGTTAGTACCAAGAATGTATTTAAGATTTAGAGAGTAATTGTAATAGTCAACAATAGTCAAAGTCTTGTATATGAGGTCAAAGTCAATGTAACTAGAGGTAAAGTCAAAGGTATAAATAGTGTAATGTAAGGGTTTTGTGAAGAGAGGGGATATTAGAGAATAGCATACGTAAGTGTGTGTGTGTGTGTTTTGAGGGATGACCCTCTAGAGAGAGAAACTAGATCTCAATCCAATCTTGTATCAATTTATCTTATCTATTGAAGATCATTGTGCTAAATCATTGTTATCTGAAACTCTGAATTGGTATTCTTAAATGTTCAAACCACTTCTCTATTTCAAACTGATTTTATGAATTTAGAAGTGTGATTTTAAATGTTTTTCATGATTGTCTTGGATTACATCATTGTTTCTGACCGTGTGTTTCCAAAGATTAATACTTGCTTATTATCTTTTCTATACTTTCAAGTATTCATACACACCGGTTTAGCTTCATCTTGACTTTGTTATTATCATGTCTCAAAATGAAACATTTTTCGATGGTAATACTCCCATTCGAATTTCAATTTTGTTGAGCATCATATATTCTTTTAGCGTGAGGATTAACCGTATTTTTTCAAATATTGTTTATATTTGTTCATATAAACAAAATTCAATTCTTTGATACCCTATTCCTTATAAGATTATCCTTCATATTTGATCTGATTGATACATTGTCATATTCTCAAACAAGTCTTTCGAATTCATTTTTGAGTATCCTTGTTTTTTAGAAATCTTCAAAGTTTAAATGCTCAAATATTCATGATAATTCTTGAGAAGCATACATTCTGATGACAATGTTATTCAATTATTAAGATTCATATTTGTTCACACTAAACTGTTGAACAACACATCTTTTTAGGACAAAATTTCATGGGAATCAGTGTGAGAACTTAAAAGAACTTCTATGGATTCACGTTAACCAGTGTTTCCTACCCAATAAGTTATCCTTGAGTGATTGAGGGTTATGGGGTCTACATCAAAGAGTGAGGGAGATAACTCATCCGGTTGAGTAATCTCATTGTGCTGAGGTAAAATGGAAAAGAGAGTTTGGGTAGAAGTGAGCAAATTAAAAACAGAAAGAGGGTGTGAAAACAGAGTTAAAAGAATAAGAAAACCCTGCACCAACCACTTTCTGAGTCGGGCAGCCACATTACGGATTGGTTCACATTCCTTGGTGACCATCATTAAAATAGGCAGTGAGCCCATGCCAACTCTTGCTTTAACCCCAACAGCTACTCATTTCTTTCTTAACAGAGAAATGTTTTAATTTTTCTTGGGGACGCAGCATATTATCTATCTAATCTTCACTCGGAAGGTTTGGATATTGAAAAAGAAGGAAGTTTGCCCCACCTTCGTGCTTCAATCATGCACATTGAGTCCGTGGAAAACTTGTTGCTGTCTCAACAGTTTTCACAATTTGAGCCTATCTATTATTCAAGCATAAGTTGCTTCAATCATCTCTACACTTTCACGTACACACAAGGAATCTGTTTTCTTGTCATAACGTTCATAGAAATTCCTTAGTGTTTTTCGATGATTGAATGAAAGCCATGGAGGAGTGAACATCAAAAAGCTTCTTTCCAAAGTGCATTCGTTGTACTAAGTGGCTTTGTGCAACTTACAGACATTTTAACTAATTCATATGTTGTTTCAGGGTTACCACTGTTATGTTATCTGAATTTGAAAAGATTCGGATAAACATTTTTGGAGTTAACGGATAAACAGATCCAAAAGGAGGAGATTGTTTCTGGTATTCAAAGATTGCTGAAATTGAAAAATAGTTTAGAAGATCATGGTGCTCACAATCATCAAAAAGGGGGAGAAATATCAAACAGAAAAAAGGAGAAAAAGTGAATATTTCAATTTCCAAGAAAGAGATATTTGTCAAAGTCGAAGAAGTTCAAGATAAAGTGTTTCCGAGACATAAGTTCAAGACAGTTTGTTCAAGATGATCAAATGTGTGAAGATACAAAGACAGTTCGTGCTTAAAGATAAATAGAGAATGTTGTTAAAGCTCAAACCCAGTTAAAGCTCAAAGATTGTTCAAAGACTGAAGAATTTGTCAAAGATCAAAGTGGCAAAGATCAGTGATACGAAGATTAGAAGATATAAAGATTTTGTTTTGAAGACTTTGACCAATGCTACACAGATTTGTAGTTCGTGTTTCAAGACTTTGTGACTATTTGACTTTAAAGAGACAGATGAAGATTAAAGCTGTCAGGGTGGAGGTGAAGATCTGATGATCAAAAGAGCTGAAGACTGTTGTCATAAATTTTTAAATCTTAAATCCATAGGGGGGAATGTTAGTACCAAGAATGTATTCAAGATTTAGAGAGTAATTGTAATAGTCAACAATAGTCAAAGTCTTGTATATGAGGTCAAAGTTAATGTAACTAAGGGTAAAGTCAAAGGTATAAATAGTGTAATGTAAGGGTTTTGTGAAGAGAGGGGACATTAGAGAATAGCATACGTGAGTGTGTATGTGTTTAGAGGGATGACCCTCTAGAGAGAAACTAGATCTCATTCCAATCTTGTATCAATGTCTCTCATCTATTGAAGATCATTGTGCTAAATCATTGTTATCTGAAACTCTCAGTTGTAGTTGCAAAACCCTCTAAGGTGAGTTCATCTAACCATTTTACTCTTGTATAATACATGTTTAAGGTTTCTTGCAAGTTAAGCTTTATTTTCTTGATGTTCTTTGAATTTGTGGATGAATGACCTAAATTTCCATTTATGGAAATTTAGGGTTTGAGCTTGAGGAAAATGAGGGTAAAAGATGAAAACATAATACTTTGTGTTACATTTTTGGATTCTTGAGTATGATTTCTATTTGTTTCATTTTTATGAACTTGAACTATTTAGTTCAAAATCTAGGGTTTTGACATGTGTGACCATTATGAAACAAAATGAGGGTAATGATCCCTTATGAGGAAAGTAATGTCTTAAATCGATGTTTGAGGTACTTGGGGACTTGTAGTATAAATGTCACTTTATGCTTGAGTACAAGTTATGGGAAGTTGTCTTACTTATTGTGGTAACATTGAACTATGCTTACTTAAATGTAGAGGGCTAGAGATCCGGTTTGGATTGATGCCACCTTTGACTAAAGATCTAGTTTGGATTGATGTCACACGACTAAAGATCCGGGTTGGATCGATGTCGCAAGACTAAAGACCCGGTTTGGGTTGATGTCTCAATTGGCTAAAGATCCGGTTTTGGTTGACGCCACTATGGACTAAAGACCCGGTTTGGGTTGATGTCCATATTGACTAAAGACCCGGTTTGGGTTGATGTCATTGTTGTGTCCATTATGAAGAAGTACTACTTGGTAACGAGTGGAACATTATATTTAATTGATGCATCTTAATTATTTCAATTTATCAATTGTTTGTTCTCACTAGGCTTTAGCCTAACACTTCTTCTTGATATGGTGTTTAGAAGGTCCTAGTTGTGGGGCTTTCACGGGGTTGAGGGAAGCGAGAGAAGACGAATAGCATTTTTGGTGCAAGAGAGTAGCGGCGTATTTTATTTAGCCGAGCACTTTTGGAAGTGAGATAGCGACACCCGTCTATAATCTAAATGATCATAGTTTTAGATTAGTAGATTGTTGACTTGTATCTCATTTACTGACTTGTTGTAAATGCCACGCTAGTACTCTCCTTTGGGAATATTTGTCTATGATAGCTTGTTTATTTTCCGAAAATTCTGGCTTAAATTTGCCCCAAATTTTAGGGTGTTACATCATCATCGTGAAACATCATTACATCGAGAGCAATGGTATGGGCGCATGTAGCATAAACATTTGTATCTAGATTTGGGTCACGATGACATAGACCATGCAAATGCATAATCGTATTAAGTTAAGAACAATAATATTTAATTTTCATTCATTTATATACAAACCCGAAACTGTTCAGTCAATTTGAGGGCATATTTCCAATGAGCCCACACACAATGTAGCACCTGAAATTTTCAGTAAGGGTTCTAGCTACCATCCCTATTTGTTTATACGTATGTGAGTATGAGAAAGTTAACGATCTTGAGAATCGGGTCCCAACCGAAATGGAAGAAAAATGGCCCTAAAGAGCATTTGGTACACTTTCAGCGACCTTGCCAGCGAAAGTAACAGGAGGTCACAATCGCTGGGAACTTTCGCGGACTCCCCAACTGTCGTGGTACATTTCTGGTGAGAGTGCCAGCGAAAGTGACATATGTCACAATCACTCGTCACTTTCGCAGGGAGGATACTGGGTATAAAAACCCTGGCAGACGGGATTTGAGTCATAAATTCATTTTGGGGCTGTTTTGGAGACGTTTTGCTGCAAATTTTAGGTAAGGGTTTCAACCCTTATCCCTCCTCATTATTTCCCATAGATCAATCTTTCAAGAACATTAATGGTTCTTCTCATTAGGTTGTTGAAGCATTTAGTATGAGCACCTCCTTCTTGGGATTCAAGATTCTAGGGTTTGAGTTTTATAAAACTCACCAAGGTGAGTTCATCAATTTTTAATCCTTATACATGTTAAAACTTTTGTATCTTAACCTTCTAAACATCTTCTCACTTATAATTTATTGGTTTGTTGAACTTTTAACCTAGAACTTGTTTTTGGGAATGTTTAGGGTTTTGTTTGGATGAAAATGTTTGTATAAAAGAATAAATTGTGTTTGAGAGTTTATTTATGGTTCTTACATGTTTTGGTTACACATTTCTCACAAGAAAGGAGTTTTGGGAATTTTAGGTCAAAATCTAGGGTTTTGAAATACTTAATGATTTTGAAGAAATATTTATGGATATTGGTTTCCCATGTTGAAATAATGTTTAAAATGATGTTTTGAGAATTATGGGATTTTATGGCTAATTATTGAATTTTAAGGTCAAAGCGTTATGATGAGAAATCTACCTATTGGTATGTGTTGGTACAAACTTGCCTATCATATTTGGGATAGTGAATTGTATATTTTGAACATGTGTCTTACTTGGTTTTAGTGTAATGTATCCATAGGGACTTGAGTCTTTATGATAAATGATGGGACACTAGTTTCCCTTATTTATGCACGGAATAGGCATCGGGTCTCATGGTAAGTAAGATGTGGACCTGTATGGCCGGGCATTGTCCCATGAGCAGTAAGGTGTAATTCCAATGTGCTTGTTTATTTTCTTTAATTTGGATATCTCAATGTATAGACCTAGAGGGGTTGAAATTGGGAATCCATAAGCAATAAACTTAGAGGGGTTGAGCTTGATACCCATTTGTTTATGTTGTATGTGTTTGATTTTACTAATATGTCATGTGACTTACCTTGTGTTTCGTCACTGATTACGGTAAACGGATCTCCCCCATCAACGCATGAGGTATTGAGTAAATGTTAGTTTCTACCCAAGGTTAATATTATGGTTTTTCCGCATTACATTCCAAAGAGTTTATTTTATTGTTATCAAATATAACTGTTTGTTCTCACTAGGCTTTAGCCTAACACTTTTCTTAAAATGACATGTATATCAAGTCATCCTAGCGGTGAGACTTCTAGGGGTTTGAGCGAAGAGTTGAGAAGAGTAAATAGCATTTTGGTGAATAAATTAGAGGCGTACATTTTTGGTTTTAGCCGACATTCTTTTGGAAGTGAGATAGCAACACTTGTCTATAATCTAAGATTGTGTAGTTTAGATTAGTAGGTTGTTGAGTCGTATCTCCTTATTAACTTGTTATGTAAATGCCACACTATTGCCCCTCTTTTGGTGATTTTTTTATGTTAGTTATGTTATTTCTACAATTATTCAGGTTTAAATTTACCCCAACTTTTTAGGGTGTTACACACAAAAGAGGACCTATCTAAGTGATCTCCTCGAAAACATGCACGTGAGTTTTGAAACATGCACAATAAAAATATATACAATGCAATAGATATTAGTATCCGTTATGACATAATATAAAAACTTATACGACATCTGATTACCCATCGCTTGCCAGTTCTTCTCTCGGTTGCTAACTAGGAACACAGCGTGTATGTCTTGTAGCATTAGGTCCTCTCCCCGACCCCAAAGTTCTTGGTTGGGCCACAACTCCCGCGTCATGAGTAATGTGGCCTCTCCTCGTAGTATCCATTAAAGGATTATCGACGAATCTCCAAGAGATTTAGTTTTAAACAAATATAAACCGATTATTTATTTTTCTCCAAGAGATGTAACTTTGACTCCAAAGGAAACTCTTTCAAATGTGTGATATCTTGTGCGAGAGAAGGAAGAAAGCCATGATGTTTTTACAAAACGTGTTTTAGCAATTTACACGACTTACATATTGTAATGATCACTTGATCTTTAATATTTTAGTAAGTGATCTAGTATCGATTTGTGTTTGCGCAGTTAGCCATCACAATTATTCAATGAATCTCCCCCAAGATGTGTCTTAGTGTAAATGGACTAGGACAAGGAGTTCAAACGACTTACATATTGTGTTGTTTTTTAAACATTTAAACATTTGTACTTGTATTTGAAATTATTTATGTTGTGTCAATTGATTTTTGTTAGCACTTCCAAAATATGAAAACTGACAAGAATCAAAAAATAGCGGTTACAATCTATTGGCCATCCCTCTAGGTTGTCCAAACATGTATCAATTGTTTGATGAGCATGCACACCCATAGTATTACATCTTAATTCAAGCACACTATACAGATGTATGTGGGTGACAAGCATTCATGTAACACCCCAATTTTTCTATAAACTGTCGGGAAAACGATCAAAGAATGGTCAAGAAACGGTTGGGAAAACGATCAAGACACGGTCGAGAAAACGATCAAGGAAAGGTCGGTAGAATGGTCGGGGAATGATCGGGAAACCGGTCGAAAAAAACACTCGGTACGATTGGGATTACAGTGCCCGGCGACGGTGCCCAATGGAATAGTCGCAAGGCAAAGCGCAATGAAAAGCGCAAGGAGTGTACCAACTTCGATACATCCCGGGCGACAATGCCCGACAACAATGCCATTGGCATTGTCTGGTGATCCAAACCCTTTAGTGATTTGATAATGACTCTCATAATTACTTAGTGAAAATTGTAAGTAACAATATGTATCAGTGTTTCACCATCTAAGAAAATATACGAAGTCTGTTTAGTATCGCTGATGGAAAACACGCTTTAATTTATACTTCAATGAATATTGTACCTCAATGAGCCCTGAGCATGTTCAGCCTCACTGATGATCGCTGAAAGTTCATCATGTAATTGTTTGCTTATGATCCCCGAAGACAAGATTCGCGACAACTGAGTTCAATGTTGAAATCGAAGACCAAGCTGAAGAACGAGTGACTAAGTCTACTAGTGACCTGATGCGGATATCAGCGAAGACAAGACTTGTCCATTTCACGCGAAGTTTCAAGTAGAAGACTTCAGTGAGAGCTGAACTTTATCATTCGCTGATAAAGATACATTCAACGTTCGCTGATCATGTAGCCTGTTCTACAAGCAACTTTTGTCTTATCTCCTTGCACGCCCCCGTACGATTTGTCAGAACGGACATCCCTTTTATCAAGAATCGTACAAACCACTCTGCAACTACACTGTTCATCATGCGGCCACTAGGATGTTTGCTAAAGTCAAATTCATGCAACCAACCAGACGCTGCCACGTGTAAAGTTGTACTGACTTGCCTTAAATGCATGCAGTATAAATAGGAAACCCTACTTCACTCTTGAAGAAGCTTTTCCTTCGCTGAACTTCTTAGTGTTAGAAAATTATCCTTAGTTTTCTAAATCTTCTTTCTCTCTACTTCTTAGTGCAAGAAATCTGTGTGATTCTCTAGTTTGTTTAGATTAGGTTTTTGACTTGATCTTATTCCGCAACAAAATGTAAATTGTTTGATATATATCAATAAGCAATTTTAAAGATAAAATTATGTGTTTGTATTCACCCCCCCCTTCTACAAACATGTATAACCCTTCGGGACCAACAAGTGGTATCAGAGCAGTTTGTTTAATCTAATAAATAAGATCTTGTTTATACTCTCTTCCTTGCTATTTCTTCAATATGGCAAATTCCACAAACACGAATTACATAGATAATGGCTTTCTTTCCAAACCACCTCGATTTAGCAAAGACAACTTCAATCTTTGGAAAATTCGAATGATGCTCTTCTTGGAAGGGGTAGATCCTACTATACCTTACTATGTTGAAACTTGACCTTATGTTCCTTTCATCATAGATCCTGTTGTTCCAGCCACTACTACCACACCTGCCATTCCTGAAAGACTTATTGTCAAGGCAGTTTCTCAGTGGACTGAAGAAGATAAGAAGAACGTGTCCATCGACACAAAGGCCATATCCATAATCTACATGGCACTTCCTGATGAAGTGTATCATTCCATAATGAACCTGAAGAGTTCCAAAGACACGTGGGACACTATCTGCGTTCAGTATGAAGGTACTGAAGATGTACAAGAGTCCAGGAGAATAAACCTGGTAAGACAATACGAAAGTTTCATATGTGGTAAGAATGAAACTCTCTCTGAAGTTCACCGACGTTTTAACTGTTTAATTTCTGATTTAAAAACTGTTGGTAAGATTTACTCTAACTCCGAGATTCTGACAAAATTCTTGGAATGTCTTCCTAAAAGATGGGACAACTATTCTATGTGTCTTAAGCTATCTAAGGATCTTAAATTTATGACCCTCTGTACCTTATTTGGCACTATGCTCAATCATGAGCACTATGCCAATGGTCCTAAAGCTACTTTTAGCTATAGGAAATGTTATCACTGTGGACTTGCCGATCACATTGCTAACAAAATGCCCTACAACCACCAAAGCTGAGAAATTAGCTAAGGTGAAGATCAATGCCCCCAAGGCAAAGAAGACCAATCCTGTGGAAAATCAAGTTAAGGTGAAAACCACCACTGAGGTTAAGAAATTAACCAAAGTGAAGAATGTCACTGAAGCTGAATCTTCAGATGTTGCGAAGATTGCTGAACCTTCTACTTCCTCTACCAGCACTAACAAATGTGGTCCCATAGTTAAGTGGGTACCTATTCAAAACAAATCTTCCTTTGTTTGCAGGTCTCGAAGGGTATCTGGTTTCTTGATAGTTGATGCTCTCGACACATGACTGGAAAGAAAAACCTGTTCACTGAATACAACTAAGAGAAAGGTCCCTCTGTGACCTTCAGTAGAAATGGAAAAGGCTATACCCGAGGGTTTGGTGTACTCTCTAATGGTACAACAACCTTCAGAAAAGTCGCATACGTTGAAGGGCTGAAGCACAATCTTCTTAGCATCAGTCAACTGCGTGACAAGGACTTCAAGGTTTGCTTCACTAAAGAATCATGTATTGTCACTGACAAGAAGGAGAAAGTTGCTCTCAGTGGATATCGTTAGGAAAATGTTTGTGTAATAAACATGGACTCAACAACCACTGAGAATGCTTGTTTTCTCTCCAAATCCTCTTCTGATGTCAACTGGCTATGGCATAAAAGGCTCTCTCAACTCAATTTCAAGACGCTGAATACTCTTTGTTCAAAAGAGTTAGCCACTGGTCTTCCTCAACACTCATATGCCAAGGAATCTCTTTGTTCAGCGTGTAAGAAGGGAAAACAAACCAAACCTAGCTTCAAGTCAAAGCAAGTTTCCTCAGTGTCATCTCCTCTTCAACTTCTCCACATAGATTTGTTTGGCCCTGTCGATGTTCAATCCATCGCTGGAAAGAAGTACACACTAGTTATTGTGGACGAATTCTCTCGCTACACCTGGGTGATGTTTCTCCGTGCCAAGAGCAATACCTCAGAAGAACTTATGTCCTTTGTCAGGAAAATGGAAATCCTGAACAATCTTTCTGTTCGCTCAATAATGAGTGATCATGGAATTGAATTCACAACTTTTCCTCAGTGAGAACACTACAGCAAAATGGAGTCGCTGAAAGAAGAAACCGAATGATCATCGAAGCTACACGTTCAATGCTCAACGATTCTCATCTTCCTACTCAATTATGGGCAGAAGCTGTCAACACTGCATGTTTTATGCAGAATAGATCGCTGATCGTCAAAAGATTCAACAAGACTGCCTACGAACTTTTCCATGGAAGAAATCCATCTAACAACTTTTTCATATCTTTGGTTGTCAGTGCTTCATCTTAAACAACAGAGATACTCTTGGAATGTTTGATCCCAAAGCTGACGACGGAATATTTCTTGGATATTCTTCTGTATCCAAAGCCTTCAGAGTCTTCAACAAGAGAAGACAAACTACAGAAGAAACTATTCATGTCACCTTTGACGAATCCCGTTCAGCGAACTCAAGACCCTCCGCTGATAACCAATAACTTAATCAGTGGATGTTTTCTTATTTTGGGGATTCAGAAACTATCCCTAACCCTGACCCTCAGGTCAACACACCTACCGCTGATGATGATGCTGTCATCATTCCCAGCATGCAGACAAGTTTTGGATCCCAGATTAGTGCAAACAGTATGAAATCACTATGATTTCAACTCGTCATTCATGTAACATTCATAAACCTTTTAGTAAGTTTACAATGTAATAACAATTAAGAATATGACGATTAACCTAAACTAAAGGTTAACAAAAGCTATTTATATCTAGGCTATTAGACTAAGGCCCATGGCCCATATACAAGCAAAAGCTATTTCCCAACAATCTCCCCCTTTGAATCGAAGTTCAATCTCGCGCCAGTTCGAAACATATCTCTTTCGGAGTGCAAAAAGAATCTCGAAGCTTCGGATGATTTTACGAAACTCAATGCGGTCTTCAACAATTTTCAAGGCGTCTCGGGCGTTTGTTTCGTTTCGACTTGCAGCAAACGAAATTCGGAGTTCTTTTTCCTTGGTAATTATGTGTCTTAGCGCATCTCTGACCTTTAGCAGTAATTCTGGTTGTTGCAGTAAACTGTTAACGGGATACATCTTCAATTCAAGGTCTTTCTAATCGGGTTTCAGCAAGTTGACCTTTTTCTTCCGGTGCTCGACTCCCATATGAAAATCAATAATATATGACATCATTACCTTATGTTTCAGGAATCGCTATACAGCTTCAAGCGCTTTGGTGATGTTGAGCGGTCGGAATGTTCGAGTTCGGAGGTCTTTGAGGATTGGGTGAAAGTCGTTCAGTCAGAGATTCTTGAATTCGGCTTTGGAGAATATCCATTCTTTCCCATCTTCTCTTTTGACGGTAAAGACTGGGTACCAAATCTTCAGCATGCGGCCAGATCGGATGTCGATGATTTTAGTGATCTTGTGTTTGGTTCTGACCTGACTGACCGGTAGACACCTTTTCATGACCTCTAATTATTGTGTCTTGTAGACGTCGTCGAACTTTGCTGATCCGAGGCAGAAGGCTGGATCAAACACACACAGTTTGTGGACGACCAACCTCTTCAGGGAGTCTTCAAGGAAAGGAATCAGTACTATGGTTTTCTCCCATCTGATAGGTTGTGGTGGTTGATCAGAAGCGGTTTGTTGCTGAGGAGATGTCAGAGGTACAGAAGTAGAAGTCTCGGGAATCAGTTCAGCATAGGCGGGTGTACTCTAAATGGATTACAGCAGGAACTGATCGTAGTCAAAGTCGTCGTCGGCATCGGTTGGGAAGATCAAGTTTACCTCGGAGTTTATTGCACTGGCGGACTTTTTATACCATGCATTTTCCGTTTCCGGATCGATCTCCGAGTCAAGATCTATCATTTCAAATTCAGGCCTTTCCGGTGCGGTGTAAATGATCAGTTCTTGAGATTCTCCCTCGGGGTTTTCAACCGTTGGGTCTTCGTCATCTGAGATGTTCATGTCAATGACCATCTCGGCTAAACTTAGTTGTGTATGTGGATGATCTTCTGATGGTGCCACAGTTGATGGTTCTGGTTGAACCACTGAAGTAGATTCGATGTTGATTGGCTCGGACTCGGTTTATCTCTGACGTTTGTTCTCCCCCTCACGGTGATCAGGATCGTCCTGGTCATCGTGGGAGCGTTTGAGTCCGCCAGCTTGGTATCTTCGAGAGAGGCGACCCTGTCGGACAAAGTTCTAAGGGCGTTTTGAACGTCCTTCAGGGTCGTGTGAAGCTGATCCAATCGGGCGTTTACGGATGACGTTTGAGCAGATGCTTGTGAACGGAGCACTGAGATTAGATCTGCTTCAGTTGAGGAGTCAGTGTTGGTGTATTGGAGCAGTTGGGCGAGGAGCATGGTCTTTAGATCATCCACCGAATATGATTGCTGAGAAGGTGTCGGTGGAGCTGTTGGTGCGGTTTCGGGTTCTACCACTTTCTCCTTCCCTTTGAGTAAGCTCTTGCCCTTGTCGAGCTCTGTTCTGGACTCCTTTATCAATGTTTCGCGGACAGCCTTTAAGGCGCCGTCCAGATATTTCCTTGACACGAAGTCAGGTAAATCACCGCCGGGATCACATAGATTACCCATTGAGGTTACAACTGTTGATTCAACAGAAGTACCACCTACGTTCATAGCTGGCATGATGTTAACTATGGTAGGATTTCCATCCGATCCTCGTAATCCGCTCAGGGGCAGACTTACTACTGATGTTCCGATTGGTTCACTTCATTCACCGATGTTAGCAGTCTTGATCTGTGTCCTAGCCAAAGAAGATGTTATAATATCAAAGGGATCTAGAGTCAATAGTGCACAGAAAGATGTCGAGAACGGGGAGGTTGTTCTTTTGTTTCAATATCGAAACTCTCCCAACGGATGAGACGAGGCAGCTGATGTGGCTACCTAGGCGACACTGGTTCGGAGACGCTCATTTTCCGCTCTATTTAATAAGCTCTCCCTCTCATGATTGTTTTTCGATCTCTATTCCCTCTGTCTCACTTGTTCTAAATTTTCAACTAATACTCCCTCCTCTCTCCTTATGTCTCCCGTAATAGGCTCGGATGAAGGGATTTCAGAGGGTGTGGGTGAGTTGCATGGAGTGTCTTCAGTCATAGGAGGGTGACGTCCGATACGGGGTGGTATCATTGATATATGGATGGCTCGTTCTGTATCGGAGTCGGTCGTTTCGGAATCCAGGACGTTGGTTTGAGTGTATGGCGATATTGGTTCAGTGGTGTCGGTTCCGGGGTCTTGATCAAGCATTGGGGCAGTGACGACCAGGATCTCGTGTAGGGTAGTCGACAGTCCGGCTTCATAGGTGGTACGGGTGGTCGAGATAGTATGTGGAGGGGTAGGTGGTCTCCTTGTAGACGGTCGGGAAGGTTGGCTTGTGGAGGGTCAGGTGGCACGACTTGTACTGGCATGCAAATCCTCTGCACTGCCCACTTCAGTTGCCTTCACAAAGTGTACTCTCAGCATGTCCCGTCCGGGAGCCCCAGCTACTCGGACTCTACCGCCTCTTGTCCTAGGACCCCCACGTCGCTCGGGTCTAGTTCCTCTGGGAGGTCCCTTCGGCTCTGGCTGGACCATGGGAGCACCTAACGCTCGCCTATATTCTATAACACTCGGTGCTTGCGGATTCGCGCATGCCAGTAAGGCTTCGGGTATACGCATGGCCTGTGCGTTGGACGGGTTGCGAATTACAAGGCAATGTAAGCTAAACTGAGGATATACCAGGTGATTAATGCGGCGTGGGTTGTCGGGGTTCGCGTCCATGTGTTGACGGATAGCAAGCTGAAGGAATCGGAGATATGGAATGAACTTCCACTCTTTCGTTCCGCCGATGGCGTGTATGGTCTGCACTAGTTCGCGCCAGATGATCATGGCGAAGTCCACGTGACTAGGGGTGAGCAAAACTCGAACCACCCGACCGACCCGACCGAACCTGAACCCGAATAAGCCAAAAAAAATCTTACCCGAGAACTCGCAACCCGAATAATCTGAACCCGAAGTTTTTGATCGGATATTTCGATTAGGGTTGGGTTTCTGTTTCCAACACTCGATCCGACCCGAACCCCGAACTTTAATTTAGATTTAAAAAAAATTATTTTTAATATTTGAAATATAAATACTTAACTCAATGTATCAGTTCATTTTATTCTCCTAAAACTAACATTTTATATGAATTGTCATAGCCACTGTCATATTCCTTTGGTATTCCATATTTGAACATCACATATTCTAAACTTTTGGTTTCATAGCCACTGTCATCATCTTTATTTTATTGTTTAATTTAGCTAGTTTAAGTTTATATGGTTTCATGTTGCAGGATTCGTGACACATGTACCATCTGTATGAATTGTTTTTCATAATTATTACTTTACATTTGACCAACTTAATTGTGTTGTTTGTTGTTTTGCTTGTGTAGTTTAACTGTTTAAGTGATTTCAATATCAAATTTTGGCTTGTTCTCATTGGAGTATTGGACAGTATCCTCTATTAGTCCAATATCCATTTTCTCTATTTGTCTCATTGGGCCGAACAACACATAAAACTGGGCCGAAACAGACATGAAAATTGGTTGGAATCAGGCCCAACCCGAAGTCCCGAACCACCCAATCCGACCCACCCGAAACCTGTTAGGGTCGAATTTCTGTTGAATTAAAGTTCAAGGGGCTAATTGTAATAGTTTAATTTGAGCCTAGTTAGTGAACGGGCCGTGGGCTTGTTAACCACGGGCCCGCCATATATAAAGTTATGTTTTGCCATTGTTTAGGCAAGTTATTCATTATTGCTTTCTAATTCTCATTGTAAACACTCTCTACATTGAAAGCTAATAGGGATGACCGGTTGAAATCATAACGTGTGTATCTATCTATTGATTTCATTATTGTTCGTTGCACGGATCTGAGACTCACAATTGGTATCAGAGCAGACGGACTACATCGATTCAAAGTGTTTTGTTCGAATTCTGGTAAGTTTTCTCTTTTTCACGGATGTGTTTTTGATTGGATTTCAATTTTTTGATTCTGGTAAAATTGATCGATTTCGTTTATTGGGTATTGTTAGTATCATTGTTATTAGTGTTTCTGCAAGTTTTCTTACTCTATTTCGATCATTTGAGTGTGTTTTAAGCAAATTAAAGTTCAAAAGTTTTGAGTGTGTTCTTGGTCAAAATCGAATTTTTAATCATCAAAACTTGTTTTTGCTATGAAATCGATTTGGGTAGTGTTATTTTTGCGTTTGGTAGTGTTCCTAATCTTTCAGGAACATTTTTGAGCAACCCTAGTCGATTCCCAATCGATTTGAAAAAGGCCAGCCGCTGTTTCCGGATAACAACCGCTCTTTCCGGATACTTGCAGCAGTTTCCGGACGTTCGTATTCCATCTTTTCGGGTTCGTCCAATCTTTCCGGGTAAGTCATTTAAACTCTAATCTTTCCGGGTATATTAGTTCCGGAAACCCAAAGTTTCTGGTAACCAATCTTCCCGGACATTCCTGCATCCGAAAAGCGTTTCTTCCGGTAACCAACTTCTTCCGGTAAGAACTTTATCCGGACACCTCGTTTATCCGGTAAGTTTCGTGTTTTTTAATTTCATCCGGAAACTATTGTTTTCCGGTAACACTTTGTCATCCGGAAACTATAGCTTATCCGGACTCTTTTGCTTTATCCATATACTTCTGTTTTTGAACTGTCTTTCACTTAATCTGATCCGGACACTTCCAGATCAGACATCTTATCCGGTAAGTTCATTCCTGTTGAATTCTTACCTGTTACTAGTTCTTATCAGTCGTAGAACTTGCGTTAGGATATCACTCATAGTGCCGTGCGTTAGGTTTTCACTTTGAATCAATCACCTCGTCTGACGATCATTCTGTGCAACCAAAGATGTCTTCGCGCGACGCTCTTGAAATCGGCACCGACTCCAAACCACCTTGCCTCTATCAAGGTGAGTACAGCCAATGGAGAGACAGATTCAAAATCTTCATCGAGTCGAAGGACAATTTCGAGTATATTTGGCGAGCATTAGAAAATGGGCCAATTCCTCAACCAATGAAGGACGTTCCACCAGCTCAAGAAGGTGGGAAGACACTCACCGTGCCAAAGACTCTCTCCGACATGACCGAAGACGAAAAGGGCATGCTTGAGGGAGAAAAGCTTGCTAAGCGGTATCTTGTTCAAGCTATCCCCAACACGAGCTATACTGCCATCGACAGTTACAAAGATACATCTAAGGGCATGTGGGATCAAGTGGAGAAGATGATGCGTGGGAGCAAAGTCGGGAATCAGATGAAGATCAACAGCTCAATAACCAAGTTTGATGGTTTTAAACAGCGCACCGGTGAATCCCTTTCCCAAACTTATGAAAGGTTATGTCTTCTTCTAAACGAGCTCCACAAGAACAAGATTACACGTTCCAACACGGAGAATGCTCTTAAATTCCTCAACAACCTTCTGCCTGAGTGGAAAGTATTTGCCTCACACGTAAAGCACAACAACCTGATGGAGAAAGTTGACATCCACGAGCTGTACGAGACGCTTCTTCAAGATGAAGATGAGGTACTGGAACTCCTGAATGAGAAGAAGACTACTTCCAAACCAGCTGCTGATCCTATAGCACTTATGTCCTCCAAACAAGGGAAATCTTCAAGCCGTCACTCCAAACGTGTTAAAAAGCAAAGCTCATCAGAGTCAGAACCTGAAGAAAAGGAAGATAGTGAGTCTGATGATGAAGTTTCTGATTTCAAGAAAGCGATAGCCCTTCTCTCCAAATATTTTCAACAACAAAAGTTCTATAAGAAGCCTTCGTCCAATAATCAGCGCTACTCCACCTCCTCCAACAAGCGCCACGATTATAAGGACAAGTATGAAGGAAATAAGAAAGCCGATGAGCAAGATAAGTCTGAGAAGAAGGAGAAGACGGAGAAAGATGACAGTAAGAAGAAAGATGAGCCCATGACCTGTTACAACTGCGCAAAGTTTGGTCACTTTACAAAAGGTTGTCATAAGCCAGTTGTAAAGAATACTCACTACTACAAGGCGAAGCTCGCATTGGCTGAGCAGAAGGAAGCTGGAATAGCTCTATTTGTGGAAGACGACTACTGGTTGGGTCATTCTGATGCTGAAAGCGATTCTGAAGGTGCTAATGCTTTCATGGGATATCACTCTCCACCCGATGAAGAAAAGTCAAGTTAGGTATGTGAATCTAACCAACAAGATTTCTTGAATAAAATGCAATCACTTGTTGAACAGGCAGATTCCATTAAGGCCACCTCTAAAGAACAACAGCTTGAAATCAGATCCCTATCTGAAAAGTTAGATATTCAAAAGAGAATAACTGAGAAATAAAAGTCTGAAAATGCTAACTTAAAAGACAAATGCAAAAATCTTTCAATAGCACCTAAGGACTTAAGGGCCAAATTATCGGAACTTCAGTCTCAACTTGATCAGTGTATGAATGAGAAAGCAGAAATTGTTTATCAATGTTCTGCTCTTCAAATTCAGCACAAGGAATTTGTTGCTAAAATTCTTGATCTTGAAACAAAACTTCATAAAAGAGGTCAAATGGATCAGACTATCCATATGAATAAACCAAAGGAGTTCACGTATTTCAACAAAGACTGGGGAATCGGATACGATAACCCACACTACCTGAAAAAAGGGTATAGCCAAGAGACCTATATTGTATGATTTTATTTGTCTTGGAATAGCCAAAGAGTATCCGGAATATGCAATTAAATGGACTGGTCCTCTTGAACCTGAAAAAGAAGAGGAAACTGAGGAATATAAGCGCACTCGCACATCCAAAATGCAACATCCATTTTGTTATGGACCTTTAAATCATACCTATAAGAAAGATAAACAGTACCTCTCGAATGACTACTTCGATTGCTATAAGGTTGCAACGCCCAAGGATTCCTCCAATTAGGATGAGGTCCAAATAACCGAAACCAAGACTGAGACGGATGAGTTCAAACTCTATGTTCCCCCTCTCATCTTGGAAGCAAAGATAGTCGAGTTGGAGGAGTCACTCGAGAAAGAAAGGTCGAATTTTCAAACGGAAAAGCAAGCGCTAATCCTGGAACTTGAGAATCTTAAATCGGTCAAAACCGAAAACGTGTCTGATGAAGGACAGGAAATCCTTCGGTGTGAAATCACTAAGCTCACATCAAAATTGGCTGCCTTGGCAACAGATGCGATGCAAGAGTATACGAGAAACGGTCAGCTCCAAGAGCAGATTGACCAACTCAAATCTGAAAAGCATATTTCACCTGATTCTTCCTCTAACTCATCGGACACGTCTTCGTGTAAAGCCTTCATAAGCAAAACCTCTTCAACACAAGATGATAAAGATTCTCAAGACGAGAGTGTTTTAAGGAATTTGAACTCTGATTTTTTTTCCTAGCTTCCGCACCAAATTCCCCAAAGCACACAAGCACAAAGTGTCCCTCGCCTTCCTCGACCGATCCAAGTCCTGTAATTCCGGATGTCGATTTTTTTGAATATATGAACTCTGAAGGCAATTCTGATGGAGAATTTGAGTCATTCCCCTTCGACCAACCTCTTCCGAGTCATACTGATTTTCTGTCTCCAGTAGTCAATCGACCGGTCAATTTTCTAAAGGGTGACTGTTCAAACACAAAGACCCCAGCCGTGATTAAGATTTCTAAATCTAAACCTGTTTCTCAAACAATATCACATCCGAGGCAAAAGACCGAGCGTTTGCCTACCAAAAATACTGCTTCCTCAAAAGCCACTGACCATGTTGTCCATGTTGGTTCAGATAAAAACGGTCGTGCTAAAAAGGATAACCAAAAGTGGCTAGACAAGGAATCTATAAGGGATGTTGCATCAAAGTCTTTCAATACTGTGTTTTACCCTAGAATGAACAAAAATGATTGTGCTTGGAATCATAGGAATGATTTTGTTAAAAGAGATGTTAATTTTCCGATGAAAATTTATTCCATTCCGCAATTGATTCAATTGTCGCATGATTGTTTGTGTTGTTTTAGTTGTGGTTGGAATGACTTTGATGATATTAATAATAATGATTGGTTTGGGTCATATCACATATATAATCATACACCCAAACGCAAACCCCGTAAAAACAAAAAGAAACATCATTTACAACGGGGTTTCCAGTCAGAGGTTAAACCACAGCGAGATAGGAAACCCACTTCAAAACGGGTCACTCCTGCTGAGGTCAAACCTACACCTAAGAGACAACCTGTGTCAAAGCAAGTTCCTACGAAGGGTGTCAAACCTAACCCTCCAGGACCCAGGCAAATATGGGTACCCAAGGTCCGCTAAACTTGTTTTGCAGGACGGTCATGTGTGGTACTTAGATACTGGATGCTCCACACACATGACCGAAAGGAGGGAGCTTCTCACGATCTACAAGGAACAATATTGCGAAGACGTGAGGTTTGCCTATACATGTGTTTTCACGAACTGCTCATGTGTTTAGGGGGAGCATGATCAGCTATCAGGTAAGTTTACTCTACTGCTGAGGGGGAGCGTCACACACAATTTTTTATCTGATGAAAAGTTTTTTTGTGTATGTGGATACTCCTATGTGCATTTCACATTACGCACACAATCTGAGGGAGAGCATATCATCGGATGCTCATCATTTGCGGGGGAGCGACACAGTGTTTTTCTTTAAATGAACAAAGTGTTTTTATGTGTCGGACTCTCCATTGCACTATCCGAGGGGGAGCAAGTTTTTTTCCCCATTCTCTGTTTGAGGGGGAGCGAGAGATCATTCTGTCAAAATCCTAAGGGTGTCATTTTTTTTGAAAAGTGAAGAAAAAGACAAGTTTTCTTGGAATTTTTCAAAGTGTCCGGACAAGTCACCGGATACCATTTAATCCGGACAGCTTTCCGGACCGGATGGGTATCCGGGTCGACCCATCCGGATTACTTGGTCATCACATATAAGATATCCGGACACCCTAATCCTCATTTATCCGGATTCAATTCAAAACCCACCCAAAACCCTTCTTTCTCTCTCGCTATCGGCTTCTCACACAAATCGATCACTATCACTCGTATTTCGCTCCAATATCAGGTATGTGTCTCACACTCTCATCTCGATCGTTATTAGTCATGTTTTTCACACTTCACACCACACATCGACCATCGATTCGGTCGATTGCACATATCCGAAACCCATCTTTAAGTCTCTGAGACTTCGGGTCCATTCGGTAGTGTTTAGGTCGATTTTGTTGAGTTGCTTAGAACGACAATCAATACCTGCTTTCACTCATGTTTGGGACTCCATTTTGCTAGTTTGGAGTTTTTGAATCCCGTCCGAAAACATTCATTGTGTCCGGACACGTTCATAGTTAAGATGTTTTGTCCGGAATCCTGCATATTATAGATATTTTATCCGGACTCACTAGACATCCTGATACCCTAGTTGTCCGGAAACCTCAGAGTTTCCGGTAAGTTCAACTACCAGATTGTTGATGTGTCCGGACTCCCATTTGTCCGGAAAACTCTTTCAACCGGAAACCATGTTGTCCGGATTGTCCATTTCATCCGGAAACCTTCAATTCATCCGGAATCCTTCGTTGT
Organism: Saussurea involucrata; assembly: GCA_033807775.1. Lineage (NCBI taxonomy): Eukaryota > Viridiplantae > Streptophyta > Magnoliopsida > Asterales > Asteraceae > Saussurea > Saussurea involucrata. The sequence continues at coordinate 61,284,281 of CM066315.1, read as the reverse complement.
CCGGATAACCTTTGTCCGGATAATTGGGTTTGTCCGGTAAGTTATGTATTTCCTTGTTTTGTCCGGACACCCCTGTTGTGTCTATCCAGTACCTGTTTTCTTACTGCCAGTCCTCACTCTGTCTTAGATTGAGCCCTTTACTACAAAGGTACGAGCCGTAAATTGTTTATCCGTCCTGTTTACTAACTCTGGTTATTTTACAGATATTCCATGGCGGATCAACAGCAACAACAAAATCCGGAAGAGCAAATCCCTCAAGAGGAATTTATAGATGAAGAAGCTGATAACGCTTTGGTCAACCCTGACCATGGCACTAAGATAGAGCCCAACAACCATCATCTGGACGCCGCTGATTTCCGGCCACAACCACAACACCGTGTGATTGTGGATATTCTATTGCGTCACCCTCTCCATGAGGCCCTCACCGCCACAGCCGACGTCTCCACGCTATACGTGTATCAAGTATGGTTGTCTACCCAAGTCATTACGGCGGGCAATTCCCAGATAATCACGACGCAGATCGACAACCAATCGTTCACACTAACACCTGAGTCCTTCCGGCGTCAACTTTCACTTACAGAAGCCACCGCCGGCGGACATCAACGCTACGATCCTGCAGTAAACGACGAGACTCTGTGCGCTCAAGTACGCGCTCTCGGGTACAACCACGACCTCAACCGTCCATCCGGATTCAACCGAAAGTACCTGGCCCCCATCTGGTACACTCTGTTCACGATTCTGAACAGGTGCCTTTCATCCAGATGGAAGGGCATCGACCAGTGCACCGACGACTTCCTGCGATTATTTCATGCCGTGTGCTACAACCGCCACGTCGACTTTGCTATGATCATCTGGCGGGAGTTAGTTCAAGCTATTGGTCAAATCGGAGGTACGAAGCAAAAGAAGTTCCTCCCGTACCCTCGTTTCCTATCACTGGCTGTGCGACAACATATGGACGCAAATTCGGAAATACCGCGACGTCTTACCCATCCGGTATGTCCTCATCACCACTTGCAATATATGGTAATTCGCAACCCGTCCAACGCCATAGCCATGCCCATACCTGAAGCCCTACTGGCTCACGCGGATCCTGCTGCACCGAGTGTAGTAAGCTTATAGGCAAGAGTTAGGGAATCCCATGGTCCAGCCAGCGCTGGAGGGACCTGCCCAGGGACTTAGACCCGAGAGACGTGAGGGTCCTAGAGTAAGAGGAGGAAGGGCCCGGGCAACTGGAGGTTCCCGGGCAGGGTGTGTTGAGAATTCTTGGGAGGGGAACTGGAGGGAGCGGTGCAGTGGATACGCGTACCAGTGCCGGACCTAGCCAACAACCCATAATCCCTATCACCCGACCGACGGGTGAAGCAGGCACATCATCTCGCTAGTTGAAGAGTTAGACCATGTGAGGCGGCGGGAATTACGGTCGAAAACGAACCATGAAAGATTACGCCGTAAAGATAAAGAGGCTTCTGAGCGACCCCAACCGAGTGTCATCCCGGTAGCCACATTGTCAGGATCGATTCCAAACAAGAATAATTATACTTAGAAATCAGAATTAAAGAATCTTGCGGAATAGAACTTTAATTCAAACACACTCAATGAACAACTAATCAGAAAACACAATCTGTTTGTATTCAAAACCTCAACTCACAAGTTTACAACCAAACCTCAATCTTGTTGAACAGGCTCAACAAGACGACTTCTACTTCTCTAGAAATAGGGTTCTAAACCTTGAGGTTAATTCTCTCTAAAACAAAAACGAATTCTAATAAAAAAATCTCTTAGAATAGCTATCTATCAACATCTATTTATACTAAATAATTACAAGATAACTATCAAAACAAAATTGATCTTCAGAATATTCTTTCATGCTTATCTTCAATCATTCCATCTTTATCTCCAACATTCTTGCATTCCATAATTATGATCACAAGCAGTATTAACATCGTTATGCACAAGCAGTACTAACATTGTTCCAGCAGCATTAACTTTTACTTGCAGTACTAACTTTGCTCTGGCAGTAGTATTGTTGTTCTGGCAGTACTAACCATACTTGGCAAATCTTCAGTTCCCAACAATCTCCCCCTAACTTGACTTTTTAGGTTGAGAAGTCAAGTTCTTCAGATGATGTTTCCAAAACCTAATCATGAACACATAAATCAGGATTCAAACCCAGGCTTTGATTGATAATCCTTCTCACCAAGTATCTTCCCATTTCAGAATCCTTGTTGCAAGCTAACTTAGCATGTAGCATTCCATTCAACCTTTTCTTGCTGTGCTTGTATGAAACATCCACCAAATAATACTCATGATATGTATAGTCAAGTGTGATGACATACACTCCACATTTTTCAATGAGCATCCAGTTGGTAATGGCTTGAAAATTTCTTTCTATCATATACTGAACTGCTTCTGGTTTGAACATTAGGCACAGGTATTCAAGAACCAATTTGGTGATAGACATCCCTTTCTCATTCAGCATATTTCCATACAGCTTCATTCCAACCTTGTACATCTCCTCTACGTCAGATCTAGAGCACATTCTGATAAGTCTTCCCCATGTAGAACAGACCTCAAACTTCCCATCTGCTCTTTTGACTCTAATGTACTCCTTTCTCTGATCTACCAAGGTATCCCAGAAGATGATCTCAGGAGGCATGGAAGATAATGGGTCAACTTTGATTGGATCAGTATCAACCATAGTGATATACATATCACATTGAGCATTACTTGGTTGACCTGATGGAGTTGCTACTTCTTCTTCAGCAACCTTTGTATCATCTTTCTTTTCTGGAACATCCTATTCTTTTTCTTCTTCTACCACTGGTTCTACCCTAGGTTTCTTGACAACTTTCCTCTTGGTAGCTATAGACTTGGTTCTTGTTCTTTTCAGTGACTCCAGCTTTTCACCCAGGGTTTCTTCTTGCTTTTTAGGAGTGTCATGTTTGGCTTTAATCAAAGCCTCTGCAACTTCAACTTCTTCCAAAGTAGGCATTTTAGTTTCTGTTGCTTCCTTTGTTTCTGCTGCTTCTTTTGTTTCTGCTGCTTCTTTTGTTGTAGATACTGCTTCTTGCATGGTTTCTGCTGCTTCTTTTGTTTCTGCTGCTTCTTTCTTTGTATATACTGCTTCTTGCATGGTTTCTGCTGCTTCTTTTGTTTCTGCTGCCTCTGGAATGGTTTCTGCCGCTTCTGCTTTTTGACTTTCATCAGCATTAACCGTTTCTGCTGTTGGTTCAGTTTCTGCTTCTTTCTGAATTTCAGCAGCATTAACCTTTTCTGCTGTTGGTTCAGTTTCTGCTTCTTTCTGAATTTCAGCAGCATTAGCCTTTTCTGCTGCATGATCAGTTTCTGCTTCTTTCTGAATTTCAGCAACATTAACCTTTTCTGCTGTTGGTTCAGTTTCTGCTTCTTTCTGAATTTCAGCAGCATTAACCTTTTCTGCTGCATGATCAGTTTCTGCTTCTTTTGCAATTTCTTCAACACACTCATTCTCCCCCTTTTCCTGTGCACTCTCCATGTTGAATTCAGCTTCTGACTCCCCCTTTTTGGGAGCATCATTGTTGGGGCTTCTTCTTTTAAGAACATACTGAGCTTTCTTCTTCCTGTGCATCAACTTTGTAATCAGCTTCTTATGCTTCTCAAGCTGTGTTTGTTGATATAGGACCACTTTCTTGAGTCCGTCTATCTCCTTTTGTTGACTTACAACATCTGTGTTGATATTGGCAATGGTTTCCATCAATTCCTCATATGTATATCTATCCTCACCTTGTTTAGGAGTTTTTACTTCCTTTAAAGGATCACTGGAAATTTTAGTAGGTGTCTTTTTCCATCTGGTCCAACCCTTCCTTCAGCACATGGACCATTCTCTATAATATCCCAGATGGAATAATCAGTAAGCAAAATATACTGCTTGATTCTAATCTTCCACATGTCAAACTCATTAGGCCTGAGCATGGGAACCTTTGAAACAAGAGTACTGTTTGATTCAACTGTGTTGTCCATAATGATTGTAGATTTCTAAGAAACCAAGCTCTGATACCACTTGTCAGGATCGATTCCAAACAAGAATAATTATACTTAGAAATCAGAATTAAAGAATCTTGCCGAATAGAACTTTAATTCAAACACACTCAATGAACAACTAATCAGAAAACACAATCTGTTTGTATTCAAAACTTCAACTCACAAGTTTACAACCAAACCTCAATCTTGTTGAACAGGCTCAACAAGACGACTTCTACTTCTCTAGAAATAGGGTTCTAAACCTTGAGGTTAATTCTCTCTAAAACAAAAACGAATTCTAATAAAAAAATCTCTTAGAATAGCTATCTATGAACATCTATTTATACTAAATAATTACAAGATAACTATCAAAACAAAATTGATCTTCAGAATATTCTTTCATGCTTATCTTCAATCATTCCATCTTTATCTCCAACATTCTTGCATTCCATAATTATGATCACAAGCAGTATTAACATCGTTATGCACAAGCAGTACTAACATTGTTCCAGCAGCATTAACTTTTACTTGCAATAATAACTTTGCTCTGGCAGTAGTATTGTTGTTCTGGCAGTACTAACCATACTTGGCAAATCTTCATTTCCCAACACACATCTGCTATCCCGTCTCATCCGTTGGGACGGGGTATTGAAGAAGCCGCCATGGACCCAACGGCGCAATTGCACAACCTCCTCATCCACTCATCTGTCTCTCAAAAGACATGTGTTTCAATTTCTCACGGGGATGAAGCACAACTTCCACCAGTCTCTCAATCAGAGAGTACTGGTGTTGAAATAAGAGACCAGCAGCCCCCGGTCTCGACTTCTTTCAGTGCACAATTGAGTCTAGAGCCACTTGATATATTACATTCTTCGGCTAGGACACAAGATGAGATCCCACAAATCGAGGCTCTTCGTGACTCTATCGGAACTTCCATAGGATCTCCGCTCTTAAGTGATCCCGGAGTTACATTACCCGACTTTGTGTCACAAGGGTCCCTGGACAGCACCCTCAAGGCTGTCCGCGAGGCAATGGAGCAACACCTCACCGCCGAGCTCGACAAGATCAAGAGCTTAATCAAAGGTAAAGACAAGATCGTCGACGCTGAAACCGCACCTACACCTCCACCGGCTCCTGTTCAGCCTATCTATTCGGTGGACACCCTAAAGACGATGCTTCTAGCCCAACAGCTGCAACAATCCGAAACCGACGCCTCTACAGAAGCAGACCTGCTATCCGTTCTGAAATAACAGGTCACTGCCCCTTCGTCATCGATCACCTCTCGGATCGATAACATTGACTCGACTCTTAAGGACGTTCAACAAGCGCTCACAACGCTGTCCGAGAGAGTCCGCACACTCGAAGATACCTGCAAAAGTTAAGCTGGCGGTCTAAAGAGCAAGCACGATGACCAGGATGATCCTGATCACCGTGAGGGGGAGAAAAGACAAAGACTAACCGAGACCGCCCAGATCCTCACTGAAACGATTACTGTGGTTCATCCGGAACCCTCAACTGCGGCTACTACAACCGAAGATGCACCCGAAGCCGAGTTGCCATTAGCCGATATGGTAATTGATATGGATATCTCCGATGATGAAGACCCGACGGTTGAAAATCCTGAGGGAACAGCACAAGAACTGGTTACTTTTGACTCATCAGATACACCGATATTGGATTTGATTGATCCAGACTACGAGACCAACCCGGAGACCGAAGATGCATGGTATGAAAAAGCCGCCAGTGCCGCAAATTTCCAGGTTAAATTGGTATTCCCTACTGATGAAGAAGATAACGTAGACTACGACCAATTTCTGCTCCAGAATTTGTATGGTACTCCCGTTCACTCAGCTCAAGCCGCTGAAACTTCAACAAGACCCGAAACTACAACTGCAGATATTCCGACATCTCCTCATCAACAACCGACAGCATCTGATCTTCCTCCTCCTCAGCAGCAACAAATCCGTTGGGAGAAGATCACGATATTTATTCCTCACCTGGAGGAATCTCTGAAGAAGTTGTTCGTCCACAAGCTACGCCCAATCGAGCCGACCTTTTGCCTTGGTATTTACATTTCCAATCCCGAATACCAACGCCGGTACATAAGCGCTATGAAGCGGTGTCTGCCAGTTAGCCAAGTCCAAACCAAGCATAAGATCACCGAAGTGCTCAACATCCAGTCATGCCGAATTATGAAAGTCGTTTATCCTGTATTCACCGTCCGACACGAAGATGGGAATGACTGGAGATTTTCTGAAGCCGACTTCAAGCACCTCCGACCGTTCGACTTCTATGCTATCCTAAAAGACCTCCGTACAAGACCTATCCGACCGCTTCCGGTAACTAAAGCGCTCGAAGCTGTTCGTCGATTCCTGATCCGTACCATCATGATGTCTTATCTCACGGACTTCCAAATGGCAATCGAGAACAGAGCCAAGAAGGTAAACTTGTTAAAGCCGAATCTGAAAGCTCCTGAGTTGAAGATGTATCCCGAGAACGCTCTGCTTCAAGAACCTGAATTTGGGATAGTCTACATCAACGAACAGAAAGAGAAGAGATTTCTGCGTTTCAGTCAAGTAGACAGATTCTGCGACGGCACGCTCCTCAAAGTCCAAGATGCTCTTCGAAAGATCATCACTCACGAGTCAGAAAATCAAAGGCTTTCGTATGTTCCCAATCAGAATGCAACAACTGCTCGAAATGCCTTGGAGATGGTTGAAGAACGCATCGACTATCGCTGTGCTATCAGAATGTTTGAGGTACACTTTGCGCTCCGTAAAAGATATGTTGCAAACTGGTGCGAACTCGAACTTCAATTCAAAGGGGGAGATTGTTAGGGTCGAATTTCTATTGAATTAAAGTTCAAGGGGATAATTGTAATAGTTTAATTTGAGCTTAGTTAGTGAACGGGCCGTGGGCTTGTTAACCACGGGCCCGTCATATATAAAGTTCTGTTTTGCCATTGTTTAGGCAAGTTATTCATTATTGCTTTCTAATTGTCATTGTAAACACTCTCTATTATGAAAGCTAATAGGGATGACCAGTAGAAATCATAACGTGTGTATCTATCTATTGATTTCATTATTGTTCGTTGCACGGATCTGAGACTCACAAAACCCGAATCTACCCAACACCCGATCCCCGAACTTAAGTTTGGACGGGTTTTGGGTTCTGTATATCCCCCCCCAAAACCCGATCGGGTTTTGGGTTTTGGGCCCCGACCCGACCGATGCTTACCCCTACACGTGACAGTCGTAGATGACAGCATGAACTAGGCGTAGGAAGTCGGCGGTGCACTGGTCGATGCCCTTCCATCTGGAGGATAGACAACTGTTCAGGATTGTGAACAAGGTGTACCAGATCGGCGCCAAGTATTTTCGGTTGAAGGCGGATGGGCGGTTCAGTGCATGGTTGTTGTTTGGGCAAAATTTCACCAGTCTCGACCACGACCAGAAAAGGTAAGACACATGTTATGAGCTATATCTTGTATTAAGATAAGGTCCCGACAAAGAACCAAAAAACCACCGTCGTCCCTCCTAAAAGGTAAGTCGAGAGTTCCTCACGACACTCGACCTCGACGTCGCCCGTTCCGCACGACCGTCGCACAAAACCGTACGACCCTGACTAACTCAATATACGACTGTTATATTTGTTCAGTGATTAATGCAGGAGTCAAAGTCATTAATGGACAACTGCTATAACCGACGAAATCAGTTATGAGCATCTAATCCCACATTGAAGACGACGACCGTTACAACAATCATCAAAGATCTTAATGATTCAATTAAAATCACTCGAAGACTATAAATCCCAAGTTCAATCCTTAGTTTCAGGACATCGAATAATACAGGAAGAGAGATAGAACAAAAGGACCGAACATCGAACAACAGAAGCAAACGAAAACACTCGAAGAATATTCATTCGAAGCAAAGAGATCATTCATAGAAGATCACTCTCGACGCGCGACTTTCACTCTCGACCAACAGTTCACACATTGTTTTCACACACGACGCACACTGTTTTTACATTTCTAACACTTGTACTTTACATTTCGAAGTCTTTCCCTTCATTTGTATTGTAATCTATGTACGATCGACACCCGGAACACCAAGGACATCGCCCCTGATTGGCGACCATAGTGCAGCGACGACATCCACTGTCATCCGCAGGTTTTTTCCTCGTTGAGGTTTTTCCTGCGTCATCAAATCCTCTGTCTCATTTACATTTTTGTCTTTGTCGCACGCCTTTGTCGAACGATTCCTTTCTTTAGTTGTTAAAGTCCACATCGACCTTAAGTTGTTCCTTTGGTGCGATTTTTGGCATTAACAGTTTGGCGCCATCTGTGGGACCCCATCTAGAGAAAATCTTCGACAAACGTGCGTCCTACTTACGTTTTCTTGGAGTTTCTTCTGTTCTCTGTTTCAGGAAAATGGCGAATAACGAACAATCCGCTGACCCAGCACATGAAGGACTCGAAAATGCACAAGATGCACTTAAAGTAGTCAACGACTATCGCCTGGAGGAAGTCATTCTAGATTCAAGCAAGCCTGATCAAAAAGTCTTAATCGGGTCATCTCTCAATCCTTGCCTCAGGGAAAAGTTAATATCTTTTTTGCAAGAACATGCTGATTGTTTCGCCTGGTCGCATGAAGATATGGTCGGCATAGATCCTGACGTCATCTCTCACAAGCTCAACGTCGACCCATCGTTCAAACCTATCAAGCAGAAGCGACGGAAATTTGCTCCTGAAAGGAATAAGGTGATAAATGACGAAGTCGACAACCTTCTCAAGACAGGGAAGATTCGAGAGGTAAAATACCCCGATTGGCTTGCTAACGTCGTGGTTGTAGCAAAGAAGAATGGAAAGTGGAGGGTCTGTATCGACTTCATAGACCTCAATAAAGCCTGTCCAAAAGATCTTTTTCCATTACCTCATATCGACGCCATGGTCGACGCGACAGCGGGGCACGAACTACTAACGTTCATGGATGCCTATTCCGGATATAATCAAATCTTAATGCATGTCGAGGACCAAGAAAAAACCGCATTTATGACGGACCGAGGTATTTACTGTTATAAAGTTAAGCCTTTCGGACTAAAAAATGCAGGTTCTACCTACCAGCGTCTAGTGAATAAAATGTTCAAAGACCATCTCGGCGACACGATGAAGGTGTATATCGACGACATGTTGGTCAAGTCAAAACAAGCGATCGACCATGTCGAGCATCTGAGGCAATCGTTTGATATCCTTAGAAAGTATAACATGAAGCTCAACCCGACGAAATGTTCCTTTGGCGTCAGTGCTGGGAAATTCCTAGGATATATGGTCACTCGCCGAGGCATCGAAGCCAATCCCGATCAGATCAAAGCCATTGTCGAGATCAAATCTCCTCGAAATTTCAAAGAAGTCCAAAGGCTCACTGGTCGGGTAGCAGCTCTAAACAGGTTCATCTCCCGATCTTCAGATAAATGTCACCTATTTTACAACGTCCTCAGGAAAAACAGAGGCTCCGACTGGACCGACGATCATGAACAGGCAATGCAAAAGCTCAAAGAATACATGATGTTGCCTCCCTTATTGTCGAAACCTCGCGATCATGAAATCTTGCAACTATATCTGGCTGTTAGCCCAAACGCGGTAAGTGATGTCCTAGCACGAGAAGATGAAAAACAGCAATTGCCAATCTATTATGTAAGTAAATCTCTTCTGGACGCAGAAACCAGGTATTCCTCAATGGAAAAATTGCTCTTGTCGCTAGTCACAGCTGCTAAAAAACTGCGACATTATTTTGAGTCGCATCCCATTACTGTCGTAACTAACTTCCCTCTTAAGTCTGTCTTAAGAAAACCTGAGTTGACAGGTTGCTTAGCAAAATGGAGCATATATCTCAGCAGCTACGACATTGACTTCAAGCCCAGGACCGCGATCAAGTCGCAAGCCTTGGCCGACTTCATTGCTGACTTCAGCCCTGAATTGGAGAAAGAAGCAGAGCTCGGGGTATCGACTGTGGCGACTCACGACGACGTGCCCTGGATCTTACACGTCGATGGGTCATCCAACATTAGAGGCACAGGACTAGGCGTCGTCTTAAAGTCGCCACAAGGGGGCAAGATGGTATACTCAGTTCGATGCGATTTCAAGACTACCAACAATGAAGCTGAATACGAAGCCCTGATCATAGGAATGAATATGGCCTACGACTCGGGGGCAACTGCGTTAGATGTCAAAAGTGACTCTCTCCTGGTAGTGAACCAGATCAATGGAGAATTCGCGGCCAAAGATTCAAAAATGACAGCATACCTGAAGGTAGCAAAAGTGAAATCCGAAAAATTTAAATTTTTTTCTATCGAACAAATCCCGAGAGACCAGAATACTCAAGCCGACGCTTTAGCAAATCTCGGGTTTGCTTTAGTCGAACCCATATTCGACGTTATTCCCATGATCCATCTGGCGACATCGTCTATCGAAAACATCGATGTCGTCCAGATCGAGGACGGAAAAGATGATTGGTCGTGCGACATCCAAAATTTCCTTATGCATGACCAACTCCCAGAAGACAAGATGGAAGCCCGGAAGATCAGATTCAAAGCATCTAAATACACCATAATTGGAGATAAGCTCTATCGACGATCATCGACAGGATTAAACCTAAGATGCGTGATTAGCAAGAGCCAGGTCCAAAAAATCCTTCACGAGATGCACGACGGCGAATGTGGCAATCATTCTGGTGGTCGCAGTTTGGCTAATCGTATCTCTCGACAAGGGTATTTTTGGCCAACATTGCGACAAGACGCCGTCAAGTACGTCCAGAACTGTGACCCTTGTCAGCGACATGCAGGTATGTCACATAAACCCTCTGAACCTTTGCACTCGACACTTTATCCCATGGCCCTTCATGAGGTGGGGAATGGATATTGTCGGCAAGCTACCCCCGGCCCCGGGGCAAAAGGTATTCCTCCTTGTACTCACCGATTATTTTTCCAAGTGGGTTGATGCGGCTGCTTTTTCCCAAATCAGGGACAATGAAGTCATCTCTTTTATCCAGACTAACATCATATGCAGATTTGGGATTCCATCCGAAATCGTCTGTGACACCGGATCCCAATTCATAAGCGACAGGACCCAACAATTTTGCGAAGACATGAGTATCAAGTTAACAAACTCGACTCCCAGATACCCTCAGGCGAACGGACTTGCTGAATCAAGTAATAAGACCATTATAGCTTCGATCAAGAAAAGGTTAAAAGCTGCAAAAGGAAGATGGGTCGAAGAACTCCCTTCAGTCCTATGGGCAAATCGCACGACACCGCGCACGTCCACAGGACAAACCCCTTTCTCTCTCGTCTACGGTTGCGAAGCAGTCCTACCAATCGAAGTCCAGCTCCCAACTTCGAGGCATACTTCCGTCGAAAACAACATGATTGATTTAAATTATGATATCGACGCCCTCGAGGAGCTTAGAGAATCAGCCTTGATCAGAATGGCATCTCAGAAGCAAGCAGTCGAGCGACATTTCAATAAACACGTCAAAGTCAAAGTCTTTCAAGAAGGCGATTACGTCCTCCGTCGAGTGTTCCAAAACACTCAAGAACTCAATGCCGGCAAGCTTTCTATTAAATGGGAAGGTCCTTACCGCATCTCCGAAGTCGTTGGTAAAGGAGCCTATCGACTCCAGACTCTCGACAATCAAGAAATCCCACGCAGTTGGAATGCGACGCACTTGAAAAAGTATTTTTTCTAAAATCACCTTCCTCTCATGAAACTTAATTGTTTTATCACAGGGGCACATGATTCAAATTTCATCATGAAATTTGGTTACACGATCATAAGGTTTGAGCGACCTCTCGATCTGAGTTTCTGGATTCAGAAAAATTTTGTACATTCTAACACGTCAATAATTGAGCCTATCAATACAAGTCAAACGTATGATATTTCAATCGTTATATTGCTATGAATGCCTAAGTCGCACGATTCTTCGCTCGTTCTATACTTAACAAAGTTACACGGTTGATATTACATCTATCTACGACATATGTAAATCGAAATAAAAATTCGACAAAAGGATGAAATTCATTTACGAAACGAACGATTACATAGGAACGACCGACGGTCGAGTATACAAAGTTAAAAAACATAGCATCTCCTAAATCTAGAGAAGAGCATCTATCGTATGCTCAGTCTCGACCTTCGAGTCCTCGTCATACCCGAAAACACGCTAAGAAGCTAATGCAAGGATCAAACGAGTATGTTAGGCGTTATCTGACGCCCTACGCCGTGACATTTTCAGAATGCGGCTCTTAAGATTAATGTTAAGGTTAGAGGAAGGAATATGATCTTCTCGACGGTCGACTTCCAGTCCAACATCTCCTCTATCTTCGTGTATCTAACAAAATAAGATTGAAACATCTGTAAAATACAAAAGGGGTATGTTAAACAAACATTCGGTGGAAATATTAGGAACATGAGTTTCGAAAGAAAAACTCACAAAGAACGCGATCCCGTCTCTTCGATGGAGATCTTTTGAAAACGCTCCTTGAAAGATAAGAGCTGATATTTCCCCAGATGCGGAAATGACTTCATCCCGTCAAGGACACAGTCAGTCAAGAGGATCGAAGACAACGTAAAGTTGATCGTCATGACTTCCTCCTCACCTTCTCCCGTCCTTATACCCTTGCCCCCGACGGCTGACGAAAGGGTCGACGTGGATACAGAGGACATCGTCGCCAGATGCGCAAGATCCACGAACGTCACGTCTATCGCAATCAAAGTCTTCACCGACTCGGACATAATCGTTCTCAAAGAGTCTCCAATCCTTGAAGGCTTGAGAGAAATCGAGAAACTATACCTCGTATGGACACTCAAAAAACTTCGAAAAGTTTTGAGCAAAGAACAGCAAGGGATCAAAGAAGAATTCCGCACTAAGAAACTTTTCAAGAGGATATAAGAGGAAATGATCCATTATGATCCCTATTTATGCACTCGATCGTGTCAGGTCAAGCCCTTTGATTATCACCACGCGTCCCCGTCTTTTCGTATGACCACATGGATCACCGACACCTGTCATCGACAGCTGGTAAGCACCATCGTGCGTCGGCATGACGTCATGGCTTTATCCTCTCTTCGATTTCCCTCTCTAGTTTGAATTGAACCGATTCAGTTCCAAAACAACCAAGGTATTTTTCAACACAAGACCCTGAACACCCGACAAGCAAAATTTAAAATTCGAATTTGCCATCCTACTTTCAAACTTTGGGGGCAAACTGTTTGGGCAAAATTTCACCAGTCTCGACCACGACCAGAAAAGGTAAGACACATGTTATGAGCTATATCTTGTATTAAGATAAGGTCCCGACAAAGACCCAAAAAACCTCCGTCGTCCCTCCTAAAAGGTAAGTCGAGAGTTCCTCACGACACTCGACCTCGACGTCGCCCGTTTCGCACGACCGTCGCACAAAACCGTACGACCCTGACTAACTCGATATACGACTGTTATATTTGTTCAGTGATTAATGCAGGAGTCAAATCATTAATGGACAACGACTATAGCCGACGGAATCAGTTATGAGCATCTAATCCCACATTGAAGACGACGACCGTTACAACAATCATCAAAGATCTTAATGATTCAATTAAAATCATCCGAAGACTATAAATCCCAAGTTCAATCCTCGGTTTCAGGACATCGAATAATACAGGAAGAGAGATAGAACAAGAGGACCGAACATCGAACAACAGAAGCAAACGCAAACACTCGAAGAATATTCATTCGAAGCAAAGAGATCATTCATAGAAGATCACTCTCGACGAACGACTTTCACTCTCGACCAACAATTCACACATTGTTTTCACACACGACGCACACTGTTTTTACATTTCAAACACTTGTACTTTACATTTCGAAGTCTTTCCCTTCATTTGTATTGTAATCTATGTACGATCGACACCCGGAACACCAAGGACATCGCCCCTGATTGGCGACCATAGTGCAGCGACGACATCCACTGTCGTCCGCAGGTTTTTTCCTCGTTGAGGTTTTTCCTGCGTCATCAAATCCTCTGTCTCATTTACATTTTTGTCTTTGCCGCACGCCTTTGTCGAACGATTCCTTTCTTTAGTTGTTAAAGTCCACATCGACCTTAAGTTGTCCCTTTGGTGCAATTTTTGGCATTAACAGTTGTATCCAAGTGCATGGATTTAGGCACAAAGAGTGTTGTCGTCGATAGCAGGGTCGTATGCAGCGTAGCCATCAGCAGTAGCTTTCGGTAGAGATAGTAGTCGTCGGAAAGACTCCACTGTGAGTATGAATGGATGATGATCGATGGTGGCAGTAATCGTCTGAGAGTTGGCCGTAGTGATGACCCGGATGGTGTTCCAGACTTGTTGTAGATAAAGATATGGGACGTCGGTGGTAGCGATGAGTTCATAGCATAGTGGATGGCCGAGTAGGATGTCCACGACCACACGATGCTATGGTCGGAACTCAGCAGCATCGAGGTGATGATTATTTCCCTCGATTTCAGAAACATGGTCTGGTGGAACTAAGGCGTTGTCAGCCTCTTCGTCAATGAACTCTTCATGAGGAGGATTGCCTTGTTGTTGTTGATCCGCCATTTGTGTACCTGAAAGACACGGTATTAGACTATAGGCGGATTCAAAAATGTCGGTGCGTACCTTGGCGAAGATCAGCTCAATCTGGAACATATTGAGGAATGGCAGTGGAACAAGGTACTAGAATGGCCAAGGTGTCCGGACAAGATGAGTATCCGGTAAAATGGAGTGTACGGATATAATGGTCACCGGATAACAAATGTTACCGGGTACATCAGTATCCGGATTCACACAATTATCGAATGTATTGAAACTTTCCGGACAAATACCTTACCGAACAACTATAAATTTACTGGACACTAGAGGCTTTCCGGACAACTAGGTTTCCGGATGAACAAGGTTACCGGACAAATATTATCTACCCGGATAGTTGAACTTACCGGATACCATAAAAGTTTTCGGACAACTTGGGTTACCGGGTAAGATGCTTTCCGGATAGAGTGAAGTTATCGGATGAGATGGTTTCCGAAGAAAATATCTAGTGATGAGTGTGTCCGGATACCTTGGATGTGTCCGAATAGTTTGAAACTATCCGGACGTCATCCGGTTTGATCCAAATCGCCAAACTGGCAATTAAATCACTAATCCATCTATCCTAGGCATGTTAAATCTACTATAGGAGCATAAATCAACCACTAAAAGAACCTAAAACAGCCACAAATCCTAGGAATATGGACCGACATTGGGTTCGAGTCCGAACGACCTAATCGGTCGATTAAATGAGCAGATTAAGTGTCGATTTGTGCGTGAAATGGTGCGAGAAGGATAAGAGATCACTAATGGAGTACATACCTGAGATTTGAGATCGAAATCGAAATCGACTGAAGATGGAGAAAAAATCGATTGAGCCGAGGGTTTAGGTCGAGAGGATATAAGAGCAGAAGTTTCCGGAAAAATGATAAGAAATGGAAATATCCAGGTATTTATAGGTGAAAGTGTATCCAGGTGGGTCGTCTGGAAATCTACCCGGTCCGGATAGGATGGTTTCCGGATACTTTTGGAAAAATTCAAGAACATACCCTGGTATTTTCCAAAGTTGACTTTTCCTCCCCAAAAACAAATAGAGAGTTTTAAAAAAAACACGCTCCCCCTCAAATTTTGCAAAAAAAAAAAATTGCTCCCCCTCGGATTGTGCAAGTGGTTGTTTTAGGAAAAAACTGGGATGAGCCACACACAAAAAAACATATGATATTAAAACAATATGTGTGACACTCCCCCTCAAACGTAGAACATACTTACTTGAACAAATTACGCTTATGTGCTCCCCCTGAACACATGAACAAAGTTGTGAAACGCACAGATGAAACAAAAAATGATGTAGACGACAGTAAATGAACATGAAAGGAAATCACACATGAAATTAAAACAATCAAACGAAATCTACCTAATTAATACAGAGATTTAACTTGAGATATGCACGATACAAGTATGATACAAATACGAGGAAGTGTATAGTTGATCATTTGGAAACCAGATGATTGGGATACAGTTTCACGTAAGTGTATGAAACTTGTATCAGGCGCATGATCAGGTTAAATCTCCAGATTTAACATACCCAGCTTGGACACAAGATAGTTAAAGCGTTTTTCGTCCAAGAGTTTTGTAAACAGGTCAGCTAACCGATGTTTAGTATTAACAAAGTAGAGTTCGATTGTACCTCTTTCGACGTGATCCTTGATAAAATGGTACCGAACGTCTATGTGCTTCGTCTTAGTGTGCTGGTCCGGATTGCTTGAAATGACAATTGCGCTCTTCGAGTAGCAGTAAATGGGCACTTGTAAATAAGTGAATCTGTAATCCTTGAGCTAGGTGTGCATCCATATGACTTGAGAACAGCAGCTCGCGGCGGCCACGTACTCCGCTTCAGTAGTAGATGTGGAGACGCACTGCTGCTTCTTGGATGCCCAGCTGACTAAACTATCACCCAAGAACTGCATGTGTCCCTATGTGCTTTTCCGATCCAACATGCTACCCGCGTGGTCCGCATCTGAGTAGGCTGTGAGCTCAAAACCTGTCTCTTTTGGGTACCACAAGCCAACATCAACAGTACCTTTTAAGTAACGAAATATTCGTTTGACCGCAATTAAATGAGACTCTTTTGGTTTTGACTGAAAACGGGCGCATAAAAATGTTGAGAACATGATATCCGGTCTACTCGCCGTCAAGTACATCAAAGAACCTATCATCCCTCGGTAGGTTTTGGTATCCACATCCTTTTCGTTAGGATCGACGTGTAACCGCGTACCGGGGGTCATAGGAGTTTTCATAGGTGAGGACTGTTCCATATGGTATTTCCAAAGAATATCCCGGATGTACTTAGCCTGGTTTGTGAATATCTCGGTCGACAGTTGCTTAACTTGAAGACCGAGGAAAAAATTTATCTCACTTAACATGCTCATTTGAAAATACTCTCCATGAGTTTTGAAAAATTCTTATAGTACTGAGGGTTAGTGGAACCGAAAATGATATCATCAACATAGACTTGGACTAAGATTATGTGACCTTTTTAATTCTTAATCAACAAAGTAGTGTCGATTTAACCTTTTGAAAAACCTGCTTTGATTAAGAATTTAGACAGAGCATCAAACCAGGCACGTGGAGCTTGTTTGAGACCGTATAGAGCCTTGTCGAGGATATACACATGGTGTGGCTTGGAGTCATCCACGAAACCGTCCGGTTGCGAGACTTATACTTCTTCCTTGATAACGCCGTTGAGAAATGCGGTCTTCACATCCATTTGGAAGACCGTGAAATTCTTGTGCGCGGCGTATGCAAGGAACATAAGAATTGCCTCGATTCATGCTACCGGAGCGTATGTCTCATCGTAGTCGATTCTCTTTTGTTGGCGGTATCCTTTGGCCACGAGGCGCGCCTTGTTGCGAACAACTTTGAGGGCCTCAAACTGGTTCCGATAACCATCTTGTTGGTTGGACGTGGGACGAGTTGCCATACTTTGAGGGCCTCAAACTGGTTGAGTTCCTCTTGCATCGCCATGACCCTTTCCGGATCATTTAGAGCTTCAGAGACAGTGTTTGGCTCGATCTTACTTAGAAACCTGGAAAACAAGCAGAAGTTGGCAGATACACCTTGCGTCTGAACTGGAGTGGAAGGATCGCCGATGATCTGGTGTAAAGGGTGTGCTTTGGTCCATTTGCTGGTGTGTGGAAGCGGCTGATGAGTCACGTAAGAGTTGTCCGGGTCCACATACTCACAGGGGGGAAGATCTTGAACAGCTTCAAGAGATGACAGACGGTTCCTTGTTGGAGATGAAGCGGGATTCGTCTTTGGTTGAGCAACTTCCGGTTCCGGGGAATCCAAAGGTTGATCCTTTAGAGTTGTTGAGGACGAATCTTCAGGAGCGATCTCCGGAATTGGTACAGGTTCATCTGAGGGATTAGCCGTTTCAGTAGTCAGTCATGTCCGTTGAATGTTGAGGGGATTCCAGAGATATAACTGGATTGCTTGTTGAGGGCGGCGGACCGGATAGATTCGCCGAGTTTTCGATCTGAGCAGCTTCATTCCAAGGTTTCACAATCACACGAGGATTAGGCATATTAAAAAATTCATCGTAAAAGTGCTCAAAAAGTAAATCTAAATCAGTAAGATGTGATTTTGATGTAGATGCATGATTTAGATTTACTTGGGTTTGTGTAGATCCCGAACGAGAGTGTTTGGAAGCTAACACGCCAGTTATAGCGGGTTCTAAACCGAATTGTTCAGAAGCCAAATATGCGGCTTTGTCAAAAGTCACGTTTACGCTTTCGATGACGAATTTGGTCCATTTGTTGTAAAGGCGATAAGCCTTAGCCTGCATTGAGTATCCGATGAATACTCCCTCATCTGCCTTTAGACTGAATTTCCCGAGGTCATCGTTGTCATTTAAGACGTAGCACATGCACCCGAATGCGTGGAAATACTTGATATTCCGGATGCGGTTGTTGATGATCTCGTACGGGGTTTTGTTGAACCGCTTGTTGATGATGGAGCGGTTTTGTGTATAACACGCAGTTGCAACCGCTTCAGCCCAGAGAAAAAGTGGAAGCTTGGATTGTGATAGCATCGTGCGAGCAGCTTCGACAAGGGTACGGTTCCGCCGTTCTACCACTCCGTTTTGCTGAGGAGTCCTTGTGGCAGAAAAGTTGTGCGAAATACCGACGGATGTCAGGTATTCGTTCAACGTTTGGTTTTTGAATTCCGTCCCCGTTGTCCGTCCTGATTGACTGAACTAGCTGTCGTAGATTCTGTTGAATGGTCTTCAGGTGGGTAATAATTAGTTTCGGGGTCTCGTCTTTCGAGTATAAGAACTTCACCCATGTGTAGCGCGAGAAATCGTCGACCATCACCAGGATGTATTTCTTCTTATTGATGCTCTGAACGCGCATCGGTCTACACAAATCCATATGGATGAGTTCGAGGGACCAGGACGTGCTCGGAGCGGCCTTCGGCTTGTGAGTCACTCGCTTCATCTTGCCCATCTCGCATGCTCCGTAGAGTCTGTCTTTCTCGAACTTGAGTTTGGGCATGACTTTAATGTGTCCGCCTAGCACCAATTTGTTGACGTTCTTGAAGTTGAGGTGCGAGAGTCGTCGATGCCATATCCACGCTTGTTGAGAGTTGGCCTTCGACATGGGGCAGACTAAATCATCGGTCTTTAGGACAGAGAGGTCGATGGTGTAGAGGTTGGTTTTCCGAGTTCCAACAAGTAACTCCTTTCCGTCTTCTGTGCGGAAGCTACACCTCTTAGCTTTGAAGTTGACCTCGAGATCTTTGTCGCAGAACTGTCCGATGCTGAAGAGATTATGTCCCAATCCCACGACGTATGACACCTTCTTGATTGTGATCTTATCTTGAACTATGTCGACGTAGCCCATAATCGGCGTTTTGTCATCGTTCCCAAACCTCACGTCTCTGCAGTATTTCTCTTTGAAGTTCGTGAGCAGCTCCCTCTTTCCGGTCATGTGCTTGGAGCATCCTGAGTCTAAGTACCACACATGACCGTCCTGTAAAAACGAGATTAAGGATTATTAGGTACCCATTTGAAAATGGGTCATGGAGGGTTAGGTTTAACACCTGACTGGGGAACCCATTTTGAATTGGGATTCCTTTTGGGCTTACGAGATTTACGCTTAGGCTTTGAATTAAAAACATGATAAGAACCAAACCAATCAGTTGCATAACGATTATCATCAAAATCATTCAATCCACAGTTAGAACAACACAAACAATCATGGGATAATTGAAGCAATTGTTGTATTGAATAAAGTCTTAACGGAAATTTAATACTTTGTTCAACAGAATTATTCAAATTATTAAAACCACAATCATTGATGTTTTTCCTAGAATTGAAAGCAGAATTAAATGACTTTGACTCCGACTTGCTCCTCTTAGATCCTTTGGCTACCCACTTTGGTTTGTCTTGTTTTGCTCGACCATTTTTATCTGAAAAGTCATTAACGACATGGTCAGCAGAGTTTGAGTAAGAAGAATTTCTATCATTTGATCGACTGATCTTTTGCTGCGGCTGTGAACGGTTTTGAGAATGAGAATCTGTTTTAGAAACTTTGTTCACAATCGGGGTCTTGAGTTTTCAATTTTAAGAAATTTGACCGGACGATTTACTGCCTTAGATAGAAATTCGGTGTGATTCGGAAGAGGTTTGTCGAATTCAAACTTAGGAAATTCTTCATCTGAACTTTCATCAGAATTCATACATGCTGAAAAATCAATATTAGGGACAGATGGACTAGGATTGGTTGAGGGAGGTGAGGAATACTTTGAGTCAGTGTGTTTGGAAGAATCTGGTGCGGAAGCTTTTTGAAATTCAGAGTTAAGATTCTTTTGAACACGGTTATCTTGAGACTTTTTTCCTTTTTGTCGAAGATGTTTTGCCAATAAAGGCTCTACACGAAGATGTATCGGAGGACTCCGAGGAAGGTTCGGGTGAAATCATCTTTTCGTTTTGGAGTTGATCAAGTTTCTCTTGGAGTTGAAACTTACTCACTTGCTCTTGCATCACTTCTGTTGCCAAAGCAGACAGTTTTGATGTGAGCAGATTGATTTCATTCCGAAGGATTTCCTGTTCCTCACCCGACATATATTCGGTTTTGGAGGATTCGAGTTTCTC
Organism: Saussurea involucrata; assembly: GCA_033807775.1. Lineage (NCBI taxonomy): Eukaryota > Viridiplantae > Streptophyta > Magnoliopsida > Asterales > Asteraceae > Saussurea > Saussurea involucrata. Next base: position 61,263,549 of record CM066315.1, on the reverse strand, counting down.
AAGTTCAGTTAACAACTCTTGTTTATTCTTTTGAAAGTTATTCCTTTCCTTTTCAAGTGTCTCCTCTAACTCGACTATTTTTATTCCAAAACGAGAGGAGGAACATAGAGTTTAAACTCGTCCATCTCAGTTTTGGGTTCAGGTGCTGGGGCCTCATCCTTGTTAGTGGAATCCTTGGCCTGTGCAACCTTATAACCGTCAAAGTAGTCATTCGAAAGGTACTTGGATTTATTTTTCTTGTAAGAGTAGTTAAGAACCTCATACGCAAATGGTAATTGCATTTTAGTAGTGTGTGCGCGTTTGTATTCCTCAGTTTCCTCTTCCTTTTCCTTGAGAGGTCCGGTTCATTTGATCTCATATTCGGGGTATTTTCTATCGAAACCAAAGAAATTAAACTCGTTTAGAGTATGCCTCATAGTCAAAACCTTTTTCAAATAATGTGGGTTGTCATACCCAATTCCCCATTCTTTATTGAAATAAGTGAATTCCTTAGGTTTTTTCATATGAATTGTTTGATCAGTTTGACCTCTTTGTGGAGTTTGGTTTCAAGATCAGTTATTTTAGCGACAAACTCTTTGTGTTGAATTTGAAGAGAGGAGCATTGATAGATAATCTCTGCTTTCTCATCCTCACACTGATCAAGCTTTAAATTCAACTCAGATATCTTGGCCCTTAGGTCCTTTGGTGCTATTGAAAGATTTGTGCATTTTTCTTTTAGGTTAGCATTATCGGACTTGTACTTTTCAGTGATTCCTTTTTCAACATCTAGCTTTTCTTTTAAAGAATTAATTTCAAGCAATTGTTCATTAGTGGATGCCTTATAGGAGTCTATTCTTTGAACAAGTGGTTGCATCTGATCGACTAAGTTTTGATAGATAGGGGCACATACCTGACAAAGATTTGCTTTTTCTGACGGAGAAGGGTGGTTGCCCATGAAAGCATCAGCATCTTCAGAATCCCTTTCATTGTCAGAACTATTTAGCCAGTGGTCGTCTTCAACTAGCAGTGCCTTTCCTGCAGCTTTCTGTTCTGCTAACAGAAGTTTTGCCTTGTAGTATTCCACGTTACGCACAACTGGCTTTCGACAGTCTTTGGAAAAGTGGCCCAATTTGCCGCAGTTATAGCACGTGACAGGCTCGTCCTTCTTCTTTGACTCGGGCTTTCGATCGTTCTTCTCATTCTTCTCCTTGTGATCAGATTGCTTGTGCTCATCAGACTTTCTCCTTCCTTCATATTTATCCTTATAATCATGGCGCTTGTTGGGAGTAGTGGAGTAGCGTTGATTATTAGAAGAAGGTTTCTTGAAGAACTTGTTTCTCTAAAATGACTTGGTGATGAGGGCCATTTCTTTCTTTATTTGAGTCAGCTCAGGGTTAGAGTCGCTTTCCTCGGATTCTTCATATTCTTGTTCTGATTCACTGGTCACTTAGGTCTTCTTGGAGTGACGGCTGGATGACTTGCTGCTTTTTTTAAGATACAAGAGCGAGGGGATCGGGTTGAGATTTTTGAGCACTCATTGTCTCCATAACTTCATCCTCGTCTTGCAAGAGCATCTCGTATAGTTCATGGATTGGAACGTTCTCAATCAGATTGTTGTGTTTGATATGAGAAGCGAACACTTTCCATTTGGGCAGGAGATTGTTTAGGAACTTGAGGGCATTCTCCGGGTTAGATCAAGTGATCTTGTTCTTATGGAGCTCGTTCAGAAGAAGACAGAATCGTTCATACGCCTGAGTAATTGATTCGCCCTTGCGCTGCTTGAAACCGTCAAATTTGGTGATGCAGCTGTTGACCTTCAGTTGGTTTCCTACTTTACTCCCGCTCATCATCTTCTCAACTTGATCCCACATGCCTTTGAAGTGTCCTTGAAGCTGTCAATGGCCGTGTAGATCTCGTTCGGCAAACCCTGAACTAAGTATCTCTTTGCATGTTGCTCTCCAGTGAACCGGTTTTGTTCTGCTTCAGTCATGATGGCGAACGTCTTTGGTTTTGCCTGCTGTGGAGGACCACCTGCAACTTGGGCAGGAACAGGTTGCATTGGGGTTTTTTGTGGGCCTTCAGATAGGGCTTTCCAGATGTATTCAAAGTTGTCTTTAGATTCAATAAAGATAATGAATCAATCTCGCCATTGACTGTATTCTCCTGGGTAGAGAGTTGGAGGCTTGGAGTCGGTACCGATTGCTAACGCGTCACGAGACATCGTGAAGTGTGCACTAAAGTGATCGTCAGACGGTAGGGTTGATTCAATGGTTTGAAATCCTAACGCAAGGCACTACGAGTGACAGTCCTAACGCAGGTTCTAAGAGTGACTCAAAGTAAAGCTGGTAATAAATTGAATAAACAACACTTACTGGATAGGAATCCGGATAACATAAGTGTCCAGATCTGGAAGTGACCGGATCCGGGTGTGTGAGGTGTCCGAATAGCAAAGTAACCGGATAACACAAGGTTACCGGATAAACTATACTTACCGGAAAAATTGGAGTAACTGGATAAATATAGGTGACCAAATGAAATTAAGGTTACCGAACAATAAAGAAAAACTTATCGTTAGATGGAGTGACCGGACAGGTGTGCTTACCAGATAGCTTACCGGATACTAATGTGGTGTCCGAAAACAACAACAATCTGGATAGGGTCCAGACAGAAGGAACAATCCGGATGGCGTCCGAATAGATGAGTCTACCGGATAGAATCGTCCGGAAAGCGGCTGGAATTAGGAAATTTACCTGGAATGACGAACTGCCGTCCGGACACGACCACAATCCACGAAAATTGAACTCGGATGCGATTAGGGTTGCGAAATTTTAATCCTGAAAGATTAGAACACAACCAAATACACAAACTAAAAAATTCGTAGTCGATTTCTAAGCAAAAATTCATGTTTTTGATGAAAATTTTGACTTTTAATAAGAACAGAGACAAAAACTTTGGAGACTTGATTTTGCTAGAAACAACTTAAACAGACGAATTAGATTGTGAAAATTCGCAGAAACACTAATGATATCAATACTAATCGAATGGAGTAAGCAAAAATACGCAATTTTACCAGAAATCAGAAGATGATATTACCAATATCAAGAACAGTCGACACAATATTAAGAAAACTTACCAGAAACCCTTTGAATCAACCAATCTGTATGCTCTGATACCAATTGTGGATCCCAGATTAGTGCAAACATTATGAAATCAATAAGAATAATCAACAATCACTAAGATTTCAACTCGTCATCCATGTAACATTCATAAACCTTTCAGAGAGTTTACAATGTAATAGCAATTAAGAATATGACGATTAACCTAAACTAAAGGTTAACAAAAGTTATTTATATCTAGGCTATTAGCCTAAGGCCCATGGCCCATTTACAAAGCAAAGCCCAAATATAAAATTACAATTCATTCCCTTGAACTTCCATTCAATTAGAATTTATTCCCAACACAAGTGAAGCTGATTCCTCATCTTGGGTCTCAGCTGTTCCAATCAACACTATGCCTGTTCCTGAACCATCATCTGATATTCCATCAACCTCTCAACAATAAGTAAATGAATTTTCATCTGTTCTGCCTATCGTGCCTCTATTACCTGACATTGTTGAAGCTTCCTCTTCAGTGATTCCAGAAATTCACTCTGAGTCAGTGGTTCATGCTCCTGTTCAGCGATGGACTATAAATCACCCCATAGATCAAATTATTGGTGATCCAAACGCAGGTGTTCAGACTCGACGCAGTGCAGGTAACATTTGTCTATATGTTAATTCTATTTCACTGATTGAACCAAAGAAGGTTGATGATGCCCTCAAAGATCCAAACTGGGTCAGCGCTATGCAAGAAGACCTGACTGAATTCGAAAGAAACAAGGTTTGGAATCTTGTTCCAAGACCATCTGACAAGTCAGTGACAGGCACTAAGTGGGTCTATCGAAACAAGTTAGATGAAAATGGAACTGTAACCCGCAACAAAGCTCGTCTAGTTGCTCAGGGATACAGACAGAAGGAAGGTATAGATTATGACTAAACCTTTGCCCCAGTGGCAAGACTAGAAGCTATTCGTCTATTTCTAGCATATGTTGTTCACATAGACTTCAAAGTTTATCAGATGGATGTTAAGTCAGCATTCCTTAATGGAAGGCTGAATGAAGAAGTCTATGTCGAACAACCTCCAGGATTTTCGGATTCTAAGCATCCAGGTTATGTCTATAAGCTGGATAAGGTACTCTGTGGACTGAAACAAGCTCCACGTGCATGGTATGACACTATATCCTCTTTTCTCCTCATTGAAAATTTTGAGCGTGGTAAAATCGATAACACTCTATTTTTCGGGAAAGTAAAAGGTCATATTATTCTTGTTCAAATATATGTTGATGACATTATATTTGGTTCTACTAACCCATCTCAATGTACTCGTTTCGCTGAGAGAATGAAATCTGAATATAAAATGAGTATGATGGGTGAGCTGACTTATTTCCTTGGACTCCAAATCAAGCAAAATGATAAGGGGATGTTCTTCCACCAAGGTAAGTATGTCAAAGATATGCTGAAATTTTTTGATTTAACTCAAAGCTCAGCTATGAAAACCCCTATGGCACCGCCTCTGACACTTAACAAAGATCCTTCTGGGAAGCTTGTTAATGTCACTGCGTACCGAGGGATGATCGGTTCTCTTCTTTATCTTACAGCAAGTCGTCCTGATATTATGTACGCTACTTGTTTATGTGCACGATATCAATCTGAACCCAAAGAATCGCATCTGATCGCTGTAAAGCAAATTTTCAGATATCTTAAGGGTACTCCTAACCTAGGTCTTTGGTATCCTAAAGACTCAGGGTTTGATCTAACTGCCTATTCAGATAGTGACTTTGTAGGTTGCAAATAGGATAGAAAAAACACCACAGGAGGCTGTCAGCTCCTGGGTGGAAAGCTGGTGAGTTGGACAAGTAAAAAACAAAGTTCAGAGTCCACCTCTACAGTTGAAGCTGAGTATGTAGTTGCTAGAAGCTATTGTGCTCAGGTCTTATGTATGAAAAATCAACTATTAGACTATAACCTTCAGCTCTCCAAAATTCCAATGTATTGCGACAACACTAGTGCCATCGATATAGCAAATAATCCAGTGCTACACTCAAAGACCAAACACATCGAGATCATGTATCATTTTATCAGAGATCATGTGATGAATGGTGACATTGAACATCACTTTATCCCTACTGATTTTCAGTTAGCTGATCTTTTCACCAAACCTCTTGATGAGACAAGATTCAACTTTCTCATCAGCGAGCTTGACATGCTGAACCTTGAAGAATAATTCTTCAGTGGTAACGCATTAGATCAGTGATAAAGGAAATTATATCTCCTTATTCATCCTCTAATCTCTACACAAAATTGATTCGCTGATACTAAGGTATGTTTTTTTTCTTTTGCTAAACGCTGAAGTTTACTTCAGTATGTTGTTTTTCAAATAAAATTGGTCGCTGATATTCTTACTTCAGTGCTTTCTTTTGAAATACAAACCCATCACTGAAACTTCCTTTTTCAGTGTTTCTTCATTTAAAATTGTCCCTGAACCATTCAGGGAGATGTTTTGAAAATGAAAAGACGTTTCTGGCCATGACGTCATCAAACGAATAACCCTTGGCACGACTTTTTTTCTGACACGTTCGCTCGTTTCGAATTCTTGTCCAATAAGCTTCATGGGACGTGTCCGTGTCACGATGAGTAACTTTTCCCGCTCATCACTTTCTCTCTCTAAACTCACTATATAAACACTTATTGTTTATATTTTTTCCTTTTACACTCTCAAACTCTCTAAAGCAGAAAGAACTCTCTCGCATCTCTAAGAATTCTTGGATTTCGAATTTTTAAGACCGTGTGTTCATCTCTTCAAGCAAAACATCAAACAGGTTTTTCATTCAAATCCATTCTTCTTCTTAAATCCTTTTCTAAACTTGTTTTTGATCCATTTTTCTTGTTATTAAAGATCAAAACACACGTTTTTGTACATGAGATAAACTTGAAATATAGTTTTCCATTAAGTTTATAACAAAAATCTTAAACTTAAAAAATCTTATACGTTTTTCTAGAATCCTTTTCCTCAAAAGGAAACTGAAAAACATGATTTTCACTAGTTTTAAACTTCTTTAAAACTAGAAAACCCATTTTTTGCATTTTCTTTCCTTAAAAGGAAACTGTAAAACCCTAAAAATCTCAAAACCCTAATTTTGGAAATTCTATCCATATTAAGAAAGTTCTTCTATACTTTTGTGTTCTTCCCAGAAATGGCATCCTCAAACATTCCTGCTACCACTGCTGCTCCTACTACTATGGCCAAGGCTGACAATGTCAAATGTGAACTCGATCAACTTGTACTGGCAACGAACAACTCCTACGCTCTTCTGGATTTTCCCAAGAAGAAGCATGCTTCTTGTTGGACCCGAAGGGCTATACAAGTTTGTAGAAGGGAGGGGGGGTTGAATACAAACACACGTTTTTACTTTTGTAAATTGTTTATTGATAAATCAAGACAATTTACAACTTGTTGCGGAACAAGATATAGGATAAACCTATTCTAAACAAGTTAAGAACACTAAGTTTCTTGCACTAGAAAGAAGAAGATGGCCAGAGCACTTCAAAAACTGAAGTAGGGTTCTTCTTATATACTGCATGCATTTAATGCATGGCAGTATGACTTTACACGTGGCAACAGCTGAGTGGTTGCATGTCATTGACCTTTGTAGACAACCTTAGTAGCCGCATGGTGCACAGTGTAGAATCAGAGTTGTTGTACGATTACAGACAAAAGGGATGTCCGTTCTGACACTTCGTACGGAGACGTGCAAGGGAGGTAAGACAATAGTAACATGCAGGGAGACTTCATGATCAGCTTTCGTTGAGTCAGATCTTTATCAGCGAATGATAAAGTTCAGCGATTGCTGAAGTCTTCTACTTGATACTTCACGTTGAATGGACAGGTCTTGCTTAGCTGATATCCGCATCAGTTCATGAGTAGACTTGTCGCTGGTTCTTGAGCTTGATCTTCGACTTCAGCGTAGAACATATGTTGCCGTGAAACTTGTCTTCAGGGATCATAAGTAAACAACTAACTTATCAACGGTCATCTCATAGACTGAACAGGCTCAGAGCTATATGATGATGAACAGTGTTCGCTGAATATCTAATCTAAAGAGTGAGAGTTCCTATCAGTGGTACTGTAAAGTCTTAGTACTTATCAGCGATAGTGAAACTCTAATACATATTGTTTACTTACAATTTTCACTAAGTGTTTAGGAGAGGGTCATTATCAAATCACTGAGGGTTTGGATCAACAATCTCCCCCTATTTGATTATGACATAGCAACAGAGAAAATTGCTATTTAATGAAAACATAAGGATAAAAAGAACTAATAAAATATTTGTCCCTTTTACTTTTTTCTGGGATCTTTTCAGTACTTATGGAGTAAAGTACATTTGCTGAAATTTTTCTTTAAACTTCGTAAAGATTACAGAGGGAAGTGGAAGAATTACAAGTACAACAAATAAAATTACAAGTACAGAAGATGTAGACAGATAAGGATAGAAAGAATTACAAGGCGATCCTATCCGTCAAAAGGTTCTTCCTTGATGAGAAGTTCATCGAGGGTCTTTGATGTGGGAATCATCTAGTCAGGGACAGTTACACCTTGATCCTTTTTGTTCTTTGCTTCTTCAAAGATCAGGGGCTTGAGGTGACGTGCTTGAATGTCGCGTCTGACTTCACACCAGTATATGAGGTCTCTGAGCTGTTCGATGGGTGTGATTGAAAGCTCAGAGATGCGTTGAAAGTGTTGATTTCCATGGCAGTCTAGAAAGAATATACCATAGGGATTACTTACGACTTTGCCAGGGATGAAAGTTTCACCAGGTGGTAGGGAGGTGTCAAGCGCTGAAAGGTCAGCATCAGGACCAAGAACTTCAGCACGAGAGAAACCAATACCTGTTTTATTCCGTATAGGAGGACCTGAGTCTGAGGTTTTCTTTTTCTTTGCAGAGGCCCTTCCTTGTTGAGGTGGAGGAATAGTAGAAGGAGGAATATCCACAGCAGAAGAAACCAATTCGATCTGAGAATTTAAAATTTTCTCGGCATGGCTCTTGAACTTTGAGCGCGATCGCTGAATGGCTAATTTCACTTCCAACCATTCAGAGAAACCAAATTTCTCTAAAGTAGCAGCATAGAAGGTTTGTTTGGTTTTGTCTTCTCTGAATACGTCAACTTCAACAACGGGAACGTCTACAAACAGTCTTCCTCTGATATTTACCTTGATGATTTTGGATGGTCGAGATCCATAGTTCAGCATTTCTTTACACCATTCCAAAGTCGAATCAGATACTTTAGTCTTTTCTTCAACGATCCTTTGGGCATCATCCCCTAGCTGACGTTGGACTTCAATGGGAGTTCTTTTCAGCGCGGGGTCTTTCACCGATTGTTGGACAAGCTGGATAGCGAGAGCCTTATCTTTTTCTTCAGCTTCCTTCTTTTCGGCGAGTAATCTTTCAGCTCTTAGATGATCCTCGTATTCTTTCCTTGATATCCTGAACTTTGTGGGAGCAGGGATTTTGTCACGAGGAAGAATGATTCGCTGATCTTCAAGTTGTTTGATCATTGCATCTCTCTTTTCTTGATCCTCTTCACTTAGCTTTTGAGGAGCCAAGGAAGGTCTGTTTTTGTGAGAGAGAGCAGTTGTTCTTCAGGTTCATCAGTCTCAGTGGTTAAATCCAAGACTGGGATTATTTCTTCAGCTCTTGTGGCTGGGATTATTTCTGGTGTAGTCGTAGGAGCTTCAGCGGGATCCTCAAACAGGAGAGAGGACTAGCTGAAACACATCGATTGTTTAAGTAAGAAAAGTTGGGAAGAAAAAGATAGAGAAAAGAATGTGGTTAAGTGTATAGAGGTTTTAAGGGTAGAAGGATAGAGATTGAGAAGGGATAGAGGAGGGATGCAGTGTAAGGGAATAGAAGGTAGTGTACCTGACAAATTGGCTTTTGAAGCAAGATCGTTAGATTGTCTTCTTCAGCGAGGCCTTTGTTTTTGCCTTTGTCAGCTTCAGACGCTACAGGCTTTGTCTTGGTCCGCTCCCCTGAAGGTTCTTTTATCTTGATCCCTTTTTGAGTTGGGGCTTTTGCAACAGGCTGGACGTAGAAGAAATCGTCATCATCATCGTCATCATCATCATCTTTGGGGGATGATGATGGTTCTTCATCTGAGATGTCGACAGGTTCATCATCTTCAGTTTCTTCTTCAGACTCGACCTCTTAGCATAAGGTTCGGTCACGTCAGCAGCAGCTTCCTTAAGTTGCTCATCGAGTTGCTCCCCTTCAGATATAGAGGGAGGTTTCTCGGTTTCCTCAGGGTTTTCAACTCCCTGAGGTTTTGAAGTAGAAGTAGCAGCAGCAGTTTCAATACCCTCCCCCTCAGCATTATGGGGAAGGTCTTCTTTAGTCTTCTCCCCCTCTTCCACATTATGGGTGGGGGAGGTAACAAATTGTTCAGCATCAGCAGTGTGTATTTGGTCTCTGTCTTCTAGGCCAGAGATCCCAACACAGTTCTCAATCTTTGCTAATCTGACTTCTAGGCCAGTTATAGCAGGATTGATCTTTTTAACAGCTTCTCGATCGACCTGAGTAAAATGAGAAGTTGGGACGTTCAGGCGATCGAGTACTTTCTGAACAATTTCTTTGACGGCGGAGACCTTAGCCTTGATCGTGGAGACTTCACCCTTTAGAGAATCAACCTCTGTCTTCAATGATGTGACTTCATTGGATAGAGTGGTGAAGTTTGTTGAAAGAGAGGTGGTGGCGGTTGAATTGTCAGCGAGGGTGGTAGCAAATTGAGCAATTCTACCATCCACCTTCTCCAGATCAGTTTTAGAGGCTATCGTATCAACGATCTCGGTCAACTTTTTGAGTTTCTCTCTAGCGTCTGTAACCGCTGAAGAGTTCGTGGAGAGAATGGTGTTGTAATTTTCCACCTTTGTTTCTAGGGCCTTCTAGGAGGTGTTGATATCCCCCAAATTAGGACCTGAAACAGTTATTAACTTATGAACAGAGGAAAGCTCATAAATTTGGGGTAGAGAGAGAGGAGTGTTTTGGATTGTGTTTATACCTGCAGGCGGGTTGGCGAAGTTGTCGAACCCTTTGTGCCCTGAATGATATTCCATGTCGCCTTCAAGAGTACCTTGGCGCATGGAGGTGCCTGCAGATCCTAAGTTTGCATCCATCATCGTATTTAGAGTGTCTGCAGCTGAGTCATGTACGATGAAGGGTGTCCCTGAGAAAGTTGGGAAAATTTGTGGAGAGACCAAAGATTGAGTAGGAGGAATGAGGGATGAGAATGATGGTTGGGTGCGGGGTTCAGTGTTGGATCCGCCGTCAATCACTTCAGTCTGTAGAGAGGCTGAAGGAGGTGGGTTCATTTCCAAGTTTATAACTTCAGCGTTTAGAGACGCTGAAGCTGGGATGGAAGGGGTGGCTTGATCAGCTGTGGCAGAGCGTACCACGGAAGTTTTCCATCAACTCTTTAAGATGAGTTGTGGAGTCTTCAGCATGTAAATGCTGGGGGGGTTGCTCCTTGGTTTTCTTGATTCTTTTGGAACCAAGTTGGGAAGTTGAGTGTTTCCTTTTTCGAGAAGGAGTAGAGGTGCAGCGTGGGTATCAGCGGTGGGGATTTCCACTGAATGAGCTGCAGAAGTAGAAGAAGGAGGATTGAGAAGAGATAAGAGAGTAGAAAGACGTACCTCGTTTTCCAGCGGCTTGAAGTCGAGTACCTTAGGGCCAACCTGAGAGAGTCTCAGATCACCCTCTGTTGGGTACCTCTCGCCAAGTCCTTGTTTAAAGACGGCGCTGATGAATCTGGGATAAGGAACCCATGCATATCTTTCAGCCATATCCACTCTGAACACAAGGTCGTCGTAGATGATTGAGGCCCAGTCAATATTTAGACCTTTCAGCAATGCATAGCCTATTGCTTGCTGAGGCTGAGCAGCTTGATCAGAGGAGCCACTCTTCGCTGTCATGCAGCTTATCAGATGTGCGAAGATGAAGTTCATCTCACTGGGCATTTTGGACTTCTTGATCATGGTTAGTTTCTTCTCAGGCTTCTTGTCCCTTCCAGTGTCCCATGCGTAACCCATTGCATCGAAAAATGCAGTGATGGTTCCCTATCAGCATGGTTTTTGTGGTTTGGGAGAGGGACAAAGCGGTTTTCTTTGGTAGAGGTAGGAAGACTCAGTGTTTTCCTAATGATGGCAGGGTTGATTTTGGTGGTGCCAAATTTTGTGTCACACAGAATAGAGTCAACGATCTTCGTTGGGTCTTTGGCATGGGGTACCTGAGCTCTTCTAGCAGTATACCAGAACTGAGATAGTAGGAATTGATGAGCAGGGGGTGTAATAGTCAGTGCTGTAGATAAGCAACATGTTTTGAGGTAGTTCACAGCATCATCCAGATGTGTGACTTGCTTTCGAGAAGGAAACTCGAAAAGCGCATGAAGGTTGTTCGATTTTGAAAAGTCGATTTCCTCAAGCTTGAACTTGACCTGAGGAGCTTTGACGAGAGTCAGTTTCTTTGCAACAGTGGATTTCTCAGCGGTAGGAGCAGGAGTAGAAGATGCCATTTCTGTTTAACATATCAACCATGAATCATAAAAAATTACAGTCTTAATGTGGAAAGTTTTTCCAATAAGATGTTTTCCGATTTTTATCCATTTCATTCAGACAGAAATGTCTTAATGAAGATTAGGGTTTCCTTGTTTTGAAAAAGAACAACAAACCCAGTAAAAGTCTTGTTTTCCATTTTCCTTTAGATAAGGATTCTGGAGAAACGAATGAAGAACAAGTTTAAGATTCTGAGTTTTAAAACTTGAAGAACAACCATGAAAAGGTTGTGGTCATAAAACCATGAAAGAAATGATTTCATTTTAGAAAAGGTTTCTTTTGTTTGATCTGTTAAAAGAAATAAGAAGATCAGAAACAAGTTATGCAGGTGAATAATAAGAATATTAACCTGGTAATCGAAGAAGGAGATGAACATATTTATTGAAATAAGCAACAGTAAATCTTTTCTTGCTTGGAGAAGAAGTTCGCGTAAAGAAAAAATATAAACTCGAAATAGTTTATATAGTGAGATTTGAGAGAGAGAAAAACTCGAGCGGGAAAGTTTTTCATCATGACACGGACACGTGTTTGCATTTGATTGGATGGTAAACGAAACGTGCAAACGTGTGTCAGAAAAAGAACGTGCCAGGGTTTATCCGTTGTGATGATGTCACAAACGTCCTTTCATATTTTAGGATGTCTCTGAGGTTTTGAAAGCTCATGGACACTTTTGAAAAACATGAAACACTGAATAGAAATATCAGTGTTAGTTTAAGAAATTTCAAAGTATCGCTGTTAAGGAAGAGATATTCAGCGATGCAATTTGTTTTCAAATCATACATTCACATGCGAACATCAGCGAGCAAGAGAGAAAACATACCTTGATATCAGCGAATCAATTATGTTCAGAGAGAGAATGATAGAATGGGTTATATAATTGTGTTATCCTAGCGCTGATAAAATGTGAACCACTGAAGATTTTTACTCTTCAAAGTTCAGCATTCCAAGCTCGCTGGTGAGAAAGTTGAATCTTGTCTCATCAAGAGGTTTGGTGAACAGATCAGCTAACTGACAGTCAGTTGGGATAAAATGAAGTTCTATATCACCATTCATCACATGATCTCTGATAAAATGATACCTGATTTCGATATGTTTGGTCTTTAAGTGTAGCACTGGATTGTTGGCTATAGCGATGGCACTTGTGCTATCGCAATAGATTGGAATTTTCGAGAGCTGAAGGTCATAGTCTAGTAGTTGATTTCTCATCCACAAGACCTGAGAACAACAGCTTCCAGCGGCTACATACTCAGCTTCAGCAGTTGAGGTGGACACTGAGTTTTGCTTTTTACTTGTCCAACTCACCAGCTTTCCACCCAGGAGCTGACAGCCTCCTGTGGTGCTTTTCCTATCCAATTTGCAACCTGCAAAATCACTATCTGAATAGGCGATTAGATCAAACCCTGAGTCTTTGGGATACCAAAGACCTAGGTTCATAGTACCCTTAAGGTAACGAAAGATTCGCTTTACAGCGATCATATGAGATTCCTTAGGTTCAGCTTGATATCGTGCACACAAACAGATTGCGTACATTATATCGGGTCAACTAGCTGTAAGATACAAGAAAGAGCGGATCATCCCACAGTACAGCGTGACATTAACAGGTATTCCATTTGAATCCTTGTTTAGTGTCAGCGGTGGTGCCATAGGGGTTTTCATAGCCGAACTCTTAGTTAAATCGAATTTCTTCAGCATATCTTTAACATACTTTCCCTGATTAATGAAAGTTCCTTTTTCATTTTGTTTTATCTGAAGACCAAGGAAATAAGAGGATAGAGTGTCATACCATGCACGTGGAGCTTGCTTTAAGCCATAAAGTGCCTTATCCAATTTATAAACATAACCTGGACGCTTAGGATCTGAGAATCCTGGAGGTTGTTCCACATAGACTTCTTCATTCAGCTTTCCATTGAGAAATGCTGACTTAACATCCATTTTATATACTTTGAAGTCTTTGTGTACAGCGTATGCTAAGAATAGACGAATAGATTCTAGTCTTGCTACTGGAGCAAATGTTTCGTCGTAATCTATGCCTTCCTCTTGTTTGTATCCCTGAGCAACAAGACGAGCCTTGTTGTGGGTTACAGTTCCATGTTCGTCCAACTTGTTTCGATAGACCCATTTAGTGCCTATCACTTTCTTGTCAGTTGGTCTTCAAACAAGATTCCAAACTTTGTTTCTTTCGAATTCAGTCAGCTCTTCTTGCATGGCGCTGACCCAGTTTGGATCTTTGAGGGCATCATCTATTTTCTTTGGTTCAATCAGAGAAATAAAGTTAACAAATAAACAAATATTACCTGCACTTCGTCGAGTCTGAACACCAGCGTTTGGATCACCAAGGATTTGATCAATTGGGTGATTTACAGTCCATCGCTGAGCCGGAGCATAAGTCGCTGACTCAAATTGGACTAGAGGAGCTGAAGATGAAGCTTCAGCAACTTCTGGAATATCAGCCAAGAGAGGAGTAGGTGCAGATGTTATCTCATTTACTGATTGCTGAGAAGTAGATGGAATGTTTGAGACATTTGGTTCAGAAGCAGGTATAGTGTTTAAAGGAACAACTGAGACCCATGATGTTTCAGCTTCACTATTCTGCATGTTTAGGATGATAGTAGAACCATCATCTTCAACGGTATGAGTATGAGGAGTGGGAATATCTTCTGAATCACCAAGATGAGAGAACATCCATTGATTCAGTTCTTCAGTATCTGCAGAAGGTCGAGAATTCGCTGAACGGGATTCGTCAAAAGTGACGTGAATAGTTTCTTCAACAGTTTGTATTCTTCGATTGAAGACTCTGAAGGCTTTGGAGACTGAGGAGTATCCAAGAAATATTCCATCATCAGCATTAGCATCAAACTTTCCAAGGGCATCTCTGTTGTTCAGTATGAAACACTGACATCCAACGAAGTGAAAAAAGCTAATTGAAGGCTTTCTCCCATGAAAAAGTTCATAGGCTGTTTTATTAAATCTTTTTACTATCAGCGACCTGTTTTGCGTAAAACAAGCAGTGTTGACAGCTTCTGCCCAAAACTGAGTAGGCAAATGAGAATCGTTGAGCATTGAACGTGCAGCTTCAATAATAGTTCTATTTCTTCTTTCAGCGACTCCGTTTTTTGCGGTGTTCTCACTGAAGAAAAGTTGTGAGAAATACCCTTACTCTCAAAGAAGGAATCAAGAGAACTGTTTTTAAATTCATTCCCATGATCACTCCTTATTGAGCGAACGGTCAAGTTGTTCAGGGTTTCCATCTTCCTAACAAAGGTGATGAGTTCTTCAGGGGTGTCACTCTTAGAACGGAGAAACATAACCCATGTATATCGAGAGAATTCATCAACTATGACCAGTGTATATTTCTTTCCAGCAATGGATTGTTTGTTAACAGGACCAAACAAATCCATATGGAGGAGTTGTAGAGGAGATGACACTGAGGAAACTTGCTTTGACTTAAAGCTTGCTTTGGTCTGCTTGCCTTTCTCACACGCTGAACATAAGGATTCTTTGGCGTATGAGTGTTGAGGTAGACCAGTGACTAACTCTTTTGAAGAATGAGTGTTTAGTGTCTTGAAGTTGAGATGAGAGAGCCTCTTATGCCATAACCAGTTGACATCAGATGAGGCTTTTGAGAAGAAACAATAGTTCTCAGTGGTTGTTGAATCCATGTTTATTACATAAACATTTTCCAAACGATAACCACTGAGATCTATCTTCCCCTTTTTGTCAGTGACAAAGCAGGATTCCTTAGTAAAGATTACTTTGTTATCCTTGTCACAAAGCTGACGATCCTTAGAAGATTATGCTTCAGCCCTTCAACATATGCGACTCTTCTGAAGGTTGTTGTACCATTAGAGAGTACACCAAACCCTCGGGTATGTCCTTTTCAATTTCCACCGAAAGTTACAGAGGGGCCCTTCTCTTCTTTGTACTCAGTGAGCAGGTTCTTCATACCAGTCATGTGTCTAGAGCATCCGCTATCGAGATACCAGATACCCTTCTTAACCTGCATTACAAAAGAAGATTAGTTTGTCTTGGGTACCCACTTAACCATGTGTACACACTTGTCAGTGGGGGTAGAAGAGGAGGTGGAAGGTTCAGCAGTCTTCGTAGCATTTGAAGATTCATCTTTGTCAGTCTTCACTTTGGTTAATTTCTTAACCTCAGTGGTCTTCTTTGCCTTGGGGGCAATGATCTTCACTTTAGCTATCTCTTCAGCTTGGGTGGCTGTGGGGCACTTACTAGCAATATGATTGGTAAGTCCACAATGATAACATTTCCTATAACTAAAAGTAGTTCTAGGACCATTTGCATGCTGAGCTTTTGATTTTGAATTAGAAGGACCAGCACCAAGTAAGCTATTGGCTTTGGAAATGTAGGAACATTCAGTTCTTCAGATTTCTTAACAATAATTTCCACTTTGATTCTAGGAGTAGATCGCTGAATAGATCCACGCTGAATAAATCCAGGGATCTTATTCTTTGAACCAGAGGGATAAGTCACTGAAGCTTTAGAAGCATTCAGCTTTGGTACAGAGGTACCCTTCTGAGGATTTTGGTTAAAAGCAATTCCTTTACCTTTGTTTTTAAAGACTGAGGTAGGTTTTGGATAAACAACTTTTTCTTTACCTTTAGAAGTTAAGGTAGAGATTTCCTCAGGGATAGGCGGTTTAGAAGAGGAACACTGAGATGAGAAAGTGTCAGGGATAGAGGATACGAACATTCCAAACTTGAGCATGGAACGGTCAGTGGTTGGTTCTAGAGTATCAGCTTTGTAACCAAGACCACGTTTATCACTCAGGGGAATCTGAGACTTAATTATCTCAGTGATCTTTGTTGAGGAATTATACCATCCATCAACAGTATCTTTTTTCAGCTTTTAATGCAGCGATAGCTTCTTCGCGCTCGATTTTGACTAGCTGATTTAAGTGAACTTGATCTTTAAAATCTTCTTCAATTTTAGAAAGATTTTCTATTTGAAGGTGACAGTTTTAAAGCTGTTCAGCGAGATCAAGGTTTTGATTTTCAACAATAGTTTTGCCATTCATGGCTTCATATAAACTTCTATTCAAGAGATCGATCTTTCAAAGACTATCAGCTTCATCAATATTTAAAATATAGGTAAAGAAGGAAGGTGATACCTTAGTAGCAGAGGTTGAAGTAGAGAGAATGTCAGAATTTTCTTCCTCATCTTCAAGTTTGGCCATGAGACATAGATTGGCTTCATCATCATCTTCAGAGTCAGATGCTTCTTCTTCGTCAGAGGCAGCCCAATCATAGTCAGCCATAAGGCCTTTGCCTTTCTTCTTAAAGGTTTTCAGCTTTGAATACCGTTCTTTCAGCTTTTTGTATTTTTCATCTCTAGTCCTGTGAGTAAAGTTTTTCTTGGGAAAAGCTGAGGGTCTAGAGACTTTCTTTGACCTGCACTCACTAGCAAAATGTCCTATCTTTTCACAGTTATAGCAAGTAGCAGTATCCTTATCAACAGGGGTTGACGATCTTGGCTTGTCAGTAATAGCAAGAGGTTTATTCTTCTTGAAATTACTCTTTCTAGCAAATCTCCTGAACTTATTAGCCAGGAATGCCAGAGTTTCATCATTATCTGAAACGTCAGAGTCTGATGATCTTTCAGAGTTAGTTTCCAACTCAGTGACAGTGATAGTTGATCGCTGAGTGGAAGGTGACTCTGAGATTAAAGCAACAGGGGTGCTTTTGGAATCTTTTACAAGATTCTTCTTAAGATGACTCGATTGCTCATGATTCAGCATCGTGCCATATAAGGTAGAAAGGGTCATTGATTTTAGATCCTTTGACAGCTTGAGACACATAGAATAACTGTCCCAGCTTTCAGGTAAACATTCTAAGAACTTTGTTAGTACTTCAAAGTTAGAATATTCCTTACCAACAGTTTTCAGATCTATTATTAAGCAGTTAAAACGTTGGTGTACTTCAGAGAGAGTTTCATTCTTACCACAAATGAAGCTTTCATACTGTCTTACCAAGTTGATCTTTCGAGAGTCCTAGACTTCAGAAGTACCTTCATATTGAACACAGATTGTGTCCCACATAGCTTTTGAGGTTTTCAGGTTCATGACGGAATGGTAGACTTCATCAGGAAGAGCCATGGAGAGTATGGATCTGCCTTTGGTGTCGATAGCCACTTTCTTCTTATCTTCATCAGTCCACATATGAATTTCATTGGGAATCAGCCTTTCTGGAATAGCAGGTCTATTCTCAGCGGCTAGAACTGCAGGATCAATTCTTATAGGAATATATGGGCCGTTTTCAAGATAGTAAGGCATAGTAGGGTCTACACCTTCTAAGAAGAGAATCATCCTATTTTTCCATAGATTAAAATTATCTCTGGAGAATCTAGGGGGTTTTGCAAGAGAACCGTTGTCAATATAGTTGGTGTTTGTGTTGGTAGCCATTTTCAGAAATAGCAAGGAAGAGAAATCTTAGTATAGATCAGATCTTGTTTATTAGATTAAACAAATCTGCTCTAATACCACTTGTTGGTCCCCAAGGGCTATACAAGTTTGTAGAAGGGGGGAGGGGTTGAATACAAACACACATTTTTACTTTTCTAAATTGTTTATTGATAAATCAAGACAATTTACAACTTGTTGCGGAACAAGATATAGGATAAACCTAATCTAAACAAGTTAAGAACACTAAGTTTCTTGCACTAGAAAGAAGAAGATGGCCAGAGCACTTCAAAAACTGAAGTAGGGTTCTTCTTATATACTGCATGCATTTAATGCATGGCAGTATGGCTTTACACGTGGCAGCAGCTGAGTGGTTGCATGTCATTGACCTTTGTAGACAACCTTAGTAGTCGCATGGTGCACAGTGTAGAATCAGAGTTGTTGTACGATTACAGACAAAAGGGATGTCCGTTCTGACACTTCATACGGAGACGTGCAAGGGAGGTAAGACAATAGTAACATGCAGGGAGACTTCATGATCAGCTTTCGTTGAGTCAGATCTTTATCAACGAATGATAAAGTTCGGCGATTGCTGAAGTCTTCTACTTGATACTTCACGTTGAATGGACAGGTCTTGCTTAGCTGATATCCGCATCAGTTCTTGAGTAGACTTGTCGCTGGTTCTTGAGCTTGATCTTCGACTTCAGCGTAAAACATATGTTGACATGAAACTTGTCTTCAGGGATCATAAGTAAACAACTAACTTATCAGCGATCATCTCATAGACTGAACAAGCTCAGAGCTATATGATGATGAACAGTGTTCGCTGAATATCTAATCTAAAGAGTGAGAGTTCCTATCAGCGGTACTGTAAAGTCTTAGTACTTATCAGCGATAGTGAAACTCTAATACATATTGTTTACTTACAATTTTCACTAAGTGTTTAAGAGAGGGTCATTATCAAATCACTGAGGGTTTGAATCAACACTTCTCACCTTGCTGATGTAGTCAATTTCATTAAGACTTGCCCACTCGCAACTACAATTACTATCACACCACCAGCTCATCGACACCTCCTTCAGCAGTTCTGGTACACTGCTTATCGTACCAACACTACCTCCCACAGGACTGGAAAAGAATTCACTGTGATAAGCTTCCAGACTGAGTATGGCAGCAAATAAGTTTCACCCGCTGGTATTCGCTCAACGTTGAACTTACTCGGAAGCACCAAGACCAACCCTTACGTTCCTCGTATCAACCCCAACTCTGCTGACGGTGAGAAAGAACTCATCCACTTCTTTGATCTCATGAACTATACATGGGACACTGACCAAAGCCTCCAACCCGAGAAAAAGCTGACCAAAATCCTGAAGAACAAGATGCCTTCAGAGATTAACTTTATCTTTGCACACGTCATAAGTTTCATCATGGCAAAGGTCGACTCCATCGATCAGGCCTCCAAAGGTCAACAAGCCCTACACCTTGCTCAAAGGCCTGAACATCGACTACGCTCGCATCATCTTCGAAGACCTGATGGAGCGGATAGAGAAGCCTGAACGTTCGACAACCATTATGTATCCACAGTTCCTCTCGGCCATCCTGAAATTGGCTCTCGGTCCACAGTATCCACCTCAGGGAGATTACAAACTTCCTCAGGTTGGACCATATGTTCTCGACTTCAAACCCATTCAGGGTGAGGTACGTATTTCAACTCTTCTTTCTCGTCTCCGCCCCACTTCTTCTATTTCTGTGGCTACTTCTACAGCGGCAACACCCACCGCTGACACCCAGGCCACAACCACCTCCTCTTTGAAAAGGAAGAAACACTCTACAACCTCCCTTGGGAGCCATAAGTCCAAGAAGCCCTCAACGGAGCAACCCAAGCCTTCCCAGGCTCAAGACTCCACCTTGGCCTCTTCACAGGCAACGATGGATGATTTTGTCGTCCACTCCACCACAGTTGCTGAAGCCACCCCTTCTTCAACCATTTCAGAGACTCAGTTCTCTGAAACTTTCCTGGATGAGCACCCAACATCCTCAGCGCCTCCAAGCGCCACGAAGGTCATTTCCAGCGTATCCAACACTGAAGCTGCAACAATCCCACCTCTCTCAGCCGTCGCTTCGACCTCCACTTCTTTCATCTACAGACTACAGCATCGCACCAACAATGCCATCATTTCCATTGATGGACACTAGAGCCGCAACGCTGCAACATCATTTGCGTAGAAACACTACTAGACCTGTAGGCTCTTCAATGACAATCCATGCTCGTTCCTTCGAGGATGACATAGAGCATTGGAGTGAAACTCGTGACTTTGACATCTTCTCCAATCCAACTCCTACAGGTATCCAAACACCATCCACATCCTTCTCTGCACCCCTAACTTCTAAGCTTTCCTTAGCTCACAAGTTATTTTCTGTTACAGGTCCTAATTTAGGGACTATCAGCACGTCCCTCAAGGAGATCGCTCACAAAGTGGACTCCCTATCTACCACTATCACCAACAACACCACAACGATCACTACCGTAGGGAATACGTTGAACGATGTCTCCACCTCCATTGCAGCTAAGGCAACAACGGCTGATTTTTCATCCCTGCAAGGGGGAGTCAGTTCCTTGGAGACCGCTATCAACACCAACCTCTCTGGCCTCCAAAACACGATCATTGAGCTTTCCACAAACTTCTCCAGCCTCAACAGCGAGGTTGAAACTCTAAAGACCGACTTCACTGGTCTATAAGGTGAGGTGAGTAATCTCTCAAAACCGGTCGGCAACAACAACTCCTTACTCACCAAGATCATAGAGCGAATGGAGGCTCCCACAGTTCCTGAATCGAACTTCTCTCAATCTGATAGCCAACTGTTAAGGATGACCGCTGATTTTGTCATCCTAGCCACATTCCGTATTCTAGACCTGGAAATCAGGTTGGATACTACTGAGATGTTAACGGCCGCAGCTCCAAGGAATCCTAGCCTGGAAGACAGGGTCCTTGGAGGTACTGATGCTGCCGCCGCTGTCGATTCTCCCTCCCACCATTTAGTGGAAGAGGGGGAGAATGCTGAAGAAGACCTTCCCCAGATTGTTGAGGGGGAGGAAGAAAACAAAGAATCAGACCCTCAGGAAGATGATAATCCTGAGGGAACCGTTGTTAAAAGTCCCACTCCTTCTGAGGGGGATCAACAACGTGAAGATCCTCCTTCTCCAACCGCTCACAAAACCTTCGACGTCAACTCTGATGATGATGAAGATGAGGAGGAGTTAGAGATCCAGGACGAGGAACCATCATTCAATCAGCTGAATGATTATGATGATGAAGATGATGAACCTCCTTTTGTTTTCCATCCATAGGTCATCAAAGCCCCAGCTTTGAAAGAGGTTTCCATTAACGAACCAGGGGAAGGGACCACTGGAAAGTCTCCTTCAAAGAAGGCTCAGCATGGCAAAAACAAAGGCCTTGCTGAAGACAACTTGGCTATCCTTCTAAAGAAGCCAGTCTGTCAGGTATGTCATCTTTTCTTTCCATACACTGCATCGCACTTCTACCCATTCTCAATTTCTACCCTACTCCTCATAAAACCTATATACACTTAAACATCTCCTTTCTCTATCTCATTCACCTTCAAATGATCTAACTCAATTGATTATTTTGTTTCAGCTAGTCCTCTCCCCTGCTTGAGGATACCGCTGAAGCTCCTCCATCAACAACGCTGCAAATAATCCTAGCTCTCCAAGCTGAAGATCAAATAATCCCAGTTTATGTCCTGGATGAGACTGAAGTACAAGCTGAAGAAGAACTGCTTTCCCACCCCAAAAGACCTTCTCTGACTCCTCAAAGGTCAGATGAAGATGAACGAAGAAGGAAAGCAGCGATGATTCAAAAGCTCGAAAGTCAACGATTCATCCCTACCCATCTCAGTTGTCTGACTCCAAGAGAAATTGTTGAAGCTCTCAAGGCTGAGAAGATCCTCGCTGAACAACATAAGGCTGAGCTCTCTGATAAGGCTTTTGCTATTGAACTTACTAAACGTTCAGTATAGGATCCTCAGCTGAAGAAATTTCCCTTTGAAGTCTAGAAACAACTGCTTAAAGATGCTGGCAAGAAGAAAGAAGAGAAAAAAATGTAAGCGATAACACCCTTGCCTGGTGCAAGAAGAAACTCCACTTCAGGTTGTTACCAGCCAGAATAAAACAGGTAAACCTGAGGGGGAAAACTGACGGAGGTGCTACTATCGTTGATGTCTAGATGATCAGGGAGAATGGTGTATCAAGAACCTGCTATACCTCAGAATTGGAAAAGCTTGGACTGAACGAATGGTTGGAAATTCGGGTCGCAATTCAGTGATCTCGATCAAGCTACAAGTCTTAGGTTGAAAACGCCATTAACAGGCTAATCGACCAAGTCTCCTCAACTGTTGATTTGCCCATTTCCAGCCATCAAACCAAAGCGAATCGCTTCAAAGAAAAAGCCTCCACCATCTTCAGGCCTGTCATAAGGAACGAGACTGGTGTTGATTTTTCTCGTGAAGTTCTACTTGGTCCAGATGCTGATCTTTCAGGACTTGACATCTCTCCCCCTCTCGCTGAAGAATTCGAAGCTGGAAAGGTAGTCAGTAAACCTTATGGCATTTTCTTTCTTGCCTACTATGGTCGCCAATAATTTCAACACATATCTGAGTTACCTATCGCTCCTATCGAACAACTCAGAGATCTTTTGAATTGGTGTGATCACTTATTTCTTGGAAGATTCATCAAGACTCAAATCTATCGTGAAGCCAAACGAAGACGAGATCAGGGAGTAACAGTCCCTGATTGGATGATTCCAAAGACTGACACCCTTGATGAACTTCTCTTCAAGGGAGAACCTGAATAGCTGATAGAATCACCTTTTGTATTCTTCTATTTTATCAGCTTGTAACTTTTTGTACTTGTAATTATTTTCATTGTACTTATAATTTTTCCACTTCCCTTGTAATCTTGTTTACGAAGTTAATGAAAATTTTCAATATAGTACTTTACTCCATCAGTACTAGAAAAGATCCCTGAAAACAGTAAATGGGACACGTATTTATGAGTCCTTTTTATCCTTATGTTGTTAACTTAGCAATTTTCTTTTATTACTATGTCATCATCAAATAGGGGGAGATTGTTGATCCAAACCCTTCAGTGATTTGATAATGACTCTTAGAATTACTTAGTGAAAATTGTAAGTAAACAATATATATCAGTGTTTCACCATCTAAGAAAATATACTAAGTCTGTTTAGTACCGCTGATGGAAAACACACTTTAACTTATACTTCAGCGAATATTGTACATCAGTGAGCCCTGAGCATGTTCAGCCTCACTAATGATCGCTGAAAGTTCATCATGTAATTGTTTGCTTATGATCCCTGAAGACAAGATTCGCGACAACTGAGTTTAAAGTTGAAATCGAAGACCAAGCTGAAGAACGAGTGACTAAGTCTACTAGTGACCTGATGCGGATATAAGCGAAGACAAGACTTGTCCATTTCATGCGAAGTTTCAAGTAGAAGACTTCAGCGAGAGCTAAACTTTATCATTCGCTGATAAAGATACATTCAGCGTTCGCTGATCATGAAGCCTGTTCTACAAGCAACTTTTGTCTTATCTTCTTGCACGCCCCCGTACGATTTGTCAGAACGGATATCCCTTTTGTCCAGAATCGTACAAACCACTTTGCAACTACACTATTCATCATGTGGCCACTAGGATGTTTGCTAAAGTCAAATTCATGCAACCAACCAGACGTTGCCACGTGTAAAGTGGTACTGACTTGCATTAAATGCATGCAGTATAAATAGGAAACCGTACTTCACTCTTGAATAAGCTTTTCCTTCGCTGAACTTCTTAGTGTTAGAAAATTATCCTTAGTTTTCTAAATCTTCTTTCTCTCTACTTCTTAGTGCAAGAATTATGTGTGATTCTCTAGTTTGTTTAGATTAGGTTTTTGACTTGATCTTATTCCGCAACAAACTATAAATTGTTTGACATATATCAATAAACAATGTTAAAAATAAAAATTTGTGTCTGTATTCAACCCCCCCCCCCTCTACAAACTTGAATAACCCTTCGGGACCAACATTGTCCCATGGAGAAGTTGCGAGCGGGTTCCACGCTTAAAATATGATTCGGTCTTTTCTTCATTTACCCACAACTTTATCATTTCTAACCTAATTGAGGAGATTTCGGGAGCTATGGATTCATATTTCAAAGCTTTTCAAAGTGGGAACAAGAAGGATGAAGGTTTACTTGAAGATTTTGGTCCCTAGAAGTCAAAAGGAGATGTTATCATAGATCTAGATGTTAGCTTGGAGATCTAAAGTCTTCATCTTTTGAAACTACAGATGGAGATTGGAACCTAGGTTAAACCTAACCTAGCAAGGTGAGTTCAAGTTGCTTTGTGAAAACTATGTACATGCCAAAAATATTTATTTTGGAGTCTTAGGATGCTTTCTTGATGTTTATCAAGTGTACCGATCGTTTGATGAGATTTGCATTTTGGTTACTTTTGGTCTTATAAATCTTGTTAATTTCCACATTTGAGTTTTTTTGGATATATTGATAAACCAATCATAAGAATATGTCTTTTGTGGGTTTACCGTATAAATGAACATTATTTAGTGGAAACACATTTCTAGTGTATTTGGTTTTATAAACCACTTGGAAAATGCGTACTTTTATGTTATGAGACATTTTGGAATTATAACTAGTATGAGTTCATTTTGAGGATGCAAATAATGACTCTTTGGGTTAATTATACATTTGGAGCATGTATTTGCATAAACACAAGTTAAATGTGTTTTATTGTTTTCATGACATTTACTTAATGGTCAATTGAGTTTTTGAGCTTTTGGCTCGGTTTTAACTTAAAAGAGTCTTGGGAACATTAGTCCGGTTTATTTTTCTCTATGTTTGGCTTTTGGTGTTATATGCATTTGAGGCATATTTATGTGTAAAGTATATGTTTTTTGAGTGTTGGACATTCTTTTGTGGTCATGTAATTTAGACTGTGATGCATTGGATCCATAGGCATGTAAGTCAGCCTTGTATTGATGGTCGAATGGGTATTACGGGGTTGGATCCCGGGACCCATGTTTTGCAACCTTAAGTTTTTCAAGTAGGCACTAGGAGGGTTGAGTCTTGAAGTGCTACCTTGGAGGTAGGCACTAGGATCTTCGCTGCTTGAGGTAATGCCTTGGAGGTGGTCCTTAAGTGTAACGGGCCTTGAGGTGGAATTCGCAAGAATGGACACTAAGGTTGATACGCGCTAAGTATTTAGTGCTTAAACACATTTTCCTAACCTTTTAGATAGGAACTTTCACTTCTATATCCCAACTTTGAGTCATTTTTCTACCTTATTTTCCATTTATTAATTTTATGGGGCTACAAATTGTGGTTTACTTGTATCTATTTGTAGGAAGGCTAATGTTGGTATTCTTAGGCAGAATGTATGGATCACATGTCATGTTGCAGCATGAGAGTAGCATGGGTCTGATGGATAAAGAAAGAAAGATAAAAAAGACTTGGACTTAAATCCAAATATTTTGGCATAGAAAAGCAATTTTTGTTAAACCCTGGACAATTATGTAGTTGGTTAATGGTTGTAACTAGGTATTAGATGTCACTTCTACTTTTAGTTACTTGGATGTACTTGCTAGTTTGGATGCTAAGTATCTAGTTGCTATTTACACTTTACCCCCATCTCTTTTGCTATATATAGAGGGTTTGAGTTAGCATTTATTGCAGACCTTATCAACTGATTTAATTTAGTTCTAAAACTCTCTCTAATCTTTTAATTAATGCATATATCTTTTACATTCATAATATGTTCTTCCTTAGTTCTTCATTATGAATACTAGCAGCATTGGCATATCATCAGAGACGTTCTTTATTTATACCGCTTTTGTATTTACATTTCATCTTTAGTTTAGTCATTTAATTTCCGTCATTGACTTTCATATCTTTATTTTCAGTACTTTAATATCTCGTATTTACATTCCGACTTTACTTTAAGTCTCTTACTTTAAGTCATTTGCTTTCTGTAACACCCTGTTCTTTGGAAGGTATCGACATTTTAAGATAAATATGAAAAATAGGATTTTGGATTAAATCCTAGATTTTATAGTTTTGTTGGATGGATAATTCAAATACGAGTCCAACGGTTCTTTTCGGAGCAAAAACGGAGCTAAAACAAAGAAGCTATGACTAAAACAAGTTTCGATACATTTTGTGCTAGAGTGCCCGCGATTGTGACACTGTCGCAATCGCATGTCACAATCGTTGGATGCCAAAAACTCTCGGTACAACCCGTGCGATTATGCCAGCTATTGTGACACTATCACAATCGCATGTCACTATCGCCCGAGGGTACCAGGACCTTAAAAACGCGATTTTCAGTCTGTTTATCATTCCTACTTCACCCATTTCGTTTTTCTCTACCAAGAACCGAAACCCTTCACCCCCAATGTCGATTTTGAGCCTTTTAGACCCCAAGAATCAAGTTTTCAAGTGTCCCTTCTTCATCTATCATGGTTTTGGAAACTAAAGCAAGAATCCTTTCATTTCATCTTCCTCGTCAAAGTTTTCTAGGGTTTCATCCAACCATTTTGAGAATTTGGAGTTTATGGTTCGTTTTGGTAACTCTAGAGGTGTTTGGTTGGTGGATCCAAGTTGTGGGTAAGGTAATCTTCTCTTTTCTTCATCTACGGAAATTAGGGTGTTGGTATGAGTTAAGATATTGATGTGAAATGTTTGGGAACAATTCTGAATTGTTAAATATGATTGTTGATGGTTGGAAACTCATGGATCTAGGTTAAGACTTGGCTTGAGGATTCAATTACTTCAAAGGAGCTCATATTGGGCAAAATCTAGATTTAGCCTAAATCTAGCAATGTGAGTTCAAGTTGATATGTGAAAATGTTGTACATGCCAAAAATGTCCATTTTAAAGTGTTTATGTGTTTTACATGAAATTATCAAATGTTGAGTTATATGTTGGGTTTTGTTTATTTGAAGTGTATGGCTTTATAAATCTTGTAAAACACCCATATTTGGAATTTTTGGATAATTTGATAAATGAAGCATGAATGAAAGTACTTTAACGATTTATTGCATAACTGGAGATTATTTGGTAAAAATGTCCATTCTTGTGTTTGTTGGAAATACTCGTGGTTTACGTTATCATACATTTTGAAAATACGAACGTGTGAGATTTTGGTCTTTGAATAAATGAAACATGCATGACAGTATTTTGACATTTTGCTCTATAAATGGAGACCGGTATAAAAAATGCTCTTTTATCGTGTACTTTGAAAATATGCATATCGTACACTACGGGACGATTTAAAAATGTAACAGTGTGAATTCCTTGGAAAAGAGGGTTGTCCCAACCCATGAATTTGAAATATTTGTTGACAAAAGTGTGTTGTTACGTTTAATTTCATTTAATGACTTTTAACAATTGGTCTTTTGAGTTAGTCGGGCTTATGGCTCAGTAATTGATTTTGTTAAGTCTTGGGGACATTTGTCCAATTTTGATAGCTCAAAGTAGATCTTTGGTCATGATTTATATTTAATTGAGAATTACATGTTTTGAATGCATTTGTTCATTCGTTTGGAGTAATATAACATTTTAGACTGTAATGCATTGGATCCATAGGCATATGAGTCAGTCATTTGGTTTAATGGGAACTTTATCCCTGTTTTGGAATTGGAAATAATTTTGGTTAGCGGGAGCGAGGTATAAACCGTAGGTGGTTGAACTTGTAGACCGAAAGACCCTTTGCGAAGGACTAGAGGTATAGATCGTGGGTGGTTGAACTTGATGTCCTTGCACTTGGGTATTATGCCAATGATGGGACGCTAGTTTTCCACATTGATGCACATTTAGGCATCGAGGTAGGGTGTAAGACCTATGTGTTAATATATTCCCTTGGATTTGGATAACTCAATGTACAGACCTAGAGGGGTTGAAGTTGATACTCCACAAGTATATGCTTAAAGGTGATGAGCTTGATATGTCTTATGATTATAATCCAAGAACGTTGATAAGTGGCTTAACTTTGTGTACCCGCCATATTCGATGGAACCGGGTCTCCCCCGTCACCGAAATGTGTTGTTTTGGGTATTTAGCTTTATCTATGTTTTCGGTGACGTTTTATATTTATATGGCTTATTTTTCATGATTTGTGGGCGGCGTATTATGCCTCATCCGTGTTTGGACGTTTTAAATAATAGAGTTTTATTCATGTTTATATTATTTGGAAATTAATTATTTATCCGCCTTTTTGAGTAAGTTATGGAATTGATTTCATTTTGGAAACCGTTATATATTGGAACTTTCGTTACTGAAATTGTGTGTGTTGGGAAAATGAGTTGTTTGCGTATTTATATAAACCTTTTCGGAAAAATCATGATTTAAATTTTACTCCTTTCGTTTAACGAATTATTTTGATCATGATATAAACTCTTGAACTCACTAGGCGTTAACCTAACCTTTTTATTTGTCGACATGTGCATCAGGTTCCGGTTGGGGAATAGTTATAGCGACACGGTGAAGAGTTTGAGTGCTAGTTGTGTGCTCGAGGAACGTTTTAGCTTGGTGAAGTCTTCCGCATTTATATTTGGGAATAGCAATTTGTATTTGGGTTAAGTAACACCCGACCTTACTTAGTGTTGGTGCAATTTAAGTTATTGTATGTCGGGATTAATTTTTATGATATTAAATTTGAGGTATTTTCAAATATGGTTTTGTCGGAAGGATTTTATCATTTATTTGGTTATTCTATCGAAGTTTTATTTAGTTGCATATTCCAGATTTCAGGGTGTTACACTTTCATGTCTTTACTTTTCATACTTTACATTTCTTTGTATTTTATTTCCGTAATGAGTGGCCAATCATCCTAACTTGGGTGTGAGGCAAAGGGTGAGTATGTTATCCAGAAAAAAGTAGATGTTGTTTGGCAATAATGATGTTCTATTATTTCATCTTCAAGTTTTATAAAGCCAAGGACAATTCTTGACAAGTTGATCACTTTGAAAGTGTTAAGGTGTCATGGTGTTATAAATAAGTCATTGATATGCACGTCAATTTGAATGATATGGGAAGTAGACTTTAGAAAGTTGATAACAACGAGATTTGTTGTTATATTTTGCAAACTGATTTATTATCGACGGGTTGGTCGCTATTCAAAGTGTTAAAGTGTAGTGGACTAAAGGATGAGCGACTTGGAACACACCAACTTGGATGATATGGGAGTTGGCTCGAGAGAGTGATTTTTAACAATGAGATTTGTTTATCCGTGTTTTTTTAGGACTTCATTTTCACCATTTATTTGGTCCTGATACTACATAGAGATATGTAGGTTTTAAAGACGAAAAGTGTGCGAGTGTTGAAAGTCTGCGAGGAATACCTTCAAAATAGATAATAGAACTAATTGTTGCCAACATCATGATATAGCATTCCTGTAGCATTAGGTCTGTTGGAATTTGTGTTAACATCTCATAACAAGTCTTTGAAGGAATATGTCCTTAATCAAGATGGCAATCACTAAACATAGAATGGGATTAATAATGGAGATTAAATAATCCGGTTAAGTTACATGTTCATAACGTTTTGCTAGAAACCAATTATGATATATGGGCCAATTTATATTGGATCATTACTAATATAATCGGGTCCTATAAGGTCACACACAATAGAGTAATGAAGAAGATCAAATAACACGGGCCATAGTGGGCTTGAGGTGTTAGGAGCTAAAAGGGCTTTTAGGGATTATTTAATTTAGGTAACTACTGTATTATAATGGTTATAAATACACTTGATTAGCAAAGGAATTAGATACACAACTTCTTTTCATTGTTATTTGAAAAGAAAGAATCCCTAATTCCCCCATATTGTTTTCGCCCACCCTAGCTAGACAAGAAGTTCATCTTCTTGTCCCGTTCTAGCAAACGTAGCAAGACGATCTTGGTTGGTTCTCGTGTGGACCAAGTAGAGGAATCACACTTGAGGTTCTTTCTCCAAAACAGTTCGTAACCTTGCATCTAAGGTGCATTGCTTATTACTTAAGATTCGAAGTTAATATATGCACATGATTTTGGTTGGATGTCAAAAGAAAATCGTTTTCTGAAATTCCGCTTTTTGCATCCAAACAACAAACTATAACAGTGGTATCAGAGCCGGTTGCAATATATTAATTTTGATCTACAATGATGTTCTTAACTTCTTGGTATTTAAGAATTTTGTTTTGTGGTCTTTGTTTTAATACATGTTCCTAGTATTGATTTTGTTTCAATTAATTTATGTATCTATATTCAAGTTTTATTTAACTTTCACGGATTTTCACGGATTAATAGAAGTCAAACAATTTTAAACATGTATTGAAAAATTGTCACAAAATATGTTGGATATAATGATACTCATATTCTATTTATTTATGAAATAAAATAAAGAAAAAAAGGAAGATTTTTTTTTTCACACGTTAATGTTGTATGTTGGTTAGATTTTATTTAAGGAAGTTAAATAATATATGACATGTTCTTTCATATTGATTCCTTTTATAATTAATTCCTTTTATAAAATTATTTTGAATTCTTTCCATGATTACTTGAAATTAATTAAGTTAAGTTAGTTAATTGGCTAATTTATTTAAACGTGGAAACAATATTAAAAATGTTTTGATATGATTGAAAATTTCTTTTATTATATTAATTTAAATTAGACAAATTATCTAATAAGTTGAAGTATTCTTTTCAATTGCATGCATATAAATATTTGATATTTCATGTATGAGTAGAATATTTGATATTTGTTAAATATAAATCAATAGATTTCGATTTACATTGATTTTTTTTCTAAGTTTATATGTTGTTAGTTTGTGAAATTAAGTTCACTAGTAAACAAACCAACATAGTAGTACTTAGGTCCCTTAAACGAATATTGAGGCAATGTCTTTCCAAATCATAACCTATGAGGCCTTGGGAATATAAGAGATAGTTTCTGCCAAAGTAGGGCGTCTCCTCATTGAACTTAGGCTAATACGGGTAAATCTATATAAGGGATTTATAGTCTTGATTTGGTTGCACTCAACAAAATAATCAAAAGATAAAATTTTGGATTTTGAGATATAGTAATAGGTTGACATAAGATGTAACTTATTAACCAAGAATTATATATGTTATAATTAAGTAAAGAATTTACTTACCTTGCCATGATAAAGTTTTAAGGAAATGCCAAAGTATGCTTAAAATTTTGTAAAACAAGGTATTGGAATCATTTTATTCACAAGGGAC
Source organism: Saussurea involucrata (assembly GCA_033807775.1). Classification (NCBI taxonomy): domain Eukaryota; kingdom Viridiplantae; phylum Streptophyta; class Magnoliopsida; order Asterales; family Asteraceae; genus Saussurea; species Saussurea involucrata. The sequence continues at coordinate 61,232,138 of CM066315.1, read as the reverse complement.
ATACTATCTTGAATAAAATGTACATTAGCTTTTGTTTATTTACGATATGTTTAAATTATCATAAGCTTTTGTATGACAACATGATTTAAATTTGCAAAAATATTTCTTTGTAGATATCATGTCTAACAATCAAACAATCATCAATCTTTGTTCGCTCCTTGAGAAGGACAAGTTGAATGGAACTAATTTCCTTGATTGGGAAAGGAATCTGAGAATTGTTCTCAGGTCCGAAGGAAGAGAAGATGTCCTTGAGACCCATATCCCAACTTTAAGTGACACAGCATCTGATGCTGAGAAAGCTACTGAGAAAACTATAAGAGATAAGTCGGTCATTGTTACATGCTTTATGCTAGCATCCATGGAATCAAAACTCCAAAAGAGGTTTTAGAGGATGGATGCTTATACCATCATTCGTACCCTTAAAATTATGTTGGATCAAACGAGGGTGAAAGATATGAGACTCATAAGGCTATTCTTGAGTGTTATCTCGAGAAGGGTAAGCCAATCGATCCTCATGTATTCAATATGATTGTATACTTTGAAAATATGGAAAGGCTTGGATTCCCATATGGTCAAGAATTGACATCATTTTGCACTCTCTACATGATGGTTTTTTCTCAATTTCGGCTAAATTTTATTATGAATGGAGATTCAAAAACACTTGAAGAGTTGCATGGGATGCTCAAAACTGCTGAGCAAAACATATTTGTTACACCAAAGGGCTTCAAGAAAGAGGCCACTAGAAAGCAAAAGACTCGGGTGCTTGGTAAGGGCAAAGAAGTTGCTCATCCTAAGGCACAACCTTCAGAAAAGGTTAGAGTAGCTGCTGATAGTGATTGTTTCTATAGTGATTGTTTCTATTGCAATACAAAGGGACATTGGAAAAGAAACTGCCCAAAATACCTGGAAGACAAGAAAAATGGAATCGTGGTAGGTTCCACTTCAGGTATATATGTTATAGACATTCTTGCAACAAACACTACTTCTTGGGTATTTGATACCGGGTGTGGTTCTCACATTATTTCGAATGTGCAGGGACTAAGAAGAAGTAGAAGCTTGGCTAAAGGAGAGGTAGACTTACGCGTTGGAAATGGTGCAAAAGTTATGGCACTCGCCATAGGTGATTATAGTCTGTCTTTACCTTCTGGTTTAATTTTAGAGTTGAATAATTGTTATTTCGTTCCTGCAATTACCAAAAACATTATTTCAGCTTCAGTTTTGGATTCTGAAGGTTTTGCAGTTATTATAAAGAATAATTGTTGTTCTATTTATAAGAATGATGTGTTTTATGCCAATGCTAATTTGTTGAATGGGCTTTATATGATAGATTTACAAACCCATGTATATAACATAGATACTAAAAGGCAAAAATCAAATGACTTAAACACGACCTATCTATGAAATTGTCGTTTGGGTCACATAAGCTTGGAACGCATAAAGAATCTCCAAAAGGATGGACTTCTAAAATCTTTTGATTTTGAATAATTTGACGTATGTGAATCTTTCTTAATGGGAAAAATGACAAGATCACCTTTTTATGGACAAGATGAACGAGCTAGTGATCCTTTGGGCCTTATACACACAGATGTATGTGGACCAATGAGCACAGAAGCCTGAGGTGGGTTTAGATACTTCATCACCTTCATGGATGATTTAAGTATATATATGTATATTTACTTAATGAAGCACACATCCGAATCATTTGAAAAGTTCAAAGAATTCCAGAATGAAGTACAAAATATACTTGCCAAGAGAATCAAAGCATTACGATCTGATCGTGGTTGCGAGTATTTGAGTCAAGAATTTGATAATCATCTAAAAGAATGTGGAATTGTTTCACAACTTACTCCACCAGGGACTCCACAATTAAATGGTGTATCCGAAAGGAGGAAACGAACATTACTTGATATGATTCGATCGATGATGAGTTTAGCCGATCTTCCAATATTTTTCTGGGGACATGCTCTAACTACTGCCGCATTCACACTAAATAGGACTCCGTCTAAGGCTGTTGAAAAGACTCCATACGAGTTATGGACCGGAAAAGTTCCAAAACTGTGTTTTCTTAAAATTTGGGGTTGTGAAGCTTATGTAAAACGTTTACTCTCAGACAAGATCGCACCTAAATCAGATAAATGCTTTTGCATATGGTATCCAAAGGAAACAAAAGGATATCATTTCTACAATCCATATGAGCACAAAGTGTTTGTTGCTCGGGATAGTGTCTTTCTAGAAAAAGAATTTATTTCCAAAAAGACAAGTGGGAGAAATATTCATCTCGAAGAAATTTGAGAAGAAGTTCAAGAAGAGTACCAAATGAACATAGATCAACCAATGTTGGAAACACCCGGTTGGGGTGATATGACCCTTCAGAGGGAAGCTATCTCCACACCGGAAGGAGATCAAATCAATGATCATCCACTTCCCGCGGAAGCACCACAAACTGTTGTGGAAATTCCTATTGCTGAAGATGCACCACAAACTGTTGTGGAAATTCCTGTTGTTCAACCCACACGTAGATCTTGAAAGGCCCAAAATCCCATCAAAGAGATTTGTTGATTTCATATTAACGGGCAATTTAGAAATTCTGCTTTTAGAAAGCGAAGAGCCTGTTACTTACAAGCAAGCTATGACGAGTCCAGACTCTGGAAAACGACATGATGCCATGACATCTGAAATGGAATCCGTGTCCGAAAATCAAGTATGGCACTTGGTAGATTTGCCAGATGGGGTGAAACCCATAGGGTGCAAGTGGGTTTTTAAATTAAAAACAGACAAGGATGGAAACATAACAGTTTTCAAATCTAGATTGGTAGCAAAAGGATTCAGACAAGTTCATGGTATTGACTATGACGAAACCTTTTCACCAGTTGCTATGTGTAATACCCCGGGTAACTCCGTTAGTTAAAAATCTAATTCCCGTAAGTTTATTTAACTTTAAAGTTTCTATTTAGGGAAAGTTTGGATAAGTTTATAAGTTAAGGGTGTTTGGGTTATTGTTGAATAGTTTAAGGGCTAAAAGGAAAATTAAGTTAGATATTATCTCTTTAGTGTTTAGATATTTCACAAAATCAGATTTTTAGTGTGTGTGTGTGTGTGTGTGTGTGTGTTTTGGGAGAAGAAGAAGAAGAAGAAGAAGAAGAAAGGTGTGGTTAAGGCCTCAAATCGGATTCGTTGGAAGTGTTTCAAGGTATGTTTCCTTTACATTTTTTGTTTGTAATTGCTTTTAGAAGGGTTCTATCGGAGTAGAATAGTTAGAATTACATCTGGTAATGATTCAGTCGATTTCTGGGTGAAAATGGGGTAAACCGACAGAGGTGTCCGGATAAGTTGAATGTGTCCGGGTAGATTCTTGGGTGGTGTCCGGGTAAGTTGTTGATAGAGTCCGGACGATTTGATTGATGGTTTCCAGATAATTTAGAGACCGGATGGCATCCGGATTCCTTGTGTTGTCCGGATAAATCGTGTTGTCCGGATTAGTCTTGCTGTCCGGAATACTGAGGTTGTCCAGAAAAGGCATGTTGTCCGGAAAAGGTGGTGTTGTCCGGGTTGTTTGGGTTGTCCGGATACTTTTGCTGTTTGGCCAATATTGAGAATTTAGATGCTGTCGAGTATCCAGTAACCTGTATTTTGTTAACCATTAGATAGGGAGTGAATGAGGACTGACTATCCTGTGGTCTTGACTTGAGTACGGGTTTGGGGGCAACATTTGAGGGTTTGAGTTCTTTAGAGTTGTTAGCCTTAGTAAGACTTATTTGTTTTATGTGGTAAAGAGATGTCTGTATCTATGTGTTACAGATCCTGTGAATTCTGGGTAAAGGGCTGAACCGGTTAAGAAAGCTTGGAAACGTGTTGATAAGCATTCAGGTGAGTTTTACTTTAAAACGTTTTCAACTAAAATACATATATGTGTTTATATATGTATGTGAGTATGTGTGAAATATATATATGTGTGTTTATATATATGAGACGGATACGTGTCAAGGTGTGATTATATGTTTATGTTAAAAGGATATATGTATATGTTTATATATATATGGTTGGAAAAATGATGAAAGGTTTATAAATGACGATATGATGTAATGAGATATATATTGTATTTATATTGCACGAAACGAGTATAGGTTAGCCAAATTATTATTTGGCGGAGCTGTATGGAAATACAGCGGGGCTGCATGAAATTGTAGTGGAGCTGTAGGTAATTGCAGTGGGGCTGTATGTAATTACAGTGGAGTCGACTGTATTGTACAGTGACGATAATTAGTTGGCTTGCTACCGACTAATGTGGCCAAGGGAAAGAAGATGAGATGAGGAGAGATACGCGGTGCTCGAGTCCTAATGTGGTATTTATATACGTGTGGTATATGCGTGCTTATACGAAAGGTTTTATGTAAACTATTTTGATACAAAGTATTATGTGAAAAGAGTGTTATATTGATTTTGGAAAGGACCGGGATTAACTCACTAGACCCGTTTGGTCTAACCCTCATTTTGTTTTCAAAAATATGCTTTCCAGGTTAAGGATCGGCAAAGGAAAGGATTAAGTGTAAGGAGCTTTTGATGGGCGTTGATTAGGAAGCTTAATGTATTTTGTAGTTTCGAGACCGAAGGGACCGTTTGTGGTTTATTATGTATCTTTTATTATGAATGTAATGAAGTTATGCAATGTATGTTATTTGAAGCATGTTTGGGAAACCGGGTCGTTACAAATGGTATCAGAGCCCTAGTTTAAGGGATTTAGGTATTTGGATTTATACCTAGACTTAAACTGTATGTGAAGTAGGATGTCCTTATTATTTTAGAACCTTGGGATGTTAAATATAAAAAGGTAGAAGAAACATCATGTAAGGTATTTTCAAATTACACCTGGCCAGTATAATCATGAACTTACAAGTACATGTTGAACCAGAATATCTTGTTATATTGGGTATGTGCTTATGTGTATATTAACTTTGTTGAATCAACAGAGTGGCAAGTCGAACTCGACGTATGGATAGAGATGAAGACAGGTATATTTCTATAAACTTTATACGTGCTAAAGTGTTATCTGACTTCGGTGCAAACCGATTCTTTTGTGTTTTCAATTTTATTATTTGTGTTAGAAAAATATTTGATAATTGTGTTAGAGATATAGAAGGGTGTGTTTAATTATTGTTGTTCTAATTTGTTAGTGTGTGGAGTGTGATGGCTTGAGTGTAAAGAATAATAGCAATATGTAGAACGTGATGAATTGTGTATGGAAGGTAACGATAGTGCGTGAAGTCTTGACCTAGTCATGAAGGCGACAGTTTAGTATGTTGTGTAGATTATACTTAATGTGATTGTTGACGCTATCAAGAAAAGTATTGTTTAAATGTGTGGGGTAATGTGGATAAGATGGTGGCAGTTTATAATTAGTGAATGTGCGAGGTGTAGTAGTAATGAATTTCGTGAGATTAAGTGGTGGATTTGTGATGATATGGGGTGAGTATAAGTGGAAACCTCTGCTTGGGATTTTGTTTATAAGTTGTTTAGATGTGCCAAAAGTATGTGTGGAGGGGCATGGATGTCGAGGTGGTGTGTAGTAGTATTATTCAAGAATAAGAGAATGGAGTGGCAGTAGATGGTTAGCTAAAGAATAGAGTATTACCGTTTGAGAAATGGAAAATGTGTAGTTGTTTCGAGCATTGAGTGTGATTTCAGATTGACTCGATTAAGTTCCTGATATGAGGTATGGTGAAATTGTTAGTAAAGTATAGTAGTTGTTGAAATTGGGTACGTGCGATTGATTTGGAGGTGAAAGAAAGCTAGCTCATAGGATCCGTTAAGAGTGAGTACCTTCTAGTGTGCTATCCTTGGAGAAAACGTGTTTTATGTTGAGAAGAGAGTGGGAGAAAGTAGTCGAATGTAATGATCAGAGTGAAGGACCATTGGATAGGACATGATAGTAGTTACCCTCGTTTATTGCTTAACCGAATTCCGGGACGGAATTCTTTTAAGGGGGAGATAATGTAATAACCCGGGTAACTCCGTTAGTTATAAATCTAATTCCCGTAAGTTTATTTAACTTTAAAGTTTCTATTTAGGGAAAGTTTGGATAAGTTTATAAGTTAAGGGTGTTTGGGTTATTGTTGAATAGTTTAAGGGCTAAAAGGAAAATTGAGTTAGATATTATCTCTTTAGTGTTTAGATATTTCACAAAATCAGATTTTTAGTGTGTGTGTGTGTGTTTTGGGAGAAAAGGAAGAAGAAGAAGAAGAAGAAGAAAGGTGTGGTTAAGGCCTCAAATCGGATTCGTTGTAAGTGTTTCAAGGTATGTTTCCTTTACATTTTGTGTTTGTAATTGCTTTTAGAAGGGTTCTATCGGAGTAGAATAGTTAGAATTACATCTGGTAATGATTCAGTCGATTTCTGGGTGAAAATGGGGTAAACCGACAGAGGTGTCCGGATAAGTTGAATGTGTCCGGGTAGATTCTTGGGTGGTGTCCGGGTAAGTTGTTGATAAATCGTGTTGTCCGGATTAGTCTTGCTGTCCGGATTACTGAGGTTGTCCGGAAAAGGCATGTTGTCCGGAAAAGGTGGTGTTGTCCGGGTTGTTTGGGTTGTCCGGATACTTTGCTGTTTGGCCAATATTGAGAATTTAGATGCTGTCGAGTATCCAGTAACCTGTATTTTGTTAACCATTAGATAGGGAGTGAATGAGGACTGACTATCCTGTGGTCTTGACTTGAGTACCGGTTTGGGGGCAACATTTGAGGGTTTGAGTTCTTTAGAGTTGTTAGCCTTAGTAAGACTTATGTGTTTTATGTGGTAAAGAGATGTATGTATCTATGTGTTACAGATCCTGTGAATTCTGGGTAAAGGGCTGAACCGGTTAAGAAAGCTTGGAAACGTGTTGATAAGCATTCAGGTGAGTTTTACTTTAAAACGTTTTCAACTAAAATACATATATGTGTTTATATATGTATGTGAGTATGTGTGAAATATATATATGTGTGTTTATATATATGAGACGGATACGTGTCAAGGTGTGATTATATGTTTATGTTAAAAGGATATATGTATATGTTTATATATATATATATGGTTGGAAAAATGATGAAAGGTTTATAAATGACGATATGATGTAATGAGATATATATTGTATTTATATTGCACGAAACGAGTATAGGTGAGCCGAATTATTATTTTGCGGAGCTGTATGGAAATACAGCGGGGCTGCATGAAATTGCAGTGGAGCTGTAGGTAATTGCAGTGGGGCTGTATGTAATTACAGTGGAGTCGACTATATTGTACAGTGACGATAATTAGTTGGCTTGCTACCGACTAATGTGGCTAAGGGAAAGAAGATGAGATGAGGAGAGATACGCGGTGCTCGAGTCCTAATGTGGTATTTATATACGTGTGGTATATGCGTGCTTATACGAAAGGTTTTATGTAAACTATTTTGATACAAAGTATGATGTGAAAAGAGTTTTATATTGATTTTGGAAAGGACCGGGATTAACTCACTAGACCCGTTTGGTCTAACCCTCATTTTGTTTTCAAAAATATGCTTTCCAGGTTAAGGATCGGCAAAGGAAAGGATTAAGTGTAAGGAGCTTTTGATGGGCGTTGATTAGGAAGCTTAATGTATTTTGTAGTTTCGAGACCGAAGGGACCGTTTGTGGTTTATTATGTATCTTTTATTATGAATGTAATGAAGTTATTCAATGTATGTTATTTGAAGCATGTTTGGGAAACCGGGTCGTTACACTATGCTTAAATCCATTCGGATAGTCCTAGCGATTGCAGCTCATTATGACTATGAGATTTGGCATATGGATGTCAAAACCGCCTTTCTAAATGGCTACTTAAAAGAAGATGTGTACATGACACAACCAGAAGGATTTGAGGATCCAGAAAATCCTAGGAAAGTATGCAAGCTTAAGAAATCCATTTATGGGCTAAAACAAGCATCTATGAGTTGGAATCTTCGATTTGATGAAGCTATCAAAAGGTTTGATTTCATCAGATGTCAAGAAGAGGCTTGTATTTACAAGAAGTTTAGTGGGAGTAAGGTAGTCTTCTTAGTCTTGTATGTAGATGACATACTACTAATTCAAAACGACATTCCTATGCTAGAGTCTGTCAAAGTTCATACGGATGATAACATAGCAGATCCATTGACTAAGTCTTTACCTAGGCCCAAGCATGAATGTCACACTAGGGCCAAGGGAATCAAACACATTGGAGAATGGCTTTGAGATTGTTTTATGTTTTAAAATTTTGGAGATTGTCTTTCATACATGTTAAACAATTTGTCATGTTTTGATTTGAAATAAAGTTTCATTATTATTTAATTGTGGTTAGAATTAAATAAAATGTCCAAAATAATTTATAATTATCAAATAGGATCATCATAAAAGTTTTAATGAATGAAACCCTATTGAGTGAACTGAAATTATAAATTATGGATTGCCCCTAGTCTAAGTCGTTAAATTGGACATAAACGACTATCTAAAAGACCAGTTTATAAGTTGACTGATAGCGCCTAGTTTCATGGGCTATAGGGACATGAAGATGTCTGATCATTTACATAGATGTATATTATGAATATACATTGGGCAAGACCTACCTGAAATTCTTTATATAATTAATTGAATTGATGGTTAACTATTTTAGTGGATTCCTCAGACACGAGTATAATATTTTCACACACAGAGTGATTGGTATATCTTTGACATTGTTAAACAGCATACCGTAAAAGGGGGTTATAAAGGCAATGTCCAGGATTACTAAAAATTGAGTCGGAGTTATAGTTATACAAGAATGAAGAAGTCCTCCTATATAAGTAGGAACGGTGTCTTAGGCCTCTTGAAGAGTGAGAACTGAAAATGCATGGTCGTCCTCAAATGAATTAAAAGTTGATTATTTGTTTTGATAGTTCAAACTTGAAGTTCAAGAAATAATTTGATCATCAATATGGATTGCATAAGATGTTATCGTATTAATAACTTAGACATTAAGTGACAAAGGAATTTTATATTGCACACTTGCTCAAGGCCAAGTGGGAGATTAAAGGAATATGTCCTTGATCAAGATGGCAATCACTAAACATAGAATGGGATTAGTAATGGAGATTAAATAATCTGGTTAAGTTAGATGTTCATAACGTTTTGCTAGAAACCAATTATGATACATGGCCAAATTTATATTGGATCATTACTAATATAACCGGGTCCTATAAGGTCACACACAATAGAGTAATGAAGAAGATCAAATAACACGGGCCATAGTGGGCTTGAGGTGTTAGGAGCTAAAAGGGCTTTTAGGGATTTTTTAATTTAGGTAACTAGTGTATTATAATGGTTATAAATACACTTGATTACCAAAGGAATTAGATACACAAATTATTTTCATTGTTATTTGAAAAGAAAGAATCCCTAATTCCCCCAATATTGTTTCCGCCCACCCTAGCTAGACAAGAAGTTCATCTTCTTGTCCCGTTCTAGCAAACGTAGCAAGGCGATCTTGGTTCGTTCTCGTGTGGACCAAGTAGAGGAATCACACTTGAGGTTCTTTCTCCAAAACAGTTCGTAATCTTGCATCTAAGGTACATTGCTTATTACTTAAGATTCGAAGTTAATATATGCACATGATTTTGGTTGGATGTCAAAAGAAAATCATTTTCTGAAATTCCGCTTTTTGCATCCAAACTATAACAGTCTTACACCCATGCTTCTTTTACATCTTGTTAATTACTGATAACACCAAACCGATCAAAGTCTTCAAATTCACCATCTATAATGATATCTTTCATTTTACATTTAAAGGACTTTTACTCCAATCTCTGTGGACGATATTCGACATTTTACCACTTTATTACTTGAAAGCCATTATAGTTTCAAATAGTATACTTGTTCAAGTGTTATGTGATTAACGTTGCATGATTGACATACTTATATGTTCTCATCACTCTCGACAGATATGGCCTCCCCCGTTGTGGTTAAACGTTATTTTCGGATAATTTAATATCCATTCTTTAATATTATTTGGGTTTTGAAAAGTAACCGCAATTTATGACTTTGATATATTGGATCCCCTCCATATATTAAGGTTTTGGATAAATGAGTTATTTCCATGTTTTTGGTATTTGGATTTTAATCCTATTTGTAGTTTGTGTGAGTATTGGGTTTAGTTCCATGATTATGGAGTATTCTATTCAAGTGGTTTATCACGAAAATGGGGTTTGGGAAATATATCACTTTTCATTATGAATACATTTCATATTGAAAATTGTGATTTAAATTATATTCTTTCTGATTTACCGTTTTACATTTGAGATGAAAACTCTTGAGTTTAATAGTCGTTAAGCCTAACCTTCTTATTTGTCGGCATGTGCATCAGGTCCTTGTTGGGGGAATGGTACTAGCGACACCGTTAAGAATTGAGTGCTAGTTAGATACTTAGATGTACGTGAAGAATCTAGTTATTCGATGATGTCTTCCGTGTTCGGAGCTAGCGACTATTATTGGGTTTTAGTAACACACTAACACCCGACCTTGACTTTGTCTTCTAAGGCTTAGTTTAACTATTGTTAATGTTGAATCCATTTTTACTATTCGAAGTTATTTTAAGTATTGAGTTATAAAAAAGAATTACCCTTTATTTGATGTATTATTGAAAGTTTTAATTTACTCGCGCTTTCCAGATTTGAGGGTGTTACAGTAAAATAGTTCACAAACTTAATAAGATCAGTTGTCTTTACTATATTCTCATATTGAAACTTCCATACTATTTGTGACCATATGGTATTTGACAAGAATTCTCACATTACCAAAGGGTCAATAAACCTGCCACATCCACGTTACTGATAGATATCAATCCTGTTAGAGGTCAAGGGTTTAAGGCTCACCAAAAACGAATAATGTGTGAATTTTACCACATATAAATATCATCTATTTAAAAAAGAAATTTTCACATTATTTATTTAAGTTGGGGAACTTGTTGCCATTTTTGAAGTTACATAAGGTAAATTTTGTCACATAATGTGAAAGTTTGAGGATCTCTTCAAATTTAAGAAAGTGTGTTGTTGTTTTGCTCAATTTAAAGATGAATTTGTCCTATATCACTCATTATTGAAACTTGATTTTAGATCTGGTACAACTTGATCATTGGTACAAGTAGATCATGTGTACAAAAGAAAATATGCTTTTGGCAATGTATTTTTATAATAAAGTTGACATGTTGGGATCCAAAGTAAATTTGATTGCAGATATAGTACAAGTTGATTATGTAGATAAAAGGAAATTTGTATATATTGCTCATTTGACTACTTGTGCTACTTAGCAAAATAAGGATTGAAAAACATTGAGTGGTGATCATGTTATTGGATACCATTTTATTCTAAGTGCATTTTACTCTTAGAGCAAAATATTAATAAGAGAAAAAGTAAAAAGATATGTATAAAGATAAAAAATAATCTATTGTATTGTATTGTATACACAAGAGTATCTACAACTGACAGGTCATCTTTCTTGAAACACCTTCGCCTAGGCCCGTTCCTTTCACATGGAGTAGGAAAGGTCCGTACAGAAGAAATGTTTCATCATTCTCTGTTTATACTCATTTTTAAGGGAAAGGTCTAAAAAAACCTAATAAATTATCTGACTTTGAATGATTAAGTCGTTAAATTATATTTTTAAATAATGAAACTCTTAAACTTTATAAAACCGGTTAAATATATCGTTGTAACTTGTAAAAAGAATTAATATGATAAAAATTTGAGAAATTTCTTAAAACCCCAACAAACTATTTGATTTTAAATGATTAAGTCCCTAAATATTTTAACGAATAAATCTCTAAAAAAATTCTAAATCTTTTACTAAATAAATTCTTGAAATGTTTTTGAACAAATAAACCCCAAAGTTCTTTTGAAGAAACAAAATATGAACTTAATATTGAATAAATAAATATGATACTTCTTGGAACAAAATTAGAAACAAAAAATATATACAATTCCTTTCACCGACAACAAAGTAAAATTAACCAATAAAAATAGAAAATATATGTTATTTTCATTACTAATTCCGAGATATTCAAAAGTTGTACCTAAAGCATAACTAAATACATACAAAAGTTATACTCATCCTTTCATAAAATATACCAAAAAAAACTCATTCATTCGTAAAATATACCAAAAACATGTCCATCCTTTCACAAATATATCAAACAATTGCTCAAAAGATATGTTCATCCTACTAATAGGAATACACCAAATGTTATTTCCTTTGCATGTATGTGTTTCATTCATTTAGTTGATGAGACTTTTACTTTAAATTAAGCATCACTTTGTTATTGCAAATGACATAAAGTTTGGTATATTCTTATTAGTGGGATGACATATTTTGTGAAAGAATTGGTGTTTTTTTGTATATATTTTGTGAAGGGATTGGTGTGTTTTTTTTGGTATATTTTATGAAAGGATTGGCGTTTTTTTGGTTTTTTATGAAGTGGGAATATATTTGTGTACATATTTATTTATGTTTTAGGCATAACTTTTGAATGCTTTAAAATTAGTAATGGAAATAGTATATAATTTATCTCTGTTTAATTGGTTCATTTTACTATTTTTTTGTCGGTGAGAGGAAATGTATATATATTTTTTTGTTCAAAAAAAAAGTTTCAAATTTATTTGTTCATAATTTTATTTCTAAAAAAACGTTGGGATTTATTTGTTCAAAAAAAGGTTTAAGAATTTATTTGATAAAATGATTTGACAAAAAGTTTATATTTATTTGTTAAAAAATGGGAAAAGTTCAAAAAAACCCAACAAACTATCTCATTTTGAATGGTTAAGTCTCTAAACTATTTTTTTGAATAAAAAAACCATTAAACTTTCTCATTTTGAATGATTAAGTCCCTAAACTAATTTTTTTAAATGAAAAAACCATTAAAACTTCTCACTTTGAATGAAAAAACCATTAAACTTTCTCATTTTGGATGATTAAGTCCTTGAACATTTTTTAATAAATAAATCATCGAACTTTCAAAGTTGGTTACGTGTATCGTTTTAACAAAAAAAAACTACATATAACCGACTAGAAATTTTTTAAAGCAAAATAAAATCTAAATGGGTTTTACCGTTTTCAAACCGTACGTAATTCAAACTCCTAGCAAACAACGATACCGCTCCCCCTCGCCACTCCTCGTCATTCTCTGTTCTACATATCATCTATCAAACTGTTGACCTCGGTTATTGCATGGGGTCTGGATGACTTAAGGTTTAGGAACGGTAAATTTGATTTAGTTTTTTTTTTAATTTTAAAACATATTTAGTCGGTTATAGAAATTTTTTAAAAGTTCGGTGATTTATATTTTTAAGAAAAATGTTCAGGGACTTATCATTCAAAATGAGAAAGTTTAATGGTTTTTTCATTCAAAAAAATAGTTTAGGGACTTAACCATGCAAAACTATAACAACCCAAACAAAATAAACATGTCAAATCATAAATATTATATTATCCCAAAACGGGTCCCAAAATTTCTTACATCAATTCAAAATCTGGTTGGCGGAATCAACCTACACAACTGAGAAATAACTAAATGACTACAGTGTTACTATGAGGTCAAGCCTTCCTGCTACGCCCTGCTCACTTGCCAGAGCCTTTCACTACCTGCTTTCCTGAAAGGTTTTTAATTTAAAAGAAAGCGAGGGTTAGACCATGAGGTCTAGTGAGTCCCTCAAATAGTTATCAAAGCATTTAAACAGAATACCATTTCAGTATAAATCGTTCATAAAACAGTTTAGATTAAATCGTTTGGGATATAAATCCGCCCCTCATAAATTGACACCCTGAAGTCACCCTAAGGTGACAACGAGTCAGTCTCATGCTGCCTTGCAGGGTCACACCGCCCTTGGCATAAACGGGAACACCCTCCCGACACGAGCTGGCGGGCCACTTCCCGACTTAGTCAATTTACATCAAAATCAATGTATGCATACATCCCACATAAATTTTCAAACATCAATTCATGCAATTAAAGCATAAGCATAAAGCATGGCATTTCTCATCATATATCCGCTTTAGAAAAACATATTAAAAACCACACGTTTTAGTTTAGAAAACTCACCTGAGGCTCTTACTTCTCGTTCCTAAACAGTTCCAAACTTCCAAATCGACTTCCCTGAATAAACGGGCATAAAACAACAACTCAGCAAAAGTATCCGGACAACTCAGGTTTTCCGGACAACCCTACTTTTCCGGACGCTAAAGAGTCCGGACACCCACACTAACCGGATGACAACCTAGTCCGGACAACACCCTTATCCGGGTAACTACTATTCTTCGGACGATACCCCTTTCCGGGTACCGAACTTACCGGACACAATACTTTACCGGACATAACTCCTACCCGGACAACTTCCTATCCGGACAAACCACACGTCCGGAGACCTCCTAGTCATGAATGAATCCGGACGCCCGAGAAGGTGTCCGGACGTCGACCTGGTCCGTTTTTTGGCTGAAATCCATAGGCTAAACTCGATTCTCTCGAACTAAAGATTAACAATAGCAACAACAACTATAAACTTAGCAATTAACGGGTTCTTAGCAACAATATCACAATAAGAGGCTCGATTTCTCCCTCCCACCTTCAAACTCTACTTTTTAACCAAAACTCAAAAAGGATAAACATTCTATAACCCAACCACAGATTCGAGGTTAAAGGAGGTTTACCTGGTTGATTGAATGATGAAGGACCTCTTCTTCCCTCTCCAAATCCGAAATCCTTTCCTCCTTTCTTGCTTTGTCTCCTTTTCTTCCTTCTTCCTTTGTTTTCTATTATTTCCTTCTCTTTCTTTCTTTTGATCTTCCAGCCGTCAACAACAACCAAAATCAGTAATAGCATGACTCACCTAGGGTTTTGTGCCCTTTAAGTACCTCCTCTCTTATTTACCAAATAGCCCTTCGACTTTCTTTAATATTAACTTTTAACCCAAAACGTAACTTCCTTCCATTTTGGTCCGGGTCGTTACAAAAACTGGATAGTTTGTTGGGTTTTTTTAGACTTTTCCCTTAAAAAATCTAGAGACTTAGGGGCCGTTTACAAAACGCTTATTCGGGTAAGTGCTTACCAAGTCACATTAGCTTACCGGATGAATATGACAAGGACCAAGAATCTTACCCGGTAAGAGCGGAAGCAAGGATCGAGAGTCGAAAACAATGACCATGAGTCTTACCCGGTAAGTGAGTGCGACGACTCTTACCACGGTAAGCGCTTAGCGGCTAAATTGTTGCATACGATGCTATTTTGGTGGACTAAAATCTTACCCGGGAAGTAAGTAATAGTTTTGAATTTACCGGTAAGCACTTACCCGAGTAAGTGATTAGGTAAACGGCCCCTTAATTAATCACTCAAAATCAGGTAATTTGTTGAGTTTTCTTACACTTTTTTTCTAAATTTATAGTTTAAGGACTTAATTATTTAATAAAATAGTTTAAATACTTAATCATTTATATTAATGATTTATTGGATTTTTAAAAAAATCCCCTTTTATTAAAGTAATAACATAAATATTTAGAACTGCGCCTCTTCTCTCTCTCTCTTGTAGACAAAAAGTCCTCATCTTCTCCATCGGAGCTCTCTCTCTCTCTCTGTTCTCTTAACCTAGCTGTAACAACCCATTCCAAAACAAGACATATAATATTAAATCGCCAAAACTTGGCCCAAGGTTCACACCATCAAAATTCAAAACTTTGGGTTCGCGGAACAACCCTAATTACAACTGAGAGTTTCTAATAGCAAAAATGTAAAGGAAGTCCACTAATGCCAAGCCATGCCCGCTCTCACGCCTTCTCTTCACCACTAGAGGCACTGCTCTTAACCTGCTTACCTGAAAAGGGTTTCAGTTTTGAAAATGCGAGGGTTAGACCACAAGGTCTAGTGAGATCCCTCAGTTACAATCACACCACATTTATCATTTAAAACTTTGCGAAACATAAATCAATGTAAGGTTTGGCAAATAACATATGGGACACACCCCCATAGGCATCATACTACGACATATGGGACACACCCCCCATGATCGTCATGCCATCACATATGGGACACACCCCCCATAATCGTCATAACATCACATATGGGACACACCCCCCATAAGTATCACACCATCTCGTATGGGACACACCCCCCATATAGCTCACATCATGCATAAGTAATATATATGCACATACATTAAGTAAACACACCTGTACAAGTAAATGAACAAGTACCATCAAGCTTTGGTTAGGAAAACTCACCTGTTACGCTTACGTTCCTTTCTTGTTCTGGTGTGCACTTCCAAACGATCTACCTGGCGAAAGGATAAACTCATAAGCTGATCATCTCAACTCCCCGGACGACACTCTATTCCGGACAGCACACTTATCCGGACAACACCCCTATCCGGACAACACACCTATCCGGACAACACACCTATCCGGACAACACCTTTATCCGGACAACACCTATCCGGACAACACACCTATCCGGACAACACCTCTATCCGGACAACACACCTATCCGGACAACACCTTTATCCGGACAACACCTATCCGGACAACACACCTATCCGGACAACACCTCTATCCGGACACCCACATGCAACAGATACTTACCCGGAAACCTTCAACTGAACGGGGTGTCCGGACGTCCAGGAATGTATCCGGACGTCGACCTGTCCCTTACTTGGTCCGATAAATCCCAGAAACGGCCGAAATCTCACAGATGGAGATTAACAACTACAATAGGGTCAATATGCTCAACTACTACTGAAATATTAGCTGCAAAAGATAAGATTTGACACCTAATCTCTTCCATTTAGTTCCAAACCCAACTTTTAACAAAAACCCCAAATAACTCATCAACAACAAGAATCAGAGATTAGAGAAGAGGAGAAGTGATTACCTGCTTGAATCCAAAAGAAGCACACCTTCTATTTCTCCCAACAAATCCGCAATTGATCTTTCTTTCTTTATTTCACTCTCTTTCTTCTTCTTTCTCCTTTCATTCTCTCTTTTCCCTTTGTTCTCTCTAATTCACTCCAGCAGCTGCCAACCACACACAAAATCAGTAGGAGAATGTTTCTCCTAGGGTTTTGTGCCCCTTTTATACCTATACCTCATTTACAAAATTCTCCCCTCAACTTTCATTTTAACAAATTCTACCACAAGACTTGGTACTCTTTCTTTTTGGACACGGTTACTACAACACTCCCCCCTCAAAAGAATTCCGTCCCCGGAATTCCATTCTCAAAGAGGTGAGGGTACCTGGACTTCATGACCGCTTCCACTTCCCAAGTAGCCTCCCGTCCTTTATGATACTTCCACTGGACCTTCGCTAAACGAACTTCTTTGTTCCTCGTCTTTCGTATCTTACTATCTACGTTTTCCATTGGCTCCTCTTCATACCTCAATTCTCATCGACACTAATGTCTTCCAACTGTACTACTATGGCTTCTTCGGCCAGACACTTCCTCAAGTTCGACATAGGAAAGATCGAATGAACCCCCCGGAGCCCGTCAGACAACTCCAACTTGTACGCCACTTCTCCTACACGCTCAATGATAGCGAACGGCCCAACATAACTGGGTCTTGTTTCTCTTTTCTCTCCAACGCACAACGTCTTTTCATGACTATCCATAAGTATTGCACTGTCTCCCACACGGCATTCGATCAAACTCTTCCTTCTGCTTACACCCTGTGGCGGTCTCGAGCCACGCTTACTTCTCACGAAATGCATGACCTATTGGTGGTCAACCACACGACCTCCGGTCTCACCCAAAATCATTCACACATCTAGTCTCAAGATCTTAAAACGCGTCAACCTAAGGGTTTCACACAAAATTTTACCTCTTTAAAAGAACGCCTTCTACCGAAGTTAACGCCACACATCCCGAAACCCTTATAAAATAACGACGCTTAACTCGCCAACCGATCACCGGATCAACCTTGACTATCACCTTAATTCCGCAGTAAAGATTTTTCCTCCCCAGACTATACACAACTCTACCATCACTCTTCTAACACAAAATACACCTAAGGCAGATAACACCTTCGTGCATTAAATGTGTCGACCACAACCCGTTGATAACAATCAATTCCCACACTTTTACTACAACGGCACTCCCATACTACTATCAAGTCCAATCCCATGGTCCTTCATCCGAGCACTACATTCTATTACTTTCTTCCACTTCCTTCTCAAAACACATTTCCAAATAATAACTCACTAGAAGATACACACTCTTGATCAATCACATAAGCTAGTTTTCCTCCACGCTTAAACTACTCACGTACACACAAATCCCCTTTCTCATACTCTCACTAGAGTTCATGCACTCAATGGTGACTTTCTGAAACATTGCTTCCCTCTTTCCGAGCCACTTGTCACACTTTTTACTTTACACTTACTCTCTTATTCCATACTACCGCCCCCAATTACCTCAGGCTAACATGGAACATTTCTCCTTCAACGTTGACCACTCCATACACACAATTTCAACGGTTACTATGTCTAATCCCACAATTTCACCACATCTCATACGAGAAATTCGACGAAGTCAAACCGGACCTCCACGCTACGTTCGAAGCGACCACACACTTCTCGTTCCTCAAACGATATTAACCCACTCCTTTGCATTCCCTTACACACAAGGATTAGTTCAACATTCTCAGAGATTTCATATCTACTACAAGATATCATGGACTAATCAATCCAACATTTTCACAATTATTACAACGATACAAGGCAAACACACTCATCAATCAACTCAAGAGTACACAATTTTCTTCTTATCTAGTCGCTCATCGTCACCCCATTCTTTTATTTTCGGTAACAATACCACACGCCACTTAGACATCCATGCAACTCCAAGCATAATCTGGTCATCTCTGAACGTCTTATGAGCAACCCCGAGCAAAGACCTCCACCTATGCTCATCCCCCATCAACACTAGCCCACCACTTATCCTCACAACAATTCATCCCCACCATGCTTCGCATGCTCACTAGATATAAGTTACCACCAACTTATCCACATAACCCCCACACACCAGAGGTTCGATCGTCACGATCATTTGCACACACACCAGGCCACGCTTTCTTCACAACAAACACAACATTTATATAAAAGAGTATACGAAACAATATGCAATAGCTAGTTTTGCAATTCATCACCCTTACACAAATAACGGGAATTTCTGCCTGATCACTACACACTTGTGGCCTGATCTAGGGCACACACACCCGCCCTCGGGAATAGACCAAGTTCGTTCGAATAATCCATATGGGACACACCCCCCATATACATCACACCAAGTCATATGCAATTTATATGAAACTACACATTTAAATAAGCATACTTTTAAAAAATGACAATCACCTTTTAACTCCTGCTACTGGCACACGCTATAGTTACACACACCGCGACAGCGCCAAAGAGCACACTCGCTATATATGAAACAAATATATATATAATTAATATGGGACACACCCCCCATTTTCTCGACAACGCCAGAGCACAATGCATACTCAATATGGGACACACCCCCATTCTCCGACACTGCTAGAGCACAATGCATAATTAATGCACGCATTCTACCACACACTTGTTCATAGCTTCATACTTAAGCAGTTGGAAACACGCGAATAGATAACAACCACACCACACTTAATCATTGCTTTGAAATAAATGCAGCTGAGAAGCACACAGTTATATAATAACTCTGTCACATTTGTATAAAATTTAGGTTCAGAAAGACTCACAACCTTGTCTTTCTCCCATCTAGGTGAATCACAAATTATGACCGTCTACTACACTCGATCGAGTCCTTATTCCCGACCGACTCTTCGGGTCCACTTGAGGCACGCTCAAATAAATCAAACTATAAGACACATCCTTGCAAACCAACATAGTCTACGTGTCCCACATGAGTTGGGCAAATTACCTCGTTCACAATTGACATAACAGTCACAAAGGAAGAATCACTTATCCAACTAACACATCTCCACCTTCAGGATACTCACCAAAAGGCGGTCCACCCTCTAGGCAGATACACATGTATCCCAACCGACCTCTTATCTCCGCGCACACACACGACAAACAAAAATCACACCGGGGCTAGTCTTTCAACTCTCAAATCTCCCGACAACGACTCAACACTCGTCGTTAACTTCCACACCAAATTCTGGCACTTAGCCTAAATACAACTTCTCCTCAACTCCGGCTCTACGCCGATACCGACTCATCCACATACCACAACGTTACCTTTCAAAGTATTTTGCCTACTTCGAAATCACCCGGGGCACACCCCTCGCCGTCAGTCTTATGCCTACTTACCGAAAAGAGCAAGGACTACCGTCACACAAGCATTTCCACAGTCAAAGACCGAGACTACAGGTAGGCACTGTCCTCCCTATACTGTAACACTAAGATCACAATTCAACCATCGACGACTCGACCACATTTTCCCACTACCGGAACTTCGCACATTCTTAGGCACGATACCCCTTACTACCTAGCGAGTTCATAGCCTTCATGCATGACAACACAATGATTTAAATTGTTTTACACACTCAAAATATCCCACAAAACAAGGTTTTGATATGCATGCCACGACACTCCCATAAGTTACCACCACACACACCGATCTCAAAGATCGCTCACACGCAACCTTGTTCATCATTTGAAAGTGCATTCACTGAAACTCTCCTTGTGCAAAAATTTTAAAAAAAAATACAGCAATATCACCCATACTGGGATAGTCGACCGACTCTCACACTTGCTGATGTGTCAACCACATGTTCATATCGTTTTCATCCATAAAACCATGCGATCTAATATTGTTACGATTTTTTTTTACAACAAGGTTTAACTCACTCGCAAAAGAAGTGAAGTAACTCACTATTTCTCTGAGTTCGAAATTTATTACACCATGTAAACAAATTTATCTTTTCCTTCCAGCACACACTTGCACACGCCAACTCATTTTCAAAATCAGAAGTTTACAAGGCACACGCACACACTCACACATTTTGTCATGGGGACCTACGTAACCGGTTTGAAAACGTAATGCACGACTCGCTTTACATTGAAGGCTATTCGCTCAAGCAGGGTTAACCTTTTTGCAGTTACAACAAATCAACGCCAACACCCTACTTCCCACTACACCGTCAGGTTCCTTACATTTGAAACAACCTTCGGTACCGATACTTCCCCACACACTTGGATGCTCCAACCTCACAGTCACCACCTGACTATTAATTTGTAAAATAAACGGCTTCACCTCGGTCCCAAATTTGTTAACCGACACCAATGTTACCAATCCCTACATCTATCACTTTTCAACCACTCTTGTCACTCCTCCACTAACTAGAGAGTAAGAAAGCACTTCTCCACTATCCGATCCTTGAACTGAAACTCTCAAGATTTCAATTTACCGGCACTGGGAATCTCCCAGAATAAAGACTCATTAAAGAATAGGAGTTCACCTCCAAACACTTATTTCCCTTAAGAACCCTAAAGGTTCTACTTCCCACGGACACTCATACCAAACATTCAAACGAGGCTTCTTCTAGATAGTATCATCAATCACGCCAAGAATAATCTGCACAACACACTAAGTCGTTGCCAAAATGACAAGATTAAACTTTACACACAAAACAGATTAACAACCGTCCCAAAATAACAAGGCAAGAATGATCACCGTCATGCACCTGTAAATTCAAAATTACACTGGCCAGGTGTAATCCCGAACTTACCTTACATGATAGTTCTCACCACCCTATTATTCACACTCCCCAGTGAGGTCTTCCTAGGCCTTCCTACATTCTCAGTTGTACTCCTACAGTTTAAGTTTAGGCCCATCCGGTCACCTAAATCCCTTAAACTATGGCTCTGATACCATTTGTAACAACCCATTCCAAAACAAGACATATAATATTAAATCGCCAAAACTTGGCCCAAGGTTCACACCATCAAAATTCAAAACTTTGGGTTCGCGGAACAACCCTAATTACAACTGAGAGTTTCTAATAGCAAAAATGTAAAGGAAGTCCACTAATGCCAAGCCATGCCCGCTCTCACGCCTTCTCTTCACCACTAGAGGCACTGCTCTTAACCTGCTTACCTGAAAAGGGTTTCAGTTTTGAAAATGCGAGGGTTAGACCACAAGGTCTAGTGAGATCCCTCAGTTACAATCACACCACATTTATCATTTAAAACTTTGCGAAACATAAATCAATGTAAGGTTTGGCAAATAACATATGGGACACACCCCCCATAGGCATCATACTACGACATATGGGACACACCCCCCATGATCGTCATGCCATCACATATGGGACACACCCCCAATAATCGTCATAACATCACATATGGGACACACCCCCCATAAGTATCACACCATCTCGTATGGGACACACCCCCCATATAGCTCACATCATGCATAAGTAATATATATGCACATACATTAAGTAAACACACCTGTACAAGTAAATGAACAAGTACCATCAAGCTTTGGTTAGAAAAACTCACCTGTTACGCTTACGTTCCTTTCTTGTTCTGGTGTGCACTTCCAAACGATCTACCTGGCGAAAGGATAAACTCATAAGTTGATCATCTCAACTCCCCGGACGACACTCTATTCCGGACAGCACACTTATCCGGACAACACCCCTATCCGGACAACACACCTATCCGGACAACACACCTATCCGGACAACACCTTTATCCGGACAACACCTATCTGGACAACACACCTATCCGGACAACACCTCTATCCGGACAACACACCTATCCGGACAACACCTTTATCCGGACAACACCTATCCGGACAACACACCTATCCGGACAACACCTCTATCCGGACACCCACACGCAACAGATACTTACCCGGAAACCTTCAACTGAACGGGGTGTCCGGACGTCCAGGAAGGTATCCGGACGTCGACCTGTCCCTTACTTGGTCCGATAAATCCCAGAAACGGCCGAAATCTCACAGATGGAGATTAACAACTACAATAGGGTCAATATGCTCAACTACTACTGAAATATTAGCTGCAAAAGATAAGATTTGACACCTAATCTCTTCCATTTAGTTCCAAACCCAACTTTTAACAAAAACCCCAAATAACTCATCAACAACAAGAATCAGAGATTAGAGAAGAGGAGAAGTGATTACCTGCTTGAATCCAAAAGAAGCACACCTTCTATTTCTCCCAACAAATCCGCAATTGATCTTTCTTTCTTGATTTCACTCTCTTTCTTCTTCTTTCTCCTTTCATTCTCTCTTTTCCCTTTGTTCTCTCTAATTCACTCCAGCAGCTGCCAACCACACACAAAATCAGTAGGAGAATGTTTCTCCTAGGGTTTTGTGCCCCTTTTATACCTATACCTCATTTACAAAATTCTCCCCTCAACTTTCATTTTAACAAATTCTACCACAAGACTTGGTACTCTTTCTTTTTGGACACGGTTACTACACTAGCCACCACCACCACCTCCATCTCACCACCACCATCTCGCCTCCTCCACCACCATCAGGCCCTAGTGAGTGACAGAGAAAGAGAGAGAGAGAGAGTGCCGCTGCTGCTCCGACGGCCGCCGCCCGCTGATACGACACCGTCGCTGCTTTGCCGCCGCTGCTTCGCCGTCGCTTCTGCTTCGCCGCCGCTGGTGCTTTGCTCCCTTAGTGGCTCAAATTCCCTTTGTGGCTCTAAATCCCTGTGTGGCTCTAAACCCCTTGTGGCTTTTTTAGTCTTTGTTTCCAGACATGAGACCAAGTAGAGTGGTTCATACCCACTTTCATCAAGGAGAAAAACAACAAGTGGCACCTTCCCACTTTTTCTCTTACCTTCCGGCTGCTTATGCAAGAAAGTCAAGGAATCAATTTTTTGATTGCCTTCAGTTGGAACGGTTGGGGACTTATCCTTGCGATGGAAATACGAGCTTACGAAGCGGCTTCTCTAAGTCACTTCCGTTTTTATCTTGTCTTTAACTTTATGTTGTATTTAAGTCCTTTCATTTCTGGTGTATTACTTTGTTATGTAACGTTCCTTACTTTAATGATAGGATTGTTCCGTTCGGATGACGGTTAGGCCGTTGCACGTTTCGTGACGCAATCATTTTCCTTAAAAAAAAACATAAATATTTAAGCTTAAACTAAATTAATTATTTATATATAAACATTCTGATTTATTTTATAGTTAGAAAATAATTTATAAACTTCTAATAAAAAACAATATTATTTTTTAAAAAAATAGTTGTTGCTTTTATTTATTCTGAAATTTTTATAAAATTATTTCTTAAAATATAAAGTAAACACTTTTTTGTTTAACGTATTTTATTTTTTTAATTGACAATTATCAACTATTGTAATATATATTTTTGTTATATTGTATTTTAAGTATTTTCTTATCGTTATATTGTAGATTTTTATAAATGACAATCTATAAAATGCTTTTAAAATTAGTAAATAAGAAGAATATGGGGCCGTATTTAAAAGTTAAACTATAGTTTTGGTCATTATTGATTTTGGGAGAATTCAAGAGGTATTAAAGTGTTTCTTCTATCGTAGGAAAAAAAGAAAACGAGCTCGAAAAAGGCTCGAAATTTGGCATCAAATAAAGATCAAACAGTGGCTTACGCGGCTAGCCACGCGACTTGAAGTTGCGAGCCAAACCGTGTGTGTCTGGTCGCCCAACTATCTTTCTCGTTTCTGATTTGCTTTAAGAGAGTTATTTTCCTTTTACAATAAGGATTTATCTTTAGCTAATATTTTTTTTAGTTTCCTAGTTGGTTTAGAATTATGATGGATTTATTTCCATAGTTACCTATTAATTAGTTATAAATAGGTTATTCTCTTTACTGTTTTTCAACCATTCAGATATCGTTTTAATAAAATTCTCTTTTAGAGTATTTGTGAGTTTTTCTCATTAATTTCCGAGTTTTACGTTTGTAGACTCGTTCATCATTGGGATTTGACGCTTGTCGATCCGTTTCGCGCTTTCGTACTGCGTCTGTTGGTATCAGAGCCACAGATTTCTCCTATCTCTTTTATTTAACAATGGCCAATCGACCCGCTACTTGGAAGGATCTTGATGGGGTTACATCGGCTTTTACCGCAGCCCTCACCATCATAGCAACAACCTTCACCAATCAAATCAACAACAACCATCGGAGAAGAGACAGTCATAAGAAAACGGTCAAAGTTCCGTACATCGACAACTTTAACCTTATTATGGATTCGTTCCTTTTTCAAGTCAGACAACCACCCGCCCATGAGTAGCCATAAGAAAAAGATGACGACTTGTCCAACCATGTCAAGGGTACTACCTTCCTCGTTATGACGGAATCACAACAAGGAGTCGTTACCGAGACCAAAGTGTTCGAACCCGATCTCGAACCAACCATCAAAGAAATCGAACACGAGCCAATAGAAGACATTCGTAAGCCACATAACGATGGTCCCAGAGATGATCCCGAAGACGATTCTTCCATTATTTTACGCCTCCGAATCAAGCTGAGCTAATTTGAAAAACAGGCCCAATAAAGTCTTCATAACTTCGAACCATTTCGAGCTTAATAAAACATCCCTCGTATGGGAGCGATCACGGCAGAATCCTTTGGGACTTGAAGACTGGTCAACCTTTCTGAGTTTTAAAGACTTTATTTCCGTTGTTCCCGCACCCAAAGCTCCGGGTCAAACTGAAACAATTCCCGAAAAAGTTACTATAATCTTTTAAAAGTTACTATAATCTTTTACCCTTTCGAGTTTGATAAATTATCGCTCGTATGGAAACAATCGCTACAACCTCCGTTGGAATTTGAATACTGGTCACATCTTTTGAACTTTGGAGGCCCAGTTGTGAATCCAAACGTTTTGAAGAAACAAATGTTCTACGGGTCGGATGAAGATGTTTTCCAAGTGAACTCGAGGTCGAGTTCTTTTCAAGTGAGGGTGTCTGCTGTAGGGAGGATTCAAGAGGTATTAAAGTGTTTCTTCTATCATTGGGAAAGAAGAAAACGAGCTCGAAAAAGACTCAGAATTTGGCATCGAAGAAAGATCAAACAGTAGCTTACGCGGCTAGCCACGCGACTTGAAGTCGGGAGCCAAACCGCGCGTGTCTGGTCGCCCAACTATCTTTCTCGTTTCTGATTTGCTTTAAGAGAATTATTTTTCTTTTACAATAAGGATTTATCTTTAGCTAATATTTTATTTAGTTTCCTAGTTGGTCTAGAATTAGGATAGATTTATTTCCATATTATCTATTAATTATTTATAAATAGGTTATTATCTTTATTGTTTTTCAACCATTCAGATATCCATTTAATAAAATTCTCTTTTAGAGTATTTATGAGTTTTTCTCATTAATTTCTGAGTTTCACGCTTTTAGACTTATTTATTATTGGGATTTAACATTTGTCGATCCACCCCCGGTTTCCTACTACGTCATTTATGGTTTACACAAAACTAGGAATAATGTTTATGTGCTTTAATAAATACAAATAATTGTCCTACAATTTGTATTTTGTTTTGAAAAAATTCCCTTGTCTTAATTTCGTTTGTCAAGACGCCATTAGTTATGGATATTTTCGTCCATTTCGTTTTCTAGTCATTTTCTTTAAAAAAAATTACTTGTTTATTTAACAGTAGTTATATCATATAATTATACATTTATATTAAAATATATATATATATATATATATGACTAAGGCTGTAAACGAACCGAACGTTCAGCGAACCGTTCGTGAACCGTTCGGCGGGAAGTTCGTTTATGTTCGTTTATTTAATAAACGAACGAACATGAACAAGTTTTTCCGTTCGTTTAGTTAAACGAACGAACATGAACAAATGTCTCGTTCGTTCATTTACGTTCGTGAACGTTCGTTTAGTATTGTTCGTTTGTGTTCGTTTATGTTCGTTTAGTATTGTTCGTTTATGTTCGTTTAATTCAAATCCGTTTTAACAAATTAAAATTTTATTTGTAATTAATGATAAAGATAATAATTAACAGGGATTTAGTATATTATGAATTAGGAAAAAATTAATAACTAAAACTAAATACCAAGGTTCAGCATGCTTGCTTATATATTCATGTGACTAAAGCAAATATTTTTTATCCTTAGCGATGTGGGACTGAAAGATGAGAGTAGGAGATACACAGCTTTGTCTTCAGCTTTGGGGTGAATAGAAGTCATCCCACATCGGTGGTGATTGTAAAAGGAAGTTGCATCTCATGTGTATATATAAAACCCCTCACCCTATAACCTCTCCAATGCTTGACCTCATGGTGGGTTGAGTTCTTTAGCTTGAGCCCTATGGCATGGGACAAATGGCTTGATAGCCTAGTTGAAAAGTTTTGTTGGAGCACCTTTAAAGTGGGAGCACCTTTTTTCTGTTCAAGTATGTTTGTTTGTGTTCATTCGATTATCGTTTGTTTAACTTTTAACGAACGAACATAAATGAACACGAACATGAACACACCAATATTTTAAACGAACGAACACGAACATTAAATTTTTTGTTTGTTTTTTGTTCGTGTTCGTTCGTTTGTTCGGCTAAGGTAAACGAACAAACATGAACTAGCCCTTGTTCTTGTTCGTTCGGTTCGTTTACAGCCCTATATATGACATTAAAAAAACTGATTTATAGGGTGTCACCGATTCTTAAGCGTGCTAATAGACTGCTTTATATGCAGAGGTGGAGCCACCCTTGGCCCAGCCTCAGCACAAGACCACCCTCAATTTTGTGGGAATTCTATTTCTTTTATATAAAAAAATCACGGTGTCATCAATTTTCATTTAATTCAAAAATTAAATAAAAATAACCTTGAAGATTTAAAAGAAATGCTTATGAAACCCATTTACTCTGGTGAGGAAATTTAATTAATATTTACTTTTTCAATTTAATTAGTTTTGTTCTTCTCAATTTATTATAATTAAGTTTGGTTTTTCCAATTCACGTGGAATTAATGATGTTGACTGATGGAGGTTAAGACTTAAGATGAGGGGAATAGTCGAATAACCGTGAGCTATAATTTTAAAGTTGTGTTCTCTAAATATTTTTATGAAGGTTATTAAGGAAAGACAAAAATAAGTAAGGGGAATGAGAAAAACTCTCATCTTCTCTTGAGTTTTTAGCTATAAACATGACCAAAAAAGGGGGTGTACAATTAAATGGAAGATCAATGGATGAACAATTGTTTAGTCACTTATATTGAAATTATGTTTTTACTAACGTTGATGACAACGATATCATAGATAAGTTTTCAAAAAAAATCGTCCAAGTCATTGTTGAATCCGTAAAGGTTGGAATATCATAAATATAATATCGTTATTGTCATTTTCAGACAATTAATATTTATACTATTTTGTTGGGTAATCCCCTCATGCAAATTCTTGGCTCCGCCCCTGTTTATATGACTTTGTTTTTAGAAGGAAAACATGAAACGTTCAATCTACATGTGTTGTAATAAGTTTATTATAAAACGTCACATTAACTATTTTATAAAATATTTATACTTTCGAGAAAGTGTTTTATAACTTCATCTTTTTATAGGACATTTGTTTTTTATCATAGATTTTCAAATAGTGTCTTATATAATAGCTAATACGACGTTATTTTTTACAAAAATTGTCCTAAAAAAATTTACGACGTCCAAAAATGCCATAAGCTTATTATAACGTCTTTAGGGTTTTATTTTTTGGTCCTATAAATAAGTATTATAAAACAGTCTATTAGAAAATATATACTTAGAATTTCTTAACGTCTTATAAACTCAATTATACTGTAATATGATACGAGACAACATGACACACCCTTTATGTATTATTAGAGAGATATGTCGATGCAAGCTAATAGACTTGTACTGTAACATCTCTTGCCAACCGTACCAGATATTGTCCGCTTTGTCCACTTTCACATCCTTAAGAGTTACCTCAGCACTATCATCTGTCACACACTTCCTTAGATTTGACACGTGGAACGTGTTATGAATGCCTTGAAGTTCTTCAGGAAGCTCCAACTTATAGGCAACCTCACCTACTCTTCCAGATATCTTGTAAGAGCCAATATAACGAGGACTTAGCTTCCCTCTCTTTCCAAAACGAACTACACCTTTCCACGGTGAGATCTTGAGCAATACTTTGTCCCCAACTTGAAATTCTATCGTCTTCCGTCTTTTATCAGCATAACTTTTCTGTCTGTCTTGAGCTATCTTCAACTTTTTCCCTTATCTGGTTTATCTTATCGGTAGTTTGTTGAACTATCTCAGGGCCAGCCAATTGTTTTTCGCCTACCTCATTCCAACACAATGGTGTTCGACACTTCTTTCCATACAAAACTTCATATGGCGCGGCTTGGAGGCTAGCGTGATAGCTTTTGTTATAGGCGAATTCTATCAATGTAAGATGAGTCTCCCGTGAACCTGAAAAGCATATGGCCGCAACATATTTTCTAGGGTTTGAATGGTCCTCTCGCTTTGACCATCCGTTTGCGGGTGATAGGCTGTACTTAGCTTTACTTGTGAACCCAACTCCCTTTGAAAGCTTTGCCAAAATGTAGAGGTAAACCGACTGTCTCTATCAGAGACTATTGATGATGGAACACCATGCCGAGTCACAATCTCGTCTATATAGAGCTTAGCTAGTCTTTTCATCGAGTATGTCTCCTTAATTGGCAGAAAATGTGCTGACTTGGTGAGTCTATCAATGATTACCCATATATCATCATAACCGTTTGGTGTTCTTGGCAACTTTGTCACAAAGTCCATTGTGATTTGGTCACACTTCCACATAGGAATTTCCAAGGGTTGCAACTTACCATACGGTCGTTGATGTTCAACTTTAACTTTCAGACATGTCAAGCACCTTTCGACATAATGGGCTATGTCCTTCTTCAACCCTGGCCACCAGTAAGATTGGCGAAGATCTCGATACATCTTATTGTTTAATACCGAGATTTATGAGCTTCATCTAACACTTGGTTACGAAAGTTACCTAAGCGAGGAATCCAAATTCTACCCTTATAGCACTTTAATCCTTGGTTGTTAACTTCAAGAAGCGGAACAACCCCTACCATTCTTTCAGCCTTCAAGTTCCCTTATGTTAAAGCTTCTTCCTGAACTTTCTTGAGTTCATCAATCCAACTAGGAGTCACCTCTATCCGTATTGCTTTAATCCTTATCCGATCACTCCTTTCTTTGCGACTTAATGCGTCAGCCACCACATTTGCCTTCCTAAGATGATAAAAAATTTCATAGTCATAATCTTTCAACAACTCCATCCACCTTCGTTTTCTCATGTTTAGTTCTTTTTTATCGAACAAATACTTTAGACTCTTGTGATCAGTATAGATTTAGCACTTCACCCCATATAAGTAGTGTCTCCAGATTTTCAATGCAAACACCATCGCTGCCAATTCCAAGTCATGCGTTGGATATCGCTTCTCGTGATCCTTTAACCGACGAGAGGCATATGCTATAACTTTCCCTTGCTGCATTAATACACAACCAAGTCCTAACTTGGATGCATTACTATAAACCACAAACCCTTCGGTTCCTTCTGGTAAAGTCAATATCGGTTTGGTGCTCAACTTTTCCTTCAAGACTCTAAACGCCTCCTCTTGAGTTGGTTTCAATCAAACTTTACACCTTTCTTTGTTAGCGATGTCAATGGCGTCGCAATCTGTGAAAAGTCTTGAATGAATCTTCTGTAGTAACCTGCTAATTCCAAGAAACTCTGTACCTCGGACAAGGTCCTTGGTGGTTCCCACTTCTTTATAGAATCCACCTTGGTCGGATCTACTTTTATTCCTTCTTGGGTCACCATATGCCCTAAAAATTAAACTTCGCGGAGCCAGAACTCACACTTAGAAAACTTCGTATACAGTTTTTCATGTTTCAGCAAACTCAAAACCGTCCGAAGGTGTTGCTCATGCTTCTTTTAGGTGCGTGAATAGATCAAAATATCGTCAATGAAAATGATGACGAATTTATCTAGATAGGGTTTGCATACCCTATTCAACAGATCCATAAAAGTTGCAGGTGCATTTGTCAACCCAAATGGCATTACCAGGAATTTGTAATGTCCATATCTAGTCCTAAATGTTGTCTTAGGTACATCCTCCTCCCAGACCTTTAGTTGATGGTAACCTGACCGTAGATCAGTCTTCAAGAAATAATTGGCACTCTGAAGTTGATCGAAAAGGTCACCAATCCTTGGTACAGGGTACCTATTCTTTATCGTTACTTTGTTAAGCTCGCGATAGTCGATGCACATTCGCATCGTACTATCCTTTTCCTTAACAAATAGTACAGGCGCTCCCCAGGGAGAGGTGTTCCGGCGTATAAAACCCTTATCTAATAATTCTTGCAATTGAGACATCATCTCCTTCATTTCCGATGGTGCCATACGGTAGGGTGTTCGAGCGATAGGTGCGGCTCCAGGTACGAGATCAATCTGAAGCTCTACCTGTCTCTCGGGTGGTAGACTTGTCAGATCATCTGGAAAGACTTCAGAAAACTCTCTTACGACGGCAATGTCTTCCATACTCCTTTTCTTCTTCTTAGCATCTATCACGTATGCCAAATAACCCTGACATCCCTTTCTTACACATCGTCTTGCCTTTGCCAAATAGATCATGTTGGATTTCCTATTTATTCTATCTCCGTATATAACTATGGTTTCATTATCGGGTAACTCAATTTGGATTATCTTTTTGTTGCATATAATTCTCGCCTGCTTTTCAGCTAACCAATCCATTCCAATTATTATATCGAATTCCCCAAGGGTCATAGGGGTAGTTTTAATGGAAGCGAACGACCGTATATCTGAATATTGCAATCATCATATTCTTCTCTAATAATCACCCTATTATCATCGGCAGTTTCTACTTCTAAGACCGAGCTTAAAGGCTTAGTGTAACACCCTCAAAATTGGAACGAGCAACTAACTTTAATTTCAATATAATAACCAAAATAGGATAAAATCCTTTCTACAAATCATCCTTGAAAATACCTCAAAGTTTAAACATCACAAATTCCACAACTAATATCTCAAGGCGGGTGTTACTTAACCCAAATACAAGTTGCTAATCCAAAATAAGTGCGGAAGGCTTTACTAAGCAAAACTGATAATCCCAGATCTAGCAATGTAATCTAACAAAGTATAGAGAGAATCTAGAGAGCAAATATGTCATCCATATATTGATCATAAAGGTACAAAATGACATTAAGCATGAAGTGTTCTAGATTATTACTAGCTAATTAACTAGACATGCCTATTTATACCCATAACATACAAGGTATAAAGGCAAAGCAATACAGCATAGACTCATTACAGTACATTGACTTTGCAGTAAATCTTGAATACAATAATGCTCTAACAATCTCCCCCTTTGGATTCAAGATTTAAAAAATATGACAGCAGTCTTCAGCTATTTGTAAAGTCAATCTTCTCCAACAGACACTCTATCAAACCATCTTCAAGTCTTGTACATGAAAAACAGATCTTTGCAGCTTTATCAGTCTTTGACAAACAGTAACTTCTCGTATCCTTCTTGATGCAAGAACCTTAGTTCTCATATTAAAAGGATCCGAAACCATCAATTCGGATGTAGGCAGATTAGAAACCAAAAGAATTCGGATGTAGACAGATCCGAAACCAAGAGAATTCGGAACAAGAAGGATGCGAAACCATCAATTCGTATCATGTAGGATACGAAACCATGTGAATTCGGATCAAGGCAGATGCGAAACCATCAGATCTCGGACCAAGAAGGATGCGAAATCATAGAATTCGGAACAATAAGGGTGCGAAACCATCAGAATTTGGATCAGAAGGATGCGAAACCATCTATATTGTTGAACTTTTAGGTGTAAGCACATTCCGAAACGCTCAGAACTAAGATAACCAAATTCAGCAACATTTCAGACTTCACATGATCCGAAACCAATGCAATTTTGAACAATCCGAATCCAGCATGCGAATTTTGGACTTCTTGTATTTTGAATGATGTCTTGAACTTAGTATCTTCATCTCTTTGATCTTGAATTATCTTCGACATGAAATTGAATTAAACATTTCTCCCCCTTTTTCGATGATAGTGAGCATCATGATCATCGAAAACCTTTTTCAATTTCAGTCGCATCTCTGAGTATTACTAACAATCTCCTCCTTAATGAATAACCTTGCTCCCCCTCAAAATAAGAATTCTGGAGCAATTTGTTTTCTCCCCCTGAAAGTATGCATATATTTCATTAAAAGTTATTCATTTCAAATACAGTGCTTTAATGAAAACATTTATACAAGAAAAATAAAATTCATTGAACTACATTTTATAACTACTAACATTTGATCATTTGAAATCTTTACAAAAGAAATCCAACTTAATAAAGTATACCAGATTTTTCAATCAAATGAAATCAAATGCATGTGTTTGGATTCAAAAACAAGTCATCATTGCATATCAAGTTAAAAATGTTCAGTTTCAACCCCTTTATTAAATCTATTTGGTGTGCTAGCATGCGAAATATGATTAGCTACAAGCATATGCAATTCTAAAACATATAAGAATACTTTGCTCTACTCACACTATTTGTCCAAAATCAGGATTTTCACAATTTACAGGTTTATCGCGACTTTGTATTTTTCCCAAGTTTCAAGAGAT
Source organism: Saussurea involucrata (assembly GCA_033807775.1). Taxonomy (NCBI): domain Eukaryota; kingdom Viridiplantae; phylum Streptophyta; class Magnoliopsida; order Asterales; family Asteraceae; genus Saussurea; species Saussurea involucrata. The sequence goes on along the minus strand of CM066315.1, from coordinate 61,198,468 downwards.
GTGCTCATTGGCATCTTTTATTTTGTGCCCATTGACATCTTTTATTTTTGTGCTCATTGGCATCTTTTAATTTTGTGCTCATTGGCATCTTTTAATCAAAAAGTTAAGTAAGAATAAGATACACCGTTAAACATGACTTTCTATCCGGTTCAATAGCAGGATTTGGGTTAGCAAATCCCAGACCAGTTGGCATTAGGTGTTAGGTGTCGAGCACCCCTTAGAACTTAATTTCCCAAACCATAAAGTCCACATCGATATATCTTAAACCCATTTGTACCAGTAGAACATGGCTTTCTATCTGGTTCTATAGCAGGATTTGGGTCAGCCGATCCCAGACCAGTTGGCCTTAGGGACTAGGTGTCTAGCACCCCTTAGGACTTACTCTCCCAAACCAGAAAGGCCACAGGTACAAACTTTCAAACTAAATGATAGTGCATAATTTTATCTCAATCACTTGGTTCTAAAACATAGTGCTTCCCCCATATTTTCGTTTCCATCCATCATTTTGACAAATAGACTTTTTGAGCATTATATTCTATATAAGTCCAAATTTCCATAATTTTGAGCATTCAGCATAAATTTCATTCATGTTTTGCTGACCTTTCGATTTATTTCAGAAGTGAAAGTTGAAACAAATGCAACTCAGATGATACAAAAACACTTGTAAAATTACCCTTGACATCCATTTCATTCATTGAATGAAAATTGAAAATTTCATCTCAATGAATTAAATTTGTAAAGATTCAAACATTCAAAGCAGTAGAAATAAAACATAATGCAATGTTACCTTTCACCACTTGTTCCTTGAAACAGAAAGATGTGACAGTTAAGGATATCACCTGAGTAGTATGAGTTCTAAACTGATTTGTTTAGAAGTCTTAGTCTTTGAAGTACGGGTCCTGAACTGAATTGTTCAGAAGCCATCATTTCTTTGAAGAACGGGTCCTAAACTGATGTGTTTAGAAGCCATAGACGTTGAAATCCGGGTTCTAAACTGATGTGTTTAGAAACCATTATCTCTTTACTCCCCCTTAATGGTACATACATTCTTCAAAAAATTCACCGCTTCTCTTCTGTTATCAATCATGTGTGTGGTATATATGTAACATTCAGCACAACACATGAAGAACCTACAAAACAAATTAAGCAGATTTTGGTACCCAACGGGACTTGGGTCCTAGTGTGTTAGGTGTAGATTTCTTAAAAGGAATACTGTAAGTACCGTACCAATAAGAAGTATAATCTTTATGCACAAAATCATTTGACCCACAATAAGAACAACAAATTTTCTTATGTGCCAACCTAATCAGGTGATTTACAGAATGAAAAGGATTAGGTTTAGCAGAAAATTTACCTTTTGGCGCATTGTTATTCTTAGCATTTGATGTGGAAGCAGATGATTTTGGTACATCTTTCTTTGGAACTGTTGTGCCTTTGACTCTCCATTCCATCTTCACCTTTTTGAAGACTGGGACTTCTTTAGGTTTGGAAGTATTAACTGTAGGCACATTTGTTTTGTTATCTGATTTATCAAGCAGAGGATTATAGAAGAGATTTGTTGAACAAATATGATCTTTTGAGAAATCTGTTGATCTATTAAATTGTTTAGAAGGAATGTTTTTAAAACTTGAACTTGAAGCAGTTTTAAAAGAACATTCAGAATCATTTGAATCAACAAATGGAGTCTGAAAGATAGAATTATGATTGGTCTGCTTTGAGACATCAAATTTAAAAATGACGTCTTCAAGTTCTTTAACTTTGTATATCAAAACATTTTTCTCTTTAGAAATTAGATCAAATTTCTTTTGGAGATCAGACTTGATCAACTGGTCCTTCATAATATCTGCTGATAAACCAGATAATCTTTTGGTAAGATTAAGAATCGCATCTTCAAAATGTTTGCGTTCCGATTCAAAATCTTTTTCCAAAAACTTTCTTTTATCAGTAATCTCTTTGAAAGTTTCCATATTTTTCTTTTTAAGAGTTTTATTTTCCTTTTCAAAGAGATTTTTCTTTTCCTTGAAATCTTTTCTTTCCTTTTCCAAAAGATTTTCTAATTTAGAGATTTTCACGGAAAGTTCAGAACTTTTAATCTCAAAAGATTTGCGTTCAGTTTTAAAAACAGCTCTTTCTTTCTCAAGCTTCTCTTTTTCAAAAAATAAAACTTTTTCAAAGTCAGAAACTTGTTTTGAAAGTTTTATACTTCTCAGTTCAAATGCGTCCTTTTCTTTAAGAACTTTCTTTGAAGAAGAAGACTCTATTTCACGTTCAGAAAGCTTCTTCTTCAATTCAACGTTTTCACTTTCCAACGTTGTTCTTTTCTCTTGAACTCTTTTTATTTGATCTTGTAGATATGAGTCCCCCTTCTCTCTCTCGATTTCTCTACTCTTCATATCAGCATTTTCACTTTGAAGAGTTGTTACTTTCTCTTGAAGTTTCTTGATTTGATTGTGCAGACTTGAGTTGTCTTTCTTTGTTTCAAGACCTGCAATATATACTTCAAGATCAGTAATTCTTTTAGTAAGTTTAGCATTTGAAGAAGAAATGTCTAAAATCTGTCTCTTTAGATCAACATTTTCTTCCTCCAATGCTTTATTTAAAACAGGAAATGAAGGATTTGAAGTATTAGGTTTAACAAAAGTTTGCTTCAAACCTTTACTATCTGATTTAACAAAAATTTGTAGAGTTGGAGGTATTTCTGTTATAAGAACTTGTTGCAAAATTTCATTATTTGATTTAACAGATACTTGTGGAGTTGGAGATATTTCTGTTATAAGAACTTGTTGCAAAATTTCATTATTTGATTTAACATAAACTTGTGGAGTTGGAGGTATTTCTGTTATAAGAGTTTGCTTTAACCTTACCACATCTTCTGTATAAGTAGGCATCTTTAATATTGCTAGATGGATCTTTCAGAAAATCAAGCAGAAAGTGTATGAAATACACTATAGAAAAAAATTTATATAAAACTTTTTCTTGAAAAACTCTTAAAGTGTATAAAATACACTATAGAAAAAATTTCGGAATAAAATTTTTTCTCAAAATACTTTTTTTAATCAACACGAATTCGGATCTATAAGGGTGCGAAACCAAGGATTTCGTATGTATAAGGATGCGAAACCAATGAATTCGTATCAAGAAGGATGCGAAACCAATGAATTTGTATCAAGAAGGGTGCGAAACCACGGATTTCGTATGCTGAAGGATCCGAAACCCCGGATTTCGTACTTAACTAGATCCGAAACCAACATATTTCGTATTCTTCTTGATGCGAAACCAATGGTTTCGTATTGGTCTTGAGGCGAAACGGATGGTTTCGAATGCAACTTGATGCGAAACCACTTGATTTCGGACTTAACAGGATGCGAAACCAACGATTTCGTATCCTTAAGGATCCGAAACCAAAACTTGTGAAATTTTTCAAAAGTAACACAAATATCACTGTTCACTCAGTGATCCGAAACCAAGCTTGAATGATCTGAAATCCTTATGAATGATCCGAAATCTTCATGAATGATCTGAAACCTTCACTTAAACACCAAAAATCATTAAATCAGCCATAACTTTTTCAATTCTTGATCAATTGTTATGAAATTTGCACAGATTTGTTCGAAATTTGATTCCACACACTTTCTTAGTTGATTTCAAATCCCAAATCGATCAAATTAATCGACTTTTGATCCAAAAACAGTAAGAACAAGTTTTCGAACAAAAACTTATAAAATGGCCAGATTTGCAATTTCTGTGCAGAATTTGGATGAGATTCTTGAATTAAAGATGTTCAGGGATGAAAATCGAGTGCAATGATGTCAAGAATCAATCCAAAAGATCAAAAAATGAAAGAAAAGATGAATCTGGATGAACAGTAATCGAAGAAGGATCAGAAATCATGATGAACAGTAAGCTATGAAGGATCCGAAATCTTCAAGAACAGTGTAAAAAATCTTCAATTTGCTTCTTAATCTGCTTGAATCTTCTGTTTAGCTCTGATACCAAATGATAATCCCAGATCTAGCAATGTAATCTAACAAAGTATAGAAAGAATCTAGAGAGCAAATATGTCATCCATATATTGATCATAAAGGTACAAAAATGACATTAAGCATGAAGTGTTCTAGATTATTACTAGCTAATGAACTAGACATGCCTATTTATACCCATAACATACAACGTATAAAGGCAAAGCAATACAACATAGACACATTACAGTACATTGACTTTACAGTAAATCTTGAATACAATAATGCTCTAACAAAAACCACTTCTCATGCACCCCACTAGCACTCATCACTGCACAGTGTAGCTAAAGCTATTCCCAACCTGAACCTGTTGCACATGCCGACAAATAAAAAGGTTAGGCTAACGCCTAGTGAGTTCAAGAGTTTACATCATGAGCAAATCATTTGATAGACCAAAAGATTCAACTTAATTTATGATTTCCAAAATAAAGGGTTTGTATAAAATACACCGACAACCCAATTTCCAAACGCACACAATGCCTGTGAGGAAAGCTTCCAATGAAAATCATTTCTCCGCAATGGACTCAAATCCAAAACTCACTCAAGAGGTAAATAAATAATCTCATAACCCTTTCATTGCCACCTCCCCAATGAAGTCTAATCATATATGTGTGTATATGTATACACAAATCTTTCATAATTCAACAATGCGTAAATCCCGCCATAGTTCATTAGTCCCAAAGGTACTACGAATACAAAATCATCAAACGGCCTTCACAACTAAGACCAAGCACTCAAAGTGGCACATATTCAAATAAAATGCAATTTAAGCACATAACGCATCCACAGCTCCACCTCGAGCTACTAAAACCGGAAAACACTCAAAAGACTCATTTGAGTATAAATCAAGCCTTTAAAGGCCAAATTAAATGTTTGGCTAAATACTTGTTGCTCACGCGGTTACGTAAACCAAAATACATCGTTACCCAAAATCTTAACCCTTTTAATTTCCCAATTGGCCATCGGCCCAAAGTAAAAGGTTTACAACTGTCAAAATATTCATACGGTCAGGATTGACCAAAATCCCCAACTCACACGTTCACATTTTCCGAAATGTAACATATCATAGTTATCGCATAATCACAATAAACACTAAAAGTGTATTTTGACCAAATAACCTTCTCTTATGCAATAAATTAACAAAACCACTTTCATTCGTGATTTATTCATCAATCACTCAAAATCCCCAAATGTGGGTGTTTTACAAGATTTGTAAAGCTCAACACTTTGATTAATCAAAACCCACTAATTAACTCAACAAGTGATAACTTCATATAAAGCACACAGTTACTTTAAAATAAACATTTTGGCATGTACAACGTTTTCACAAATCAACTTGAACTCACCTTGCTAGATTAGGCTAAATCTAGATTTTCCCAACGTATGCTCCTTTGAAGAAATACGAATCTTCAAGTCCAAATCTTCCAAAACTTAGATCCATAAGTTTCCAACCATAAATATCCAGATCTAACCATGTAGAATCATTCCCCAAACATAATACATCAAAACCCAACTTATACCAAAACCCTATTTCTTAAAGATGAAGAAAATAAGGTTTCCTTAACCAATCACCACCAAAATCACACCAATAAAGCTCACAATGGAAGAGAAGATGAAAACTACAAAACCCTAGCTTTTGGGTAGAGAGATATTACCTTTATCACTTGAATCTCCAAGCAAAAGCTCCTAATCACCCACAAAAGCTTCAAGCTTCCATATCTTCAACAATGGTGGAAAGGGGTTTAGTTTGAGTGCAGAAGATGAAGAAGAGAGGAAGGGTTTGATGTTTTCTTGGAAGAAATCGGCTTAGAGAGGGAGAGGGGGCTGAGTTAGGGTTGAGAAATGAAATGAGGGAAGAGAGAGGGAAAGGTCTCTCTTAAAACAAAAATACCATCAGGCGCATCGCAGACGTTCGCATGGCCCCCTCGCGGACGTCCGGCCTCAGCCGAAATGTTTTCCTCCAAAACCCCTGTTGCTTCCGCGGACGCCATGCGGACTTCCGCATGGCACGGACGCCCGACTGTACCATACGGACGTCCGCCAAGCCCAAACTTTGCTTTTCGAAATTTCAGGATGTTACAATCCTCCCAACCTTAGAATGATTTCGTCCTCGAAATCTATATTCTCTACAGCCAAAGACTAACCAACTCAACGCCGACCATGTCCCATCATCTTCGAACTGGAAATCTAGATTCCTTCACGTAAACTGCCATGACAAACCTCAAGCAAACACTTACTAGCAATGTCCTCTCAGGTACATTGCACCTATGTCCGGGTGAATGCTCCATCTACTGGAGTAACCCCAGATCAGACCAACCTTAGATGTTCCATACTTACCCGACGACGGATCCCTACTCTAAATCAATCCGTGTCCACACACTCTTAAATTTCCCTAGTTCGTCCAAGGTTCGATTACATCTAAAACCAACGAACCTCCAAATCTAAGGTTCCCGTTGCTGAACTGGCGCTTACCCCTAACGAGTCCCATTAGACTCCAACACCGACGGTCATCACTGACCCATCAATTACACCACTTCTAAAACACGTCTATTTACCAATCATCTAATCGACAGATTCTTTTACCACATGAGAGGGGTCATCCCGCTGAAACTATATATCACCCTCGAACCTCTTAGGATCATCACAACCGATCCCACAATTATTAGAATTTGGACTACACCTTCCAATCACACAAGTGGTTCTTGGCCTCGAAATCCAACAGTTGACACCTAGTCACACCACTCAAAACTCGACCCATCACAGGGCTCCACCCACGAGTTTCATTCTTCAAACATCTCCACCAATCCATGGTTATACCCGCGGTCTAAAGGATCCTACCCGAGCTTCACACAACACCGACAACCCAAGACAAGGTTGCCGAAGTGAACGGTTACCAAAGCACTAATAAGAGACACCACAAGTCCCACCTTTTAGTTGCCCACAAGAAATAATTCGACCTCGCAAACGACATCATACGACTCACGACAATAACACGCGTTAGAAACCCAATCTTTCATCGAAAGGTTCTACACGCCCTTACCCCTAACTGAGGTTGCTCAACTTCACCAAGCCTAAAGAGTTCAAGGTTTTCAAGTGACAAACTCAATAAATATGCCAATAAAGTTTTCACTAGATTTTTCAACACGAAGGTTTTTATACTAATATCACATACGTACAAAAACTTACCACTACCCAGCTGGTGGGTGAACAAACATGGACCCACTCGTCCCACGTATGAAAAATTATTTTCTTTTGAAAACCTTTTCATCGCCAATTAGTTTACTACCGAAACGTAAAAACGTACTCGAAAACTTTTAAAATGAACCGCCAGGGTCCCATCACGGATTTACTTATGCCAAACGCGCAAAGTAAACTCCTACATTAAAACAGTGTTCAGCGACCTGTTTATACGAACTTCAAAAGAGGGATTTACACGACATCAATTTCCAAAATTCTCTTTTTAACCATAAAATGACATGAACTGTAATTCATTAACAACTTCGCATGTGTCAGTTTTGTTCACAGAGAAACGAAGCAAATCATCTACACACATTGGTTAAAACATGACATGGTCTGGGCCATCCCCCAGTTTTAAATCGAATAACAAGACATTTTCATCATTTGGAAATATCGTTTTAAACATCGAAAAGGAATCTCAAATCAAAATTTTTGCATGCCAATATGTAGCACTTTCTTAGTAGTCACTCTGAAATGGTATAGCACATACCAGATAGTCAATACTAATTTTCAAAGTAGAAATTCATTAACTCAAATTTCAAAACATCTCATTCAGTCGTATAATGACAAGTAAATAAAATCCTTTGATCAGACTCGCACACCTCAATGTGTTTTTCTCAAAACCTCAGAAAACAATACGTGCACATAATTTGATCGACATATAACATAATTCAAGTTAACTTCAAGCCTTAAACCGCATAAGCGATGCACACTAACGTCCCAAAATAGTGGCTATAAAACTACTCATGTCAATGAATCAATACAGTGCATGTGCGAGAAAGAACACCAACAATGCCAACAAATGAGGGTGCATAAAACAGACATTAGAGATGTACTATCATGATGCTCTTATATGCATTCCTCACGCCACGTATAAATCAATTTGCACACCTAACAAGTTGCAACAAAATAGGCTACCACGATTCTTCAAAGAGAAGCCATGTGGCATCAAAACTCCAAAACCACTCTTTTTGATGCAAAGCGACATAAAGCACATTTTTCAACAAAATTCCCATGAGACACAATACTCACTCAACCCGTATATTAACGCACGCAATCATTCAAGTATGCACCTGACAAAGTGTCACCCATGCACCGTAAAACGTCGTAAAACGAAACTCCATCGTACTCCATAAAACTTCCATCAAACTCGATGGAACTCAACAACACCCAACCAAGTAAATGGTGTCAAAGTTTTTGTTTTCAATAATCAAATCGCGTAAAACAATATGATCAAATCATTCAAATTCCAAAATCTCCTTTTTACGAGATAAAACAACACCTCTTCGTCAAGACTCGCAAAATCCAAATTCCCATTAAAGGTCAACACTGAAACAAGGGAATGTAACTCTCCGTCCATACCTTAACATATGTGGAGGAGATCCAATGTTAAAGTCGTAAGTCGCGGTTACTTATCCAAAACCATAAACGACATTAAAAACATGGATATCACAATATCTGAAAGTAGTAGTGGACGACTACAAGGAATAAAATAAATCTCGACCAGGTTCACAACTGGCTGTCGTAAAATAATTTCATGCATGTTCCAAAATCATGGTTTAAAATCTTGTGTATGTCAAACTTTTTCCAAGATTTAGCAGTACCGTCCATACGACGATTCGAAACACAAGAAATAATCGATGCAATTTATTCTAAAAGCAAAATAATTTTCGTGCATGCATTTTGTCGGCACTCAACGTCCAGGTCACATTCTTCCAATTTCTCCGATCACACTATTATCATCCGGATACTCACACATCTTAACGCAAAATGGCAAGCACATCGACTAACCCCACATTTCTCCTCGAATCAAGGTCAATTCAATAAGCCTACGGCTCCAATCCAACTATTAATTTCGACGCGAACGGTCCACTTAATGCACTCAACATGCTTACCGCCACTCCAAATGGCAAATGCTAAAGTCGTCAATCTCTTCTAACGACTACTCGCTTAGAACTCCTTCACTACCCTAACGGTCATCACGCTAGAGTCGTCCAAGTATACTCATGTAACTGGTAGGTTCACCATAACACTGTCCAGGTGCAATTATGAACGTACCGTACATGATCATCCTTGCTACCTCGACGTGATTCCTCGTTTCTAGTGACCCCAATAACTTCCGAATATCCTATCTTAGAGTGCCTAATGCTGCAATCTCGCTCTCATTTACTTAAAACAACGCTAGGTTGAGTCTAGGTATTCAGCAATCAACACCTAATTCACTCAAACTTATGCTCTGATACCAACTTGTAACACCCTCAAAATTGGAACGAGAAACTAACTTTAATTTCAATAAAATAACCAAAATAGGATAAAATCCTTTCTACAAATCATCCTTGAAAATACCTCAAAAACATCACAAAATCCACAACTAATATCTCAAGGCGGGTGTTACTTAACCCAAATACAAGTTGCTAATCCCAAATAAGTTTGGAAGGCTTTACTAAGCAAAACCACTTCTCATGCACTCCACTAGCACTCATCACTGCACATTGTAGCTAAATCTATTCCCAACTTGAACCTGTTGCACATGCCGACAAATAAAAAGGTTAGGCTAACGCCTAGTGAGTTCAAGAGTTTACATCATGAGCAAATCATTTGATAGACTAAAAGATTCACCTTAATTTACGATTTACAAAATAAAGGGTTTGTATAAAATACACCGACAACCCAATTTCCAAACGCACACAATGCCTGTGAGGAAAGCTTCCAATGAAATCATTTCTCCGCAATGGACTCAAATCCAAAACTCACTCAAGAGGTAAATAAATAATAATTTCTCAAATAATCGCCAATGCGACTAATACTCCAATAGTTGAAAACATCCAACAAGGATGAAACATAAAATCCGTCCATCAATCATGGAAAACAATCCATACGCCTATAATATGACACCGACAACGCGGATAAACAAAATACCCGAAAACAGCACCCTTCGGTGATGGGGGAGACCTGATTTCATTGAATGTGGAGAACACATAAATTAAACCACAATTAATAAACACGAGTAAGCTTCATGGATGGGAACACTCATGACATCAACCATATCCCAGTCTCTAGTCAGTTTTAGACATCAACCCAAACCGGGTCTTTAGTCTATTGAGGCATCAACCCAACCGGTCTCTAGCCTAGTGCGACATCAACCCAAACCGGGTCTTTAGTCTACGGAGACATCAATCCAAACCGGATCTTTAGTCCATCTTAGACATCAACCAAACTAGGTCTTTAGTCCATCTTCGACATCAACCAAACTAGGTCTTTAGTCCATCTTAGACATCAACCAAACTAGGTCTTTAGTCCAAACCACCAAGTTCAATCCTACTGGATCTTTACCTAGGAAACCCACCATCCCAAAACAAGCTTACTCGACTTAAACATTTATATATGACCTCAAAAGAATAACCAATGCATTCAAATCATGTAAATCTCAAACACATTGCAATTCATGTAAATCAAACCCCAAGCCCACATCGAGCTTATTAAAACCAGGCGAATGCCCTCGAGACTCAATCGAGTCCAAAACCGAGCCATCTGCTCAAAAGATCTAATGATCGTTTATTAACATCAACTCATGCAAATGAAGTGCATCTAACCCTCATCATGCAAACTGTGAGTCTCCGATCTGTGCAACGAACAATGAAATCAAACAAGTAAGCAATGTAGTATACGATTTCAACTGGTCATCTCTATTATGCTTTCAGAGAGTTTTACAATACAGAAAGGAAAGCAAAAAGACAACTAGCCTATTTTTCTAAGGCTAATCAACATTATATAAGGCGGGCCCGTGGTTAACAAGCCCACGGCCCGTTCACTAACTAGGCTCAAAATAAAGAATTACAATTTAAACCCTGAGCTTTAATTCAACATAAAACGACCCTAACACAAACACATGCTCCGAGGCATGATAATCTCATAACCCCTTCATTGCCACCTCCCCAATGAAGTCTAATCATATATGCATCTATATGTGTGTATACGTATACGTAAATCTTTCATAATTCATCAATGCGTAAATACCGCCATAGTTCATTAGTCCCAAAGGTACTAAGAATACAAAATCACCAAACGGCCTTCACAACTAAGACCAAACACTCAAAGAGGCACATATTCAAATAAAATGCAATTTAAGCACATAACGCATCCACAGCTCCACCTCGAGCTACTAAAACCGGCAAACACTCAAACGACTCATTTGAGTATAAATCAAGCCTTTAAAGGCCAAATTAAATGTTTGGCTAAATACTTGTTGCTCACGCGGTTACGTAAACCAAAATACATCGTTACCCAAAATCTTCACCCTTTTAATTTCCCAATTGGCCATCGGCCCAAAGTAAAAGGTTTACAACTCTCAAAATATTCATACGGTCAGGATTGACCAAAATCCCGAACTCACACGTTCACATTTTCCGAAATGTAACATATCATAGTTATCGCATAATCACAATAAACACTAAAAGTGTATTTTGACCAAATAACCTTCTCTTATGCAATAAATTAACAAAACCACTTTCACTCGTGATTTATTCATCAATCACTCAAAATCCCCAAATGTGGGTGTTTTACAAGATTTGTAAAGCTCAACACTTTGATTAATCAAAACACACTAATTAACTCAACAAATGATAACTTCATATAAAGCACACAATTACTTTAAAATAAACATTTTGGCATGTACAACGTTTTCACAAATGAACTTGAACTCACCTTGCTAGATTAGGCTAAATCTAGATTTTTCCCAACGTATGCTCCTTTGAAGAAATACAAATCTTCAAGTCCAAATCTTCCAAAACCTAGATCCATAAGTTTCCAACCATAAATATCCAGATCTAACCATGTAGAATCATTCCCTAAACATAATACATCAAAACCAACTTATTCCAAAACCCTATTTCTTAAAGATGAAGAAAATAAGGTTTCCTTAACCAATCACCATCAAAATCACACCAATAAAGCTCACAATGGAAGAGAAGATGAAAACTACAAACCCTAGCTTTTGGGTAGAGAGATATTACCTTTATCACTTGAATCTCCAAGCAAAAGCTCCTAATCACCCACAAAAGCTTCAAGCTTCCATATCTTCAACAATGGTGGAAAGGGGTTTAGTTTGAGTGGAGAAGATGAAGAAGAGAGGAAGGGTTTGAGGTTTTCTTGGAAGAAATCGACTTTGAGAGGGAGAGGGGGCTGAGTTAGGGTTGAGAAATGAAATGCGGGAAGAGAGAGGAAAAAGGTCTCTCTTAAAACAAAAATACCATCAGACGCATCGCGGACGTCCGCATGGCCCCCTCGCGGACGTCCGGCCTCAGCCGAAATGTTTTCCTCCAAAACCCCTGTTGCTTTCGCGGACGCCATGCGGACTTCCGCATGGCACAGACGTCCGGCTGTACCATGCGGACGTCCGCCAAGCCCAAACTTTGCTTTTCGAAATTTCGGGGTGTTACACTTAGGCACTATATGAAAATAATCACATAATGTAGTATACACAAAAGAGCGATTTGCTCAAGATTTAAACAGTACCCTAGCATGCACAGTGTTGACCAGAAAAGTACATGTCACCACGTCAGGTGTCTCCTCGGTTAAAACTTTTAAAAATAGTTGAAGTGTTAGATGAAGTACCTGATATAAACTCTTTTATAACTTTTTGCAACTAGGCGGTTATTAGACTGGAAGAAAAGTGGAATAAAGAGAGATATGAGGATTGACCCGAGAAGAAGAATATATGCATTTCAAGGCACAAATATATAGAGCAATATTATGTTCAGCAAAACTGTACATTTTGTTTCCGCTGCGATGTAAGTGTTTCATCTTGGGGTACTAATATTTATAATATTTTGAGGCATCGAAAATTTTTGGGATGTTACAGATGGTATCAGAGCCGGGAACCGGACTGGTGTGCCAGCGAGGACGTTGGGCTCCCAAGGGGGGTGGATTGTAAGATCCCACATTGGCTGTGGAGGGGAACAAATGTTGTCTTATAAGAGGGACTTGATACCTCTCCTATCAAACGCATTTTAAAACCGTGAGTCTAGATGTGGACAAAACGGATAATATCTTATACGATTGACCTAAGATGTTATATGTACATTCGAGTTTAAGAGTAGTACACTATAGTACACTACTATACATTATACATATGGTTCTATATTAGTGGACATATGTTAATGGCCAGCCCTTATTTGGAAAATAGTTAATCTTAACTTCTGAAGTACTATAGTTTAATTGTTTAACAAGATTCAATTGATGCAACTTACAACACAAAAGCATCTTCATGCTTAATTCCAAAATAAATCATTTTTCAATCACTTTTTTTCTCTCTCGTTCTTTTAGCTTTAAGTAAATGGTCAATTTTATTTTGGCTTTTACTTGTTTTCACTTTCCTTTAATTTAATTTCATTTTGATTTTAGTTACATTTTTTGTATGATATATCATGGGTGTCGATCAAGTTATTTGATGGACTTGAAGATATTAATCTAAAAAAAAGTAAATTAAAGTAAAACAGTTGTATTTTTTCAAGATGATAAAAGTATCATTTATTCAAATATAAATGCATGTTATATATTATTTATAAATACTACCTCTTTAAATGATTGAGAATGAAACAACTAATAAGAACAAGTAGGTTATTCTTTAATCACATTAGTATTTGTTTTCATTGGGTAAAAATTGAACACTACATTATATATTGCTATAGAAACACATTTTACATATATTAACAGAATAGTTTTTCTACTTTTTGATCGAGTTAAGAAATTACCATACTTATCGAGATATATTGAGTATAGCTGATTTGGTTAACAGATTGCAAATATAATTACTAAGATTAAAGACTAGCAAAATTTATGTCAAATTTAAAATTTTGTAAGGTGTTTACAACAAAAATACATGAAGTGAGAAGGAATAACATTCATATATTGACAAAAGACGACAAGATATGAGCTATCAATAGTGAATATGTTTTAAATTTTATAAATAAATAAATATATATATATATATATATATATATATATAGAGGGAGGTTTAAGGGAAAACCTCAAAAAAAACGGAAAACTGAAGAACACCCTGGTGGCCATTTATCTAGACGGTATGCACTTGTGCATAGAGGTAAATAATTGACTTTTTGGTTTTATGAACAAGTGCATTATGCATTTGTGCATTTGTGCATATATGCATAAGTGCGTTATGCACAAATGCATGTTACAAATAACCTATATGCACAAGTGCATACCGTCCAGATGAAGGGCTCCTAAGGTGTTCTTCAGTTTTTCGTTTTTTTGAGGTTTTTCCTTGAACCTGACCCTATATATATATATATATATATATATATATATATATATAGAGAGAGAGAGAGAGAGAGAGAGAGAGAGGCGGGTTCAAACGAGGAGCGTACCAATTTAAGAAAACGTGAGGAGCACCGCCCATGTACTGAATCACATGTGATTCAGTACACAAACCGCGGGACAAACCGCGCGCTTTTGCAAACCGCGGGACAAACCGCGCGTGTCCGAATTTTAATCACATATGATTTTAGTTGTGAATCACATGTGATCCACTACATGGGCGAAAGCCCCCCATCAGTTGTGAATCACATGTGATTCGGCAGTAGTGAATCACATGTGATTCGGCAGTAGTGAATCACATGTGATTCAGTACATGGGCGGTGCTCCTCGCGTTTCTCGTAAATTGTTACGCTCCTCGTTTGAACCTTTCTCTCTCTCTCTCTCTCTCTACATATATATATCTATATATATATATATAAGGGCAGGTTCAAACGATAAGCTAAACTTATGTGAGAATGCGAGAAATGTGATATCATATATGATATACAAGCTTAATCATATATGATTAAACTCATGTTACATTGGCAATACATAAACGTTTAATCATATATATATATATATATATATATATATATATATATATATATATTAAGGTGATCTTAGAAATAATAAAATTGTGATATGAAGATAAAAATGTTATAATGCTTCATGCATGTATCACATATTATTTTAGGGTTTTGACAATTATATTTATTTTCTCAATACAACCATTATAAATATTAATTTATTATTTCATAAAAGTATAAATTACAAGGATTAAGATTTATTTTTAAAAGACGTATTCCTGGTTATCATCTATTTTATCACATACTTTATTACTAGCTAAAAGTATATGATGTAAAAATACAGTTACGTTTTGTTTTGTTTTATGACTATTTTTTCACCTATGTTGTAAGAACGTTTGAGAAGATGATGTCTATCACCAAAAGGTTTTTGGTCTAGCAGAATGAGAATCTTTGCCCTCGTAGGAGATCAGGAGTTTAAATCTTACCAAATGTAAGAAAAGTGTGTGAGTTTAATTATTGCATTTGCCGTATATGAATATCATATACTTAAAAAAAATAGATGTTTATCTTTTTATATTTTCTCATGTAAAAAAATTAGAATAAATTTGATCATGGTTGTGAAAAAGATTAAAAGAAGAAAAAAAAAGAGAAAAAAAACAAAAGGAAGGGCCCACAGAATTAAATCATAGAGAATAGTTGGAGGTATAATCCATGGACGCGTGACAGTGCTCTCATTGTAAATGTAATGAAATGGATTCTTCTGCACCAAAGTTTGGAATTTATTTTTATAATTTATGCTTTTTCTTTTAAATATTCCAATTCTTAATTTGTCCTCTTTTGATGTAACATACTAACATTCCTCCAATGATATAGTTAACCAATATTTTAAAATCATTTTTAACATTAATGGGGCGTTTGGTTTGCAGAATGTTTTTGGATGGAATGAAATCTGTCAAAGGAATTTGACTTTGAAGGAATTGGAATGGAATGTTGTCAAGTTTGACCAGCTGTTTGGTTGACAGAATTGGAATGGAATCTGTTAAAGGAATTGGAATCTGTCTGTTTGGTTCACAAAATGTAGCTTTGGAATTGGAATGAAATTTTGGTAAATGACCAAAATACCCTTTTGATAATTTTAATTGTTTTTTTCAAAAAAACGTTTTAAGTTATTAAACATAATCACATATATTGATCCAAAAATCAAAATCAAAATCACATATATGTTTGTTGTTCTTGCTGTAAAAAAATAAGCACAATAAGCAATGAGCACAATGAGCAGAATGAGCAGAAAATCGAAATCGATTTCTTATTTCGAACCAGATTGCGATGGAGAAAATCGAAATCGAAATGAGCACAATGAGCCGAAAATCGAAAATCGAAATGATGCACAAAATCGAACCAGATTGCGATGGAGAAAATCGAACCAGAAAATCGAAATCGATGCACAAAATCGAACCAGATTTCTTATGTTGTACGATGCACAAAATCGATGGAGAAAAGCAAAGAACCAGATGGAGAAGAAAGATTGAACCAAACACTGGAATGGAATATGGTCAATGGAATGTCACATTCCAATTCCACCAGATTCCATTACCTTCCAGTGAACCAAACGCCACGTAAGTAATTTTAATTCACAAATTCTTATTGCCAAAAAAAGTTATGTTAACTAAATCTTCACTACTAAATAATTTCATATGGACCCCTCTTTTTGAACCATTTGGTTTTTTTAATCGGATTTTATTTAAAAAGGTACAATTAACACGTGTAAACGTATATAGTAATTTTCTTTCTAGAAATGGGCCTCTAGGAAACTGAAGTATGGTCTAAATACCGATTACCATTCTTCTACTTCAACTTGTTATTTTCTTCAAGTATGGTTGAACTGATCATTTTGTGTTTTATACCTTGTTTTTTGAATAGTAAATAACAAGAACTGTAAAAATCAGTTACAACCTATATCCCTCCCCCTCCCCTTTAAGTTTTTTTTTTTAACATGGACAGGTATTATTGTTGCAATCCAATAGATTTATTAACTTGTAATTTCTAAATTAAATTTGTGTTGCATCAGAAATATTCTCTGCATATGTCACTTAAGCACTTATTTGTTCTCATCAGTTAGAAATACTTTTAATAAGGTACCTCGTACTACAAATGAGATGTGATATAAGATGCATTGATTCTTAGTTATAAGGGCCGTTTGGTTCGCTGAATTCAAAGAAATTTGATGGAATTAAATAACAATTTTTCTTTATGAAATTTCTTAGTGATATTTGGTACGTGGAATGGATTGATTGGATTCTACCGAATTCCACGGTTGAGGGATTTGTTCATTCCTTAGCATATGTGAAGGATTTTAATTCCATTTCGTGGCAAATGTAACATAATTTATAATTTTGTTTTAGAAAGACAAAAATAACATTTGCATCTCATTTAACTACCACCCCCTCCCCGCCCCGCCGCGCCCTCACCACTCCCGCCGGCAACATATCCGCCACCACCACCCCACCCCTATCATCACCACCATGCCACTTTTTTTTGCAGTCATAGTCGCCACCTACCCACCCCCAACACCACCACACCATTATCGTCGTCACCCCGAACCCCGACAGATGCATATATCTATTCTTTTGCGAGATTCCGTTCCTATTTCTGTCAACCAAACGCATGGTCAAATTCCGTCAAATTCTATTCCAATTCCTTCAAAGTCAAATTCCTTTGATGGATTCCAATTCCACCAAATTTCATTCCGTGAACCAAACGCCCCTAAGAGTTTAGTAGCATTCAATTTGAAACATTTAAAATTCGCACAAAATTCAAGGGAAAACTATACAATTGAACGTGATTAAAATCTTCACATCTAATCAACAAAATCGCATAAGACAAATTTTTCAATAAAACCCTATACATAAACACACGCAATAAAGAAAGCCAATGCATTTCAAAGTTTCACCCGTGAGCCACAAAACAACACAAAATAAAAGTCTAATAAAACTTGTGTGTAACCATATGTAATAAAGTCGTTTTTTGCATTTCAAAGCTTAAATCAACTCTCACATGCATCAAATCATAAATCAAAATGTGCAACATACCGTGCACGTGTGTCTTGGGTAAAACATGGAACGATTTGTGCTTGTTGCAAATGTAAAGCTACCCAACAGTATGCGTTCAATGATTCAGGAAAGATTCTGACAAAGTTTTGAATGCAAATATTATGCAATAAAACAATCTATGAATTTTAAAACATGGGTGTGAGCCCAAGCATTTCCCTAAATTTGTAATATGATAGGTACGAAAGATTTGACAAAACATGAAATAATTTATACAATTTATTTTAGATATAAATATTGTACATGAACTTGGTCAAGACCCAAAGTCTTAGAACCATGCTCGTCAAGTCTACTAGCTAGTCACACTATTGTCATCAGAATTCTTAAATATCTTAAAGCGATAATCCACAGTCAAGTCACTTAACTTTACAAATTCTCCAAAATAATGATCATTTGACAAGGACATGGTTCAAATTTAACCAATAACTCTAACCCACGCTGGTTTCCTTAACGTAATCACCATACTTAACTATCACTTAAAATGACAATGTTACAAACATCAATTCTTCCAACATTTAATCACTAAGAATTCACTCATTACCCTATCATCGTCACAAAAAGGTGATTCAAGTATGCACATGTAAATATAAATTTATAATAACACTGGCCCAGGTGCAACCATGAACATATCATACATCGGAGTTCTTGCTTGCATCATCATAATTCTCGATTCTAGTGACTCTATCAGCCTCAAAATATTCTATCTCATAGTGTCTAACTGAACATTCTCATTTTCATTTTCGTTCACTTAGAAAAAAAATGCTAGTTTGAGTCTAGGCATCTTAAATAAATACCTAAATCTTTCAAATTTATGCTCTGATACCAACTTGTAACACCCTCAAATTTGGAAAGAGCAACTAATTTAAAATTTTCAATAAACAACAAATAAAAGATAAATTCCTTTCCTAAAAGTCAACATTTGATCGCCTACAATGTTGATCTAACGTTTAACGTAATACATAACACTCCAACTTACACAAGTCTATGTTAGGGATGAGTATAACTAAAACTCAATACTTATCGCTATCTCCAAAGCATAAAAGACGTATCCAATGAGCTAATTCCTTTTCATGCATCTAATTAGTACGCTACTCTTCACGGTGTCGCTAGTATCATTCCCCATCAAGGACCTGATGCACATGTCGACAAAATAAAAAGGTTATGCTTAATGAGCTAATGAGTTAAAACAGTTTTCGTCTATAATATAAAACTGTAAAACTGAAAAGATGCTATTTAAATCACAATTTGCAGAATGAAATGTATTTAGTAATAAAACAACATCCTTTCACAAAATCCACCATTTTCGTGATGAAAATTCATAGACTAAAACACTCGTTTTTAACATAAAATCAAACTCGATACTCACCCAAAACATGAATGAGGTATAACAATAAAATAATGAAATTATGGATAAAACACTATTATCCAAAATAACAAAACCTGGAAGAAATTCAAAATAGCAAAACCATGGGTTTTGGATACACACCATGCCAAAAAAAAAACACCAAAAACATGAATAATACAATATCTAAATTAACCTTTCGGTGACGGGGGACACCCATATCTATCAAATGTGACGAACACAAAAGTAAGGAACATGTCAACGGTAATGAGCCTCGAACAATGGATCATAAGGTCATCAAGTTCAACCATCCACGGTTTGTAGTTTGAGTCCCTCGTAAATCCTAGGCAAGCTCATTTTCTAGAAATGACACTCACTACGAACTTCATGGTCAATAAGTTCAACCACCCACGTTCTATACTTTGAGTCCCCCGCTACACATCATACAGTCGTCAAGATCAACCACTCATGGTCAACAGCTCAAGTGCTTCATTTCATCGGCAGGTCAGCAGTCGATTCCAAAAACAACTAATTGACTCCTATGCATACGAATATATTGCATTACAATCTAAATTTACACGTCTCCAATTGAATGACCAACCCAGCAAAGCATGTAACATTAAAATAAATATGCCATAACTCCATAAAACTCTGAAAGCTCGACATAGAGCAAATCAAAGCGGAAAAATGTCCCCAAGACTGATTTAAGTCAAAACCGAACCAAAATCTCAAAAACACAATCAACTAGAAAATAAAAGTCATCATAAGGAATAAAACATTTTTAACCAACGGTTATGTTACATACCCCAAAGTGTGATTGACTAAAAAACCCATCATGAGTTCGGATAAATCGTTTTCCAAATGATATTATATCATTTGACATTCCAAGATGCTTAATAACTCAATAATATGCATTTTCACATGATTTATAAAACCACATACACTAAAAGTATATTTACTTCAAATGACCTCAATTTATACAATAAATCATCAAGCGAACATACTAATATAAGTTATTTATCAAAATGTCAAAAACCCCAAACGTGGGCATTTATAAAATCAAATGTATCCAAAATACAAATTTCATCAAATAAGCAACACATTTGATAAACAACAAGTAAAACTCTTTAATACTTCAAAATGGACATTTTTCGAAAGTACAACGTTTTCTCAAAGCAACATAACCTCACCATGCTAGGTTATGTTAAACCTAGTTTCCAAACCCAATCTCTTGCCTCCATTGATGAGGACTTGAAATCCCCAAGTTACAACTCGGTTGCTATGAAACAAAGTCCTCAAGAACACTTCACCTACTCCAAATCTCAACAAATAAACCACCAAAGAAGAAATAAGGGTTGAGGAAGCAGTGTATAAAACCTAGGTCAAAATGAAGATCTAGAGGTCACTTTGACCAGAAGGAGCCCCATAGTCAACACCAACTTTAACCCTCTTTGATCTCTCTACGAAGGGCTTCAATAATCGCAATCATAGTCTCAAGAATCGCCCAAATAAAAAAAGTGAGTGAGATATCGACTAATGAAGGAAGCCCTCTAAAAATCGGATTTTAATACACTAGACCCCGCTTGTTATCCTGCCATGTGATAGTGCCCTATGGCACTATCATGGGCACTTTATCCCAAAGTGTACTGAGACCTCTCCTCCCCCTCGTGCTATCCTGATAGTTATTGTGCCCAAATGGCACTATAGTGAGCACTATAGCTAGACTTGTACCGAGAGTTTTTCCCACTTTTCACCTTGACCCTTTCCTTGCCAATATATAACCCACTATAAAACAGATGGACAATAATTGAGGAAGAAGTATTTATGTGTTCATGAGTTTCTACAACAATCATTCATAGGTTTCTAATAATATATACCTTCACTAGCAACTGGCATCAATAAGTCTTTGTTTGTTTGCATCAATAAGTCTTTGTTTGTTTGCATAAACAACCGTCTCTCTTTGTTCTCTAAACACATTCGACTACCTTCAAATACATCAACTACATTCATATTTTTGTTTATGCAACAAAAATGAACAATGGTCTATAGAAATCAACGAGAACATGGTACACCATTAATATACCCACTGTTAAAAAGATGAACATCAACTGAGAAGAAGGTATTCATTCATAGTTTTTCGGTATCCTTGCATTTAACCTTCTTCCAATTACAAAAGAATAACTATACAATGGTAATCTATTTTATTGATGCATATACCATCAACAAGTTTAATTGATAAAATAAGAATGATTTTATACATAAACCGTATTAAAAATGTTTTTGACTAGTACCTTTAGTAGCAACAAATATCTAAGTCTGTTAGTACACAATGTATCCAAGATTTAGGGCTAATTGTAATTAGTCAATATTAGTCAAAGTCAAGTATCAATTAGGCAAAGCTATACTGTCAGGATCGATTCTTAACAAGAATTAAACTTCTTAGAAACAGAATTTAGAGAATCTTGCGGAATAGAACTCTAAATCAATTAAAGAACAATCAATAGAATTCAACACACTGTATATATCAAACTGTATTACTCACAAGCTTTACACCAAACCTCAATCTTGTTGAACAGGCTCAACAAGACGACTTCTACTTCTCTAGAAATAGGATCTACGATCTTGAGGTTAATTCTCTCTAAATGGCTAAACAAACTTTTTAAAAACTGTTCTCTCTTGTGTTTCGTGTGTTTTCTATCTTCTATTTTAATAGCTATCAATACTATTTATACAAAAGTAATTACAAGATAACTATCAAAAGTAAATTGATCTTCTGAATCTTCGTTAAACATATCTTGATCAATTCCTTCTTTGTCTCCAAAAGTATCGCATACCAAACTTATCAAGTCAGCAGTATTAACAATGATTTGGCTCAGCAGCATTAACGACCTTCAGTAGTATTAACCTTCACAGTCTTCTAGCAGTAGTAACTCAGCTCAGCAGTACTAACCATGTCTAGCAGTAGTAATTCGGTCTAGCAGTACTAACCGTGTCTAGCAGTAGTAACTTCGTCTAGCAGTAGTAACTTGGTCTAGCAGTACTAACCTTGTCTAGCAGTAGTAACCTTGCCCAGCAGTAGTAACCTTGTCTAGCAGTAGTAACGAAGAACTGGCAGTAGTAACATTGTCTTGGCAGTACTAACCATACTTAGCATATCTTCAGTTCCCAACATATACAAACTTGGTCAATCTGAACAAACCATTTTCCTAAACACACCAAAGAATTTCAGATATTACAACTCGAAATGGAGATTGGGATATGACAATCCTCATTACTTGGAAAATACTTTGAAAAAGGCACCTTGTCTTTACAAGTTTCAATGGCTTAAGCTTCCATCCATAGAACCTAAATACAGAATCAACTGGCTTAATGAGGAAGAACAAGGGGCTGAGGAAGAGATTAAAAGAAAGACAACTGTGACAATGCAACTTCCTTTTTGTTATGATTCTGCTAATAGGAAGGAACTGGTTTGGAATTGGAAACAAACCTTGTCTAATGACTATTTTCAAAGCTATGTTGTTGAGAAACCAAAGGATAGTGAATCGAAACCCGTTTTTGAAGGAAAACATAGTATCCTCCTTTGGTACTCGAACAGAAGCTTGTCAATCTTTAGTTGAATACTAAAAGAAAAATTGAGGAAATCAGAAATGATGATCAACTTGCTTTTGATATTGAAAAGGAAGTCATGTTAACTGTTTTGATAAATAGCAAGAGAGATAAGTCTGAAAGGGTTGTTTCTGAATTGTCAACAAAAAGCTTTGAAGAAAAGAAATCTCTTGAACTTAGATGCTTGAATCTTTCAAAACAAGTCTCTGATTTTCAGAAAATGTTATTTCTTGAAAAAGAACAAATAGAGAAAGAAAGAGAGAAATTTAAGTTCGAAAGAAAATCTCTAGAATCTGAAAGTGTTATATTTTCAAAGAAAATATCTGATTTAGAAAACATTTTGATCAAGGAGAGAAAATATTTTGAGACTAATAGAGAGTACTTTCAGAATGAAATCTCAAGACTTTTGGGAAAATTGTCAACTTTATCCACTGAAGCTATGACAGAGTTTGTGAACAAACCTTCCTCTGATTCAGATGTTTCCTTATGCAAAGCCTTCATGGGCAACACTCTTTTCAGAAGCATGACTGTGGATGACTTTGATGATTTTGGACCTATTGATCTAGAGAAACAACCTGTTAATGAAAACTCTTATGATATCTTCCACACCTCTTCTTCCTATGACAATAAGGTTGATTGTGTTATTGACATTCCTTATGATATGAAGGGTAAGAATGCAAAAGATAATGTTGTTCAAATCAACTTTAATGCTAAACTTCCGGATCACTCTGAATTTTTGATCAAGGAAGAGGAACCCAAGAAGAATTTCTTCAAAGGGGAATCTTCTAAAACCGTTGAGAAAAAGAAAAGGAAAAAGAAAAAGAAAAAGAAGAAAAATAAGCACAAATCTAAATCTTCTCAAGCTCAAAATTCCTACGCTTACGATTCTTATTTTGATGGCATTTCAGATCGTTATTTAAGAAACAACTCGCGGTTAGAGTGGAGAATAAAGGAGTCCACACAGGATGTGGCCCAGAGAAAATCATCTAATGTCGCTTTTCATTCCAAGAAAAACACTTTTGTTTCTACTGTTAGTAATCATGTTGCTTACAACAAACAAAAACTTGTTATTCCTTACAAGATTTCTTCAATGCAACAACTGATTAATTTAGCACATGATTAAATTTGTTGTTCTTCATGTGGTGTAGATGATTTTATCTGCAAGTCTGATTATTCTTCATGGTTTGGTTATAATTTCTATGGTTACAATCGTTTTTACACTAATAGATATTATAACCACAACACTTCAAAGAAACATGCTAACCCAAAACCTGGTAATTCTCCTAACACGAAAGGACCCATTTGGCAATGGGTACCTAAAACTGTTTAAATTCCATTTTGCAGCTTCGTCATGTGTGGTATTTGGATTCCGGTTGCTCAAAACACATGACGGGTAGAAAGGAGCTGTTGAGCAACTTTGTGGAAAAAGATGGAGGGAAAGTTAAATTTGGGAATGATCAGTACTCTCCAATCTTGGGTTATGGAGATGTAGTAATAGACAACGTCGGGATCACCAAAGTTAATTATGTTGAAGGCTTAGGGTATAACCTGTTTAGCATACGTCAATTTTGTGACAAAGATCTAGAAGTCCATTTCAAGAAGACCCGGTGTACAGTTCTAACCGACGAAGGAAATGAACTTCTAGTTGGTTCAAGGAAGTCAAATCTTTACACAATTGACCTATCAAAGCTTAAGCCAAAGAATGACGTGTGTCTTATTGTCTAAGGCATCATTTGAGAAAAGTTGGTTATGGCATAGACGACTATCTCACCTCAACTTTCGTTACATTCAAAAGCTAACGTTGGGTGATTTAGTTATAGGTCTACCGGTTCTGCAGTTTGAGAAAGACAACTTATGTACCGCTTGTGAGAAGGGGAAGATGAAACGAGCTCCTCACCCACCAAAACCTGAGCCTAGCACAAAGAAAGCATTGGAAATCCTTCATATGGATCTCAGAGCATAAGTGCCAAACGATACGAGTTAGTCATTGTCGATGATTATTCGAGATATACATGGGTCAAGTTTCTACGATCAAAAGATGAAACACCTGACTTGATCATCTCGTTAATCAAACAGCTTCAAGTGAATCGTCAACAAACAGTTCAGACTGTCAGGTCAGATAACGGGACAGAGTTCAAAAACAAGACTCTTGATGATTTATTTAAGTCATTAGGAATATCTCATCAATATTATGCGGATAGAACACCTCAGCAGAACGGAGTGCTGATCTACCTCTGTTTCTGTGGGCTGAAGCTGTATCGACGGCATGCTATACACAAAACCGTTCAATTATGCATCGACGGTTTGGTAAAACTTCATAGGAACTGATTAACAATAGAAAACATGTAATACACTACTTTCGTGTCTTTGGATGCAGGTGTGTTGTGCTGAACGATAAGGACAACTTGAACAAATTCAGTGCTAAGGGAATTGAGGGCGTTTTTATCGGATACTCGCTCACGTCAAAAGCGTATAGAGTCTATCTCAAGTCTTCCAGAACTTTGATGGAAAGCATAAACGTCAGATTCGACGAAACTGAAGATATGGCTTATGTGCAAAACAGTACAGAACCCGCAATATCTGGAATACTAGCATCCGGAAAAATTCGTCCAATGGTGACTAGGACGTCAAACAAGAATCAAGCTTCCACTTCTAACTCTAATCCTAACGATCTTGATTTATTGTTTGAACATTTTACGATGATACTTTGGAAGTAATAAATCTTCTTCATCTGTGAATGTTAGGAGTCAAGTTGGTACACCACCAACTCATGCTACAATGTCAGGGCCTTCACCGGTACTGACTACTCCTACAACTGGTGCAACAACTCCTGCATCGTCTTCAAGTAACACACATATGATATCTTCACAAACAATACAACGTGAATCTACGAATGGTGCTTCTTCGTCAGGTACAACTTCAAACGCCAATGGTGAGGACTCTGCAAATCAACCCGAGTCATCTTCTGAAGCAGCTCCGGAGGAAGTTCCTGTTGACTCTTCTGTCAATGAACAAGCTCCACAATGGAACCTACCTTGACAATAGAGTTGAATTTTGATAGAGATCCCACCTTAGTGGATCCCAATGAAGATGTTGTATCTCTCCACCCACATTCCACAAAATGGACTAAGAGTCACCCCATTGAACAAGTCATTGGTGACGTATCTGAACCTATAAAGACAAGATCCGCAACGGCTAACGAAGTCCTTTACGCGCTCTTTCTAAGTCAAGTTAAGCCCCCCTCGGTTCGACAAGCCTTAGAAGATCCGGATTGGATCATTGCCATGAAAGATGAGTTGAACTCCTTTGAAGCTTTGAACGTATGGAGACTAGTTCCTAGACCCAAGGGTAAAACAGTAATTGGTACAAAGTGGGTCCTGAAGAATAAGAAAGATAAAGACGGGATTGTTGTGAGAAACAAAGCATGCCTTGTAGCAAAAGGGTACAGGCAACAAGAGGGAATTGACTACGATGAGACGTATGCACCGGTAGCTCGCTTAGAGGCAATCCAGATGTTTCTTTCATTTGCCGCTTTCAGAAACTTCACTGTTTATCAAATGGACGTGAATACTGCCTTCTTGAACGGCGTCTTGAAAGAAGAGGTATATGTTTCTCAACCGGAAGGCTTTATGGACAAAGATAAACCAGATTACGTCTACATCCTTGACAAAGCTCTCTACGGTCTCAAGCAAGCCCCTCGAGCCTGGTACGAAATTTTATCTACCTACCTACTTGGTGCTGGCTTTTGGAAAGGTAAAATCGACACAACTCTCTTCACTCTACACAAAAATGGTGAGATCCTTCTGGTACAAATTTACGTTGATGATATTATTTTTGGTTCAACTGTCTCTGGATTATGTACTTGGTTTTCGGGCATTATGATGACTAGATTCCAGATGAGTATGATGGGAGAGATTAATTGCTTTCTCGGATTACAAGTCAAGCAATTCTCAACAGGTATCTTCATCAACCAATCAAAGTATGTGTTTGACATCTTGAAGAAATTCAAGATGGAAAACTGTAGCTCAATTGGTACACCTGTGGCTCCTGGATCTAAAATTGGTCCGGATCCAGATGGTGTAGATGTAGATGTTAAGAATTACAGAGGGATGATAGGCTAATTAATGTACCTTACTGCGAGTCGTCCAGATATAATGTTTTCAACTTGTTTATGTGCAAGATTTCAGGCACAACCAAACGAATCACATCTTGGTGCTGTTAAAAGGATCTTTCAATATCTGAAGGCGATACCGTACCTTGGACTGTGGTACCCAAAGGGAACGGGATTCGAACTCACCGCATATTCTGATGCGGATCATGGAGGTAGTATGCTAGGACGGAAGAGCACATCTGGTCATGTGCAGTTTTTGGGGGACAAACTGGTAAGTTGGTCTTCGAGGAAACAGAACTGTGTTTCAACATCAACTGCGGAGGCAGAATATGTTGCTGCGGCCAGTTTTTGTTCACAGGTTCTGTGGATGAAGACTCAACTGATGGACTATGGCTTCAAGTATGAGAAGATCCCCATCTACTGTGACAGTAAGAGTGCAATTGCCATATCAGTTAACCCGGTCCAGCATACAAAGACCAAACACATCGACATCAGGTATCATTTCATTAAAGATCATGTCGAAAAAGGTACGATTGAATAATACTTTGTCACAACTGAACATCAACTTGCCGATCTCTTTACAAAAGCCTTAGATGAAAAACGATTTAATTTCATAGTATCCAAGCTCGGCATGTTAAGCATGAAAGTTTAATATTCTATATTGATCATAAAATGGATGGAAATATGTGTATTTCAATCTAGTTATTTCTATCTAGATTGATACATTCAATTTTTCATCACATTCTATTCTCAATATAAGATATTTTATTTTCATGTCTTTGTTGTTTTTCATTGTTTATTCTTTTTGTCACTTTACATTCTTGTTATGATACTTGTGTCTGCATAAGGTGTGTTCATAGTCTCAGGGGGAGTATAGTATAAAAAGTATGCACAAGAATAGGGGGAGTGTGCATATCTGACAAAGCTTGTAAGTGTTGATATCATGTGCTCACTACTTGAAGACCACAAGGTATGTTCTCTAATTTGTTTTAACCACAAACTCTTAAATGATGAAAATCAATTTTTCCAAACATACTTGCATCATTTAAGGGGGAGTGAAAATATTTCAAAATCCTTGAGTGCTTAATCAATTGGAAGTTGGACATCTTCCAATGTGATAAAATCTTTCAAAATTTTATCTGAAAAATGTCGAAGTGTCACTGTTATCGCAACCAACTACTTGCGATAACATGGTGAACAGTGGTTTGTCGCAACCCTCTGTTGCGATGAAACCAGGTTGCATTCTTATGGCAACTTTGCATTGCGATAAGAAGTGATAAACAGTACCTTATCGCAACCCGTTGTTGCGATAAGACTGAACGTGTGTCGCAACTTGCCCATTGTGATATCATATGAGTTTATCGCAACTTGTTCATTACGATAAACTGACACGTGGCAGGTCAAACGTCGGACCAATCTCTTGATGCCACATGTCACAAAATTCAAAAAAATCATATAAATAGCAGAGTGTTTTCCAACTCTTGTCTCATCTCAAACACTCTACTCTCTCTCGATACTGTTTCTGGGATTTCGATTTTCAAGACGATTTTCGTGATTTCTGTTCCATGTACTCCATTCAGATCTTCATCGAGGTACAGATTCCAAAATCTCATTCCATATTGTCCATTAAATCTCAAGTTACACTCGATTTTAGGGTTAGGTTCGAAAACCTTTCATATTCCGTGCTTAAATCCATGCGTATGTTGTTGTTTAGGTTTAGAAAAGCATAGGGTTTCACTCACGAACGTCTTGCGAACCTAGTAGTGTAGATCTTAACACGTTTTGCGCGAAAAAATAGTTTCTGGGCCTGAACACTTAGTTTTTTCTTCAGTGTTCATACTTGTCGCAACCACCGTGTCTTCAAATATTCATAACTATTGCAATGGTCTTACATTCATACTTATCGCAACCTTGAGTTGAGACAAGGTCTTATCGCAACCAATGTGTTGCGATTACCTCTTCTCGCAATCTTCAAGTTGCGATAACATCTTGCCTGCGATAAACCCTTATGTGTGTTGCGATAAGCCCAAGACTTAGGAATTTTTTTGAAAATTTTTCATGAAAAAATCAATTTTTGGCACTGTACTAAACTGTCATGTGGTTCAGATGGCACAACATGATGACAAATCTTCGGATGAAAACACCATCATCCGTTCGCATCGCTCATCCCACCCATCAGTCAATGCTCGTAACCGGGATGAGGAAATTTTCCCAAGGGGTTCATTTCTAAGATTTGACGACAATAACCATCATTTGGACCTCGCAACTCCCTTTGACTACCAGATCATAATAGAGATTATCCGCGACCATCCTCTACGAACCGCACTTACCAAAGTCCAGCTTGTACCGGCCATATACCTTCAACAATTCTGGGGTACACTCCAATTCCATCCCACTCACCGTCAACCACATTTCACGGCCAAAGTTGACAATTTTGACGCCAGAATCACTCTAAGAGGACTTTGCCGTGCACTTAACCTACCATACTCCGAGAATTTTGAAGCTCCGGTTCCAGAAGAACAATTATTCACTGATATCCGCAGTATTGGATATCAAAACCCTGACAACCAAGTTCTCACCGGCTCATCACAATTCAGACGCACGCATCTTCCACGTATATGGTACACACTGTGTTCAATCTTCAACCGTTGCATGACTTCCAAACACACCGGCCTAGACAAGACAAATCTTCCTATCCTACGAATGTTTCATGCCTTCGCGTTCAATCGAAACATCGACTACGCCATCCTGCTCTAGAATGAGCTCATCGAGCTGGTCGAGGACAAGGCTCGCCCGAAGAAGAACCGTACTTTTGTGCCATATCAGAGATTCTTCCAGATTCTGATTCATCAGATTATGGAAGATAATCAGGAGATTCCACGCCGTTAGAATGCCCCACAAGGCCCGAGCCAGTGGATGCATTACCTAAAGATGCCCAAGCACGTGGATTTTGCTCATATTGCCGTCATTAGAGAAGACGTCCTCGCCTATGCTGACCCACAGTCCTGGGTAGTTAGGCAATATAGGATAGAAAATGCATTAATGGTCCAGCCAGAGCCGGAGGGACCTCCCTAAAATGCAAACCTACTAAGGGGTGAGGGTCATAATGTCGAGGGGGTTCAGGAACATGGGGTTCCTGAACAACGAGAGGTGAGGAGACCTAAAAGAAAGAGAGCCGGGAGAAGTAAACGGACTGTTGGTCATGCATCTTCTTCACGACCAGTTCAACCACCACCTCCACCTCCTCCAGTTAAGATCTTTGATGATGATGTATCATGGAATTCAGTCGATGCCGCTGCTGCATCATCTTCTGATGATGATGTAGCTTCATTCCTACCTTTTGGAGCTGATGATCATGATGATGACTCCGACCATGACCCCGATGCCAATTTAATTCCAAGACACATGGGTCGGAGACCACGGGTTGAGAGTTCTAGTGCTGATTCCACACGGAACATCGGACTCTCTGACACTGCTACTAACGTCGCAGGTCCTTCAAATCTAAACGAAGAAGTAGAAGTAGAAGCGGAGAATATAGCTAGTGGTGAGGAAAGAGGGAGAAAAGAAATGAGTGAAAATGTGATAGAGTCGGACAAAGTTTTAACTACCGACTCTCCCCAAACCGATCCAAGCCGGGTAGCCACATCTTCTGCCAACAAGCGTTTGTCGCTGTTGCGCATTGAAACAGCCATGGTGGACCCAACCATGCATAGCACAGCCCCACCAAGCCACTCATCGGTCTCTCAACAGGCCGATGTTTCATTTTCCACAGGGGATTTAGCACAAACTCTATCGGCAGCACACTCGGTGTTTGCCGGTATTGAAACAGGTAGGCTCCCGCCCCGGCCACCGACGTTCTTTGGTAGCACAACGAGTCTAGAGCCTTTCGAAAGAACATCTTTTCCTAGGACACGTGCTATGGTATAACACCAAGTTGAGAGCTTCCGTGCTCCAACCGGAACACCCTGAGTTAGGCCGCCATTCGTTGGTGCCTCGCAAGGACGGGGTGGAAGACCTATCACTGCTAACACCATGCCAGCGGTGAACACAGGCCGTATAGTTGCTACAACTACTACGTTAATCGAGAACCTAAGTGGCTCGGGTGTTAGATAAATTTTCCCCTCTTTGACTGTTAATCAGGTGGCTCAGAATCTTGGTCCTTATCCGCACTACATCACTTTGGAGGTTTTGCGAGCTTCACTTGCATCAATTGGCACCACCTACAAGAAACACACCGACGAGTTGAGGAAGATTGTTGGTGACCTATCTGCTGAAGTTAAAAGAGCAATAAAAGGAAAAGGGGTTGCTGAAATGTCATCAACACCTCCGAATCAACCATCCTGCGATGAATCCGATCCACAAACACCACCACTAGTTCCGTTACATCAAATCCCAATCGACCAGCTCAAATCAGAGTTGTTAGCCCGACTCTTAGCCCAAGGCAATTCTAACACGGCTGAAGAGGTAGACCTTGTTGGATTACTATGCCAACAAACCCAACCTCAACCCTCAACATCCACAAGCGCTGAGTATCAAGCTTTGAACGACTCAATGAAAGAGATGACTAAAGCTATCGTTGCCGGTTACCTGATAGGCGGGTTCACACCCCCCGAAATCTAACCGCAAGTGTACGGGTTGAAGTCAAGTAATAGTACAAAAGTACGAGTATCGAACACAGGGAACTAGGAACTAAGTATCACAATGACTATAAGTTCTATTAACTGAACGGTCGCAAATTGAGTTGTTGATATGAATTAATTGATTGCAAGAAAACAGATCACAAACGGGACAGTAAACAACTTAGGAAACTTTGGTAGAGAAAACAGTTGAGGGTTGGAAATCCTAAGGTTTTCACGTACAAACAATTGACTCAAAACAATTACCAGTTATTCCGTATAATGAATACCCAATCTCTAAAAATCACCGTTGTTCTCTCTCAAGCAACAACGGGTTTTATTTCGAAAACACAAGTTTTATCTCTCGATCTCAACTCATGAAATTCAAAACACATTAAAAGCAAGATTTAACGGGACTAAGGCTTACTTGGTATATCTCTATCCAATTTCTCACCCTAGGCATGCAATTTCTAGTTCTAGTTATCAATTAATTCTCTCGAACTTAATTGCTAACAAACAAATCAGATGTAAATTGGCCAAACTCACAAAAGCATTAAAATCCAAATCACATGCTTCATTAGAATAGGAAAAACTGATAAAAGTCTCAAGTCACATGTTCATACGCTTTAAACCAAATTCATTCTAACCCCCAACATCTAAAGATTAGTTCATGTTGGTGGTGGACAAAAACATAAGAAAAGAGGATGAAAAAGTGTGTGTAAACATGGTAATCGTGAACGTGATGAATGTAATGGTGAACTCCCTTCTCTCGGCTCTAATCCGATTATCTTCGTGAACTCCTCCTCAATCGATCCTCTATCGTGGCTCCAAAGTGTGTGAAAAACCTCTGAAAATCGCCCCAAAGTCGTCTCCCGTCGTCGTGTGAGAAGTCTAACCTAAAATCCGGAAAACACAAAGATTTATTGCTGAAACAGGGACTTACGTGGTTTGTCCCGCCACTTGCAAACCGCGGGACAAACCGCACGGTTTGCCTGATGTGTCTGGATCAGGTTCTGGGTCAAGTTCGGGTCCTGGTTCGGGCACGGGTCTTGGGCTTGGATCTCGGGCTTCCGTTGGCCTTCGTTTTGGCTCTCTTTTTGGACTCTTTTTCGCTTCTTTTCTCGATGATTGCCGTCTTTTAGATTACCTGTACATTTCACTCGATAAACCATAAAATTCCGCCTTTTTGGTAGAACACAAACCAATCTCATTGGTTTGAGAGCTGAAAATAACGCCAAAAAGTGGCGTTATCAACAACCCCAAACCGAGCGTTGCTTGTCCTCAAGCAAATTAGCGATAAAATAGAATAAAAGCATATATCAGTGAAATAAAAACTGCACAACTCCCAATTGGTGCCACGTAATGCACTGGTGATTTCCCATACCCGTGAATGCCTATCTCATTCTCGCCTCATTCTTATTATGTTTGATCTATGGCCTTCCATTGTGAGTTGAACTCGTGACTGCTCCGATTACATTAAGGTCGTACTAGGTCCAAACATACTGTCACGTGCGAAATGTGTGTTTTAATCGCAGTGGGTTGCAAACTGTCCACAGTGGGAAGTGCAAGTGTACACTGTCCACTATGATCGTCACAGCAAGTAATAGTTGGTAAAATACCAGAATCGAATCCACAGGGACTGGACAATCAAGACAATATGGTTCTCATAAGCTCCTTTTACAAGTTTCAATTAGAGAAGAAAATAATACTTTGGTTTGGTTTGGTGAAATAGCTACTTCAACGATTTTACTAGGGTTTTAAAAAGGAGGAATGTAGGTTGGATTTTCCCTAGATTTTATCTCAAATACTCGGTCCTTAGAAGTGATCCTCGTATTTGTGGTGGACATTTTCGCTAGAAAAGCCTGGTTACAAAATACTCACACCGTTAGATAAAAATCCCATACTCTTAGTACTTGTTGTTTTGCCAATGGTAATCTCTAAATGGACCTTTTCAGGCCTCGATGGAATGTGTAGAGACAAATACTCTAAGTGTTTTTAATACACAAATTAGCTTGCCTACTACTCCAGTGGGCAGAGATTAGCTCACTATGCCGACCTCACTCTCGTAAGTGTCATAAGAATTCTTTCGAATCCCCTAGCATCATTCAAGCTCGTGTCACTGCGTTCTACTCATTTCTAAGTTAAGAACTAGACTTTAGATCCTAGCAAGTGATCGGCTTGTTCGCATCTTTGGGTAAATATCGAGAATGAATGACCAAAATAACAAATATTCTAAGTATAAAGATTACTCAAGCATTTTTAATAAAATCCAGGTACTTCTCCTTCCTACATCCCAAAGGATGTTTAGCCTAACATTTCCGAGGTAAAGAAAACAAAAGATGAAGACTTGCACATAATAAAACTGAAAGTGGATTGAATAGACTGCTCACAGTGGGGAACGAGAAGTCGTCCCTGCACTGTGTAGTTCGAATTACAATTAAACTAAGAGAGTAAATTACTGAAAATTAAAACTAGTTACTGCAGTAAATAAAAGACTAACGCTAATGTGGTAGTTGAGAGGATTTAAAGCTAAGCAAAAACTCAAGGATGATATCCAAGCATGCATTTAATGGCACCCAAGTGCTCCTTTATATACTAGGAGAAAGAATTGGGTATTACACAAAAGAGGAGGGTCTTCCAATGGGTAAAGACTGCTGTGTTGTGGCAGAATTCAGCTCTTATAGGTAATCCTTTTACCCAATGGTCCATTTTCCAAGTCAATCTCCAAGTACAAGGAGGTGTACTTGATGCTATCTCCAATGAAACTACTTTGTACTTCTCCAGCCATTTCTCTGCCATATGAACCTTCCTCCTCCAGAAAATTAGATCTCAACTAATAGTTTCTTTTTCTCTTCTTTTTGATCTGCTCGAAGAGTGGGGACCCGGAGTGGGCACAACAGTGGTCACTGCAGGATAAAACGTGAAAAACACCCAAATTCTACCAAATATTTTATTAAAGACCATGGTTCACTCCTTTTGCTCGTTTTCGTGAAATATACCAAGAATAGGGGTTATAAGAAGTGAAATGGCTAAAATTGACAAAATAAAGTGGAAAATAAATGGAAATAATAACTCTAAAAATAGAGTTATCACAACCTCAAACTTAAACCATTACTTGTCCCCAAGTAATAAAAAGAGAGAAATAAAATGAACAAAATGCAAGAGAACTTTTAGGGACCTACTTACTTCTTGACTTGAATGGGCGTTGATCTCCTTCCTTTGATACTTCCTTCGGTTCCAAACTTGAAAATTTCCCTTTTGTGTTTGACGAAATCTTTCCCTTGTTTTTCATTAATCAATAGGGCTTTCTTGGGTTCGATGGGTTTGTGGCTTTGAATATTTTCCCAAGGATTTTTGTCAAGTATTTCCAAACATGGACCGAAAATCTCGCTTTGAGATTTTTATTTCAAGAAGTGGGTGTTGTATATTTTGCAAGGATAAGTACGTACACTTTCAGGCTTTATTTTGGGTATGGCTATTTTTGTGAGAGTGGGTATTCTGATGGTCCAGAATAGGCACACCATCCTTTTCTGGGAGTGAACACTTTGATGGTCCAGAAAGGCACACCATCAAGTTTGTTAGTGACACTCCGTTTTTCTTCTGTTTTTGTATTTTTGTGTTTATCTCTTTTTTTTGGAGGTGGGTATGGTTTACCCACCTCAAACTTAGACTTCACATTGTCCCCACTGTGGGCAAACTGGAAGTCACTCTTGGAAGTTCCCACCTCAAACTTAAAATCTCACAGTGTCCCCACTGTGACATTGAATTAACGAACAAAGGTGGTGGTTTGGGGTACAAAAAGGATCGTGTTTGGATGCGAAAAACGGCCTATATCATTTCATGGTATCAAGTTGAGATTCGTACTTACAAAAGGGACCTTTTTAAGTCGGAAGCCGAAAGTTGTACCTTAAGATGGAAACGAGATCAAACAAGCAATCAAACAACAAATACGTTAGTACCCAAAAGTACCTACCCAGTGGTAGGATTTTCATGCATCAAAACGCAAAAAAGAAATATGTAGCAAACATTGTCAAAGCCTAGCCATAGGCACAAAATATAAAACAAACCGAAATTTAAAATTGTTTTAGGAGCAAACGAGATAAACCATTGTTTTAACAAACCATTCAGTGGGTTGGGGTTGCATCTGGTGAACTGGCGGCGTCATCCTCTTCAAACTCGTCATCACTGGCATTGGTTGGGCCAATATCCTCAGGAAAATCTGGGAGTTGAGCAGCTAGCATCGGGTTGGCCTCTTTCATCATCAGGCCCGTCACCTCATCTCGTTCTCTTGTATACATCCAAAATTTCTGCGTGGCCCGGTTCTGATATCGCTGCTTACTTTCCAGCAACTCGATCCTGTATGTGAGCTTCTTCAAAGCTGCCAAAATCTCTCCCATTTGGTTGCTTGACGATCCGGCCTCGGTTGAATGGAGTGGTGTACGCGGCGTTCTCACAACATGCTCCTCAGCAATGGTCACAGTGGGGTGAACAGTCCCCACTGTGGGGATATCTTCTGCTGGTTCAGCTGGAGGAGTGGCGACGTACCTTCCCATCTTGCGGATGGTTTGTGCGCTGATGTTGCTCGTGGAGTCAAACCACTGATCCTCCACCGCCGAGGGTACACCTGCGTCTATCATTAGTAACGTAATGAGGCAAGGAAGGGGCAAGACTACCTTCTTTCTGTTCCGAGCTTGATCTATGGCCGCATGCATAACAATCCCGACGTTGATCTTTCTTCCAGTGAGGAGGCAGTACAACAAAGCACATTTATGCATAGACAATGTGGTATCGTGCGATGTTGGGGACACAGAGGCCCAGAGAAATTGGAACCAAACAGCGGCCTCGGTAGTGAGGGAGCTAGCATTTAGGCACCTTCTCTGGCCGTCTTTATTCCACGGCTTCCCCTCGACTGCTATTTCGCGCAAGACAAGATCCTCGTCCGCCGGGGTCATTTTCTTTAAAAACTGGGCAAACTCACACACAGCCGGGCTCCTTCTTCCTAATACCTTGTTAATTGCTCCTGGAGTATAGCTCACTTGCTTTCCCCGAACTACCACAGTGGGATCCTTTGCTTGAGAGGCCTCGGCATAAAATTCACGCACTAACGAGGCATTCGCGCGTCGATTGGCTTCGGCCAAAATCGACCAGTCTTGCGCTACAATCCTATTCTTAACAAATGGGTTGGCCTCAACAAACTCAGGGTCGAAACCCCTCTCTAACTTCAGTTTCTGTGTAGCAATGCACTCATAGTGGGCAGCCACCTCCGGAGTGGTGAACTGCCTGGGCACCCCACTGGGGGCATGCGCAGTGCCCAATGTGGATTGATGTGGGTTTTGGGTTTGAACTTGGTCATCCCCAACATCAATCTCAACAGAGGATGAACTTAAAGAGGTCTGAAGATTTGTACCTTTCTTTGACGGTTGTTTTGCCGGCCTTTTTGTCGGTTTTTTCAGAGCTTTGGTCACCGCAGACCTGGTGACCACGCCTTTCCTTCTTGTGGCCCGCAGAATTAGGTTCTCCCCACTATGGGCAGTCATCCTCAATGTCTCTCTTTCAACACTATCCCCAAGCTTGCGGTATTGTTCCTGATAGTCATCATCAACCTTCCTCTGAAACTCCACTTCTTCAGCAAAAATCTCTGCCTCAGCCCTTTTCCTTTCTTCCTCAAAAATCCTTTCCTTCTCAGCCTTCAGCCTTTCTTCTTCCATTCTCTTTTCCTCTTCTTCCTTTCTGATTCTTTCTTCTTCCTCTCGACGCCTCCTCTCGACCTCTTCCTTTCTTTTTCTAATGGCTTCCATTTTCTGTTTGAACTCCTCTGCTAACCGCCTCTCTTCTTCTTCGGTTAGAAGTGTCTCGGTCTCAAAATGGGTGATACTGTTGTCTGAGACTTGCGAGGATGAAGTAGCCTTTGGGCTTTCGTGCTTTGAAGAACCCTCGTCGGCGGCACCGGAGATGATCGGGTTTTCGCCGGAGACCGGCGGCGGTTCG
The DNA here is from genome assembly GCA_033807775.1 of Saussurea involucrata. Classification (NCBI taxonomy): domain Eukaryota; kingdom Viridiplantae; phylum Streptophyta; class Magnoliopsida; order Asterales; family Asteraceae; genus Saussurea; species Saussurea involucrata. The sequence goes on along the minus strand of CM066315.1, from coordinate 61,160,601 downwards.
TTCACGTCACCGGTGACGGGTTCCGGTGGTTGTTCCTCGGCGGTCCTGCAGCGGACGGCCGCACGTGTGAGTGCATCGGGGTTGGTGTTCATTCTCTTGGTTCTTGCCATTTTTAGGGTTTTAGGAAGGTTGATGATTGGTGGGTTTTCTTGGAGAGAAATGGAGAAGAAAAAGTGTTTTTTAATGTTTTGGAAGTGAAAGTGGTTTTTGAGAGGTTAAGATGGTTTTTGGAATTTTGGAAAAAGGTTTAGGGTAAACCGTCGGTTTCTAGGAGAGAGAGAAGGATTATGATGGTTTTTCTTGGAAAATGGTGAACTATGACAACATGGCATAAAGGTAGACTTGTTGGCAGAAAAAGGTGAAAGCTTGTCAGCCTTGGGCCCCAAAAATGGTCCCATCTTCCGTCAGATTTAAGAGTGGGGAGTGTAGTGACCTGCGCGTTCCCCACTGCGAAGCATTTTCCATGATTTTTCTTCAAAAAGTGGCACGTTCTTCTACACACATTAAAACAACTATCATGCAGACTTAAAAAGACCAGAAATAATAAAAAGACAGCAAATAACTGAAAATAAAATATTTACAAGTGGTCCCGATGTTTCTTAATCAAGGTGGGGTGAGGAGTGGGATGGAATGTGGGCACTCTCGTTCAGAAAATGCTTCACCCTTTGCCCATTGACTTTGAACGTTTGACCAGATTGTGGGGACTTCAGCTCCACTGTTCCAAAGGGACTTACCTTGACAATGGTATATGGTCCCGTCCAACGAGATTTTAGCTTACCCGGAAAGAGTTTGAGACGGGAGTTGAACAATAATACATGTTGTCCTTCCATGAATTCCCTATGGTTAATTCGACGATCATGCCACATCTTGGTCTTCTCCTTATACAACTTTGCGTTTTCATAAGAGTGGTAACGCAACTCTTCTAACGCATGCAACTGTAGAGTCCTTTTGATTCCCGCAGCACCCTCACTCATTTTAAGCTCTTTAAGGGCCCAAAATGCCTTGTGCTCCAATTCAATCGGTAGATGGCAAGCTTTGCCAAAAACTAACTTAAATGGAGACATTCCCAAAGGAGTTTTATAGGCCGTTCGGTAGGCCCAAAGAGCATCATCGAGTTTGGTTGACAAATCTTTTCGGTGCGGTTTAACAACTTTTTCTAAAATTCCTTTGATCTCACGGTTTGAAAGTTCGGCCAAACCGTTGGTTTGCGGGTGGTATGCGGTGGCCACTCTATGATGTATGTCATATTTAGCAAGAACCGAGACCATGACTTTGTTTATAAAATGGGTGCCTTCGTCACTAATCAATGCACGTGGTGTTCCAAATCGAGTGAAAATATTTTTATGTAAAAATTTCACCACGGTGTTATCATTAGAGTGACATGCGACGGCTTCCACCCATTTCGAAACATAGTCTACCGCAACCAAGATATAAAAATTGTTGTTGGAATTTGGAAAAGGTCCCATGAAATCGATTCCCCAAACATCAAAAAGTTCAACCTCTAAAATGTTGTTAAGAGGCATTTCATTTCTTTGCGAAATATTCCCGGTGCGTTGACATTGCTCACAATTTTTCACAAATTCATACGAGTCTTTAAAAACAGTGGGCCAAAAGAATCCACTTTGCAAGATTTTTGCAGCGGTACGGTTTCCACCGAAGTGGCCACCGTAGTGGGATGTGTGACAACCATGGAGTATTTGATGTTGCTCACTCCCATGGACACAACGCCTCAATATTTGGTCCGCCCCTATCTTGTACAAGAAAGGATCGTCCCAAACGTATTGTCGTGTGTCGTGTAAAAACTTCTTAAATGGTTGTCCACTCATCCCGTGGGGCTTAAGTCCACTTGCTAAAAAGTTCGCAATATCAGCATACCAAGGAATATTATTTTCATGATGTTGAGCGGATAACAATTGCTCATCGGGAAAATTTTCTCTTACCGGAGTGGGATCAACAGTGCCCACTATCTTCTCGAGCATGGACAAATGGTCGGCTACTTGATTGCTTGTTCCTTTCCTGTCGACGATTTCAAGGTCAAATTCTTGTAGCAATAAAACCCATCTAATTAATCGTGGCTTAGAATCAGCTTTGGTAATTAAGTATTTTATTGCTGCATGATCAGTGTGCACTATGACCTTCTTCCCTATTAAGTATGACCTGAAACGATCAAAAGCAAACACCACCGCAAGTAATTCTTTTTCAGTAACAGTGTAATTAATCTGAGCTTCAATCAGTGTTTTACTTGCATAATAAATAGGGTGAAAAACTTTGTTCTTTTTCTGTCCGAGAACAGCCCCCACAACCCAATCGCTGGCATCACACATCACTTCGAATGGGAGTGACCAGTCAGGAGTGGTCACTATGGGTGCTGTGACTAAAGCTTCCTTGATTTTTTCAAAAGCATCTCGGCATTCTTTTGTAAAAATGAAGTCTTTTTCATGCTGCAACAGGGTACATAGGGGTTTTGTTATTTTTGAAAAATCCTTGATGAACCTCCTATAAAAACCTGCGTGACCCAAAAAACTTCGAATACCTTTCACCGTTGTAGGTTCGGGAAGTTGTGCCACTACCTCAAGCTTGGCTTTGTCAACTTCCAACCCTCTTTTTGAGACAAGGTGTCCTAAAACAATACCCTCTTCGACCATAAAATGACATTTTTCCCAATTTAAGACTAGGTCGTGGGTCTCACATCTCACTAGGCTTTTCTCTAAATTTCCCAAACAATTGTCAAATGATGTCCCTATCACAGAAAAATCGTCCATAAAACTTCTATGGTATCTTCTATCATGTCGGTAAAAATGGCCATCATACAACGTTGAAAAGTGGCGGGGGCATTACACAATCCAAATGGCATTCTCCGGAATGCAAAAGTGCCGTAGGGACAAGTAAAGGTGGTCTTTTCTTGGTCCTCGGGTGCAATGTGGATTTGGTTGTATCCGGAGTATCCATCTAGAAAACAATAAAATTCCTTTCCCGCTAACCTATCAAGCATTTGATCGATGAAAGGTAAGGGAAAGTGGTCTTTCTTAGTGGCCAAGTTGAGTTGTCTATAGTCCATGCATATCCTCCATCCCGTGACAGTCCTAGTGGGAATGAGCTCGTTCTTTTCGTTCTTTACTACAGTCGTCCCTCCCTTTTTAGGGACACATTGGACGGGGCTCACCCAACTACTACTAGCAATGGGATAGATAATACCGGCATCTAACCACTTCAAGATTTCTTTCTTAACTACCTCCTTCATGATGGGGTTCAACCTTCTTTGAGGTTGGACTTTCCCCGGGTGGTCACTCTCCAAGTTAATCTTATGTTGACATAAAGAGGGGCTAATTCCTCTAATATCTGCTATGGTCCAACCAATTGCTCCCTTATGCTTCATCAACAAATCGATCAGAAGTTGTTCTTGTTTCTCACTAAGTTTGGAAGAGATAATAACGGGAAGTTTATTATCTTTAGCGAGATAAGCATACTTTAAATGGGAAGGCAATGGTTTAAGCTCTAACTCGGGAGGTTGTTCTATTGAAGGGGGTTGAACATTTCTATCCTTAAAGTCCAGAGGTTCAAAAGCTGCAACCATTTCGTTACACTCATCCTCAAAAGTGTCATCACTCTCTGATTCAGAGTGCTCACTGTCATTCCCCACTGTGGGCAGTGTGTCAAGACTGTGGGTTCCATAAATCGAACTCAAGGCAAAACAATCTTCGGTATCTATATATTTAAGAGACTTAAAAACATTGAATGTCACCTCTTGGTCATTAACTCTCATCGTGAGTTCCCCTTTGTGCACATCAATCAAAGTACGTCCGGTTGCAAGAAACGGACGCCCTAAGATGATTGGGATTTCTTTATCGGCCTCATAATCTAGAACTAGAAAATCGGCGGGGAAGATAAATTTATCCACTTGGACCAAAACATCTTCTATTTTTCCCTTGGGATAGGCAATGGACCGGTCGGCTAGTTGTAATGTCACGGTTGTGGGTCTAGCCTTTCCAATACCTAACTTGTTAAAAATGGACAGCGGCATCAAGTTGACACTAGCTCCTAGATCACAGAGTGCTTGACCTACTTCTTGTCCTCCTATTGTGCATGGAATGGTGAAACTACCTGGGTCTTTCAACTTAGGTGGAATCTTGCTAGTGAGGAGGGCGCTACATTCCTCGGTCAAAGCCACAGTTTCAAATTCACCCAATTTTCTCTTTTTGTTCAAAATATCCTTTAAAAATTAAACATAGGTTGGCATTTGCTCGAGAGCTTCTACCAAAGGTATGTTAATGTGAAGTTGTTTAAAAATGTCTAAGAATTTTTTAAATTGAACATCGACATTTTTCGGCTTCATTCTTTCAGGAAAAGGAATATTTCGTGGGTCGATTTGAGTTTGCTGTGGTATTGGCTTTGGAACAGCAGGCTTTGGGACATGTCCAAGAGTGAGAAGGTCAGGGATGTCGGTCCCCACTGTGGGGATCACAGTGACTTGAGGAGTGCCCACTGTGGTGCTCACAGTGGGTTTTTGAGGCGAATCATTAGATTCAAAAATGATATCTTTCAGATCCTTTCCACTCCTCAGAGTTATGGACTTGACATGTTCTGGTCCTTTTCCTATCACCCTAGCTTGCTCGGTATCACTAGGTAACGTTCCTTGTGGTCTATTCTTAACTTCAACGGCTAGTTATCCTACTTGGGTCTCTATATTTCTAATGGCTGCTTGAGTTTGATTCATAAAACCCTTGAGAATTGATTCAATCGATTGTTGAACCTCAGCTGGTTGGTTGGATCGTGGTTGGTATGGTTGTGAGGACTGCCCTTGGTGAAAGTTCTGTGGGTGCTGCCCACTGTGATGTGATTGGAATCCAGGGGGGTTGTGTGGTCTTTGCTGGATATGACTCAGCCCTTGGGGTTGGAGTCCTTGATTACCAAACCAAGAGAAATTCGGATGATTTCTCCAACCTGGATTATAAGTCTGTGAATAAGGGTTGTTCCTCGGGTTGGTTCCTATGACATTAACAGATTCGGGATTTGCTGGACAAAAATAAAAAACATGCTCCTCTCCACAGGGGGAGCAGTTTTCAGGGAGATGCGTTACGGAATTGACTTGGCCTCTATTTTGATTTAAAACGATTTTGGTCAAGGCCACTAATTGCGCATTCATGGTTTTAAGTGCTTCGGAATCGATGGTGTTGGTCTTTGACATGGATGCTCTCGGATTTGACCATTCGGTGTTGTTGTTGGACACTATTTCTAAGATTTGATATCCTTCGTTGTAAGTCATACTCGTAAATGTTCCACCGGCTGTTGCATCTAAGATGATTTTGGCTGCATTGGAAAGACCATTGTAAAAGGTCTCCAATTGGATGCAATGTGGGATGCCATGATGTGGGCATTTTCGAAGTAAATCTTTAAATCGTTCCCATGCATCCGAAACAACCTCATCTTCCTCTTGCCTAAACAAAATTATATCATTTCGAAACCTTACATTCCTTGTTGGAGGAAAGTATTTTTGCAAAAATTTATCGGCAAGCTCTTGCCAAGTGGTTATCGAGTGAGGTGCATGTGCGTTCAGCCAAGACTTCGCCTTGTCCCTTAATGAAAAAGGGAAAAACCTTAGTCTTAATGCCTCATCACTAACACCTTGCAACTGAAAGGAATCGGTCATTTCTAAAAAAGATTTTAAGTGCGAGTGCGGATCCTCAGATGGCGATCCTCCAAATTGACCCATGGCTTGGATCATTTGAAACATCACCGGTTTGAGTTCAAAATGCGTTGTTTCAAGGACGGGCCTTCGAATCCCGGAGCCTAAATCACTAACTCCGGAAGTAGCATAGTCCCGTATTTTTCGATCTTTGCTATCGGCAATCGTGATTGTGGTCTCCACTACAGGTGGCGGTATTGCAGCCATGTTCACAGTGGGGATCACAGGGGGTTGTCGATTTCTGTTTCTGCGTCTTCTTCGAAAAGTTTTCTCTATTTCAAGATCGATTGGTAACAAAGGTTCGTGTTGTTGCCTTGGCATGCAACACGAAAAGCTTAGAAAAACGAGTTACTCGGGCTCGAACAAAAACTAATGTCTTGAGATTTAAAATCACGCCAGTCCCCGGCAGCGGCGCCAAAAACTTGTCACGTGCGAAATGTGTGTTTTAATCGCAGTGGGTTGCAAACTGTCCACAGTGGGAAGTGCAAGTGTACACTGTCCACTATGATCGTCACAGCAAGTAATAGTTGGTAAAATACCAGAATCGAATCCACAGGGACTGGACAATCAAGACAATATGGTTCTCATAAGCTCCTTTTACAAGTTTCAATTAGAGAAGAAAATAATACTTTGGTTTGGTTTGGTGAAATAGCTACTTTAACGATTTTACTAAGGTTTTAAAAAGGAGGAATGTAGGTTGGATTTTCCCTAGATTTTATCTCAAATACTCGGTCCTTAGAAGTGATCCTCGTATTTGTGGTGGACATTTTCGCTAGAAAAGTCTGGTTACAAAATACTCACACCGTTAGATAAAAATCCCATACTCTTAGTACTTGTTGTTTTGCCAATGGTAATCTCTAAATGGACCTTTTCAGGCCTCGATGGAATGTGTAGAGACAAATACTCTAAGTGTTTTTAATACACAAATTAGCTTGCCTACTACTCCAGTGGGCAGAGATTAGCTCACTATGCCGACCTCACTCTCGTAAGTGTCATAAGAATTCTTTCGAATCCCCTAGCATCATTCAAGCTCGTGTCACTGCGTTCTACTCATTTCTAAGTTAAGAACTAGACTTTAGATCCTAGCAAGTGATCGGCTTGTTCGCATCTTTGGGTAAATATCGATAATGAATGACCAAAATAACAAATATTCTAAGTATAAAGATTACTCAAGCATTTTTAATAAAATCCAGGTACTTCTCCTTCCTACATCCCAAAGGATGTTTAGCCTAACATTTCCGAGGTAAAGAAAACAAAAGATGAAGACTTGCACATAATAAAACTGAAAGTGGATTGAATAGACTGCTCACAGTGGGGAACGAGAAGTCGTCCCTGCACTGTGTAGTTCGAATTACAATTAAACTAAGAGAGTAAATTACTGAAAATTAAAACTAGTTACTGCAGTAAATAAAAGACTAAAGCTAATGTGGTAGTTGAGAGGATTTAAAGCTAAGCAAAAACTCAAGGATGATATCCAAGCATGCATTTAATGGCACCCAAGTGCTCCTTTATATACTAGGAGAAAGAATTGGGTATTACACAAAAGAGGTGGGTCTTCCAATGGGTAAAGACTGCTGTGTTGTGGCAGAATTCAGCTCTTATGGGTAATCCTTTTACCCAATGGTCCATTTTCCAAGTGAATCTCCAAGTACAAGGAGGTGTACTTGATGCTATCTCCAATGAAACTACTTTGTACTTCTCCAGCCATTTCTCTGCCATATGAACCTTCCTCCTCCAGAAAATTAGATCTCAACTAATAGTTTCTTTTTCTCTTCTTTTTGATCTGCTCGAAAAGTGGGGACCCGGAGTGGGCACAACAGTGGTCACTGCAGGATAAAACGTGAAAAACACCCAAATTTTACCAAATAATTTATTAAAGACCATGGTTCACTCCTTTTGCTCGTTTTCGTGAAATATACCAAGAATGGGGGTTATAAGAAGTGAAATGGCTAAAATTGACAAAATAAAGTGGAAAATAAATGGAAATAATAACTCTAAAAATAGAGTTATCACATACTAGAGAAAGCATTTCGCCTCGACCCTACCTCATGGGATACTCTCTTTTCACTCGAACCTAGGTTGTCGCACATGTTGTCATGTATAAGGAAGTTATGTACAAGAATACTCAATAATCACATGACAACTCTAATGAAAGACGCACAATTGTCCAAAAGGTTGATCTCAGAAGGGAATCAAGTAGCAAGACAGGGACTATCGGTAAAGGTGGTCGTATACCCTAATCACATCTTCCAGAAGATCATCCATGTCTTTACAAGGGTTGTAGTGGGGCTAGGGTTACGGTTAAGAAACGAAGGTTAAACGGGTCAAAAGTCCTTGGTGTGTCAATCTTCAACAGCTCTGAACTTTTCTAGCTTCAGATTCTATCATTTGGCCCTTTTTGTCACTATTGGAGTCGCTTTGACTCTCTTATTTAGCTGTTGTAATTACTATCTAACTAACTGTATTTTATTTATTTATTTATTTATTTATTTTTTGTTTTTTTTAAGATGGGACTTCATTGGTCCTCTTTATTTGATTGAGGCTGCATTGGCCCTTTTTTTTTTCTTTCTATTTTCATGACTGGCCTGTACTAGTTCTTTTCTGCTCTATCTTCTGTTGTTCATTACTGCTTCTGATTGACACACTTTCGGATAAGGGTTGGCTAAGGCTTTTGGCTAGGGTTTAATGGTGGGTTTGAAATAAACAAGTGGTGAGTGTTTGGCTGCAAAAATGGGTTATGGATACACACATAATGGGTCAAAAGGTACGATAGCTAAAAACAGGTAAAATGCACAGAATGCCTAGAATCATCTCTTAATGTCCACACGATATGGTCTACTATACCCTTACCTAACATCCCAATGGTTGTCTTTGCTACTCAATGCAATATTATAGCGAGATCACTCTATAATCACGACAAGGAATTCGAAAATGTGTATATGAATTAAGTGTTTAAATCCCTCGAAGTGAGGAACGTCATTTAGGCTCAAGTCTCGCTATCGGGTGGTCTCCACTAATGTCCCTAGTCATGTCCTTTCCCAGTCCTTCCCTAATGGTCACGTCACTATCACGAGATTCTTCGCACAATGGTCGGTCTCAATCATCCAAAACAAAAATTTAGCTACTATGATCTAAACACTCAGACGTGCAGGAAATCTAAGTTTGTAAACGTGGGCCCGATTGGTCAACCCCAAACCTTACCCACACATTGTCCCCAATGTGCAAGTGTCGGTGTAGGTGATATACAGGTATGACACGTATCATTGTGTAGTTATCGCAGTTCTCATACAGGAAAGACAAAACATTAACTAAACATCACTAAAAGCGAACCCAGAGTTATTCAAATATGGTCACCCCAAACCTAGGTCGTGGCCTAGGTTTGCCAACTAAAACCAACCCCAAACCTCGGTAAAATCGAGGTTTGCACAGGATTACAAGTGAGTGTGTAGATGTTGAAAGATGAGGCACCCCAAACCTAAGTGAAACTTAGGTTTGTTGCATCTCGTTTAACTAACAGGAAGACGAAACATCATACACCACTCGTTAATAGATGAGGTTAGAGCATACCTGTTTGCCCGGACGGCGGAGATTCTCTTGAAAGATTTGAGCGCCCAGCTGAGAGACATCGGAGTAGGTGGAGAGAGAATGCAGGAACAAAAGAAATCAAAGCGAAAGGAGAAAGAAAACAAGGAAACGAAACACACAAAGCAAGAAAGGAAAAACCCAACAGAGAGCTGCGCGGTTTGGCGTGCGGCTTGCAAGTCGCAGCCAAAACCGCGTATGTCTCTGTTTCATTAATTGTTTTTTTTTTGTAAATAAAATCACTCTGAAACATAAATTAAGAACCCGCAAACCTCGGTAGGTTTCCTCTCACCCAGTGCCTTGGTTTCGGTCGTGGCTCGACCTTCTTTCTGATCACTTCGACCTCTCACCCTCTCGAACATCTTGAACACCGCCTTCTCACCACCAACCCTTAGGGTCATTTCGCCTTCTTCCATGTCGATCAACGCTCTGCTCGTGGCCAGAAATGATCTTCCCAATATCATCGGGACTTCTATATCTTCATCGATATCCAGCACCACGAAATCCACCGGAAAGTAGAAATTTCCAACCTTGATGAGCATATCCTCTATCACTCCATATGGGTACACTATGGATCTATCCGCGAGCTTGAGTGTCATGTATGTTGGCTTCACTTCTCCCAATCCAAGTTTCCTGAAAACAGATAAAGGCATTAGATTAATACTTGCTCCTAAGTCGCATAACACCTTATCAAAAGAAAGATTCCCAATTTGAATAGGGATCGAAAAACTCCCTGGATCCTTAAGCTTTGGGGGAATCTTGTTCTGAATGATCGCGCTGCACTCCTCAGTGAGTGCAACTGTCGCATGCTCCTCAATCTTCCTTTTGTTAGAAAGGATATCTTTCAAGAATATCGCATACGAGGGCATTTGTGCCAACGCATCTGCAAAAGGGATGTTAATATGTACCTTTTTAAATACATCAAGAAATTTAGAAAAATTAACATCATCCTTATGGGCTTTAAGTCTGTTCGGATAAGGCACTCTTGGGGTTGCCGGCTTGACTGGTGGTTGCTCTTGCTTCTTCTTTTCACTCTTCGAGTTCTCTTCCATCACAATATCTTCATCGGCCCCCAGCTCATTCACCTTTATGATCTCAACCCTTTCTCTTTAGGCTCGGTTTCCCTTGATGACGGTTCTCATGTAGGCTCCTCGATCAGCTCCTTGCCACTTCTCAGATAGATGGCATTACATTCTTCTCTCGGTTTCCTTTCAGTCTGACTCGGAAACATTCCTAGGGGTCGGTTTTGTAGAACTTCCGAAATTTGTCCCACTTGTCTTTCGAGGATCTTGATGGATGCGGTGTTCTGTTCAGTAGCCGCCTTGACCGTGTTAACCGTGCTCGCTAACTCTACAACCGTACTGTCCATCTTGGTCATGAACTTCATCATCATATCCTCCAGCCCCGGTTTCTTCTCCCCAGATTGTCCCTCATTGAAATTCCTTTGGTTGAAACCTGGCGGACGGTAAACATTGTTAGCATTAGAAGGATTAGAAAAGTTAGAATTATTGCCTTGTGGTTGTTGACCGGGTTGACTCCATGAGAAGTTAGGGTGTTTCTTTCACCCCTCATTATACGTGTTCGAGAAAGGGTCCTTCCTCGGCTGGTTGTTCCAGTTTTGCACAAACTCAACTTGTTCAGGTTCTTGAGGACTGCCTCCTTTCAGATGGTTCGTGATCGCAACTAGTTGAGCTTTTATTTCCTTCAGCTCATCCGATTCTTGAACACTCGCAACTCTTCTAACGGCTGATCTTGGAGTAGAAAAACTATGTTCGGCCAGATTATCTATCAACTCGCATGCTTCCTCATAAGATTTATCCATTAGGGCTCCACCTGATGCAGCGGTGATGTCGTTTTTGAACTGTGGGTGGAGTCCGCTAAAGAACATCTGGATGATGACCCAACCTTGCAACCCATGATGAGGGAACTTCTTTAGCATGTCTTTATACCCCTCCCAAGCCTCATATAACGTCTCTTGGTCCCATTGAGCGAAATGGGTGATCTCGGCCATGAGTTGGGCGGTTCTGCTTGGTGGAAAGAATTTCTGAAGGAAAGCCGCTTTCAGTTGTGCCCAGGTGGTGATCGAGTCCGGTTGGATACTCTCGGTCCATGTTTCGGCTCGGCCTTTGAGAGAAAAACTGAATAACCTTAACTTTATGGCATCCTCATTCATCCCATTGATCTTAAATGTGTTGCAAATCCTCTTAAATGCACGGAGATGTGCATGAGGATCTTCTGTCGGTGCTCCTCCATACTGATTTTGTTGTACCATCACGATGGTACTCGGTTTAAGCTCAAACAAATTCGCCCCAGTAGTGGGCGGTTGGATGCCTATGCGTGCGGCTGCCACGTTCGGATCGGCAAACGATCGCATAGGGCGTCTCTAAGGAGGAGGCGGAGGTGGGTCATTGCGAGGAGGTCTCTCGTTGACAGGTATCTCGTCGCCCATCTTCAGTTGCCTTTTAACTTTTGATTATTTGAGTAATCGACGGGCGGTTCTTTCGATTTCCGGATCGAGTGGTTCGATTCCTTCCCCTCGGGTTTTCCTTGGCATAAACCAATTAATACCTGAAACAGAAAGTAACCAAAATTAGCAATCCAAAAACTAAAAGTGATGAAATCAAATAACAAAAATAAAAAAAATGTTCAATGTAATAGCGCTTATAGCTGGTAGTGCTATCAGTTGCAACTAGTTCCCCGGCAACGGCGCCAAAAACTTGATAGGCGGGTTCACACCCCCCTAAATCTAACCGCAAGTGTACGGGTCGAAGTCAAGTAATAGTACAAAAGTACGAGTATCGAACACAGGGAATTAGGAACTAAGTATCACAATGACTATAAGTTCTATTAACAGAACGGTCGCAAATTGAGTTGTTGATATGAATTAATTGATTGCAAGAAACTTATCACAAACGTGACAGTAAACAACTTAGGAAACTTTGGTAGAGAAAACAGTTGAGGGTTGGAAATCCTAAGGTTTTCACGTACAAACAATTGACTCAAAACAATTACCAGTTATTCCGTATAATGAATACCCAATCTCTAAAAATCACCGTTGTTCTCTCTCAAGCAACAACGGGTTTTATTTCGAAAACACAAGTTTTATCTCTCGATCTCAACTCATGAAATTCAAAACACATTAAAAGCAAGATTTAACGGGACTAAGGCTTACTTGGTATATCTCTATCCAATTTCTCACCCTAGACATGCAATTTCTAGTTCTAGTTATCAATTAATTCTCTCGAACTTAATTGCTAATAAACAAATCAGATGTAAATTGGCCAAACTCACAAAAGCATTAAAATCCAAATCATATGCTTCATTAGAATAGGAAAAACTGATAAAAGTCTCAAGTCACATGTTCATACGCTTTAAACCAAATTCATTCCAACCCCAACATCTAAAGATTAGTTCATGTTGGTGGTGGACAAAAACATAAGAAAAGAGGATGAAAAAGTGTGTGTAAACATGGTAATCGTGAAGGTGATGAATGTAATGGTGAACTCCCTTATCTCGGATCTAATCCGATTATCTTCGTGAACTCCTCCTCAATCGATCCTCTATCGTGGCTCCAAAGTGTCTGAAAAACCTCTGAAAATCGCCCCAAAGTCGTCTCCCGTCGTCGTGTGAGAAGTCTGACCTAAAATCCAGAAAACACAAAGATTTATTGCTGAAACAGGGACTTACATGGTTTGTCCCGCCACTTGCAAACCGTGGGACAAACCGCGCGGTTTGCCTGATGTGTCTGGATCAGGTTCGGGTCCTGGTTCGGGCACGGGTCTTGGGCTTGGATCTCGGGCTTCCGTTGGGCTTCGTTTTGGATCTCTTTTTGGACTCTTTTTCGCTTCTTTTCTCGGTGATTGCCGTCTTTTAGATTACCTGTACATTTCACTCGATAAACCATAAAGTTCCGCCTTTTGATAGAACACAAACCAATCTCATTGGTTTGAGAGCTGAAAATAACGCCAAAAAGTGGCGTTATCACTACCAATCTTTATCCTCGCGGATCACCGTCTTCGAACAGGCCTGTGGTGTCCAAGCTCAAGCCTCAGACAAAAGAAGACATAATGATCAAGATTATCCTGATCAGCATAAGGGGGAGAAGAGAGCACGGGTTAGAGAAACAAGTGGCACAGGTACGGGAAATGAGGGGGGTTCAGTCAGTGAACGGGTAACAAGTGAAGGTGGAACGACGACTGATGTGGTACAGGTACAAGATACTGAAATGGAAGTTCTAGTTGATGTCATAACCGGGGTTGAAAAGCCTTCGGTTGTTGACAATAGAACGGAGGATGAACGGATGGCAGATAATATGTTCATCGACATTATTTACATTGATTCTGAGGAGGAGCCGGAAACTACAACGCTCAAGATCAAAGAAGAAATGGTTGAAGCTCTGGACGATGAGTTTGACAATACTGGGGATCAAGATATGGGAATTGAATCCGAAGATGATGCTCCTCCACTGCCAAAAATAGCAGATCAGGGTACAGGTACTTCAGCTCCACAAGCACCGGTAATTCCTGATGGTAAGATCAGAGATCCTATACTTGAGACTGAACTTAGGTTGTATCAAGAAGTCATTGATGCTGAACCGAGATACGTGGCCACGGGTGAAAGAGTAGCTATTTTAATTCATTTTCAAGAAAGTATAAGGAAAGACTTGTTAGTCAAGAAAGTTCAAAGGATTAACGTAGAGAAAGTCTACGGGATAGAGGACTGGCCATCACTCAAGAAGATCGATTTTCAAAAGCTGCTCAATGTCTTTTATCTTGAATTCACTGTCTTGAGATCTGATGGCTCTGAATGTGTGTTCTCCGAGGCTGACTTCAAGAGTCTGAAACTGGATGATTTCCTAAGCCTTTACAATTCCCTAGCCACCCTCCCGGAGAAGAAAGTAGAACTTTCTGCTGCGTATCAAAGTGTCAAAAGATTCATGCGGAACATTCTAAAGTTCTCCTATCTTACTGACTTTCAGATGGCTCTTGAGTCTCACCAATCAAATGTAAATCTGAGAGGACCAAACCGAAGTCTAACTGATATCCAAGGTATCCCTGCCTACACCGTTATGAAGAAACCAAATCTTGGAGTTGTCTACCTCAATCAAGACTCAAAGAAGAGATTTATGAGAGTCATTGAAGTAAACAAGTTCAGCGATGGTACATTCAAAATGATTATGATACACCTGGAAAGTAAGCTACGTCTGGATGCAAGTGGAGAGGTGAAGCTCAAAGATAAAGAAAGAGACCTGATCAACCAAGTGATTGAAGCTATTACCTACCGGAAGGAGTACCGACATGCATTACAAAGGTTCGAGATCATCTTCGGTATTCGGAAGAAATATGTGACCCCGGTAGACGTCTAAATCTTTTGCCTCTACATTGGTACAAAGGGGGAGATTGTTAGTGCTATATTTTGTATTGTACCAAGTAGAGGGACCTATTATGTAATAGTGTCAAACTTGCTCTAAGTATATATTGTTTGCTACTTTCCTCTTATGGAATTAGGTCATCCATTTACACATAGTAGCCACACATAGTGTTCTTTCATTCCAATCATCATTGTGAGCTATTTTGATCTTATTGAATATAGAGATGACTTCTTGTGTTGTTTATATTGATTGATTACTTGTTCTGGGATCACAAAGTCTTTGTTTGTTTGCATAAACAACTATCTTTCTTTGCCCTCTAATATATATTTATATATTTTTTAGTCCCATTAGAACAAGCAACAATCCAAGTATTTGATAGATTGAGTAATAAGATGAGATATATAGGAATATGGTGTATTATTGAAGATGAAAGCAACCTAGAGAGAGAATGGATCTCTCTCTAGAACACACACAAACACCATGGATGTCTACAGTGTAATGATTACCCTTAACCCTAATTACACACACATGTCCTATATATACCCACCTATTACACCTTTAAGCCCAAGCCCATATTACAATATTGTAACATCTCGAATTTCCGTTGTATTATTTTGTAAATTACAAGTATTAACTTTGGGGTTAAGTTTGTAATTTGGCAATAGTACAAAGTTAAATGTGAAATTTATCTTGAGGGTTTGTTATGTCATTCCTTTAAAGTTAAGGGTGTGGTTGGTAAGTTGAGTTATGACTCAGTAGTGTTTTATCAAGAGGTGTCACACAATTAGTCTTAAGTGACTAATTGTGTGTGTGTTTACTCAGTACGCAGAGAAAGAGAGAAATCGAGAGTGAGAGATAGAAAGAACGAGAAGAAGAAAAGAAGAAAAGGAATAGCTTGAATTTGTGGTAAGAAACTTGATTTCTTTTACTGATTTCTTGTAAGAAAGATAGTTAATTGCATATTTATATGTTTAGAACTGTTCTGGGAAGCTGATTTGAAGTTTTGAAGAACTGCTCAGTGTTCAGTTTCTGACCAGGTGAGTTTTATTCACTTCTTCTTAAAATTAGCCATTGAAATAGAGATAGATAGGTGTTAAACTATGTCTGAATGCTTTTATATGAATTAATTGAGAAGTAGTAAGCTTAATACACTGATTTTATAAACTGGCTTAACAGATGAAAGTGACAATGAACAGTGAACTTTTCGCAACAGTAGGTTGCGCAAAGTGAAGGTTTTCGCAATAGAGGGTTGCGAAAAGTGAGGAATTCGCAACAGTGTCTTGCGAAAAGTGAGGAATTCGCAGCTTTGGCTTGCGAAAAGTGTAGCTTTTCGCTACAGTGGCTTGCGAAACGTTTTGGACTTTCAGTAGTAGTTTGAAGCTTTTATGTGGAATACAATCTGATAGTTATATGCTATTAGTTATATGTTTATAACTCTGTTGTTGATGTAAAAACCATGTTATGTTAAATTGTAAGGACTTATTTATGAGTCCGGAACTGTAGTTAATTGTTGAGATGTTGATCCCCGGTGCTAAATGGCAAAGTGGGGATAATCGTTGAAATTAAAATTCTGTACATAGAGATATAGAATATATGATGAATTGTATAACTTTAGCATACAATAGAAAGAGTGATGATACACAATTATTGTGTGGCGTTGGCTATAAATATGCATCTGGTCTAGTGGGCATAAAGTACGGTATAATGAGAACCGTTTACTAGCCAGGGACTGTTGGGATGTATTTCTAGTTGTTGGAGTGAATCTTGAATCATCTGTGAGGGTCTCTGGTGGTTGATGATCGCGATAAAATAAAATCTCATTTGGGGGGACCAGTGATTCAAGGTGGGGAGGAAATGAAATGAGGAATAGCAGACTTAGAGTTGTAATTCCCATTTCAAACGAAAGATGAGATATCTTCATTGTAGAGAAGTTTGGAGATAAACCAATGTAGAAAAATTGTAATCTCAATTCAGAAAGAAGCAGGTTTGGAAACTGTAATTTCTGGGAGTTGGAGTTACTTATAATCCGGTGGGATTTATAGTAATTCTTGATGGTAGTATGATGACTAGATGAATTAGTCACAAGTAAGGGAATGGGTGGATTCCAGTGGTTGATAAGAGCTTGGTATGGTAAGATGGCTGATAACAGGTTTGATATATCTGTTAATATTTTAATTGTTGAATTTTAATTTGATTTGAATATTCTCACTAGGCGAAAGCCTAATGTTTCAAGTTGAATTTTCTTATCAGGTACAAGCTCCGGGAGATAAGCGGGATTGTGTGTTGAGGGTTTTTGGGAAGAACTCAAACTTGGAGATGACAGAGGATCTAGTATTCTTTTGATGTTTTGGGACAGATGATTAGATAACCTAGTTAATCTAATTATGATGTATGGTTTGATTAATAGGTTATTTGATTTAGAAGTTGTTGTATATAGAAAACCTTACAGTGATCCTCTTGTTATATAAGTTTGAAGTTTTATTGTCATAACTGGTGTAAATTTCAAGGTTTAAATTAGCCCTGTTTTTGGGGTTTTACAATATGGTATCAGAGCAATAGTTTAAGCGAACTAAGTATGCTGATGAGATACTTAGAATTAAGCTGTGATGAATTAAGTTATGACTTGTGAGATGCGGGTAGAAGTACTAAGACGGGATAGTCTTAGAGTCGACGGAAATACGTGAAATTGGTACTATAACGATGGTAATGAGGATTCTCATGTATAATATGTTCATAATTCCAATTAGCTACTGTTATTATGAATATATTGTTACGTAAGCATACTTATTTCTGAATTGTTACGGTGACTAATGATCGGTAAAGTACATTTTGTATGTTTTATGTGTATAACCATTTCTTATGGTTATCCCCTTATGTTATAGTAGAATGATGGAGAATACGCCATTAAGGTCCTTCAATTCTTTGGAGGACAGATCAGTAAATGATTGGGAATTGGAAGGACAACCTAGAACTGGCGGGACTCATGAAAGTCCGCCAAGGCAACCTTTAATAGGTGGATTGAAATGTGTGGAGATAGAATGTGAAGTGATTGATCAAGATAGGAAATAGTATGAAATGGTTGAGTAAGTGGGCCATGGAATGCATGTATAACAAGTGTTACAAAGCCGAGAGGGCGATCACTAGTCGAAATTAGAGTGTCAATGATAAGTTGACTGAGTAAAACAATTGACCTTGTTTGAGTAAGTAACCTTCATTTGCGAGTAGAGTTTTATGCATGGTGTCCTAGTGTGTGTTACATGAGTTTTCTTGATTTCAAAACAAATGCATAAATAGCAATTTTAGTCGATGTTGAGTCAGCATGTGCAAGTGTGTATTGAAAGAAAAAGGTAATTTCATTTTACGTCGCACAACGGAATTTTGGAGCTTAGCAATTTGCAAAATACTTCATACTTTACATGAAAAGTTAAATTGTAGCAAAAAGGATAAGAAAAACGTTGGCCAGTAAAACTTTTATAACCAACAAGAGAACCGACTTGATGGTATTATATAAATGAGTGTGAAAACCGATTAACTTACTTTAGGTTGGTATTTTTTTTCTCAAACTTTTGTCTTATAAAAAGATTTTCATTTAATATGTTATTGTCATAACAATATCGTTTGGTGGAGAAAGATTAAGTTTTACGGAAATTAATATGCAAACGATTCTTGAGATCGTTGTGCAGAATATTGGAGTTATAAGAATGTTGGGGTCATGTGTGCCCAAGTTATTTCAAGTGTTGTTCCCTTAAAACGGGAAAATGTGCGAAATGATTTAATTATCAAGTTGTCGTGCATGAAGGCTATGAACTCGTTAGGTTGTAGAGTATTACACTATAAGCTAAGAAAGAACTCCAAGAGTGGAGAGATGTTGGATAAACAATGGGAGAATGTTTGTAGTTTTGGTATTTGTGTTCAAAAGAAGAGGTGAACAGTGGGAGAGTCGAAAGGAGACTTTAGTATCGATTGTGAGAAGGTCGGTACTCTTGTTTGGTACTTAGAAATACAGTTGCCAATGGGACGGTCGTGTCCGGAGGAAGGATTAGTAGTCATCAAAGTGATAGAATTAGCAATTCGCTATGAGTAGTCTTACGATATTAATGTTGCATGAATAAATTGAGAGGAACACGATGGGATGTGAAATGGATTAGGATGTGTTGTAAGGATTAGGTTCAGTTAAGGACCATTGTTAAAGAATAGGTTAAGAAAGTATCGACAGACGACTATTGACGTTGAAGTCGACAGTTACTTAAATGTATGAGGCCCTTTTTCTTGTCTTTGGGTGCGGTCTGGGTGCGTCCCGCGTATGCCTATGCGGGCAGGAATAAAACCGTGAGCGATACCGGTATGTTGTTATGCAGAGGGTACGCGCAAAACAGTTATATATATATATATATATATATACATATATATATATATATATATATATATATATATATATCTTGGGAAACACCCATATTTGGGGGATTTTGAGTGATTGATAAATAAATCACGAGTAAAAAAATAAAAAAAGTTTTGTTAAATTATTGCATAAGTGAAGAGGATTTGGTCCAAATACACTTTTAGTGTTTTTGTGATTATGCGATAACTATGATGTGTTACATTTTAAAGTGTGAACGTATAGGTTGGGGATTTTGGTCAATCCGACCATATGGATGTTTTGAGAGTTATAAACCTTTCATTTTTGGGGTCGATGGCCAATGGAGGAATTAAAAGAGTAAATAGTTTGAGTAACGATGTATTTTGGTTTACGTAACCGTGTGAGTGACACGTATTTAACCAAACGTTTATTTTGGCCTTAAAGGCTTGATTTATACTCAAATGATCCTTTTGAGTGCTTGTCGGTTTTAGTGACTCGAGATGGAGCCTTGGAGGTGCTATATGCTTAATTTCATTTTATTTGAATATGTGTTGATTTCAGTTTAAGTGTTGGTCTTATGTGTGAAGACCGTTTGATGATTTTATATGCTTATTACCTTTGGGACTAATGAATCTTAGTGAGTTATATGCATTGTCGAGTTATAAAAGAGTTGCATATACGTGTACATATAGATGCATATATGATTTGACTTCATTGGGAACGTGGCAATGAAGGGGTTGTGAGATTATCACACCTCGGAGCATGTGTTGTGTGATGAGGGCTAGATGCATTTTAATTGCATTAGTTAATATTGATAAATGATCATTAGATCCTTTGAACAGATGGTTCGGTTTTGGACTCGGTTGAGTTTTGAGGGCATTTGCCCGATTTAATAAGCTCGACGTAGGCTTGGGGTTGAAATTGTAGGATTGGTAATATAATTGAAGTTTACATGATGTGAGTGCATTGGTTATTCTTTTGAGGTCATGTATGAATGTTAAGTCTTGAATCAGCAGATTAAAAGTTAAAGGACCACCGAGTAGGGGTGCTAGGAAAGTGAAGGACTGTTGTTTTAGATAAACGTTTTTCTTTCGGTGTGGATGGTTTATAAAGGAATAAATATTAGGCACAAAGGAAGTGAGTGTATAGAATGTGTCGATCTGTGAGGGATTGTGCCCTGTCTGTGTAATGAGTTGAAATCACAAAAGAGCTAGCATGAACGAGTAAGTTAAATGAATTAGAAACCCGTGAGTTGTGGTTCAACTAAAGTTGGGGAGAAATAATTAGTGAAATAGACTCGGTTAATCATGCGATAGAACATGAAAATACGTTTAAATTGTGTACGAATGACCATGAGAGACCTGGTCTGTCGTGAGATGTTATGGGTGGAGAAAGTACGAACGAGTAGTGGCTTCAATTTCCAAGATAAATGTGTCAACTAGTATGTAATGTAAAGTTAGAAAGAGGAAGCATCCGATGGAAGTCTTTTCGGAGATTCCAGTTGAAGAGTATTATTTGTCAAATAAAGTTGTTGGAACATGTGGTTTGTAAGATGGCGTAGTGATATGGCTAATATCGGGATAGAAGGTCGGAACAGCAGTGGGTGTTTATCCAAAGTAATTTTGGTTGTGTGAATCGCTAGGTAAATTTATGTTTTCGAATCATTGAAAGTTTAACGAAGATGATGGGTGTGTTAGTCAAATTGTGGTAAAGTAAATGCAAAATCTTTAAGGAATGTGAGTTGATTCTTATGTATAAAAGAAATGAGATGATTGGGTTGACCGTGTTGGAAAGATGGAAGATTTTGACAGTTTTAGGTGCTACGAGAACTTGGCTAAGGTCTTGGCTGGTGATTGTAGAGGAACCGTTCTTTTGAATTGTAGCTGTGCGTAGTGGATGTTATGTATAGGCATAAGAGAATTGATAACGGTATGGTAGACCAAGAAATAGTCGGATAAAGATTGGATGATAAAACAGTTATTCTAAGGAGGCTTAAAAATCCAAGATGGGGAGCGAGTAATGATGAAAGAGGTAAAATTCAGAAAATATGAAAGGTGAATCCTTATTCTTCCTGGACTTTTATCTGTGTTTGAGTATATAAGACTTGAAATGAAGAGATATATACAAAATATTTCGTATTGTTATGATGTGATTTCACTTATTAAAGTGAGAGCAAATGGTAAGAGTCGTTGTGTGAAGGAATGGGAAACAATTTTAGAGAAATTGTTGAGAAATTGCAATAGAGGAATGTGGTTATAGGTACAAGGGTATTATATCAATAAGGTGTTAATGTGACTTTAGAGTCGGAAGAGGATATAAAGGTTAGATACCCTCATCTGTTTACTTAGCTTTGATTCCGAGGACGAAATCATTTTCAAGTTGGGGAGTATTGTAACATCTCGAATTTCCGTTGTATTATTTTGTAAATTACAAGTATTAACTTTGGGGTTAAGTTTGTAATTTGGCAATAGTGCAAAGTTAAATGTGAAATTTATCTTGAGGGTTTGTTATGTCATTCCTTTAAAGTTAAGGGTGTGGTTGGTAAGTTGAGTTATGACTCAGCAGTGTTTTATCAAGAGGTGTCACACAATTAGTCTTAAGTGACTAATTGTGTGTGTGTTTACTCAGTACGCAGAGAAAGAGAGAAATCGAGAGTGAGAGATAGAAAGAACGAGAAGAAGAGAAGAAGAAAAGGAATAGCTTGAATTTGTGGTAAGAAACTTGATTTCTTTTACTGATTTCTTGTAAGAAAGATAGTTAATTGCATATTTATATGTTTAGAACTGTTCTGGGAAGCTGATTTGAAGTTTTGAAGAACTGCTCAGTGTTCAGTTTCTGACCAGGTGAGTTTTATTCACTTCTTCTTAAAATTAGCCATTGAAATCGAGATAGATAGGTGTTAAACTATGTCTGAATGCTTTTATATGAATTAATTGAGAAGTAGTAAGCTTAATACACTGATTTTATAAACTGGCTTAACAGATGAAAGTGACGATGAACAGTGAACTTTTCGCAACAGTAGGTTGCGCAAAGTGAAGGTTTTCGCAATAGAGGGTTGCGAAAAGTGAGGAATTCGCAACAGTGTCTTGCGAAAAGTGAGGAATTCGCAGCTTTGGCTTGCGAAAAGTGTAGCTTTTCGCTACAGTGGCTTGCGAAAAGTTTTGGACTTTCAGTAGTAGTTTGAAGCTTTTATGTGGAATACAATCTGATAGTTATATGCTATTAGTTATATGTTTATAACTCTGTTGTTGATGTAAAAACCATGTTATGTTAAATTGTAAGGACTTATTTATGAGTCCGGAACTGTAGTTAATTGTTGAGATGTTGATCCCCGATGCTAAATCAAAGTGGGGATAATCGTTGAAATTAAAATTCTGTACATAGAGATATAGAATATATGATGAATTGTATAACTTTAGCATACAATAGAAAGAGTGATGATACACAATTATTGTGTGGCGTTGGCTAGAAATATGCATCTGGTCTAGTGGGCATAAAGTACGGTATAATGAGAACCGTTTACTAGCCAGGGACTGTTGGGATGTATTTCTAGTTGTTGGAGTGAATCTTGAATCATCTGTGAGGGTCTCTGGTGGTTGATGATCGCGATAAAATAAAATCTCATTTGGGGGGACCAGTGATTCAAGGTGGGGAGGAAATGAAATGAGGAATAGCAGACTTAGAGTTGTAATTCCCATTTCAAACGAAAGATGAGATATCTTCATTGTAGAGAAGTTTGGAGATAAACCAATGTAGAAAAATTGTAATCTCAATTCAGAAAGAAGCAGGTTTGGAAACTGTAATTTCTGGGAGTTGGAGTTACTTATAATCCGGTGGGATTTATAGTAATTCTTGATGGTAGTATGATGACTAGATGAATTAGTCATAAGTAAGGGAATGGGTGGATTCCAGTGGTTGATAAGAGCTTGGTATGGTAAGATGGCTGATAACAGGTTTGATATATCTGTTAATATTTTAATTGTTGAATTTTAATTTGATTTGAATATTCTCACTAGGCGAAAGCCTAATGTTTCAAGTTGAATTTTCTTATCAGGTACAAGCTCCGGGAGATAAGCGGGATTGTGTGTTGAGGGTTTTTGGGAAGAACTCAAACTTGGAGATGACAGAGGATCTAGTATTCTTTTGATGTTTTGGGACAGATGATTAGATAACCTAGTTAATCTAATTATGATGTATGGTTTGATTAATAGGTTATTTGATTTAGAAGTTGTTGTATATAGAAAACCTTACAGTGATCCTCTTGTTATATAAGTTTGAAGTTTTATTGTCATAACTGGTGTAAATTTCAAGGTTTAAATTAGCCCTGTTTTTTGGGAAGTAAGGAAGTAATTCACGCAGGAATAACCAGTAAACACTCCTTGATCAATTCTGATCCATTTGAAGAACTCAAATGGCCAAAATCAATCAAAATAGATGAAAAGATGAAGAACACTCAAAATAGCTCAAAAACTCATAAAATAATCTATGGATCAGAATGAATTGCTATGCTCTGATACCAATTGTGATCCCAGAACAAGCATTCAATTTAGCAATATGAATCAATTGGTCATCCCTTTATTAAGCATGAATCAATCTTCAAGTACAATGGTGATGAATGAGAGAAAAGTGCACACTGTACTTGGAATGTAAGGAAGGATACACTAAACAAATAAAAGGCAAAATCCTTATATAGGTGCAAAATATAAAAGTTTCATAAAGGCCCCTCTACTTTATACAAGGTGTCAGTTAAGGCACTAACAATATTTAATATACCCATGTAGAGAGATGGACATCAATTGAGGAAGAAGTTATTCATTCATATGTTCTTGAGTTTCTACAACATTCATGGATAGATTGTTGGGTATCCTTACCTTTAACCTTTTCGAGACACAATAAAAAATAATTAAAAACTGTAATCTATTTTATTCATGAAAATACCTTCAACAATGATTTTATACATAAACTATATTAAACTTGTTTTTGAGTAATACCTTCCGTGGCAGCAAATATCAAAACTAGCTTTATTTGTCCGAATTTTATGCAACATGTGTTTTTTTTACTGTTCTCGAATCTTTCTAGGCCTTTAGATACTAATCTGGAGCTTTTTATATTGGCAACTAACATTGCTTCTTGTAAAACGTGGTGAAAAAAAATGAAAATTAGACTTAGGAAAAAATGGAAATTAGGGTTAAATGTTGGAGAAACTGTTGTAAATCAATGTAAATGATAATACTTACAAAATTTCTTGTTGTAGAAGATGATTTCTGGTAAAACTTCAAGAGACACATTTTTTTTTTTAAATCTTGCAACCCTTGTTTTGTCATTGTTGGTACTTCTTGTAGAAATGGGTGAAAGTCAGTTTAAGTTAGTCTAGGTTAAACTAATTATAAACTTATGTCAAAGATCATTTAGATTAGTGTAAATATCCAGAATGCATTACAATCAATGAAAAAGTAAAGAAATTTAGGGTTTCTTACATTGTGTAGGAAAATCTTTCGAATGTATTTAGAAAATGACTAGAATATATGATGTGTTCATCGATTTCACTAATTTTCTTTGATTCTCACCACTTTCCTTTGATTTTCGCTGGAGAATGGGTGGAGATCGGAGTTGTGTTGTCGGAAGAGTGAGCAAGAGAGATAGAGCATCTATTTTCACGGTTAAGTGTGTGAAAGTTCTTGTTAATCGAGCAAAATTCATATTGAGTGTTAATTTTATTACAATATTTCCCCCTTAATTAGATTATCATCCCTTGCTTTGCAATTAAAACTGATCCAATGGTCCGCATTCATTCTTAACCTTTCTTACGATAATTGTCATTCTTATCGGAAACCATCTCTCTCTCTCTCTCTCTCTCTCTCTCTCTCTCTATATATATATATATATATATATATATATATATATATGTGTGTGTGTGTGTGTGTGTGCGAGTGTGTGTGTGTGTGTTGCGCTCAGACAAGAACGGTACCTATTTAAAATAATACGAGAACCAACAAAATCACATGATTTTACATTAAACGGGCTTAATAAGCACGTGGCAGACTTTGGCCCCGAATTCAGGCCCGCGTGACTTTTTTCATCCGTTAATATAAAATCCTATGTGATTTTGTTAATTCTCATGTTCTTTTAAATATGTCGTTTAATTCTCCCTTATATATATATATATATATATATATATATATATATATATATATATATATATATATATATATATATATATAGCATGTCTTTTTGTTTCATCTAATTTATGTAGATTTTGTTGTTGTTGGAAGTGTGGACCACACTAGTGCGTGCTGTTGGAGGTAAGGATTACAAACCCTAGATACAATTGAATGAAAGCAAGATGTCAATTTAAAGTACATTGACACTAAAGATATTAAAAACAATTTGATCCAACGTATTCAGAAAGGCAATTGAGATGTCGTTGTCTTCGAAATTCAGCCCAAACAGAGGTTGGAATGGTTAATTAATTTCTTGAAATTAAACATCTTCATTTATGTACCAATTTGAACCTAATGTATGGACCATCTGCAAAATGGAAAAAAAACACACACAAAAAACAGGCAAACTCAATGTGTTCTACTGGAATTTGGGGTTGAAAGAGGAATAAGATACAAGCACACCTAATTTATAACTTAAACAAAAATATTAGGAATCGTTTTTAAGAAGACATGTGTGTAAAAGTGAACAACCAACAAAATATCAAAACACAAAGCATATTGTCTCCAAACAACCGGAAAGGAATAGGTTGTTCATCAAACATTTTCGTGGTGTTATTTATCTTATTGGATGAGCCTAACAGAGACATAAAATCTTGTCATGATAACTTAGGGATAAGACTGTTACCTGATTAGCATTTACCACGTAAGAGAGGTATATCAACGGTCTATTTTGAATATTACCTGATAACTTTTACCGATAAACATTTATCTAAGAATTAGTGTTTGGTAAACCACCTTAAAAATGTGTTAATTGGAACTATAAAATTCACAAAATATTCCTTATAATTCGTATAATGGTCAAGGGAAAGAGTGTTTACATGTAATTTTTTTAAGGTACAAATCATCTTTTCCTCTATCCTAATCTAACCATTTTAGAACATATATTTGTGGGTTTAAAAATAAAATTAAGGTTGAACGCGCATATGATAACAATATAACTTGGACATAATTTTATTTTAAATAATATTTTTAAGCAAAATAACTATATATTTTCATTTTGTCACCTTTCACTTGTAGTCTAGTGAGATGACTTTGTTAAAAGACAAGATAAGTCTTAGAGCATATTGAAACATTTTATTGATTTGAAATATACAAACACTAGTACAAACAATGAATAATCTCAACAATCTAACCTAATCAACCTAAATATCTTCATGAGATTTGAAGATATTATCACTAGATTGAAACCCTAACTGTTGAGAGAGAAACGAGAGAAAACTAAAGAATGAAAGTGAAAAATGAATGAATGAATGAATAAGAAATCATCGAAAGAAAACGAGTTTATATATGAGACTTCCAATATTACACTTCAGCCCCTCCATCTTTAGAACAATTGCTCCGCTAACCTTCGAGTTCCACAAGAAGTGAGGCGCAGTCCTCCATATCCTCAACAATCAACTCTCTTCAACTTTAGTCCCTTAACTTCTGTAAAAGACACAACCAAACAAACTAAATTAGAATAATGTTAAGATTGGTATAACATCTTACCTTTTAACACCCTCCCTCAATCTTGACATTGGAAAGATCCAACAAGTTTAACTTAGAACTGAGATAGTTATGTTGATTCACACCAAGTGACTTGGTGATGATATCAGCTGGATTTTCAGTTGATGCCACCTTCACAGTTTTCAGCATACTAGAAGAAACCCTATCCCTCACTTGATAAATATATATCTCAATATGTTTTGTTCTTTCATGAAAAACAGGATTGTTAGCAATTTGAATAGCAGACTTATTATCACAATTTAAATTTACTAGAAACAAATTTTCAACTTTTAAATCTGCTAGAACACTAAGAACCCAAATTATTTCACAAAGAGCAGCGGCCATAGCCCTATACTCAGATTTAGCAAAAGAGCGTGAAACAGTGGACTGCTTCTTACTCCTCCACGAAATCATACAATTACCCAGAAAAAGACAGTACCCAGTAACATATCGTCTTGTTGATAGGCACTTGCCTGGGGAAGAAAAATTAACACCCTTACTTGGGGAAGTTTTAAGATATCTTAAAACTCTAAGAGCTAACTTTAAGTGGGACTGTCGAGGGGAATGCATGAATTGACTTAAACAATGAACAACAAACGCTATGTCATGACGAGTTGGAAGTAAGTAGATTAATCTGCCAATTAACTTCTGATATCCAGTGGAGTCTTTCAAAAGAGGATCTTTTGAAGCAGACCCAAAAGAATCAGTTACAATTAAGTTCATATCCATTGGAGTACTAATAGGCTTGCACCCCAAATAGCCAAAATCATTAAGCAACTCAAGACGATATTTTCTTTGAGACATGCAGACTCCCTTTTCAGTTTCTAAAATCTCAATACCTAAGAAAAAATTTAATTGACCAAGATCTTTAATTTTGAAATTAGACTGTAATTGGTCTTTTACCTTTTTTATTTCTGAATCACTATTAACAGTTAAAATAATATCATCAACATAAACAAGAAGCACCAGAAAAACAGAACCTATAACTTTAGTAAACAAAGAGTAATCATTAACACTTTGACAAAAACCATGATCAAGTAAGCAAGAGGAAAGTTTAGCAGACCACTGTCTTGGAGCTTGCTTTAAACCATATAAAGACTTTATAAGTTTGCAAACTCTTTTATCATTAGCAAAAAAGTATCCAGGAAGTAGACTCATATATACTTCCTCAACTAACTCACCATAAAGAAAAGCATTGTTTACATCCAACTGGCACAAAGGCCAACGATTCTGAACAGCTAAAGCAATGACACATCTTACTGTTACCATTTTAACAACAGAAGAAAAAGTCTCCTCATAGTCCAAATGTTCTCTTTGACTGTAACCATTGGCTACTAACCTGGCTTTATACCTGTAACACCCTAAAAACTGGGTAAAATTAAAACCTGCAAAATTACGGAAAATATATGGCTAACATAGACGAATCACCCAATAAATGGGGGAATAAAGTATGGCGTTTACAATACAAAGGAATGAGAAAATCACGGCCCAACAACCTGATAATCTAAATCAACAAGTCTTAGATTATATTCGGGTGTTGTCTAATTGCTACCAAAAATCGATATTGAAATCTATCATGCACGCCTCTATGTACTTCCAAAAATGCTATCATCCATCACGACTCTTCACTCAAGCCCGAGGAGCCCCACCACTTGAAAGTCTTGATCAATACACCCAAGAGAAGAAGTGTTAGGCTAACTCGATGAGAGTAAGAACTTAATAATTAATAATGAAATTGAATTGAGGTACAATAGAATAACATAGTGAACCCTAAGGTGGAAGTCATTTGATATACAATGCCTCAAGTGTTGACGGAAAACCCGTTAGCCAAAAGCAATTACATAAGACAAGGTAGTCATACAATCGTTAGTAGCATCAACCACTTAATAACAACAAGTTGGGAAACAAGCGCAACCCCGAAGAGTCTATAACTTGTGAGCCCCCAATTTCAACCCCTCTAGGTCTATACATTGGGTCACTCCAAATCCACAAAACAAGCACATTAGAATTACATCTTATTGCTCATGAGACGATGCCTGACCATGTAGGCCCACATCTTACTTATCATGAATCCCGATGCCTATTCCGTGCCACGACTCTAGTGCCTATGGATCCATTCCACTCAATTTACTACACCATGACTCTCATAAAGTCCAATCAACAATAGCATCATAATATTAAGCTTAATGACAATGATGTAGCATACCTCTTTACTTTGAAATGCCAACATGATGCTTCCACATTTGGCCATAAAACACCATAATTTTTCAAGTTAAGGTTTGGACCTATTTTTCAACTCAAACACCATTTTTCAAGAATGTTACATCAAAATCCCCAATTGTTCCAAAACCCTAGATTTTGACCTAAAATGGTCAAAATCATTTTATCCAACAAAATAATCAATAGAAGTGGATAATCATAAGTAAACCAAGAAATGCTATGTACTTCAACCTTTCAAACCATTTTACCCAACAAAACCCTAAAATTATCAAACCCATTTTTAGGTCAAAAGTAGAAATCATAAGGAATGAGAGTAGGGAGTATTAATAGCTTAGAATCTTCTATATCAACATGTATGTGAGTTAGGATTTGAAGATAAACTCACCTTAGAGGGTTTATAGAAGTACAAACCCTAGAATGAAGTGGATGGAGTTGGTTCTTGGATGAGAAGTAGCACTTAAATGAGATTGACACCCTAAAATCCACCATAAATGTTCATAAATACCCCCAACAACCAAAATTAAGGGAAGGGAAATGATGGAGGATGAAACCCTACCTTGAGAGGAGAGGAAAATCGGCCCCAAAGTCTTCGATCCCTAAAAAATGAGCTGCAAAACCCAAAATCCCGATTTTAAACCCAATTTGGTCAGTCGCGACCTTGACGTGCGACTATGCCATGGGCATAGTCGTGGGGCACTCTCGCCCGCTTTCCCTGACTTTCGGTACAACAGGCGCGATAGTGCCATTGCGAGAGTGACCATGTCACAATCGCGTGGCACAGTCGCTCACCCTTCCCCGCCTACGGTACAATATGGGCAACAGTGCCCTGGCGAGAGTGACACTATCACAATCGCCGGGCATAGTCGCGGTCTTTGTAACGAGCCTGCTTTTTGGTCGTTTCTTCTCCCGTTAAGCCCAAGTCGATGCTATGTGTCCAAAGGTCCTTGCCAGATATTATTAAAATCTCAAAACGTACATTTCCAAAACGATAAGTCTTAAACTTTGAAGTTAGAATTTTCGAGGTGTTACAATACTTTTCAATCTCACCGGTGGATTTATATTTAATTTTATAAATCCAACGACAACCAATTGATTTTCGTCCGAGAGGAAGGTCAGTTAAAATCCAAGTACCATTTTGATAGAGATCTTCCATTTCATCATTCATTGCATTAACCCAGTTTTGGTCCTTACTTGCTTCAAAGAAATGTTCTGGGTCAAAAGACTTATTTAATGTTGACACAAAACAGAAATTATTTGAACTTAGATATGAATAATTAACAACCTTTTCTAGACCATATTTAACCTTCCCTTCTACCACATAGTCCTCAAAACGACGAGGAAGATTAGAGGGACGAGAAGACCTACGGGTAGAAGTATTAGGTTCAGAAACACTACCCACAGAAGGGGATCCCAAAAGATCATCATGATTATTTTGAACTTCCAAGGGTCTAAACAAAGCAGCACGCTGATCACTGGCAGCCATATCAGTACTACCAGGATCTGAAGATCCGACAGATCTTATTGGGTCATTAACCTGACTAGTACTCACAGTGTCAAATGACCTGGCAGCTCTATGGGGGCTACTGTAATACCCCGGGTAAGTCCGTTAGATAATTTAACATTAATATATGATGTTCAGGGTAAGTTTGGGGTAAAATATAAGTTAAGGGTGTTTGGGACATTAGTGAGAGGTTGAGGGTCTAAAAGGTAATTAATTAGAAGTGATATACACCTTCAGAAATCAGTAGTTTCATTATCCAGATTTAGAAAGATTGTATATGTGTGCGGGAGTCTGAAGGCGAAAGAAAGCGAAAGAGGAAACCGTACGAGTAGGGCTTCAATCGATTGTGTTAAGAAGAAATCTTGAGGTAAGTCTTTTACATATTATGTTTGTAATCATCAATAGACCGTTTCTATCGGATTAGAATGTTTAAATTTGAGGTTGTATAGGTTTAATTTAAAACTAGGTAAATTGGAACCGTCTGTGTTCTTGAGAACTCCCGGTGAAAGCCCGGTATATTCGACTTCCGGTGAAGTCCCGGTAGTGTGGACTTCCGGTGAAGTCCCGGTAGTGTGGACTTCCGGTCTAGTCCCGGTAGTATGAACTCCCGGTAGAAGTCGACTTCCGGTATAGCAACTTCCGGTAGTGTGGACTCCCGGTATAGGAACTCCCGGTACTAAGAGTCCCGGTACTGTATAAGTCCCGGTACACTGCATAGTCCCGGTAGTGAGTTAAATGCAGTGTGTAATGGGACAGTTGAGGATGGGAAATTATTAGGCTTTACGTGTTTGGTTATTAAAGCGATTTGTGTATCTTAACTTGTTTCAGATTCTTGGAGTCGTGGTAAGAGATAGGATCGTTTTGAAAGAAGCTTGCAAACGTGTGTAATAACCAAAACAGGTGAGTTTTGCTTTGAAAACACTTTTCAACTGGAATACATATATGTGTGGACTTGGGAGTGAAACTGTTGATAATTATGTGCTCGTATGTGAATTATAATATAGTGAGGTATTATATTTACATGTGTATTATAAATGTGTTATAATACGTTGGCCGGGTTTAAGACCGGTGTGATTGGCTATAGAACTTGTATAGCGTTGCTTGGCTGTAGATGTTGTGCAGCGTTGTATATTATTAGTTGGCTTGCTACCACTAATATGGCCAGAAGGAATGAAAAGGGGAAGCATAATATATGTGAGTTTATTTGGATGTATATGATTGTGTTGCGTGATTTATATGAGTAAAGTTTATATAAATGGTTTTTAAACTAACAAGGGTTTCTCACTTAGACCATCAGGTCTAACCCTCATTTTGTTTTTAAAAATATGTATTCCAGGTGGTGGATCAAGTAAGGGCAAGTAAGTAGAGTAACCGGTGGATGGCTATAGAGAAGGAGTTTAAGATGAAGCTTTTGACTTGTTTGGCAGTTGTATCACCTTATTAAATATGATGTATGTAAATAGTACAAAGTTTGTAGTTGAATGGTTTCTTTTATTTGTAAAAGACTGCGTGACCGAACTTGTAATTTGATGTTTCTTTTGTCATATGAATGTTGTGTTACTATATGTGAATTGTTGTGTATATGGGATGCAGGATGTTACAAATGGTATCAGAGCCTTAGTTTAAGGGATTTAGGTATTTGTATCTGTACCTAGACTTAAACTGCATGTGAAGTAGGATGTCCCTACCATCATAGAACCTTGGGATGAGGAAGTATAAAAAGGAAGAAGGAACATAATGTAAGGTAATTTCAGATTACACCTGGCCAGTGTAATTGTGATCTTACAGGTACATGTTTGAACTGGAATACCTTGTTATATGGGGTATATGCTTATGTGTATATTAATTTTGTTTAAATCTACAGAATGGCAAGCGGTACACGAAATTCAAATCGAGGAGGCGGAAGAAATCCAAACAGAACTAATCCGCCAATAGGAACAGGGGACAGGGGAGGCAGAACCGGGGGCAGAATTGGGGGTAGAACTGGGGGTAGAGCTGGAGGTCGAGCCGGAGGCAGAGTCCCGCCTAATAGTACAGAGTTCGTTACCAGGGCTGATTTAATGGCAGAAATGGGAAGATTACAAGCCAATATTCAAGCTATGTTCAACCAAACTCATGATACTGAAACAGAAGGACCAGATCCTGCTCAGGAAGAGGAGATGCCAATCACCCCTACGGTTTTACCAGTAATGAGAAAATGTGATTATAAAATGTTCCTTAGTTGCAAGCGTCCTACGTACTCAGGGGATCGGGATCCAGTGAAAGCAATGAGATGGATGAAGGAAATAGAAGCCATCTTCAAAACAAGCAAGTGTGCGGACGAAGATAGGGTATTGTACGGGGCAGCAATGTTAAAAGGAGATGCCTTGTATTGGTGGGAATCTTTTATTCATTCAAAAGGATCTGATGTTTATTCTACCCTCTCTTGGGAAGAATTTGTGGTAGCCTATAGGGAACAATTTTGTCCTCAAGCAGCCGTCAAACAACTGGAAGGAGAATTCATGAATTTGCAACAAGGAAACTTATCTGTTCGAGATTATACTGCTAGCTTTCTGGAAAAGTCTCGATTTGCAGAATACTATGTTGCTACGGAGGCGATGAAGACGGAAAGGTTTATCTTTGGGTTGAACTCAGAAGTTAGAAGGTTAGTGACTGCAACAAGACCCGATACCTTCTCGGCTGCAGTTAATGCCGCGGAGAATGTTGAACGAGATATTAGAAGAGATGCTGGTGATAAAAGTATCGGGAAGAGAAAGTGGGAAGGACCACAATACGATCCGAAGAAGTCCCGATTTCCGAGGTATGATAACCGTCCGCCGTTTCGACCAACGGAAAGACCATGTCAGAAGTGCAACTGTGTCCATCAAGGAAACTGTCAAGGTGATTTACGAGCATGCTATAAGTGTGGGAAGACCGGACACGTCATCAAGGATTGTAAGGTGACGCGGTTATGTTTCTTATGCAATTCTCCGGATCATCTTCAGTCAAACTGTCCGCGGGGGAGGATACAGCAAGGTGGGTCATCGGGCAGGCCAGTGATGGTTAAATCAACAGTACCAAGACTGGAACCGCCAGTAACCAGGGGTCGCACCTTTCAAATGACTGAGAAAGAAGCGGAGGAAACTCCGGATGTGGTCACAGGTACATTTTTGATAAACTCTACACGTGCTAAGGTGTTGTTTGATTCCGGTGCAAACCGATCATTTGTGTCTCCTGCATTTGCTGCTTGTCTGTGTTTGAAACCTAAAATGTTGGAACATACTCTTTTAGTAGCACTGCAAATGATAACCAAGTGTCAGTTAGAGAAGTATTTGATGGTTGTGTGATTAATATAGAGGGGTGTGGAGTGCCTATACAATTGTTTCCTATAACTTTGATAGAGTTTGACGTAGTAGTGGGAATGGACTGGTTAGCCGAGAATCAAGCTAATATAGTGTGTGATAAGAAGTTAATAAATGTTGTATTACCTGAGAGGGGACCGGTAGTGATTTATGGTGATCGTAGGAATCGTCAGTCTTGTCTTATATCCATGATAAAAAGCTCGTAAATGTGTCAGCAAGGGTTGCCCGAGTTATTTAGCCTATGTGATAGATAGTAGGCCTGAAAAGAATAGGATGGAAGATATTCCTATCGTTAGTGAATTCCCTGAAGTGTTCCCTGAAGACTTGAATAGTCTTCCGCCTGTTAGACAAGTAGAGTTCGGTATAGACCTGATTCCTGGAGCCACTCTTGTAGCCCGTGCACCGTATCGTTTGGCACCTCCAGAGATGAAAGAGATGATGGCTCAACTACAAGACCTATCCGATAAAGGCTTCATTAGACCTAGTTCTTCGCCGTGGGGAGCACCAGTGTTATTTGTGAAAAAGAAAGATGGGTCGATGAGAATGTGTATCGACTACCGAGAATTGAATAAGCGCACAATAAAGAACAAGTATCCACTACCCCGAATTGATGACCTCTTTGATCAGTTAGTTGGAGCTTGCTATTTCTCCAAGATTGATCTAAGGTCCGGTTATCACCAGTTGAAAGTTAAAGAAGAAGACGTTTTAAAGACTGCTTTTCGAACGAGGTATGGTCATCATGAATTTTTAGTGATGCCGTTTGGATTAACGAACGCTCTAGCTGCCTTTATGGATTTAATGAATCGGGTATGTAAGCCGTATCTCGATAAATTTGTAATTGTATTTATCGATGATATCCTTATCTATTCTCGATCCAAGGAAGAGCACGCACAACATCTTCGTTTGATTCTAGAGCTACTGAAGAAGGAAAAATTGTATGAAAAATTTTCTAAATGTGAATTCTGGCTACGGAAAGTGCAGTTTCTGGGGCACGTGATTTCTGAGAAAGGTATACAAGTCGATCCGATGAAAGTGGAAGCAGTTGAAAGGTGGGAACAGCCTAAGACAGCAACAGAAGTACGCAGTTTTCTGGGTTTAGCCGGTTACTATCGGAAATTCATAAAAGACTTCTCACGGATTGCAACACCTTTAACTAAGCTGACCCGGAAGAATCTAAAGTTTGAATGGAAAGCAGAACAAAACGAGGCATTCCGAATATTGAAAGAGAAACTGTGCAGCGCGCCGATTTTATCTCTAACTGAAGGTTCTGAAGACTTTGTCGTTTACAGTGATGCGTCTAAACTGGGATTGGGTTGTGTGCTTATGCAGCGCGGAAAGGTTATAGCTTATGCTTCTCGCCAATTGAAGGATCATGAACGACAGTATCCTACGCACGATATGGAGCTTGCTGCAGTCGTCTTCGCGTTAAAGATTTGGAGACATTATCTATATGGTTCCAAATGTCAAATTTTTACCGATCATAAGAGTCTCCAACACCTCTTTGATCAGAAGGAACTAAATATGAGACAAAGGAGATGGCTAGAACTGCTGAACGATTATGACTGTGAAATCCTTTATCACCCAGGAAAGGCAAATGTGGTAGCAGATGCATTGAGTCGTCAAGAAAGGAGTGGAACCATAAAAGTTATTTCACTACGAACCGAACTCCTACCCAATATATTTGACGAATTGCAGAAGTGTCAAGTGGAGGCTTATCAAGATGAACATCTGAAATCAGAACGGTTAGCGGGGATGTCAGCATTGCTAGTAAAAGACGATCGGGGGTTATTGTGTCTGGGAAACAGAGTGTGGGTACCTCGATTGGGTGGGTTACGTGATCGTGTTTTACAAGAAGCTCATCAATCTCGTTTCTCTATTCACCCAGGTACAAACAAGATGTATAAAGACCTAAAACAATTCTATTGGTGGCCGGGGATAAAAAGAGGGATTGCTCAGTATGTGGAAAGATGTGATACTTGTAAGAAAGTGAAGATTGAACACCAAAAGCCGTTTGGGCAACTACAACGACTAGAAATACCTATGTGGAAGTGGGAACAGATTACTACGGATTTCATCACAAAGCTACCAAGATCACTGAAGGGATTTGATTCTATTTGGGTGATCGTCGACAGATTGACAAAGTCTGCACACTTCCTACCGATAAAGGAAACCGATTCGATGGAGCGATTAGCTAAGTTGTACATTGATGAAATAGTAACTCGACACGGAGTTCCAATCTCGATCATTTCTGATCGTGATAGTCGTTTTACTTCAAGATTTTGGAGAAGTTTTCAAAGAGAAATAGGGACACAGATAAAGTTAAGTACGACGTATCATCCTCAAATAGATGGGCAGAGTGAACGAACCATTCAGACCTTAGAAGATATGCTCCGAGCTTGCATCGTTGATTTTGGGGGATCGTGGGATAAGCATTTACCGTTGATCGAATTCGCATACAACAACAGTTATCATTCCAGCATACAAGCGGCACCGTTTGAAGTACTGTATGGTAGGAAATGCCGAACGCCTCTGTGTTGGAATGAAGTAGGAGAAAAACAGTTAGCGGGGCCGGAAATAGTTCAGTTAACCGTCGATAAAGTTACTCGGATTCGAGAAAGATTGAAAGTGGCTCAAGATAGACAGAAGAGCTACGCTGACCGACGCCGGAAACCTTTGGAATTTCAAATAGGGGATTTCGTAATGTTAAAGGTTTCACCGTGGAAAGGAGTTATCCGATTTGGACGACAAGGTAAACTTAGCCCAAGGTATATCGGACCGTTTGCAATTACCGAAAGGATCGGTGAAGTAGCTTACAGATTAGATCTTCCACCGGAATTGAGCAGAATCCATAATGCATTCCACATATCGAACCTCCGAAAGTGTTTGGCTACTCCAGATCAGTCAGTCTTCCTACCAGAGATACAAGTCGACGAAAGACTGAATTATGTAGAAGAGCCAGAAGCTATAATTGATCATAAAGTTAAAGTGTTGCGGAATAAGGAGGTCAGACAAGTGAAAGTTCAGTGGAAGCATCATAGAGGTCAAGATGCTACATAGGAATCAGAGACGGAAATGAGAGCCAAATACCCTCGTCATTTTACTTAACTGAATTTCGGGACGGAATCCTTTTAAGGGGGAGATGATGTAATACCCCGGGTAAGTCCGTTAGATAATTTAACATTAATATATGATGTTCAGGGTAAGTTTGGGGTAAAATATAAGTTAAGGGTGTTTGGGACATTAGTGAGAGGTTGAGGGTCTAAAAGGTAATTAATTAGAAGTGATATACACCTTCAGACATCAGTAGTTTCATTATCCAGATTTAGAAAGATTGTATATGTGTGCGGGAGTCTGAAGGCGAAAGAAAGCGAAAGAGGAAACCGTACGAGTAGGGCTTCAATCGATTGTGTTAAGAAGAAATCTTGAGGTAAGTCTTTTACATATTATGTTTGTAATCATCAATAGACCGTTTCTATCGGATTAGAATGTTTAAATTTGAGGTTGTATAGGTTTAATTTAAAACTGGGTAAATTGGAACCGTCTGTGTTCTTGAGAACTCCCGGTGAAAGCCCGGTATATTCGACTTCCGGTGAAGTCCCGGTAGTGTGGACTTCCGGTGAAGTCCCGGTAGTGTGGACTTCCGGTGTAGTCCCGGTAGTATGAACTCCCGGTAGAAGTCGACTTCCGGTATAGCAACTTCCGGTAGTGTGGACTCCCGGTATAGGAACTCCCGGTACTAAGAGTCCCGGTACTGTATAAGTCCCGGTACACTGCATAGTCCCGGTAGTGAGTTAAATGCAGTGTGTAATGGGACAGTTGAGGATGGGAAATTATTAGGCTTTACGTGTTTGGTTAGTAAAGCGATTTATGTATCTTAACTTGTTTCAGATTCTTGGAGTCGTGGTAAGAGATAGGATCGTTTTGAAAGAAGCTTGCAAACGTGTGTAATAACCAAAACATGTGAGTTTTGCTTTGAAAACACTTTTCAACTGGAATACATACATGTGTGGACTTGGGAGTGAAACTGTTGATAATTATGTGCTCGTATGTGAATTATAATATAGTGAGGTATTATATTTACATGTGTATTATAAATGTGTTATAATACGTTGGCCGGGTTTAAGACCGGTGTGATTGGCTATAGAACATGTATAGCGTTGTTTGGCTGTAGATGTTGTGCAGCGTTGTATATTATTAGTTGGCTTGCTACCACTAATATGGCCAGAAGGAATGAAAAGGGGAAGCATAATATATGTGAGTTTATTTGGATGTATATGATTGTGTTGCGTGATTTATATGAGTAAAGTTTATATAAATGGTTTTTAAACTAACAAGGGTTTCTCACTTAGACCATCAGGTCTAACCCTCATTTTGTTTTAAAAATATGTATTCCAGGTGGTGGATCAAATAAGGGCAAGTAAGTAGAGTAACCGGTGGATGGCTATAGAGAAGGACTTTAAGATGAAGCTTTTGACTTGTTTGGCAGTTGTATCACCTTATTAAATATGATGTATGTAAATAGTACAAAGTTTGTAGTAGAATGGTTTCTTTTATTTGTAAAAGACTGCGGGACCGAACTTGTAATTTGATGTTTCTTTTGTCATATGAATGTTGTGTTACTATATGTGAATTGTTGTGTATATGGGATGCGGGATGTTACAGATACCCATATGATCACGTTTGCTATGACTATCAGTGTTAATAGAGTTATTTTCATTTTGAGGATTCACCCTAATTTCATCATTGGGTATTTCAGAAGAAAAATCAGTAGAGTGAATAGTAATAGAATCAAAGAAGTTTAAGGAATTTATATCACTAGAGTTAATATTTTGATTGTTTGCACTCATTTTAAAAGGAAAAATGGATTCATAGAATTTAACATCCCTTGAAACAATAATTTGTTTCGTGTCGAGACTGTAAAGCCTGTATCCTTTCTTGGAGTTAGAATACCCAAGAAGGACACACTTTTCAGCTCGAGCAGAAAATTTATCAGAGACGCTGGTTTGATAGCAAAACATAAACATCCAAATTTTTTTAAATGAGATAAAACAGGTGCAAAGTCAAACATAAGCTCATAGGGAGACTTTCCCGTTAATATGGAAGACAGAGTACGGTTTATGAGATAAGTAGCAGTCAATATGCATTCACTCCACATATTCAAGGGAATGTCCCCTTGAAACATTAAAGCTCTAGCAACATTAAGCAAATGCATGTGTTTACGTTCAGCAACCCCATTTTGTTGCGGAGTATAAACACAGGTAGTTAGATGAATATTTCCTTTAGACTTAAAAACTCACCTAATCTGATATTAGTAAACTCAGTACCATTATCGCTTCTGAATATTTTTACATTTTTTCCAAACTGAGTGGACAACAAACTGTGGAAAGCGATAATGTTATCACAAACCTCATTCTTATTCTTTAACAAGTAGACCCAAACAGATCTAGAATAATCATCAACAACAGTTAAAAGAACCTATAACCTTCTTTACTTGGAACACGATAAGGTCCCCAAAGGTCAAGATGAATAAATTCTCCAACACATTTAGAGGTGTGATCACTGAGTTTAAATTTGTCTCTGGTTTTTTTTTTGCCTTATGGCAAATCTCACAAGGAGGGGAGACATTTTCATTTCCTAGATTAAGAGTTTCTTTTAATACACCAAGAACACCTAGATTAAGAGTTTCTTTTAATACACCCAGCAGACTATGCCAGAGTTGTCTAGAAACATAACAAAATATAGACATGTTTGATTTATTGGACACATTAGAAACCAGTGGCTCACCCTTTTGTTAGGTCTCAAAGTCAGTTGAATAGAAGTTTAGGGACTATTTATGTCAATTCCTGTAACTATCCCTTTTGGGATATAAATAGTTATATTTGTTTCATAATTAGCATTAATGACCTAATTACTTTTCCTGATTACCTATGTACGACTACAGCGTTCATCATATTTTCTGCTATTGAATGAAGTGAGATTTATGACGTTAATATCATATTGTGTTGATTCATTGCTTTGCACTTGTTAATCTGGGATCCACAATTGGTATCAGAGCAGAAAGACGATTGATTCAAAGGTAATATCTCTCAATTTAGTGTCATTCAAGTTTGTCGACTGTTTCATTGAAAAAGGTTATTTTTTTGTTTTTGATTCGTGTGTTAAAACTTGAAATTGATACTTAAGAAAGCCTTCCTCTCGCGTTTCTAGAGTCATATCAAATTTTGAGCGTGTTTGATCAATTCTTTGTTCATTAATTTAGAGATTTTTCAATTCTGGGTTCCTACACTCTGTTTCTTGAAAAAGTCTCACTTTTTGCTCAAAAGTGGTTTAATAATCGATTTGGTTAGTTGTTTGTGACTTCTTTAGTTGTTGGTAGTGTTATTTAAGTGTTTGCAGAAGATCCTCAAAGCTTTCCAGTCAAAAAGTTGAGTTTTTGGAACTCCAGGTACGTGTTTCTTATTCGAACTGGTTGAATACGAGACTTAATTTTTGAGTCTCGGGTTGTTTGTTTCCCGCACAGGATCTTGTTAATACCGGGTACGTATCCCGGTCTCTATACCGGATTCAAGCCCGGTTCCGGACTACACCGAATTCAAACCTGGTTCTAGACTATACCAGATCCTAATCCGGTCCCGGACCATATCGGTTTTCATACCGGTTTCGGATCCAATCGACTCCGGATCTCAATCAATCCGGACCCATCCATTCCGGTTTCGGATCTTCCCGGTTCCGGATCCCTGTTCCGGATCTCATCTGCACACTTTGGTA
Organism: Saussurea involucrata; assembly: GCA_033807775.1. Classification (NCBI taxonomy): domain Eukaryota; kingdom Viridiplantae; phylum Streptophyta; class Magnoliopsida; order Asterales; family Asteraceae; genus Saussurea; species Saussurea involucrata. The sequence goes on along the minus strand of CM066315.1, from coordinate 61,120,072 downwards.
ATTCATTTCCTTTATCTGTTTGATTTCGTTTCCTATTTTTCTGTGTTTGCTTTCGTCATTTAATCTCAGTTAAGTTACTTGTTAACTTAGGATCGCTTTAGTCTCTCACTCCCTTAGGATTTACGTTAGATCACTCTTTTACCTTTGAATCACTCAATTCGTCTTACGATCGCACAAGTGCCCGAAACATGAACACCCAAGACGCTTTAGCTATAGGATCTGAACTCAAACCTCCGATCCTGTACCGAGGGGAGTATAATGTTTCGAAAGACCGCTTCATGTGCTTTATCGAGACCAAGTCCCTCTATGATGAGATTCTCCAATCGTTGACCCACGGACCAATTGCTCCTCCAATGATGGATGTTACAGCGCAAGAAGGCGGAGCCCCAGCTCGTCGGGTGGTCAAACCATATGACAGGCTTACTGTTGAAGAGAAAAGGAAAGTAGATGGCGACAAACTGGCCAAGACGTACCTCATCTACAGTCTTCCAAACAACATCTATTGTAGCATCAACATTTATAAAGATACGGCCAAAGGAATGTGGGATCAATTGGCGAAAATTATGCAAGGTAGTCGCGAGGGGAACCAGCTGAAGATAACCAACTGTCTCACCCGATATGAAGCGTTCAAGGCCAAACGAGGGGAATCACTAATCGAGACTTACGAATGATTATGCACGCTCATCAACGATCTTCACAAAAACAACATCTTTAAGACGAACCTCGAGACCAACATCAAGTTCATGAACAACCTTCAGTCTGAATGGAAGGGATTTGTACTCCATGTTCGTCACAATCGTTCCTTAGAGAATGTTCCGCTGCACGAACTCTATGAGATGCTGTTACAAGATGAAGATGACGTTCGTGAACTCATAGGAGATCAGAAGTCTAGCAAGAAGAACAAAGAAGATCCTCTTGCTCTCGTATCACACAAAAAGGACAAACACGTCCAATGAAGTTCTTATAGAGAAGAAGCACAGAGTGAGAGTGAGCATGAGGATGAAGAACCTAAAAGTGATTCTGATCCAGAGCTTGACGGCATCAAGAAAGTTGTTGACGTACTATCCCAGGAGTACGCTAGGAAGAAATTCTTCAAGAAGCCATCCAACAACAACCAGGGTTATTCCACCAACACTAAGCGTCAAGAGTACCGAGACAAGTATGACGGGAAGCGCAAGTCAAATGAAGGAAGGAAGTAGAACGATGAAGGCAAGAAGTCAGAAGGGAAGTCAGACGACCGAGATGATGATGAACCAGTGAAGTGTTACAACTGCAGAAAGCGAGGATCTTTGCCAGAGACTGTCGGAAACTTGTAGTGCGCAATGCTGAGTACTACAAGAACAAAATGTTGTTGGAAAGGCAGAAAGAAGCAGGTAAAGAGCTACTGGCAAAAGACAAACACTGGCTCGTCTTGACTGAAGATGAAGAGGAAGAAGCTGAAGCACATATGTGCTACACTGGCACTCAACCAAAAGAATCCGACACCGAAGATGAATCTTCCAGAAAGAACAAGGAAAAAGCCGAATGTCAGGTATGTGGTTCTTCTAATGCTAATCTCATTGATTTGATGCAAGTTATGGTGCGTACCTTAGATGCTTTTAAATTAAAGGTTAAAACCAAAGACGCCCAAATATCTAAGCTATAATCCGAGGCTAAAATTAAATATCACACCATAAGCAAGCTAGCTATTGAAAAGGCTGAGGATAAGTGCGTGATAGAAAACTATCAATCCGAATGCTCAGCCATTTCAAAAAGAGCAGAATCCCTAGAGACCCAACTATCTGAATTCACACAAAAGTTAGAAAAGTCTCAGGAGGAGTATTCAAAAAGTGTTGTTATTAAGGATATAGAATCCAAACTTTATAAACTTGGTCAATCGAAACAAACCATTCATTTGAATAAACGAAAGGAATTCAAGTATTACAACTCTCAATGGGGACTCGGATATGATAATCCGTGTTACCTTATGAAAATCTTATCAAAGGTTCCCACCCTTTATGAATTCAACTTTTTGGGCCTAGATAAGCAATATCCTGAGTATAAGATCAAGTGGACTAAACCATCCCAGGAGGATGAGGAAAAGGAAGACCTTAAACGAAAAACATGTATTCCTCTACCAAATAGAGGCAAAGCCTAAAACTGTTAACTCTAATTCTGAAGTTAACACTAAATCGGAAGAAGAACCTCCTCGAAATAATATAAATGTACAAGTTCCTTTCGTGTACGAAACTCTAAATGCGTCTTATTTGAAAACCAAAACACCTTACCTCTCAAATGATTACTTCGACATCTGTTCTCTTGCTAAAACTATGGAAACTCCAGTTCCAGTTACGGCAACACCAGATGTAGGATCTAACGATCAATCAGAGTTCAAACGATATGTTCCACCTCTGATTTTGGAAAACATCATTTTTAAACTCGAAGAATCAATTGTGAGGGACAAGGTTATTTTTGACACCGAAAGAATTGTACTTTTATCCACTATAGACAAGCTCAAACAGAACAAAACCGAGTCATTATCCGAATCAGAAAGAGCGAGTTATAAAACCGAGATTGCAAAATTGACTTCTCAACTGTCCGCCTTGGCGGCAGAAGCTTTAACAGGAAGAATGACTAAGGAAAGTCCAGTGGATACTCCAATGAAGCCTGCCTCTCCTGAAACCATCTCGGTTGACCCGTCACCTACTTGTTCAGATAGTTCCTCGTGTAAAGCTTTTCTAGGAGTGTCTCATGATACCAATGATAAGAATTTGAGTTACCAAGATAAAGACAAGGCGGTTCAAACCGATTCTGTTCAAAGGAATCTTTTTCCAGAATTTAATAATCCATTTGCTGATGATTCCTCATCCGACTCTGATGGTAAAACCCCACTTGACTCTGCACGACGGTTTTCTGAGTTTAATTTTTCATGATGATGATGTTTCAAAAATTGATTTTTCTCCAAAGCTTGCTAGTCACACTCAATTTTTAGAGAAAATGACCTAATTACTTTTCCTGATTACCTATGTACGGCTACAGTGTTCATCATATTTTCTGCTATTGAATAAAGTGAGATTTTGAACTCACAGCTTTCTCAGATACTGATCATGCGGGAAGTATTCTTAAACGGAAGAGCACCACGGGTCACGTCCAGTTCCTTGGCGACCAGTTGGTTAGATGGGCCTCCAAGAAGCAAACGTGTGTCTCCACATCCACGGCAGAAGCGGAGTACGTGGCCGTGGCTAGTTGATGTTCCCAAGTCATCTGGATGTGCACACAACTGAAGGATTACGGGTTCTAGTACTCGCACATCCCAATCTATTGCGATTCCAAGAGTGTCATTGCCATCACCAGCAATCCGGCCCAACATACGAAAACCAAGCATATAGATGTGCGCTATCACTTCATCAAAGATCATGTGGAACGAGGTACGGTGGAACTCTATTTTGTAAGTACAGAAAATCAATTGGCTGACTTGTTTACCAAAGCTTTGGACGAAAAACGGTTCAATGAACTCGTGTCCAAACTTGGTATACTAAACTTGAAAGTCTAATTCCCCTTGTACTTGACACACCATCTCTTCACTCCGAGATAATTGTCTATTTAAAAGATACACTTGTCTCGTATTGAAGTCTCGGTGTTTCAAGCATATCGGTGAGTCGTCTTTTTTATTTACTTTATAGTTTTTTCGTTTTATTTTTCTATTTCTACATGTTTCTTTATTCCTATGAGTTTCGTCTTTGTTTTCGTTTACTTTCCCGGGCTACTAACCTATTGTTCTGAAGGATACTCATCAGAGACCAAGTCCTCAAGGTAAGTTCCTAGCTATTTGGGAGAAATCATAATTTCCAAAAGTTGAGGGGGAGAGATATATTTTTTTTGAAGGGGAGAAAGTAGAATTTTTAAAAGTTGAGGGGGTGAGATGACGATTTGAAAAGTTGAGGAGGAGAAAGTAAAGTTTTAAAAGTTGAGGGGGAGAATTAGATTTCCTAAACCTGAGGGACTAAAATGCAAATCTTTGATAATCAGGGTTATTTTTTAAAGGTTTTCAAACTTTAGGGGTAAGTTTTGCCAATGTGTTAAAGTTGAGTTTAAGTTGGAACCGGGAGAGGTAAGGATCCGGTACCGGGTTCACTTCTGGTACCGACCGATATAAGTATCGGATTTTTGACTACGGTTCATTCATAAGTTCAAAAATTCGCGCCAAACCTCTCCTAAACCAACATCTTCTCTCAAAGTGTGTGTTTTCGCTCCAATCGGTCTCCGGTCTTCTCTCCATTCACCGGGTATGTGTTCTAAACTCTGTTTAATCTAAATCGCGGCTTGAAATCGATCAATCATTCACTAAAATCGATCCAATCGATCGATTATGTCCCGTCGGCGCCGTTAGGGTTCCCCGAACCCTTCGGTTCGCTCTTTCGGCCTCATATCGACATCTTTTGCTCCAATTTGCAATCAAATCGGATGATAGGATCGATTTCGACCCTCAATTTCGCATTGAGTTGGGTCAATTTGGTTATGAGTCGATCAAAAATCCGATGTGGGTTTCCCGGATTGGGTTCCGGGGTTGCGTAGTCCCGGTCTCAATCGAGTTTCGAGTTCCGCCATCTCCCGGACCCGCTTCCGGTTTTGGTTAGTCCCAGTGTCGACTACGGTTCCGGTATAACTCGATTCCAGACGTCACTCCGAGTCCCAGTCTCGTTGTCATACCAGTTTCGGTATGTTTCGGTTCCGGATTTCATCCCGAATCCCGGTTCCGGATCTGATCCGGTTCCGGGAGTTCCTTTTATTTAATTTTTTTAATTGAGTCTGTTTGGTTGCTATCCACTTGCGGTTATACACTCACTCCGGGCTCATTAAGACTCGGGTAGTGAATTGTTTCGGACCGACATCGACTCTCGATTTTTCTCAAATCCGAGAATACGAACCCCGAAACATGCGAATGGTTTGGGTACGCGTATGGAAACTCAATTCTATCGATGTTGCACAGGTACACTCATGGCTCAACCAAACCAACCCCAAGGTGATGCCCCGCTCCTCCCTGCCGATCCAAACTTGCTGTTCCAAGCAAACAACTTTCACTTGGACACGACCAACATCATTTGCCAATGTCCGGTCATTGTGGAGATCCTCAAACGCCACCCAATCAACAGTGCATTGACGGCGACTACCACCGTACCGACCGTATACGTGCAACAACTTTGGAGGTCCCTCACCTCAGTTGCACGCGACCAAGACACCGGCCTCCACGGTCGCATTGCTGAAACTCTGGTGATTATTTTTCGAGACCTCCTGCGCCGGATTCTAGACCTTCCGGAGGCGACATCCGTTCCTGGCCGAGTTAACTTTGATGCTGTTGTATCTGATGTTGTACTATGCCAAGAACTGCGCGCACTCGGTTATGATAGCGAGTTCAACCACCCTTCGCGCTTTTCCAGAATACATCTTCAACCGCTATGGTACACCTTGTTCACCATCCTGAACAGGTGTCTCTCATCAATCATCAAGGGCATCGATCAGACGATCGTCAACCTACTACGACTCTTCCATGGAGTGGCCTACAACAGGCACATCGATTATGCTTCCATCCTATGGACCGAACTGCTAGACAAGGTTCAGAATAAGCAACGCAACAAACGACTATTGTGCCTTCCGTTTCCAAGATTCCTGCAACTCATCGTTGCACACTTCATGGCCGCCGACCCAACCATACCACGACGCACTGATCACGAGGTACTTATCTCAACTCGCATGACTAGGATTTAGAACAAGCAACCTATCCCTGACCTAGTCCCAATGGTCCTATCCACCGACTTGCTAGCTCTTGCTGACCCTTTGGCACTGAGTGTGATAAAGTATAGGCGAGAGAACAACATAATCGCTCCGATGGTCCAGCCAGATCCGGCAGGACCTGCCCAAGGAGCGCGCCCCGAGCGACGTGAGGGTCCTCGTACTATAGGTGGTAGGGTCCGGAGAGCAGGGGCTCCCGGACAGGGCGTGTTGAGAGAAAACATCGTGAGGGAACATGACACAGGCGGTGCTGAAAGGTCAATAAGCAGAGCTAGCTCGTCCCATCGCCAACCCACTCCACCTCCGTCACCACAGGTTGAAGAACCCAAATTACATGAGGTAGAAGTGGTCGATATCATGCGCGAACAAGAACACGTACAAGAAGAAGAGGCAGCCTCCTCTTCCAGCTTCGAGTCGGGCTCTGGCTCAGAGTCGGGTTCCGAATCTGGTTCTGAATCAGGTTCGGCATCCGGTTCTGAATCAGGGTCTTCGGAATCCACGGAATCAGACGATAACAACGATGATCAGTTCCGTATGGAACCCATCCGCAGACCTCAAGCCGAATCTGGAGAGATAAGGAGAGTGGAGGGAGTTACAGTCGAAAATGAAAATGTTAGTGAGCAAGTGAGGGAAATGAGGAGTAAGAAAAATAATGAGAGAGATAGAGAGCAGAGGTCACCTACTCAGGTTGCCTCCACCCATCCTCCTATAAGCCAGGCAGCCACATCCGCTACCCCGTCTCATTCGTTGGGACAGGGTATTGAAACAGACGTCGTGGGCCTAGCGACGTAATTGCACACCTCACTCAGCCACTCAGTGTCGTCTCAAAAGGATACTATTTCATTTTCACTAGGGGACATAGCACATCTGCCACCGGTCTCTCACTTGGAGAGTTCCGGTGTTGAAACAAGAGAACTCTTGCCCCGGTTCTCGACTTCTTTAGACGCACAGTCGAGTCTAGAGCCACTTGCTGATATACTTTCTTTGGCTAGGAAACATAACATATCTTCTGCTACCGTCGAGATTCTTCGTGACTCGACCGGAACACCCCGAGTAAGTCTACCTTCAGGTGGCTTGCAAGGACAGGGTGGAAGTCCTGCCACGGCTACCCTTACGCCAACCGTGAGCGCAGGCGGTACTGAGGTGCAATCCACCATAGTTACTACAACTGGTAAGCTAAGTGCTCCAGGCGTTAGTCTCCCGGAGTTCGTCTCCAAGGAAACTCTGGACGGCGCCTTAAAGGCTGTCCATGCAGAGATTTTGAAGAAGCTTGCAGAGGATATGGACTTCATCAAACGGTCCATAACGGGTAAAGGAATTGCAGTTGATCCCCCTTCGCAACCACAGGTTACAATTCCTCACCCGACACCTAACCCGCAGGACATGAGCATCGATGATTTAAAAGACCGCTTTATGATAACGCCACTTTTTTGCGTTATTTTCAGTTCTCAAACCAATGAGATTGGCTTGTATTCTAGCAAAAAGGCGTGGATTTTATGGTTTATCGAGTGATTTATGCAGGTATTCTAAAAGACGGCAATCTTCGAGAAAAGAAGCTAAATAGAGCCTAAAACGAGTCCAAAACGAAGCCAACGGAAGCCCGAGATCTAAGCCCAAGACCCGCGCCCGAATCAGGACCCGAACCGCGAACCAGAAACCGACCCGCGCAGCTCAGAAAAGCGTGCGACTTGCCACGCGACTTGCAAGTCGCGCAGCAAGTCGCGTAACCCACTGTTTCAGTTTTTAAGTTTGGCGATTTTCAGTTTTTTAGGTCATTCTCGACACGAGACTCGACACGACGAACGGCAGACGACTTGGGGGGATTTCTAGAGACTTTTCACACCTTTTGGAGCCACGAGAGAGGATCAAACGAGGAGGAATTCACGACGCGGCGCGGATTAGAGCCGGGAAAAGGGAGTTTATCACTACATCTTTCACGTTCACATTAATCATGTTTACATACAGTTTTTCATCCCCTTTTCTTGCGTTTTTGTCCCCCAACATCATGAACTAATCTTTAGATGTTGGGGGTTGGAATGAATTCGATTTAAGTGTACAAACATGTGATTAGTGACTTTTATCAATTTTCCTATTTTAATGAAGCATGTGATTTCGTTTATAATGCTTTTGTGAATTTGGCCAATTTACATTTGATTTGTTATGAACAATTAAGTTCGAGAGAATTAATTGTTAATCTAGAACTAAGAAATTGCATGCCTAAGGTGAGAAAGGAGATAGAGATATTCCGAGTAAGCCTTAGTCCCATTAAAATCTTGAGCTTAATGTGTTTTGAATTCCATAGGTGAGATCGAGAGATAAACTTGTGCTTTCCAAGATAAAACCTGTAGTTGCTCGAAAGAGAACAACGGTGATTTTTACAAGGTTGGGTATTTATTATACGGAATAACTGGTAATTGTTGCGAGTCAAGTATTTGTATACGAAGGTCTTAGGATTTCCAACCCTCAACTGTTTTCTCTATCAGAAGTTCTTAAGTTGTTTATTGTTCCGTGTTTTATTTATTTAGTTTGCCATTAATTAGTTTATAAACCAACCACTCCAATTTCGATAGTTCAGTTAATAGAGTTTATAGTAATTGTGATACTTAGTTCCTAGTTCCTGTGGATTCGATACTCGTACTTCCGTACGTATTACTTGATTTCGACACCGTACACTTGCGGTTAGATTTAGGGGGGGGGGTGATACCCGCCTATCACTTTACTCGATAAGCTCTTGTCCCAATCTAATACCAGTACATCTTCTGAAGCCGACCTCGTGAGTCTTCTACGCTTACAAACTCAACCCCCAGTCACTCATACAGATGCCCAAACCCAAATACACACCAAGCTTGATATCCTTACCACAACCATAACTGATGTTAAGCGCACCCTCGAAACTTTATCCGAGAGGGTTGCCAGCCTCGAAAAATCCTGCAAGGGTCAAGCCCAGGGCTCGAAAAGAAGACATGATGATTAGGAGGATCCTGACCAACATGAGGGGGAAAAAAGACAAAGATTGACCGAGTTGTCAACCTCAACGACAGAACCTTTAACCGACACTCCAGCTGAAACTGAACCACACCAACAACCAGACGACTCAGATATGGTTCAGGACATGGAGTTATCTACACCGGTCAGAGATCAAGTGCCAGAGTCAACAGACCCGATGGTTGAAAAGCCTGAGGGAGAACCAGAAGATCGTATGATGTTGTCAGTTCCGGAAAGTCCAGTCCTGGAATTGATAGACGAGGACTCCGATGGCAATCCGGAAATGGAAAGAGAATGGAGAGAGAAAGCAGTTTCGTCCATTCAATCTGAGATGGATGCTCTATGGAACTTCTCAGATGATGACGAGTTTATGAACGACGAAGACTATGATCTGTTCCTCCTTCAAACCGAACAGGTAACTGATTCTCAGCACGATACACATGACACTGCAGGTACCTCTGAAATTCCAATTCCCGAACCGGAAACGGCTCAACCTCAACCAATTCAACCAGTTCGTTGGGAGAGAGTCCGAATCTTGGTTCCATACTTAGAAGAATCGCACAAAAAGATATTCATACACTGTATCAGACCACTTGACCCGGTTATGTGTCACGGGGTCTCGGATCTGTCAGAATCGGTTCGTTCTCAGTATTTGGAGGTGATGAAAAGAAGCAGAATGGTCCACGAAGTCAGAACGAGTCACAGAATAACTGAAATCGTGGAGATCGTGTCCGATAGAGTTCTGAAGGTATGGTTCCCAATTTTTACTGTTAAAAGGGATGATGGAAAGGAATGGGTATTCTCAGAAGCCGGTTTCAGACACCTGAACCTAAACGACTTCCCGGTACTTCTCAAAGAGTTAAAAACCCGCATTATCCGACCACTGCCATACACCAAAGTCCTTGAAACCATAAAGAGATTCATGAAGTGCACCATTACCCTCGCTTACATCAACGACTTTCAGACGGGGATAGTAAGCAATCAGAAGAAAGTGAATATTCTGAAGCCCAATCTGACTCTTCCCGATGCCGAAGACTTACAGGTACATACTCTCTTGCCCAAACCGGAAACAGAGATCGTGTATCTAAATGAAAAAGGGGAGAAACGTTTCATGAGGATCAGTGAGGTGCATAAGTTCAGTGAAGGGACTTTGATGAAGATTCAGAATGTGCTGAAGAAGATTATTGAAGAATAGGAAAGAGACTCGTCAGAGAATTATGCCAACGTTAGAAAGTATCTTGCCAAAGAGCTCCTCGTGGAGATTGAAGAAAGGTTGGAATTCAGAAAATCCATCCGGCACTTTGAAATTCTTTTTGCTATCAGGAAGCGATATGTCCCTAACTGGCGTGAGATCGAACTTCAATTCAAAGGGGAGATTGTTAGGTCTCAAAGTCAGTTGAATAGAAGTTTAGGGACTATTTCTGTCAATTCCTGTAACTATCCCTTTTGGGATATAAATAGTTATCTTTGTTTCATAATTAGGGTTAATGACCTAATTACTTTTCCTGATTACCTATGTACGGCTACAATGTTCATCATATTTTCTGCTATTGAATGAAGTGAGATTTATGACGTTAATATTATATTGTGTTGATTCATTGCTTTGCACTTGTTAATCTGGGATCCACGCCTTTGATACTTGATCAAAGAAGTACAAACCACTTTGTTCGCTACCAGTCCCCACAATTCTCATGGGACGAGAACCCTGAAGAAGATAACATTTCAATTCATCAAATCCAACAAAAAATTTGCTATCTCTAGCAATTTTATGAACGGACAAAAGATTTACATGAAAATCAGGAATCACAAGAACATCAAATAAAGTAACTCTATTATTCAATCTATAGTTCCCAATTTTATTGATTTTGGCCTCATCACCATTAGGTTGAGTAACCTTCAAGTTCAAGTCAGAGATGTCAAGAACATTTTCAAGATTAGACAATGAGGAGGTCATGTGTTGATTTGCTTCCGAGTCAATAATCCATCTAAATCAATTATAATTTGAAGAAAATTTAGAAATATTAGCCATATTGGCAGAGAACATACCTGCCATATTGACAGAAATGTCATCTGATTGTTTTTTATCAAGAAGAGTGAGTAATTTGTTGATTTGTTCTTCAGTAAGAGAGGATGAAGAGTTCTGGCCATGACCATAACTGTCAGTGACAAGCATTGCTTGAAGACGATTTAAACCCTTGTCCAAAGTTTTGACCAGATTTAGATTCGGTGAACTGAAAATCCTTGGGAAACCCAATCAATTTGTAACATCTTTCTATGGTATGACCATTTAAACCACAATGTTTACAAGTCAGAGAGGGTTTCCCAGTTTTTTTCCCTAAAATCACTAGTTTTACTGAAGAAAGCAGAATTCTGACCCTTGGTGTCTGAAGGTCGAGTCACACCACAGTATGATTCTTCCCTAGATACCAAGGAAAAAGCAATTTTGACAGTGGGAAGAGGATCAGTGGTTAGAATATTGCTTCGTATATACATATAAGTATCATCCAATCCCATTAAAAACTGCACCAATTTTAAAAGTTGGTTGTGTTTTGAAAAGTCATGAGCGGCGTTACGTACAGGCAGGAAGTTTAACCAAAGCATCAAACTGTTTCCATAGAGCATTAAGCTTGTGGTAATAATCAGACATAGGGGTTCCATTTTGACAGATATAATTGATTTTTTGATGCAGATTAAAGGTCACAGACCCATCTATTTTATCATATGTCTCTTTTAGTTCTAACCAAACTTTAGAGGAAACCTTAGAAAACACCTGACTAACAAATAAGTCCCCAGATATAGATCCAAGAAAGCACAACCGAATTACAGTTGTCCCACTGCTTTCCCAAAACATCATTATCAACAGAACGAACAACATATCCATTCACAAAACCAAGTTTATTTTTGGTTTCAAGAGCAAGAATCATGGCACAGGACCGGACCTTATAGTTTTCAGTACCTGTTAACTTCATACTTAAAATAGAAACACCAGAGGTGTCACTGGGATGAAGATAGAGAGGATCACCAAAATTCAGCTTAGCAATCAAAGATTGCTGATCTGGATCCTTAGATGATTCTCTTGCCGTCATAGTGACACACACAAAGCACACAAGGGTAAAGGCTAAGGGTTTAGAGACAGGATTCCTTGCCACTCGAGAGGTGGTAGGTCAAGCCAACCACTTAGACACCCAAAAAAAGGGATCACACCAGAAGGGCAAAGAGAAGAAACTTACCAACTTACCAGATGAGATCGAAGAAGGAAAGCAAGAGAACAACTTACAGAACGTTCCTTGCTCAATAGCACAGCGGAATGAGGATGAGCACGACTGAAATCTCTACATGAGAGATTCAGTCAACAACATAACCCGTAAACGGTCGAGAACAGGATAAACCTGAACAAACAAGAAAGCAACACAAAGCCACCACACACAAAGAGGCACAACAGTTCTTTAGTGAGATCTCAAAGGATGTGGTCTGTTAGGACCAGATCAGGAACTCACGTCACTAGAACACCTCTACGTAGTAGATGTAAAAAGAATAAAGCAGAATAAGCAAAAAAAAATAGAAAGACGAGCAGAAAAACAGGGACAGAGCACACAATCCTTTGATGAACAAGCACTAGACAAGGTCAATCTGACCAGATCTCATGTTCATGTCATGAGGATCACTGTCACCGTGTAACAAGGAAAAAATATTTGAAATAGTTGAAATAACAAAGCACAGAGGCAAGATCTACAGGAAACAACTTTGCTTAGAAATTTTAATGATAAAAAACACAGAGAAGGGATCAAACTAGACCTATAAAGATCATATGTAACCTCAATTTCCAAATAATAAGAGGAGCACACCAGACAAGATCTATAAAGATCAGATCTGAACATGCAAGAAGGAATAAGGTCAACCAGAACCTATAGAGGTCAGATTTAACCCTAAATCCTTGACGAAACAAAGGAAGCACTCTAGACCAGATCTATAAGGATCAGATCTAGGATTGCTTTGTACAACCTTTACTGAAAAAGAAGAGACAAACACCATCTAGACAAGATCTGTTGTGAAAGAAACTTAAAAGCAACAAACAACAACAACCAACTCGGACCACTACCAATAAGTGGTAGGATCTAAGAAGATGAAGTGAGAAAACTCAGAAAATGAAAGAAGATCACAAACAACTCAAACCACTACCAACGATGGTAGGATCTGAGAAGGTGACGAGGCGGATCTCATACAAAAAATGAACAGAAGTGAAACGACGTTCACTTGAAAGAGAAGAAGAGATCGGATGAAGGAACGTACCAGATGTTGTTGAAGATGAAGCACACGTCGGCGGCGAAGGGATCGAGCCTAAGCTCTGATACCATATTGAAACATTTTATTGATTTGAAATATACAACAACTACCACAAACAATGAATAATCTCAACAATCTAACCTAAATATCTTCATGAGATTTGAAGATATTATCACTAGATTGAAACCCAAACTGTTGAGGGAGAAACGAGAGAAAACTGAAGAATGAAAGTGAAAAATGAATGAATGAATAAGAATTCATCTGAAGAAAACGAGTTTATATATGAGACTTCCAGTATTACACTTCATCCCCTCCATCTTTAGAACAATTGCTCCGCTAACCTTCGAGTTCCACAAGAAGTGAGGCGCAGTCCTCCATATCCTCAACAATCAACTCTCTTCAACTTCTGTAAAAGACACAACCAAACAAACTAAATTAGAATAATGTCAAGATTGGTATAACATCTTACCTTTAAACAGAGCATCTCTAATAGATTTCCCAAAATTTCTTCAAAATGAAGAACCAAAAGGGAAAATCCCCAAAAAAAAACACATTCATCTCCAACAGATTCCCCATTTTGGAGAATCCAACATTAATTAAAATATTAAAATATTATATTCATCTATTAAAATATTATTTCTCTCTCTACATATTTATTTTCAAAGTTTCTTATTTGTCCTCTCACTTGGTAATCATTTTTAGAGTGATCTCCATATTTGAAGAAAAAACTTTCTCTCTCCAACTTTCTCCATTTTAAAGATAGTTTTAGGAAACCGTTAAAATATTAGCCTAAAATTCTTATTTTCTTCATTTTCCACAATTTAAAGAAGCTGTTGGAGATACTCTTAGATTCTATCTTCCTTGAATCATGACTGGAGTTTGGTTTATGGTTTAAGGGTTAAATCTTCTAAACCGGAGAGCAAAGCCACCTATTTTAATTCAAGACCCCAATTAAATTTTCTTCTACTAATATCGTCATTTTTGACCCGTCTTTTTCATATTGAAAAAATTCAAAATAAATCCAAAAGTTCATCAAGTTGGAAAATGCATTAATTCTTCATCCTAAACGACAGAATAAATTTTTTTTCCCTGATTATCTCAAAAAGTATTAACATTTCTAATCTAAATTACTTTTATTTCCTTCATTGGTAACTTCGATCTTTTTAAGAAAATACACAAAAAGCAATTTACAGGATTCGATTTTTATTTTGAGTTAATATTTCTATTGAGATTGAAAAATATATAGTTCCGAAATATATATATATAGAGAGAGAGAAAGGTTCAAACGAGAAGCTTACCTATTTACGAGAATGCGGTGAGCATTTTCAACCACTAATTAGGAGTTTAAGACAAATTCATGCGGTAGCTTTCCACGGCCTTTCCGCCCATCGTGCGCCACATTAAATGATGGTTTATAATTTGAAATTTACACTTTCAACCCCTATAATTAGTTACTTACTTTACTTTATACCTTTTACTTTTCTAATTTTAATTTTACACATTCATCATATTAACACATATAATCGTTTATTAACTAAAATACGTTAAAAAATACGTTTTAATTTTAACAAGTTACACCATTGTAATCGTCTCTTCGATACCTTCAAAATGAACCTAATATTGAATATTTTTTTATTTAATTATTTAATTATATATCATATATACTACATAAAAATATTTGGATTATTTATTTTCTTTGCTCTAATCATCCATCCATATAATCAAATTTGGTGTTGATCGAAATTATTTCGCATTTACGCAATTAACAACTCTAAAATAGTTTGCTAAAAATTATCCTTTTATTTACAATTTCTTATATTTTTTTAACTATTTAAAATCGTCATTTTATGTAAATTTTTGATTGATATTTAGTTGACAAGAGGTGAGTTCATATGAGAACGCTAATTATTTATGAAAACAAGAAAACAATCGCTATGTATAAAATCATATATGATTCACCTACAAAATCAAATATGATTATGCGATTTTTCCCTCCACTTTAAGTCGCAACCAAAGTCGCGACTTAAAACAAAATCACATATGATTAATAACTAAGTGATATCAGATTGTAAAACAATATCATATATGATCACATATGATTTACTAAAACACAATCACATATGATTAATAACTAAGTGATATCAGATTGTAAAACAAGATATGATCACACATGATTTAATCACTAAAACAAAATCACATATGATTAATAACTAAGTGACATCAGATTGTAAAACAAGATCATATATGATCACATATGATTTACCAAAACAAAATCACATATGATTAATAATTAAGTGACATCAGATTGTAAATAAGATCATATATGATTAATAACTAGTGATATCAGATAACAGTCTTATAGATCACATATGATTTACCAACTAAAATAAAACCACATATGATTAATAACTAAGTGATATCATAATGTAAAACAAGATCATATATGATTAATAACTAGTGATATCAGATAACAGTCTTATAGATCACATATGATTTACCATTGTTTCCTAATCATATATGATTTGATAGGTGTTCTTAACAAAAATCTCATCAAAACTATAAATGTATGAATTGTAAATATTAAAAAAAATTATGTAGTATATATGATATATAATTAAATAATTAAATCAAAAAATATTTAATATTAGGCTCATTTCGAAGGTATCGAAGAGACGATTACAATGGTGTAACTTGTTAAAATTAAAAAGTATTTTTTTAACGTATTTTAGTAATAAACGATTATATGTGTTAATATGATAAAGGTGTAAAATTAA
This sequence comes from Saussurea involucrata, assembly GCA_033807775.1. Lineage (NCBI taxonomy): Eukaryota > Viridiplantae > Streptophyta > Magnoliopsida > Asterales > Asteraceae > Saussurea > Saussurea involucrata. Next base: position 61,104,260 of record CM066315.1, on the reverse strand, counting down.
AATTAAAAAAATAAAAGGTATAAAGTAAAGTAAGTAACTAATTATAAGGGTTGAAAGTGTAAATTTCAAATTATAAATCAATATTGAACGTGAAATGTGGCGCAAGTGGGTGGAAAACTATTAGTGGTTGAGAATGCTCCTCGCGTTCTCGTAAACAGGTAAGCTCCTCGTTTGAACTCATCTCTCTCTCTCTCTCTCTCTCTATATATATATATATAGTATATATATATATATATATATATATAGAAGGAGGTTAAAGGGTGTTGGGTCATCACAGATTTGAAGTTGACTCAATTAAACCCTCTTAGATACTTAAAATGTTTTTGGATTCTTTTGTGTAACTTGTACTCTTATACCAATTGTTCGGTGAAGTCGAAGATCAACCGAAACCAAGTGCGAAGACAATCTCATTGCGGAAGTGAGAAACTCGGCAGCAAGTTTCTACAAGTTACATCACCACCGATATGCTTGTGCTATCGGTGGACACGCATCACCGAATTGAAAAAATTCGGTGAGGAGTCCAAGAAGACTTCCACCGATATGTGTTCTGAAATCGGTGGAAGTTCAAGAAGACTGCACCGAAATATTAAAACACTTCGGTGAAACTCTCTCCTTTCTAAAGAAGTGAGATTTGGAATTGGTGCAGTTTTCAATACATGAGGTCGGTAGCCTTATTCTCTATAGACAAAAGAGAAGATCATTTATTATGAGACAATATCCTATTGTCAGATAAAAGTGGCATTTTGTCATTTTATCTATTCTCAGATAAGGTCTTTTTCTGGTACGACTGTCCTCCTGGTTCCTTGGATAAGTTAAAAAGGAGATATCAGCTTTTCAGAAGTCAACCTCTACAATGAATGGAAGAGTGACAAGTGTCCCATGCATTAAATGATGCATGGACTATAAATAGAGGTGAAGACTCTCCATGCAAATTACGCTTCTGAAGATTACTAAGTGCAAGCTCCTTTCTTACTGAAACTGCATCTTGTGTCTAAGTGTCCAATTTGTTCTAAGTGTTTTTCAGTTTACTTTGTGTTAGATTGTTAGAATAGTTTAACTGTTCTTTTCCGCAACAATCTTTTGTTTTCTATGTGTAATTCTTATTGAAAGATTTTCAATATATTGAATTAAAACTTGTGAAAAATCTGAGTATTGTATTCAATCCCCCCTTCTACAATACTTGTTGAGCCATTTTGGGACCAACAAGTGGTATCAGAGCGGAAAGTTTAATTCATAAACTTGATCCGCAATGGCTGCCTCATCTTCATCCCTAACTGTTGAAAACACTGGTCAACACAATTTTGCTGAAAATGGTTCCATTTCAAAACCTCCCAAGTTTAATCCTAACAACTTTTCTCTATGGAAAAGCCGTATGATGCTATTTATGGAAGGAGTGGATACTAGATATCCAACCATTCTCAAGGAGGGACCTATCATCCCGAGAGTTTGGGCTCGCTATGAAAAGCAGAGGTCGGGTAAGGAAACAGTTGATAAGTCAAGTGACTCTGATGATTCTGAACCTTCCGATATAGAGAAAGCAAAGACTACTGGTCGTTACATTCTCAAAAACCCAAAGGAATATACTGATGAGGAAAAACGATTGGTGTCTCTGGATTATCGGCTTAGAGCAATCATTGCTCTCTCACTTCCTGATGAAGTCTATCACTCTCTTGTTAATTTCGATACTGCTAAAGAGATGTGGACTACTTTGTGTGTACTTTATGAGGGTACAGAGGAAGTGAAGAAAAGCAAAAAGATTGGCCTCATTCGAAAATATGAGCTCTTTGCCTATGAAAAGGGAGAATCTCTTCCAAGCTTCTATAACCGTTTCAACTCTCTCTTAAATGATTTAAAGTTACTAGGTAGAGTTTATGATAATGAGGAAGTTCTATGCAAGTTTATGGATTGTCTTCCTGACTTTTGGGAAAACATTTGCACTTGCATTAAAACTACCAAGGATTTGGAATACTTGCCTTTAACTGTTTTGTATGGAACTCTGTTCAACTTTGAACAAACCAAGCTTCATAGGAAAACCATCTTCAAAGAGATAAAAAGCTCTTCAATAGCTCTTATCTGTGAAAGTTCCAAGAAAAGTCAAAGTGTTCCTTGTATCACATATCCCTCATCAGACTCTGACACCGAAAATCAGAACAACCGTTCTCACCAAACGGAGGCATATCTGAGTGATGCCGATGATGAAGGTGATGAAATTTCGGTAGACCGAATGTCTGATGAAATGGCTATGATGGCTGGTTTTAAAAATAAATCTCTAAATTTCAACAAACCCAGAAGTTTCAGAAAACCATCATTTACAAAAATGTCTTCTTCTGATAAGACAAATGAAGAATGTTTCAACTGTGGTAAGAAAGGACACTTTGCTGCTGAGTGCAGAAATAAGCGTGTGTCAAAAGTCAATTCTACGTCCTCTGACAAATATCCTTCCAAATTTGAGAAATCCAAAGATAAATCATATTTCAAGAAAGATTCTCAATCCTCCTCACTCTCTCATCAGGAACGTGCTGAAAAGTACAAAGCTAAGTACAAGAAGGAAAAAGAAAGAAATGAAGGATCTCAAAGGAAAGGAAAAGGATTAACGGCAGAGGCTCATGACTGGGAAGAAGAAGAAACCTCTGACAGTGATTCTCAAAATATGTGCTTTATGGCCATATCAGAAGAGGTGAAAGAAGAAAAGGCAAAGTCTCCAATGGCATTAGTTTCAACTGAATGCTCATCATCATACTCTCAGGTACATCCCTTCAATGACATGACTGATATTGAAAAGATAAATGCTTATGAATCTTTAACTCAAGATTTTTACAATGTCAAAGAAAGCAAGAAAAGAAAATATGCTCAAGTTAAAAATCTTAAATCTCAACTTGAATCTTTCATGTGTCAACTTGGAAAGTTTGAGATAATCAAAACTGAGCTTGAAAATCTAAAAGTCATAAATCATGAAATTGAAAAGGAGAAGAATAAAATGTTCAAGAAGTTAAAGAAAGAACAGAAAATTGTCAGAAAATGGACAAATTCCTCAAGGAATCTTGAACAGATCTTTCAAGACCAAATCGGTGGTAATAACAAGTTTGGGTTAGGATATGAAAAATCCATGCTTGAAAAATCTACCCATGCACTTGTTCCCGTCACCGATACATGGGATGATGACTCTGAGTCAAACTCTTGTGATTCCATTTCTTTAAATTCTGCTGATCTTAGTGAAGCCTTAAAATATGGAATGTTTTTAAAAGCCAAAGAATCTTCATCTGATCAAACCCATAAAGTGCAAAGTTTGAAGGATACTGTTAAACCCATTCATGATGTGTTCAAAGATTTAACCATTGATAACAACTCTTCAGATCTTTCAAAATCTCAAGCTTTCAAAGAAAAACACACCATGGAAAAATCCTTCACCGATTTTGTTCAAAAGGGAAAGACCGAAGTTTTCTCAAGAAAGACCCCCCAATCCCCTTTCGGTCCAAAGAACCGAACTTTTTAGAGGTCCTCGCAATCCCCTTTCGGTCCAAAGATTAAGATTGATATAATTGGAAAGGAAAAAGGAAAGGAACAAAAACACAAAAGAACTTTCATCTACCGAAAATGTTATAATTGTGGTGATACCTTTCATCTTGCTAAGGACTGCCCAAGGGAAAGAATTGACAGATCCAAACCCAAGGTCTCTCACATCTCTAACCCAAAAGGACCCATTACCAAATGGGTACCTAAGAACTGACTTGATGTTGTCTGCAGGTTTTTGAGCACCAACAAGTTTGGTATTTAGATAGCGGGTGCTCACGTCACATGACTGGAAACAAACATCTTCTTGTAAACTATGTGTCAGAAAAGGGTCCTTCTGTAACCTTTGGGGACAACTCCAGAGGTCACACTAAAGGGTATGGAACTCTCACGAATGGAACCCTCACCTTCAATAAAGTGGCATTTGTTGAAGGTCTCATGCATAACCTCCTTAGTATTAGCCAACTGTGTGATCTTGGATACAAAGTTATCTTTGAACTGCGTATCTGTACTGTTGTTGACAAGAATACGAAGGTTGTCCTCTCTGGAAGAAGGCTAGATAATGTGTATATCATTGATATGAGTCAAAACAACTCTTCAAATGTTTGCTTCGTGACTGACGATACAGTCAAAAGAAACTGGATGTGGCATAAACGTTTGTCTCATCTTAACTTCAAAATCCTTCATAAGTTATCAAACAAAGAGCTGGTGACTGGCATGCCTAAGTTGAACTTCGTCAAAGAAAAGCTGTGTGATGCATGTGAAAAAGGGAAGCTCACCAAATCCTCTTTCAAAACCAAGCAATGCTCTTCCATCAATCTCCCACTTCAGATGCTGCATATGGATCTATGTGGACCAGTCAGCACTCCCAGTCTAGGAGGAAGAAGGTACATTCTTGTTATTGTTGATGAATTCTATAGATATACTTGGGTGTCTTTTCTCAGGTACAAAAGTGATGCAACTGAAGAAATCATCAACTTTGTCAAAAAGAATGAAATTCTGAATGGCCAGCTTGTCAGATCTGTAAGAAGTGACAATGGCACTGAATTCAGAAACAGTGGTTTAGAAGACTTCTTCAATGAGAAGGGAATCTATCAAAACTTCTCTGCTGTCAGAACTCCACAACAAAATGGTGTTGTGGAAAGAAGAAACAGAACTCTTTGTGAAGCAGCAAGGTCTATGTTGAGCGAAGCAAAACTGCCAACCTATTTTTGGGCCGAAGCTGTCAACACTGCCTGTTTCACTCAAAACAGGTCGGTGATAACAAAAAGACATGAGAAAACCCCGTATGAAGTCTTTCATGGAAGAAAACCAAACATTGGTTTCCTTCACGTCTTTGGCTGTGTGTGCTTTATCCTAAATGACAGGGAAAATCTTGGGAAATTTGATCCTACGGCAGATGAAGGAATCTTTGTGGGATATTCCTTGACTTCCAAAGCCTACCGAGTTTACAATCTTCGGAGAGAATGCATTGATGAATCTATCCATGTAAAGTGTGATGATTCAAGATCATCTTCTTTGACAAATGATGATGAAGAACTACATAGATGGATATCATCATGCATTGGGGATTCTCCCATTTCAACCTCCACCGATCCACCTTGTACTCCAAATATTTCATCTGTTCCAAACAATCAAGTTGGGTCATCCTCTTTATCACCTGAAACCCTCTCTGCCGAAATTGCCCCCACCGAACCCTATCCATCATCCATCGAAATTAACCCCATCACCGAATCTCTTCCTGCCAATAATCCCTCTGACGACCCACCTTCATCACACCCTGCCAACACTCCAGCCCCGAACTTTCCTTCCACTTCAGTCACTCCTTCACCGATGCCCCCTGCTCTTAAATGGACCAAAGATCATCCCATTGATCAAATCATCGGTGATCAGCAAGCTGGTGTTCAAACAAGGAGAGGTACCAGCAACATCTGTCTCTATGTGAATTTCCTATCTCTTGTTGAACCTAAAAAGATTGAAGAAGCCCTAAGTGACCCATGTTGGGTTTCGGCCATGCAAGAAGAACTCTCCCAATTTTAAAGAAACAAAGTCTGGAGACTTGTGCCTAGACCTTCAAGGAAAACAATCATCGGCACAAAATGGGTCTTCAGAAACAAAATGGATGAAGATGGTACTGTCATCAGAAACAAAGCCAGACTCGTAGCTCAAGGCTACCGACAGGAAGAGGGCATTGACTATGATGAAACATTTGCTCCTGTTGCCAGACTTGAAGCTATCAGGATCTTTCTTGCTCATGCTGCTCACAAGAACTTCAGGGTATTTCAAATGGATGTGAAAAGTGATTTTCTGAATGGAGAACTAGCTGAGGAAGTCTATGTGAAGCAACCTCCAGGTTTTGAAGATTCCACACATCCAGACTATGTGTACCGACTTGACAAAGCTCTGTATGGGCTCAAACAAGCTCCTCGGGCCTGGTATGACACTCTTGCCATCTTTCTACTCAAGCATGGCTATACTAGAGGTACAATTGACAACACTCTCTTCCACAAGCAAACTTCGGGTAATCTCATTCTTGTTCAAATCTATGTGGATGACATTATTTTCGGTGCCACCGATGAGTCTCTGTGTGATGACTTTGCCTCTCTCATGAAAAGTGAATATGAGATGAGCATGATGGGGGAGCTAACTTTTTTCTTAGGTCTTCAAGTGAAGCAAATTTCAGAAGGAATTTTCATAAACCAAAGCAAGTACATTAAAGATCTTCTGAAGAAGTTTGGCTTTGAAAACTCCTCCCCCATGAAAACTCCCATGGCACCACCTTTGAAACTTGATACCGATTTAAATGGTGAATCTGTGGATGTTACCCATTATAGGGGCATGATTGGTTCTTTGCTTTATTTAACTGCTAGCAGACCAGATAGCATGTTTGCTACTTGTCTGTGTGCCCGTTATCAAGCAAATCCAAAGAAATCTCATTTGGATGCTGTGAAACGGATTTTCAGGTATCTAAAGGGTACCATGCATCTGGGTCTTTGGTATCCCAAAGACTCAGGTTTTGAACTCATGGGATATTCAGATTCTGACTTTGCAGGTTCTAAAAATGATAGAAAAAGAACAACAGGCAGTTGTCAATTCCTTGGTGGAAAACTGGTAAGCTGGTCCAGCAAAAAGCAAAATTCAGTCTCAACATCCACTGCCGAGGCTGAATATGTTGCTGCTGGAAGTTGCTGCGCACAGATTCTATGGATGAAAAACCAGTTGAGAGACTACAATCAATTCTACTCCAAGATACCCATCCTATGTGATAATTCAAGTGCAATTGCAATTGCAAACAATCCTGTTCTTCACTCAAGGTCCAAACACATCGATATCCGATATCATTTCATCAGGGACCATATCTCCAAAGGTGACATTGAGCTGCATTTTATTCCAACTAATCTTCAGCTTGCAGATTTGTTTACTAAACCTCTGGATGAGGCCAGATTCACCTTCCTCATCGGTGAACTTGGCATGTTGTACTTAGAATAGGTTCAAAAAAAAATAACCTTTCGGTCTGATAACTTTCGGTGGCAACAAGATCCTTTTTCGGCATGAGCATCTTCAGTGATCTTTTCGATGATCAGATAATTCTCGGTGGAACCAAGATCCACTTTCGGCATAAATACCCCAAGTGATCTTTTCGGTGACTCACCTCTCAGTGGATCTCCTCGGTGCGCATATCTGTCCTCTTCGGTGTCTCAATGCCTCGGTGGATCTCTTCGGTAAGCAAATCCTCACCGATTCCATCTCGGCATATCTTTCACCACCGATGTCCACCGATAATCTCTTCATATTCCTCACCGATGTCCACCGAAATTCAATCCTATCCACACGTCACCCCTATAACCCTAGCCTGTCAGAACCTTCATCTCCCCGTTTCGTGAAACGGCTTCCTGACCACGAATCCCAAAGTGGTCATGATTGCCTTTTATTCTATTTAATTCTTTTTTATTTTATTTTATTTTCCTTAAACTGTTCCCCCCATTTTTCGAAAACCCTATATATACTCAACCCTTCTCTTTCATTTTTCCTTTACGTCTCCTTCATCCTCTTATCCGTTCTCTCTCTATAACCTGCACCCTAATCCTTCTTCGAGCTCCATCATCAATGGCGTCCTCAAAGAACACCCCCCTACGTGTTTTGCTGATCTCAAGTTCAACCCATGCAATCACGTTGCCAGATTTGAGCCCGACCCTTCTCACCCAGAGTTTAACCATGTAATCAAGTTCTTCACTCGCTCTCCCCTTCTTCATGCCTTCTCCTGTAATCCCAAAATGAGCAAAATGCTCATTGGGAAATTCTGGCTTACCTGTGTGTATGACTCCTCAAATGATGCGATCCACGCATCCATCCTTTCTGAAGACGAGGGTGATCATGACCTCACCTTTGGGGTCGATGATGTTCGCACTGCACTTAAAATCGATGCTTTCGATCCCTATGACGAATGGCATTCAGATACCGTTCTCGAAGATGTCCTCAGTACAACAGGTTACGTGGTCGATGACAACTCCAAAAGCTCCAAAGGTCCTGGAACTCTTCTTCGGAGTCACATGGGTGGTGTATGGAACTTCTTCTTTGCCCATGTGATCCACTGCCTCTCCCGAAAGACGAGCGGCCGCGATCAATCCCCTTCATACATCACCAAACTTGCCCATGCCTTAATCTTTCAACGTCGAGTGGATTTCGCCCAATACTTCTTCACCGAATTAGTGGAAGTGATCTCCCATCCAAAGAAGTGTCATGTTTCCTACCCCCGATTTATCTCTATGATCATCCATCACAAACTTGGCAAAGCTCTGGAAAAAGACCGCAAGTCTCACACTCCCCGATTCACTTATGACTGGTCTCCCCCGATCGTCGGCAGCAAAACTCTCAACGTCGGTGTTCTCGACACCGATCGTCCTTTACGCCGAGGTATGATCACTTTATCCATCTCTCCAGAACTTCAATGGGGTGATTCTGAAATTCCAGGGTTTCAACACCCCGATATCCCCGAGGTCCTTCCTGCTGTTGTGACCTCCTCCCCTCATCCCAGAGTAAAGTCGGTCGGCGCGAAGAAGAAATCGGCCACCGACACCTCCGCCGCTGCTTCCAGGACCATGGCCTCCATCTTCCACCGATGACTTTCCTAAATCCACCGAAACTCACGCTGAAACCGCCGACATTGAGGGGGAGCAACTCTCTAAAGAAAAAGAGTTGGACTTGGAAGACAAAGCAACAACTAAGGGGGAGCAACTTTCTGCGGCCGAACCAGACAAGGGAAAGAAACGTCTTACTGCCGAACAATTGGCCGAACAGGAAAGAATAGAGAAAGAAAGGATGAAGTATGGGACTCGTCCCACCGATGCAGACAAACTCAAACTTAAACCTCCTTCATCACATCTGCAGGAACCCAATCTCGGACTGACTCCTCAAGAAATTGAGGAAGCCAGATTAGCCCAAAAAGCCCTTGATGATACCAAGGCCCTCTCTTTAAAAGTTGCAGAGGAAGAAGCCAAGAAAGCCAAGTCCACCGATGCCGTGTCGGCACAGAAATCGGTGCTGAGTGAATTTGAACAAGAGAGGAATGAAGAAGTTAGATGGTACAAGAAGAAGATGCACCACCGATCTGACAGAACCCCGATCTCAGGTGTCAAGATCGCAACCTCCAGAGCCAACCCAAAAGACATCTGCCTTATCATTGATCGGGAAGATGGCTCTTTGAAAAGTGTGAGAGACTACCAACTCAAAACTTACGGTCTCCCCGAATGGTACGAGATCTCTCGACACTTGGCCAAAAATCCAAACCCAAAGAAGGACATCTTTGTCAAATACATTGATGGTCTAATGGCAAAGATGAAGGAGATCAAAAAGAAGTATAGCATCGTGCTGACCACCGATTAAAGATCGAAACTGCAATCCTTGAAGGAAGAAGTGCGCCTTCCCAGAGTTCAGAATCCTCCCGACACTGTCTTCAAGGATATGGCAAAGGAAGGAAAGATACCGAATGTAAGTAACTTAAATCTTTCCCTTCCCACTTCGGCATCATATCCCACGACAACTCTGGGCCTGTCACCGATTCCAGGACTGTATTTCAACGATGGTTTCGGCAAACGAGCCTTCTTCATATTCTCTCAAATCCCAGCTGCCGACACCATGTTTCTTGAAGGCCTCCACAACTTGTTCCCTCACATCCCCGACGCTCAACCCTACTACCGAATCCTAATGGATGAGATCAAGCGCCGACAATCATCAAAGAAGTAGGTTTTTCATTTACCTTTCGGTAGTTTTTGATAATCTTTTGCTTCCTTACTTCACCGATGTATGAGAATGACTTATAAAATTCAAGTGCTTCTCTTGTTTATATGTAGCTGTACATACCTTTATTTCCTTGCTTTATATATACTGTATAGATATACTCAAAGAAACATAGTTAAAAACAAAAAACAAAAAAAAGGTCTATGTGAAAAGAACCCAAAAGAGTAAAAAGGGTCAAAATGCACTTATTTTCATTTACTCTTTAACATTCTAAGGATAGAGATCAAATTCAAATAGGGGGAGATTGTTGGGTCATCACAGATTTGAAGTTGACTCAATTAAACCCTCTTAGATACTTAGAATGTTTTTGGATTCTTTTGTGTAACTTGTACTCTTATACCAATTGTTCGGTGAAGTCGAAGATCAACCGAAACCAAGTGCGAAGACTATCTCATTGTGGAAGTGAGAAAATCGGCAGCAAGTTTCTACAAGTTACATCACCACCGATATGCTTGTGCTATTGGTGGACACGCATCACCGAATTGAAGAAATTCGGTGAGGAGTCTAAGAAGACTTCCACCGATATGTGTTCTGAAATCGGTGGAAGTTCAAGAAGACTGCACCGAAATATTAAAACACTTCGGTGAAACTCTCTCCTTTCTAAAGAAGTGAGATTTGGAATTGGTGCAGTTTTCAATACAGGAGGTCGGTAGCCTTATTCTCTATAGACAAAAGAGAAGATCATTTATTATGAGACAATATCCTATTGTCAGATAAAAGTGGCATTTTGTCATTTTATCTATTTTCAGATAAGGTCTTTTTCTGGTACGACTGTCCTCCTGGTTCCTTGGATAAGTTAAAAAGGAGATATCAGCTTTTCAGAAGTCAACCTCTACAATGAATGGAAGAGTGACAAGTGTCCCATGCATTAAATGATGCATGGACTATAAATAGAGGTGAAGACTCTCCATGCAAATTACGCTTCCGAAGATTACTAAGTGCAAGCTCCTTTCTTACTGAAACTGCATCTTGTGTCTAAGTGTCCAATTTGTTTTAAGTGTTTTTCAGTTTACTTTGTGTTAGATTGTTAGAATAGTTTAACTGTTCTTTTCCGCAACAATCTTTTGTTTTCTATGTGTAATTCTTATTGAAAGATTTTCAATATATTGAATTAAAACTTGTGAAAAATCTAAGTATTGTATTCAACCCCCCCTTCTACAATACTTGTTGAGCCATTTTGGGACCAACAAAGGGAAAACCTCAAAAAAACGGAAAACTGAAGAACACCCTAGGGGCTCTTCATCTGGACGGTATGCATTTGTGCATACAGGTAAATTAAGTTGACCTTTTGGTTTTTATGCACAAGTGCATTATGCATTTGTACATATGCATGTGTGCATTTTACAAATTACCTGTATGCACAAGTGCATACCGTCCAGATGAAGGGCCCCTAGGGTGTTTTTCAGTTTTCCATTTTTTTGAGGTTTTCCCTTGAACCTGACCCTATATATATGTATATATATATATATATATATATATATATATATAGGGTCAGGTTCAAGGAAAACCTCAAAAAAACGGAAAAACACCCTAGGGTCCTTCATCTCGACGGTATGCACTTGTGCATACTGGTAATTTGTAACATGCATTTATGCATATATGCACAAATGCATAATGCATAATGCACTTGTGCATAAAACCAAAAAATCAATTATTTACCTGTATGCACAAGTGCATACCATCCAGATGAAAGGCTTTTAGGGTGTTCTTCAGTTTTTCGTTTTTTTTTTTGGTTTTTTCTTGAACCCTCTCTCTCTCTCTCTCTCTCTCTATATATATATATATATATATATATATATATATATATATATATATTTATATATATATGTTGGAATACCAAAATATTAACGTGATGCTAACATGAAATATGTAAAACTTAACATATTAAAATATTTTTTTACAATAATTTGAAGTTTTTAAATTAGATTCTTAAATTAACATTTTTGAAATTATGTATTGAACATTAAATGTGTATTTCACAACAGTATATTTTATAAAACAAAATTTAAATGAAAATATATTCTTTTCAATACAAATTTTTATTTAATTATTTGTCTATCTATTCTACAAAATACGAATAAATATTTTATACGTTTGATCAATATATTGAAAAAAATGGATTTAATTATTTCAAATTAAACTTTAAAATTTGTAATATTCATGAGAACTTTATAAGATTTGTGAGAACTTCTATCTTACAATTTTGTTCACGTTTACCTAATCACTTATCCGGGTAAGTGTTTACCGATAAAATTCAACACTATCATTTACTTCCCGGGTAAGATTTTAGTCCACCAAAATAGCATCGTATTCGACAATTTAGCCGGTAAGCTCTAACCGTGGTAAGAGCCGTCACACTTACTTACCGGGTAAAACTCCCGGTTCTTGCTTTCGACTCTCGGTCCTTGACCTACAGTTACATAGAGAAGATTTTTGACGGAAATGAAAAGCTTCTCTAAAGGCTTTAGAGAAGCTTTGAAGGCTTTTAAATACAAAATAAAACCTTCCCTGAAGGTAATTTCTCTTGTTGTGTCCGCTCTTACCGGGTAAAATTCTTAGTCCTTGCCATATTCACCCGATAAGCTAACGTGACTTGGTAAGCACTTACTCGGGTAATCGTTTTGTAAACGACCCCTTAGTGAAAATAAGAAATATTATAAACCAAATACATGTAAAACATATCGATCATAAAAAGAATATATATTACTTATTATACTGACCTCTAATATAAATAAATAAATAAAAATGATGTGTAATAGGACATGATGAATGGTTTTACGACCGTGCAATTTATTGGGATTAAAAATAAAAAGTTGATTGTTTGAAAAGGAAATGGGTCGGATCCAAAATGTGGGGAGGCAGCGGCACGTGAGGACAAAGGGAGTATCTTTTGTTGTCTTCCTACTAACTTAGCTTCACGTGCGACCCTCTATCTATTTCCTGTTTCAAAACACAAAACGACACCACTTGGGATTTTGTAATGGATTTCCCCACCTGTGTCCACCCTCCCCTCCATGTGGCATGCCACGTGTGGTACCCCACCATATTAGCTACATCCACCTCATCATTTATTAGAGATTTGGTTGTACCACATGGCATTGTACTTGTATCCATACAAAATAAGAGGAACCATCAAGAAAAAAACAAAATTCCATTAACTACAAATTAATTATTATTTTGTCTACTTTTTAGTTTTAAATTTTTATGAAATTTCTAATAGAGTAAATTACGTTTTTCGTCCCTGTGGTTTGTTGAAAATTTCGGTTTTCACCCCTAGTCTTCATTTATTACACTGATGATCATTGTGGTTTGCATTTTATTGCGTTTTTCATCCCTGACTCTAACAGCCGTTAAAGTTCATTAAGTAAGGGATTTATGATCTTTTTACTTTTTTAAATTAAATATTTTGTCTTACCCTAGCCTTTCAACCAAATCGACATCTCCATCTCCATCTTGGGCATTGCATACCACCTGACCACTGCCATAAAATGCAAAAACACACTGAAAATTCATCCTAACCGGTCTCCGGCGACCACGGTTGTTTTTCTTCTAGGTTTTGTAGTCATCGATCAAACCAAATTAGGTTAACGATAAATGCATTGTTGTGTTTCTTCTGGGTTTATAGCCATCAGTCACAATCCATTTGGGTTTCTTAACCGATTTTAACGTTGTGCTATTATGGTTTGTTTGAAATATTTTCGTTATGTGAAGGCTTCAGGTCGAAATCAGTAGGGGTTTTTTTCTTCCCGTTTCGTCAAGTTTGGAGTGTGATTTTGTTTAAGAATGTTTTTCTCTTTAGTTTGCGTCCATTTGTTGCTTCAAGCGGTGACCATGTCTTTCTTCAACTCTATTTACTATATTTGATCTTCTTGAATGGTGATGGGGTAAGTGGGATACACTGATGGTGCTCTATGGTGGGGGAAAAAGGAGGTGCAGTTGTTGTGATGGGGAAGTGAAGCTCGACGACACAATTTGTTTTGTTGTCGCAGAATACTCCTGGCCATGTGTAAGGTGTGGAGGCTTGGGAGATGGATCTGCCGCCGACGGCAGAGCGGATGGCGAGGATTGCTGACATGTCGGCGGCGAGGTCTGGTTTTTCGGCGATGAAGAGGGTGTTGATCCAAACCCTTAGTGATTTGATAATGACCCTCTCTTATATACTTAGTGAAAATTGTAAGTAAACAATATGTATCAGAGTTTCACTATCGCTGATAAGTACTAAGATCTTACAGTACCGCTGATAGGAACTCTCGCTCTTTTAAATTAAACATTCAGCGAACACTGTTCATCATTAATGCTCTGAGTCTGTTCAGTCATTATGATGATCGCTGATAAGTTAGTTGTTTACTTATGATCCCTGAAGACAAGTTTCACGACAACAAAGGTTCTACGCTGAAGTCGAAGATCAAGCTCAAGAACCAGCGTCAAGTCTCCTAATGAACTGATGTGGATCAGCGAAGACTCAGATTTGTCCACTCAACGTGAAGTATCAAGTACAAGACTTCAGCTATCGCTGAACTTTATCATTCGCTGAATAGATAATGATAATGCTCTGAATCAACGAAAGCTGATCATGAAGTCCTCCGTACAAAGTACTTTTGTCTTAACCACCCTTGCACGACTCCATACGAAATGTCAGAAAAGAACCTCCGACTGTCTGAAATCGTACAACCACTCTGATACTACACTGTTCATCCATGCGGTTACTAAGGTTGTCAACCAAAGTCAATGACATGCAACCAACCAGCTGATGACACATGTAAAGTGTATACTGACTTGCATTAAATGCATGCAGTATATAAAGAGATGAACCCACTTCATTTGAAGTAACTTGCTAACTCTGGACAAGTTCAATCTTTTATCTCAAGATAGGTTATTATTAGTAATGTCCTTATCTCTCTTAGTGCAAGAAACCTTAGTGTTCCAACTTGTTTAGATTTAGGTTTATCCTTAATCTTGTTTCCGCAACAAGCTGTAAATTGTTAATGATTTATCAATAAACAATTTAGAAAAGTAAAATCTGTGTGTTTGTATTCAACCCCCCCCCCCCCCCCCCCCCCTCTACAAACTTGTATAGGCCTTCGGGACCAACAAGTGGTATCAGAGCGGATTTGTTTAATCTCATAAACAAGATCTAATCTAAGATATTTCTCTTCCTTGCTATTATCTGAAAATGGCCACCAACACAAACACAAATTATATAGACAATGGTTCTCTTGCTAAACCCCCTAGATTTTCTAAAGATAACTTCAACTTATGGAAAAATAGGATGACACTCTTCTTAGAAGGTGTAGACCCTACTATGCCTTACTATCTAGAAAATGGTCCATTCATCCCTGTAAGAATTGATGCTGCTGTTCCAGCCGCTGAGAATAGACCTGCTATTCCAGAAAGGCTGGTACCTAAGGAAATCTTTCAATGGACTGACGAAGATAAGAAGAAAGTGGCTATAGATACAAAAGCCAGATCCATACTATCCATGGCTCTTCCTGACGAAGTCTACCATTCCGTCATGAACCTGAAAACATCAAAGGCCATATGGGACACAATATGTGTTCAGTATGAAGGAACGTCTGAAGTCCAGGACTCAAGAAAGATCAACCTGGTAAGACAATACGAAAGCTTCATTTCTGGTAAGAATGAAACTCTCTCTGAAGTTCACCAACGTTTTAATTGTTTAATTATAGATCTGAAAACTGTTGGTAAGGAATATTCTAACTTTGAAGTGCTGACAAAGTTTCTAGAATGTTTACCTGAAAGCTGGGACAATTATTCTATGTGTCTCAAGCTGTCAAAGGATCTAAAATCAATGACCCTTTCAACCTTATATGGCTCGTTGCTGAATCATGAGCAATCGAGCCATCTTAAGAAGAATCTTGTAAAAGATTCCAAAAGCACCCCTGTTGCTTTAATCTCAGAGGAACCTTCTACTCAGCGACCCTCGGTCACTATCACTGAGTTAGAAAGTAACTCTGAAAGGTCATCAGATTCTGATTATTCAGATAATGATGAATCTTTGGCTCTCCTAACTAAGAAGTTCAGGAGATTTACCAAAAAGAAAATGTTTAGAAAGAACAAACCTCTTTCCATAACTGACAAGCCTAGATCATCAGCGTTTGTTGATAAGGCTACTGCTACTTGTTTTAACTGCGAAAAGACAGGACATTTCGCTAACGAGTGCAGGTCAAAGAAAGTTTATAGACCCTCAGATTTTACAAAGAAACCCTTTGTTCCAAGAAATAAAGATGACAAATATTCAAAGCTGAAAGAAAAATATGCAAAGCTGAAAAGCTTTAAGAAGAAGAATAAAGGCCTGATGGCTGACTATGATTGGGCTGCTTCTGATGAAGAAGCATCATCATCTGACTCTGAAGATGATGAAGCAAATCTATGTCTTATGGCCAAGATTGAAGAAGAGGAAGAAAGTTCAGACATTCCCTCCACTTCAACATCTGCTATTCAGGTATCACCTTCTTTCTTTACCAATATTGCAAATATTGATGAAGCTGATAGTCTCCGTAAGATCGATCTCTTGACTAGAAGTTTATACGAAGCCATGAACGGCAAAACTGTGGTTGAAAACCAAAATCTTGATCTCGCTGAAAAGCTTAAAAACTGCCACCTTCAAATAGAAAAGCTTTCTAAAATTGAAGAAGACTTTAAAGATCAAGTATATTTAAATCAGATAGTCAAAATCGAACGAGCAGAAGCTATCGCTGCATTAAAGGCTGAAAAAGATACTGTTGAAGGATGGTGTAATTCTTCAACAAAGATCACTGAGATAATAAAGTCTCAGATTCCCCTGAGTGATAAACGTGGTTTGGGTTACAAATATGAAATTCCAAAACCAACCACTGAGCGTTCAATGCTTAAATTTGGAATGTTCGTATCCTTAGTCGCTGATACTTCACCTTCTCAGTGCTCCTCGTCCGTTACACCAATCCCTGAGGAAACTCCTACCTCCTCAAAAGGCAAGGAGAAAATGGTTTATTCAAAACCTACCTCTGTCTTTAAAGACAAAGACAAAGGTAAAGGAATTGTTATTTACCAGAATCCTCAGAAGGGTACCTTAGTACCAAAGCTGAATGCTTCTAAAGCTTCAGTGGCTCATCCCTCTGGATCAAGGAAGCAGATATCTGGATTTATTCAGCGATCTACTCCTAGACTCAGATTGGATGTCCTTGGTAAGAAATCTGAAGAACTGAATGTTCGTTCCATTTCTAAAGCCAATAGTTTACTTGGTGCTGGCACTTCTAATTTGAAATTAAAAGCTCAGCATTCAAATGGTCCTAGAACTACTTTTAGTTATAGGAAATGTTATCACTGTGGACTTACCGATCATATTGCTAGTAAGTGCCCCACAGCCACCAAAGCTGAAAAGATAGCTAAGGTGAAGATTACCCCCAAGGCAAAGAAGACCAACCCTGGCGCAAATCAGGTCAAGGTGAATTCTACCACTGAGGTTAAGAAATTAACCAAAGTGAAGAAAGACAAAGCTGAATCTTCAAATGCTGCAAAGACTGCTGAACCTTCCATTCCAACTACTTCCACTGACAAACGTGTATACATGGTTAAGTGGGTACCCAAGAAAAACTAATCTTCCTTTGTATTGCAGGTTAAGAAGGGCATCTGGTATCTTGATAGCGGATGCTCTAGACACATGACTGGAAAGAAAAGCCTGCTCGCTGAATACAAAGAAGAGAAGGGTCCCTCTGTGACTTTCGGTGGAAATGGAAAAGGACATACCGAGGGTATGGTGTACTTTCAAATGGTACAACCTCCTTCAAAAGAGTCGCATATGTTGAAGGGCTGAAGCATAATATTCTAAGCATCAGTCAACTTTGCGACATGGATAACAAAGTAATCTTTACTAAGGAATCCTGCTTTGTCTCTGACAAAAAGGAGAAGATAGCTCTCAGCGGTTATCGTTTGGAAAATGTTTATGTAATAAACATGGACTCAACAACCACTGAGAACTCCTGTTTCTTCTGAAAGGCCTCATCTGATGTCAACTGGCTATGGCATAAGAGGCTATCTCATCTAAATTTCAAGACACTGAACACTCTTTCTTCAAAAGAGTTAGTCACTGGTCTACCTCAGCATTCATACGCCAAAGAGTCGTTATGTTCAGCGTGTGAAAAAGGGAAGCAGACCAAAGCAAGCTTTAAATCAAAGCAAGTTTCTTCAGTGTCATCTCCTCTACAACTACTCCATATGGATTTGTTTGGCCCTGTTAACAAACAATCCATCGCTGGAAAGAAATATATGCTGGTCATAGTTGATGAATTCTCTCGCTTCACTTGGGTAATGTTTCTCCGTTCTAAGAGTGACACCCCTGAAGAACTCATAAATTTTGTTCGGAAGATGGAAACCCTGAACAATCTGACCGTTCGCTCAATAAGGAGTGATCATGGGACTGAATTCAAAAACAGTTCTCTTGATTCCTTCCTTGAGAGTAAGGGTATTTCTCACAACTTTTCTTCAGTGAGAACACCGCAACAAAATGGAGTCGCTAAAAGAAGAAATAGAACAATTATTGAAGCTGCACGTTCAATGCTCAGCGATTCTCACCTGCCTACTCAGTTTTGGGCAGAAGCTGTCAACACTGCTTGTTTTACGCAAAACAGGCCGCTGATAGTCAAAAGATTCAAAAAGACAGCCTATGAACTCTTTCATGGGAGAAAGCCTTCAATCAGCTTTCTTCACATCTTTGGATGTCAGTGTTTTATACTGAACAACAGAGATGCTCTTGGAAAGTTTGATCCTAAGGCTGATGATGGAATCTTTCTTGGATACTCCTCAGTTTCCAAATCCTTCAGAGTCTTCAATCGTAGAAGACAAACTGTTGAAGAAACTATTCACGTCACGTTTGACGAATCCCGTTCAGCGAACTCTAAACCGTCCGCTGATACTGAAGAACTGAATCAATGGATGTTTTCTCATCTTGGTGATTCAGAAGATATTCACACTAATGCTCATCCAGTAGAAGATGATAGTCCTATCATTCCAAATATGCAGAACAGTGAAGCTGAAACTTCTTGGGTCTCAGCTGTTCCTATAAACACTATACCTAACGCTGAACCAAATGTCTTAGACATTCCATCTACTTCTCAGCAATCAGTGAATATAATGACAACTGCATCCATTCCTCTCTTGGCTGATACTCCTGACGTCGCTGAAGCTTCATCTTCAACTCCTCCAGTTCAAGTTGAGTCAGCGTCTCACGCTCCGGCTCAGCGATGGACTATAAATCATCCAATTGATCAAATTCTTGGTGATCCAAACGCTGGGATTCAGACTCGACGAAGTGCAGGTAATATTTGTTTATTTGTAAATTTTATTTCACTAACTGAACCAAAGAAAGTAGATGATGCCCTCAAAGATCCAAACTGGGTCAGCGCCATGCAAGAAGAGCTGACTGAATTCGAAAGAAACAAAGTTTGGAAACTTGTTCGGAGACCAACTGATAAAACAGTAATAGGCACTAAATGGGTCTATCTAAATAAGTTGGACGAACATGGTACTGTAACCCGTAACAAAGCTCGACTTGTTGCTCAGGGATACAGACAAGAGGAAGGTATAGATTATGACGAAACATTTGCTCCAGTAGCAAGACTTGAATCTATTCGTCTATTCTTAGCATATGCTGTACAAAAAAACTTCAAAGTACATCAGATGGATGTTAAGTCAGCGTTTCTGAATCTGAATGAAGAAGTGTACGTGGAACAACCTCCAGGATTCTCAGATTCTAAGCGTCCAGGTTATGTTTATAAACTGGATAAGGCACTTTATGGTTTGAAGCAAGCTCCTCGTGCATGGTATGACACTCTTTCTACTTATCTCCATATTGAAAAATTTGAGCGAGGTAAGATTGACAAAACTCTATTTTTTAGAAAAGTGAAAGGTCATATCATTTTAGTTCAAATATATGTTGATGACATTATATTTGGTTCTACTAACCCTGAGCTTTGTACTCGTTTCGCTGATAGAATGAAATATGAGTATAAAATGAGCATGATGGGTGAAATAACATATTTCCTTGGTCTTCAGATTAAGCAAACTGAGAAAGGAACTTTCATAAATCAGGGAAAATATGTTAAAGATATGCTGAAGAAATTCGACTTAACTGAAAGTTCAGCTATGAAAACCCCTATGGCACCACCGCTGACACTTGATAAGGACACTAAGGGTGTTCCTGTCAATGTCACGCTGTACCGTGGGATGATCGGCTCTCTATTGTATCTAACAGCTACCCGACCCGATATTATGTTTGCAACATGCTTGTGTGCACGATATCAAGCTGAACCTAAGATATCTCATATGAAAGCTGTAAAGCGAATCTTTCGATATCTTAAGGGTACAGCGAATCTAGGTCTTTGGTATCCCAAAGATTCAGGATTCGATCTAACCGCCTATTCAGATAGTGATTTTGCAGGTTGCAAAATGGATAGGAAAAGCACCACAGGAGGATGTCAGCTCCTGGGTGGAAAGCTGGTAAGTTGGACAAGTAAAAAGAAAAATTCAATGTCCACTTCCACAGCTGAAGCTGAATATGTAGCTGCTGGAAGCTGTTGTTCTCAAGTCTTGTGGATGCGAAATCAGCTACTAGACTATGATCTTCATCTCTCCAAAATTCCAATCTATTGCGACAGCACAAGTGCCATCGCTATAGCAAACAATCCAGTACTACATTCAAAGACCAAACATATAGAAATCAGATATCATTTTATCAGAGATCATGTGATGAATGGTGATATAGAACTTCATTTTATCCCAACTGATTATCAGTTAGTTGACTTATTTACCAAACCTCTTGATGAGACAAGATTCAACTTTCTCATCAGCGAGCTTGGAATGCTGAACTTTGAAGGATAAAATCTTCAGCGGTTCACATTGATCAGCGAAAGGATAAAATCAACTTGTATAACCCATTCTATCATCTTCTCTCTGAATAAACTTGATTCACTGATATCAAGGTATGTTCTCTCTCTGACAATCGCATGAAAATGCAAGATTTCAAAACAAAATGCATCGCTGAATATCTTTTCCTTAACAGCGATATTTTGAAATTTCTTAAAACCTTCACTGAATATTTTCATTCAGTGCTTCATGTTTTCAAAAGTATCTCTGAGTTTTTCAAAACCTCAGAGACAACCAAGAATATGAAAGGACAGTTGTGACGTCATTGCAACGGATAAAACCCCGGCACGTTTTCTCTTCCTGACACACGTTTTCACGTCTCGTTCAAACTTCCAATCAAATGCAAACACGTGTCCGTGTCATGATGAAAATCTTTTCTCGCTCAAGATTTTCTCTTTCTAAAATCTCTATATAAACAAATTCTTTGTTTATATTTTTCTTTTACGCGATCAATCTTCCTCCGCAAGAAAGAATTCACTGTTGCATTTGTGATTTCAAAAACTTCAAGAACTGTTCATCATCTTCTTCATCAAACATCAAGGTTAATATGTTCTTATTTATTACCAAATGCGTATAACTTGTTTCCGATCTTCTCATTGTTTTAACAAGATCAAACAAAAGAACTTCGTAAAATGAAATCAATTTCTTTCGTGGTTTTATGAACACAACCATTTCATGGTTGTTCTTCAAGTTTAAATGCAAAATCTTAAACTTGTTCTTCATTCGTTTCCAGAATCTATTTCTTCATAGAAAACTGGAAAACAAGAAAATGGGTTTTACATTTCGTTTCAAAAACATGAAAAACCCTAATCTTCATTAAGACATTTGTGTCTGAATGAAATGGATAAAATTCGAAACATCTTATTGGAAATTCTTTCCACATTAAGATTATTCTTATTTGTTAACATCTTTGGTTGAACTGTTAATACAGAGAAATGGCCTCGTCTGACATTACTGCTACCGCTGAGAACATCTCCGCTGACTCTGAGGAAGTGGAAATCCTCAAGGCTCCACAAGTCAAGTTCAATCTTTATCAACTAGACTGGACCAAGATAAACAACCTTTCTGCGCTTCTCGAGTTTCCTCCTCGAAAGCAAGTCACACATCTGACAGATGCTGTGAATTTCCTGAAGAATTGTTGCATTTCAACAGCCCTGACCATTTCACCCCCTGCAAGTCAGCTGCTACTATCTCAGTTCTGGTACTCTGCCAGACACTCTCAGCTACCATCCGCCAAAGATCCCTCCAAAACAGTTGATTGTATCCTCTGCGATACTGAATATGGCACGATAAAGATCACACCCGCCATCATTCGCAAAGCTCTGAACTTTCCCATCGCTACAAAGGAAAAACCTTTTGTTCCTTTCCCTGACCATAAGAAGATCGCTGACAAAGAAGCTCTTATTGCATTTTTTGATGCAATGGGCTATGTATGGGAAATGGGCAGAGACAAGAAGCCTGAGAAGAAGCTAACACTGCTGAAGAAATCGAAAATGCCCAGCGAGATGAACTTCATCTTCGCTCACCTTATCAGCTGCATGACTGCCAAGACCGACTCTTCTGATCAAGCCGCTCAACCTCAGCAAGCTATGGGATACGCTCTGCTGAAAGGTCTACACATTGACTGGGCATCTCTCATCTATGATGACTTGCTGCAAAGAGTAGACTCTGCCGCTGATAGGCCTGCTTGGGTTCCCTACCCCCGATTCATCAACGCTATCTTTCAATATGGCCTGAAGGACAGCTACCCGCAAGAGGGCGATCTAAAACTCTCTCAGATTGGCCCTAAGGTACTCGACTTCAAACCTGTTGAAAATGAGGTACGTCTTTCTACCCTCTTAACTCTTCTCAACCCTTCTTCTTCTACTTCTGTGGCTCCTTCAACGACAATACCCATCGCTGATACCCTGGCCACAAAATCCTCTCCTTCTAAGAAAAGGAAACATTCATCTACCCCACTTGATTCTAAAAGGATCAAGAAAACAAAGGAGCAACCCCAGCAATCTCATGCTGAAGACTCCTCAGCTCTTTCTGCAGAGTTGAAGGAACGTTCAGTGGTACGCTCTGCCACACCTGAACAAGCCATCCCTTTTATCCAAACTTCAGCGTCTCTAAACGCTGAGGTTACAAACTTGGAACCGACCCAACCTCCTTCAGTCTCTCAAAAGACTGATGAAGTGATTCTCAGCGAATCCAACGCTGAACTCATAACCCAACCCCCACTCTTATCCTTCGCTCCTCCCTCCACTCATTTGGTCTCTACTCCAGATCTAACTGGAGCTGCCATCATTTCCTTGGAACATAAAGCTGATTCTCCAGGAATGATGAAGACAGGACCTGCAGAAAAATCCATGGGCACTTTTGAAGATGACATGGAACTTTACTCAGGAACCCGTGATTTCGATGAATTCACCAATCCTCCTGTAGGTAAACAACAACCCATAAACATTGTGACTAAACCCCAAACTTCTGAGCTTTCCTCTGTTCACAAGTTTTTATATGTTATAGGTCCTAATTTGGGAGATATCAACGCCTCTCTGAAGTCTGTGGAGACAAAGCTGATAGGTCTCACCACTACTCTCTCCAATAACTCTACAGCTGTAACAAACGCTGGAGAGAATCTGAACAAGCTGACAACGGTGGTGGAGAAGAAGGCTTCCACAGATGACATGAAGCAAGTTGATAAAACTCTCAGCGACTTCGCCAAGGTGCTCGCTGATATCTACACAGACTACACCTCTCTCAAAAATTCAGTTTCATCCATGTCCAGCGAGGTAACAACGCTGAAGACATCGGTTGGAACACTAGAGGGAGATATGTCTGCTGTGAAGACAAATGTCAACACTCTGACGACTGACTTAAGCTCTGTAAAGACTGACATTGGTTCGATGAAGACTATGATCGAACAGCTGCTGCACAAGGCGAATACTCCTGCTCCTGCCCCTGTCCCTGAATCTGAACATTTTACAACGGCGGATCGCATTGAGCTCGCGAAGATCAATCCTGCTATTTCTGGCCTTGAAGACAGATTAGCTAAGATTGAAGTTTGTGTAGGTCTCTCTGGCCAAGAAGACAGAGAACCTACCAACGCTGTTGAATCTAGACATTCCTCCCCCAGTCATCATGAAAAAGAGGGGGAGAAGAGCGCTGAAGATCTCGCCAAGAGCGCTGACCTTTCCCATGATGAATCTATCAGGGGAGAGAAGACGAATACTGAAGAAACCACCGCTGGACCTCAGGGAGATGAAAACCCTGAGGAAACCGAGAAGCTCGCCTCTGTATCTGAGGGGGAGCAACTCGAAGAAGAAGCTGAGAAAACTGAATCCGAAGCAGAAGATGATGAAGCCGTCGACATCCCTGATGATGAACCATCTTCTTCTCCAAAGAATGATGATGATGATGACGAAGATGACGATGAATTCTTTATCGTCAAACCTGCTCCAAAGATCAAAGCTCTTAAGGGAATCTCGATAAATGAACCTTCAGGGGAGCGGACAAAGACAAAGCCCTCAGCCTCTGGAGCTGAGAAAGGCAAAGGCAAAAGCGTCGCTGAAGATGACAATCTGATGATCTTGCTTGAAAAGCTGGTTTGTCAGGTACACTAATCATATCTCACTCCATCCCTCCTCTATCATACACTATCAGTTCCTTTACCCAAGCCTATACACTTGAACCAATTCTCTCTATCTGATTCTACCCAAGTTCTTACTTGTAAGATCGCTGTGTTTCAGCTAGTCCTCTCCCCTGTTTGAGGATATCGCTGAAGGCTCCACAACTGCGACTTCACCAAAAATACCAGCTCCTGCTGAAGAAATAATCCCAGTCTTAGATTTAATCTCTGAGACTGATGAACCAGAAGAACAGCTACTCTCGCACAGAGGCAGACCTTCCTTAGCTCCTCAAAAGCTAAGTGAAGAGGATCAGAAAAGAAGAGAGGAGATAATAAAGCGATTTGAGGATCAGCGAATCATTCTGAGGCGTGATCAACTTCCTTCAGTTCCTCCAAAGTTCAGAATTTCCAAAAAGGAATACAAGGAACATCTCAGAGCTGAACGTCTAATAGCTGAAAGAAAAGAAGCTGAAGAAAAAGACAGAGAATACGCCATCCAGCTTTCTAAACGTTCAATAAAAGACCCCAAGCTGAAAAGAGTTCCCATTGATGTTCAACGTCAGCTCTGGGAAAACTCCAAGAAGATAACTGAAGAAAAGAGAACTGTGTCTCAGTCAACTTTAGCCTGGTGCAAAGAAAAGGTCAACTACAGAGACTCTCCTGCCAAAATCAACAAGGTATTCATCTCTGGAAGAACAACCCTTGTTTCAATCGCTGAAATCGAGATATTCAGAGAAGATAAGAAGTCCGAAAAATTCTATGCTGAAGCCATAACGAAGTACGGTCTCTTTGAATGGTTGGAGATCAGGTTAGCCATCCAGAAGTCCAAGTCGAAATACAAGGAACATGTTGAAAAGTTGATCAACAAACAAATCGACTTAGTCTACTCCTGTGTGGATATTCCTCCTCCTCCTCCTCTCGAAAGTCAGAAAAGAAAGGCCTCAGCGAAGAAGAAGAAGAAATCTATATCTTCAATTGATGGCCCTGTCATTCGAAATGAAACAGGTATTGGTTTTTCACGTGCTGAAGTCCTTGGTCCTGATCCTGATCTTTCCATGCTTGACACATCTCTTCCTCCTGGTGAGACTTTCATCCCTGGCAAAGTCATAATCGAACCCTACGGGATATTTTTTCATGACTACGATGGTGGAAAGCGTTTTCAACGGATCGCTGAGCTTCCAATCACTCCAATCGAACAGCTCAGAGATCTCATCTACTGGTGTGACTTCAGAAATGACCCTCAGGCACGACATCTGAAACCCTTGATTTTTGAAGAAGCGCTGATCAAAAGAAAACAAGGTGTAGCCGTTCCTGACTGGATGATTCCCACCATATCAATGACCCTTGATGAACTTCTCATTAAGGAAGAACCTTTGTAAGCTGATAGGATCGCCTCTTTCATCTATTTTATCAGTTATCCTTTTGTACTTGTAATTTATTTCGCTTGTACTTGTAATCTTTCCATTTCTCTTTGTATCCTGATTCAAAGTTTTAAAGAAAGATTTCAGCGAATGTACTTTACTCCATCAGTACTGAAAAGATCCCAGAAAACAGTAAAAGGGACAAATATTTTATGAGTTCTTTTTATCCTTATGTTTTCATTAAATAGCAATTTTCTTTGTTGCTATGTCATAATCTGTTAGCTTCAATCTTCCTAATCATAGAAGTATTTAGAAGTAGTGAAAAATAGGCTAAGTGAAGAAAGCCTCTTACAGAGGCTCTGCCGAACTTACCGAGAGATTAAGGTCAAGAAGCTATAGAAGCTAAAGAGGCGCCCTACAGAAGCTCTGTCATACGCGCAAAGAAGACCAAAGACTCGGAATCCGGTGAAGACTATTCTTCTAAGGACCAAACCGCAGAACCTCTGTGGCACTTCACAGAGCCTCTACGGTCTTCAACAAAGACTTGAAAGATATTTATAATATCTTGCTACTGTTACAGGACCTGTTCATCAACTTGCATGGTAGCATGCCCTGTCCAACTGCAACGTGTCAAACTCTGGTTGGATTCAATAGGGCTTAGTACATAATAGACGTCTGCTGCATTAAATGCAATACAGCACGTCAAACTGTTCATGTCATCCGTCCAACTATTCATACCATCCTTTGTGAATAGTAGCATATGCTTTATGGTCCCCTTAGAGTAGTATATAAGGAAGACTCATGTTGAGTTCTTCCTATCCATCGATCGATCAATCGAACAATCGAAACAAGAATTCAAGAGAGAAAAACATCACAAGAACAC
The DNA here is from genome assembly GCA_033807775.1 of Saussurea involucrata. Taxonomy (NCBI): domain Eukaryota; kingdom Viridiplantae; phylum Streptophyta; class Magnoliopsida; order Asterales; family Asteraceae; genus Saussurea; species Saussurea involucrata. The sequence continues at coordinate 61,077,679 of CM066315.1, read as the reverse complement.
ATAAGCTTTAAACACTTTGAGAGTCATATCTGTTTTAAAAGCTTTGCTTACTCACTGTTCTTGAATCTGTTCTTAATATATATATTCAGTAAACTTTGAGATATTATTTCCTGTTCACTATTTATTTATATTATGTTCTAAATCTATCAATCATATCTGTTAGTTATTCAAATACGCTTCCGCATCAAACATAAATTCGAACTAATAGATCTGACTATCTTGTATAAGCAAAACGGGAACCAACATAATCAAATAGGGGGAGATTGTTGATCCAAACCCTCAGTGATTTGATAATGACCCTCTCTTATATACTTAGTGAAAATTGTAAGTAAACAATATGTATCAGAGTTTCACTATCGCTGATAAGTACTAAGATCTTACAGTACCACTCATAGGAACTCTCGCTCTTTTAAATTAAACATTCAGCGAACACTGTTCATCATTAATGCTCTGAGTCTGTTCAGTCATTATGATGATCGCTGATAAGTTAGTTGTTTACTTATGATCCCTGAAGACAAGTTTCACGACAACAAAGGTTCTACGCTGAAGTCGAAGATCAAGCTCAAGAACCAGCGACAAGTCTCCTAATGAACTGATGCGGATCAGCGAAGACTCAGATTTTCCACTCAACGTGAAGTATCAAGTACAAGACTTCAGCTATCGCTGAACTTTATCATTCGCTGAATAGATAATGATAATGCTCTGAATCAACGAAAGCTGATCATGAAGTCCTCCGTACAAAGTACTTTTGTCTTAACCACCCTTGCACGACTCCGTACGAAATGTCAGAAAAGAACCTCAGACTGTCTGAAATCGTACAACCACTCTGATACTACACTGTTCATCCATGCGGCTACTAAGGATGTCAACCAAAGTCAATGACATGCAACCAACCAGCTGATGACACATGTAAAGTGTATACTGACTTGCATTAAATGCATGCAGTATATAAAGAGATGAACCCACTTCATTTGAAGTAACTTGCTAACTCTGGACAAGTTCAATCTCTTATCTCAAGATAGGTTATTATTAGTAATTTCCTTATCTCTCTTAGTGCAAGAAACCTTAGTGTTCCAACTTGTTTAGATTTAGGTTTATCCTTAATCTTGTTTCCGCAACAAGCTGTAAATTGTTAATGATTTATCAATAAACAATTTAGAAAGTAAAATCTGTGTGTTTGTATTCAACCCCCCCCCCCCCTCTACAAACTTGTATAGGCCTTCGGGACCAAGAGAGGGAAAGATAGAAAAAGAAAGGGGTTTTCTTTATCTTGGAGAGAGAGAGAGAGAGGGAGGGAGTGATGGTTTCAGAGTAGTGTGGAAGTAGGAGTAGAAGAAGAAGACTTGACATGACTTTGTTCTTGTTTTATGTATCTAGTGATGAAGGTTTGTCATTGTTGGAAGAGGGTGGGAACATCAAACATGTAGTCGTAATCACAGTGACGGTGAAGGGAAGGGAAAGAGAGAGAGAGAGGGAGAGAGAGAGAGGTGTTGAAGTGGGTGGGTGGCTACGGTTTCCAAAGTAGTCTTTAAATTTTTAATATATAATAGAAATATCTAATAAAACAAAACTAAAAAAGAATAAAAGGAATGAGAAGACGTCCTTTACTAACAGACATTGTTAACGGTTTTTAGGGCCAAGGACCAAAAAGGAAACAAATCACAAACCACAATGACCATCAGTGTAATAAATAAAGACCAGGGACGGAAAATGTAATTTACTCTTTCTAATATTACATGTTACTATTAGACATTTAGATGGTGTGAAATATGGCATAACACTAATGTCAACCCTCAAACCTTATAATAGACGTCATGATTTTCGGCAATAAGTGTGTGTATATGTATTGGGAAAATATTATGAGAAGGTAATAAGAGAAAGTTCATATGTGAATAATTATAAAAAACAATTGAAGCTGTATATATAGATCTATATGAATAATCTGTAATGTTGGTTTATATATAGATTTTTCGGATTTTTTCAATAGATTCACATATGAATCTTCACTTCTTACTTTCTCATGATATTTAATATTCTTATTTAAACATACCCACATATATATATATATATATAGGGTTGGGTTCCGATGAGAAGTTGAGGTTAACGTGAGAAGTGGTTATCAACTGTTGGATGAGAAATGTATGTACATTAGGATGAGATGCACCAAGAGAAGGTGCATCGGGATGTACCAGATCAATTCCCTTCTAAGCCGAAATTCATGGGAGGGTATTTGATTAAAAGTGATCAACGGTTTATGTAATAACCGTGTTCTGTTTGAGATTAAAGATTTATTTTTGGGGTGAAAAGTGTGAAGTCTAAAAATTTGAGGGTCTGATTTGTAAATTGGATGGAAGATATTTAAACATCAAATCAAGCTCAAAACCCTAAGAAAAATTCTTTTGTGTGTGAGTGGCGGCTTAGAGAGAGAGCAGGGAAGAATTGTTCAAGTGCATTGGAGAAGAAATTCATCAATCATCAAATTTGGAAGAGGAAAGAGAAGTGGAATCTGATTCTACATTGTTTTAGCAGGTAATCCTTAATCTCAATCCTTATTTTTGGAGTTCTGCTGGATTGATTGGGTGGTTTGAGGGTTCTTTGTTTAAGAGTTTAAAAGGGGTGTTTAAAAGAATCCGATAATCAATATAGAGTTAGAATAATCATCTTGTTGGGATTGAGACTGATTAATCGATTGAAATGGGTTAATCCCCGACCCTAATATTAATTTGTATCGCATCGGATTTTTAGTCCGGGATTTAAGATCCAGTATCGTTGTCCGGAGTGTGTACAGTCCGGAACCGCAAGATACGGATTTGTTTATATGATCCGGAATTAAAAGTTATGGGCCATCTGATCCGGAATTACCCATGTGGATCCGGAATAAAAGTGTGGATCCGGAAGTTTGTCATAAATCCGGAATGGTTTGGATTGTATATTAATCCGGAATTTGGGCCTTGTAAGATCCGATATCCCAATGGATCCGGAAGTGGGCCGAGGTTAATAAATCCAGAATTTTGCTTTAGTAACTATCGAATCCGAAATTTCAATAATCCGGAATTGGGCCGAGGAAATGAATCCGGAAGTTTTTCCATTTGGGCTGATTCGGAATATATATGAGATCCGGTATTGGGCCTAAACTAAATGGATTTGGAATGTATTTCAATAAGGGAACCAGAGTTAATTTAATTGGACCCGGAATGTGGTATTTAAGTTTGGGCCGTGAGGATCCGGTATTCCAACGGATCCGGTATTTAAGTGTTGGGCCGAAGGGATCCGGTATTCCACAAGGATCCGGAACCCGGGTATTTTCGGCTGAGACTTTTCAGGTAGTAAATTTCGAGTGTGTCAGAGTCTTACCGGGTATTGTGTGTTGGGTCTAAATGTAGGTGCGAGTAAAGAAAATTGGTTGCGAGTAAGGAATTCCCAGCAAGGACTTCAGGTGTGTCTTTCTAAACCTAAATTTTATACAAGTGTGGTTGTTGGTATATTTATCTAACTACGTGCATTTCAACTGCTTTTAATCACGATACGAAGAGTGTGTGCGTGTGGCGAAATGAATGATTTAAAGGTGTGTGAACATGCTATGGCTATGGTGTGAAATGGGGGGTGTGTCCCATTATATATATATATATATATATATATATATATATATATATATATATATATATATATGAATTCGTTTCATATATGGGCGGTGTGTGCCCTTTTACGCTGTCACGGTGTGTGTGACCTTAGCGTGTGTGAGCCATTAGCATGTGTCAGTGTGTGCATATCATGATAAGTGTGCTCGTTATGATTTTGTTTAAACTCTTTCATAACTGTTTTATAAATTGTGATATTTATGGTGTGCCTGGTGTGGAGGGAACTCACTAGACCTCATGGTCTAACCCTCGCTTTTCAAAACTAAAACATTTTCAGGTAAGTAGGTAGCCAAGGGCTCATTTAGAGGTTTGGCAAGTCGAGAGTCGGAGCTTGCGTATAGAAGGAGTAGAAGACTTCCCTTTTATTTTGTAGTTATATTCTCAGCTGTAGTTAGGGTTATTTCCGCAAACCCAGTCTGTAATCTTGATAGTGTGACTATGATGAGCCGTTTATGGCGTTTTGAATTAAAGAGGTAGCTTCTGGCTTGATAGTTTGGTGTGGGTTGTTACAGTTGGTATCAGAGCGCTAGTTTAAGGGATTTAGGTGACCGAATGGGCCTAAACTTAAACTATGGAGTAGGAGGACACAGATGAGATATAGGAAGCCTTTACGGGAGACCTTAATCACTGGGAAGTTAGGATGATGGTAGTGGGGACTCTCATGTAAGGTAAATTCAAATCACATCTGGCAAATGTCATTATGAATTTACAGGTGCATTGGTGTGCTTGATTACCGTTGTTCTAATATTGGTAGTGTGTGGAGTATGGTGATTAATGTGTGGAGAGTAACAGTAGTGTGTAAAGTTTTAACCTTGTCATGATGGCAACGTGTTGATCCAAACCCTCAGTGATTTGATAATAACTCTTTAAACACTTAGTGAAAATTATAAGTAACCAATATGTATTAGAGTTTCACTATCGCTGATAAGTACTATGACTCTACAGTACCGCTGATAGGAACTCTCGCTCATAAAGTTTAATATTCAGCGAACACTATTCACCATAAAGCTCTGAGCATGTTCAGTACTTTTGGTGATCGCTGATAGTTTAATTGTTTACTTATGATCCCTGAAGACAAGTTTCACGTCAACAAAGGTTCTACGCTGAAGTCGAAGATCAAGCCCAAGAACCAGCGACAAGTCTACTAATGAACTGATGCGGATATCAGCAAAGCAAGACCTGTCCACTCAACGTGAAGTTTCAAGTAGAAGACTTCAGCGATCGCTGAGCTTTATCAATCGCTGATAAAGTACTGATCAACGAACGCTGATCATGAGGTCTACTCTACAAGTTACTTTTGTCTTTCCCCCGTGCACGTCTCCGTACGAAGTGTCAGAACGGACATCCCTTCTGTCCAGAATCGTACAACCAACTCTGATTCTACACTGTACACCATGTGGCTACTAAGGTTGTCTTCAAAGGTCAACCCATGCAACCAAGCAGTTGTTGCCACGTGTAAAGTAATACTGCCATGCATTAAATGCATGCAGTATATAAGAAGAACCCTACTTCAGAAAAGAAGTGCTCGACCATCTTCTTCTTTCTCTCTTAGTATTAGAATATTATTCGTAATATTCTTATCTTCTTTCTGTCTTAATTCTAGTGCAAGAAACTTAGTGTTCTTAACTTGTTTAGATTAGGCTTAGTCCTTAATCTTGTTCCACAACAAGTTGTAAATTGTTTGATTATATTAATAAACAATTTAGAAAGTAAAAATCTGTGTGTTTGTATTCACCCCCCCCCCCCTTTCTACAAACTTGTATAACCCTTCGGGACCAACAAGTGGTATCAGAGCATATTTGTTTAATCTCATAAACAAGATCTTGTCTATAATAATCTTTTCTCTTCCTTGCTATTTCTTAAAATGACTACCAACACAAACACTAATTATATTGATAATGGTTCTCTTGCTAAACCCCCTACATTCTCCAGAGATAACTTTAATCTATGGAAAATTAGGATGATACTCTTCTTAGAACGTGTAGACCCAACTATACCTTATTACATCGAAAATGGTCCATACACCCCTGTCAGAATTGATCCTGAGGTTCCAGCCGCTGAGAATAGAGCTGCTATTCCATAAAGATTGGTTCCAAAGGAAATTCATATGTGGACAGATGAAGATAAGAAGAAAGTGGCTCTCGACACCAAAGCCAGATCCATTCTTTCCATGGCTCTTCCTGACGAAGTCTACCATTCCGTCATGAATCTGAAAACCTCCAAAGCCATGTGGGACACAATCTGTATTCAATATGAAGGTACTTCTGAAGTCCAGGACTCACGAAAGATCAACCTGGTAAGACAATACAAAAGCTTCATTTGTGGTAAGAATGAATCTCTCTCTGAAGTACACCAACGTTTTAACTTTTAATAATAGATCTGAAAACCGTTGGTAAGGAATATTCTAACTTTGAACTTCTAACAAAGTTCTTAGAATGTTTACCTGAAAGCTGGGACAGTTATTCAATATGTCTCAAGCTGTCAAAGGATCTAAAATCTATGACTCTTTCTACCTTATATGGCACGATGCTTAATCATGAGCAATCGAGTCAACTTAAGAAGAATCTTGTAAAAGATTCTAAAAGCACCCATGTTGCTTTAATCTCAGAGTCTCCTTCCATTCAGCGATCTACTATCACTATCACTGAGTTGGAGACTAACTCTGAATGCTCATCAGATCCTGACTCTTCAGATCTTGATGAATCTATGGCTCTCCTTTCCAATAAGTTTAGGAGATTCGCCAAAAAGAAAAATTTCAGAAAGAACAAACCTCTTGCTATTACTGATAAGCCTAGATCATCAACCCCTGTTGATAAGGCTACTGCTACTTGCTATAACTGTGAAAAGATAGGACATTTTGCTAGCGAGTGCAGGTCAAAGAAAGTTTTTAGAAACTCAGTTTTCTCCAAGAAATCCTCTAACCCCAGGTCTAGATATGACAAGTACCAAAAGCTGAAAGAAAGGTATGCAAAGCTGAAAGGCTTTAAGAAGAAAGGCAAAGGCCTGATGGCTGATTATGATTGGGCTGCTTCTGATGAAGAAGAATCATCGGACTCTGAAGATGATGATGAAGCCAATCTCTGTCTCATGGCCAAACTTGAAGATGAGGAAGAAAATTCTGACATTCCCTCTACTTCAATCTATGCTACTAAGGTATCACCATCTTTCTTCACCAATATTTCAAATATTGATGAAGCTGATAGTCTTCGAAAGATCGATCTTCTGACTATGAGTTTATATGACGCCATGAATGGTAAAACTGTTGTTGAAAATCAAAATATTGATCTCGCTGAACAACTTAAAAACTGTCACCTTCAAATAGAAAAGCTTTCTAAAATTGAAGAAGACTTGAAAGATCAAGTTCATATAAATCAGCTAGTCAAAATCGAGCGCGAATAAGCTATCGCTGCATTAAAAGCTGAAAAAGCTACTGTTGATGGATGGTATAAATCCTCAACAACGATCACTGAGATACTCAAGTTTCAGATTCCTTTGAGTGACAAACGTGGTCTTGGTTACAAAGCTGAAACTAAAGAACCAATCACTGATAATTCCATGCTTAAGTTTGGAATGTTTGTCTCCTCTATCCCTGACACTTCATCTTCTCAGTGTTCCTCTTCAAAAACTCCTATCCCTAAGGAAATATCTACCTTAGTTTCTAAAGGTAAAAAGAAAATTATTTATCCAAAACCTCATAAGGGTACCTTTGTACCTAAGCTGAATGCTTCTAAAGCTTCAGTGACTTATCCCTCTACTTCTAAGAACAAGATCCCTGGATTTATTCAGCGATCTACTCCTAGACTTAAAGTGGATATTATTGGTAAGAAATATGAAGAACTGATAGTTCCTCCCATTTCCAATGCCAAAGGTATACTTGGTGCTGGCCCTGCTCATTTGAAATTAACGGCTAAGCATGCAAATGGTCCTAAAGCTACTTTTAGCTATAGGAAATGTTATCACTGTGGACTTACAAATTATGTTGCTAGTAAGTGCCCCACAGCCACCAAAGCTGAAAAGATAGCTAAGGTGAGGATCAATGCTCCCAAAGCAGAGAAGACCACTGAGGTTAAGAAATTAACCAAAGTGAAAACTGACAAAGTTGAATCTTCAAATGCTGCGAAGAATGTTGAACCTTCCACCTCCTCTAATCCCACTGACAAGTGTGTACACATGATGAAATGGGTACCCAAGTCAAACTAATATTCCTTGTTTGCAGGTTAAGAAAGGTATCTGGTATCTCGATAGCGGATGCTCTAGACACATGACTGGTAAGAAGAACCTGCTCACTGAATATAAGGAAGAGAAGGGTCTCTCTGTGACATTCGGTGGAAATGGAGAAGGCTATACCCGAGGGTTTGGTGTACTCTCTAATGGTACAACAACCTTTGGAAGAGTTGCATATGTTGAAGGACTAAAGCATAATCTTCTAAGCATAAGTCAGCTATGTGACAAGGATAACAAAGTGATTTTCACTAAGGAATCCCGCTTTGTCACTGACAAAAAGGAGAAGATAGCTCTCAGCGGTTATCGTTTGGAAAATGTTTATGTAATAAACATGGACTCAACAACCACTGAGAACTCCTGTTTTTTCTCAAAAGCCTCATCTGATGCCAACTGGTTATGGCATAAGAGGCTCTCCCATCTAAACTTCAAGACACTGAATACTCTTTCCTCTAAAGAGTTAGTCACTGGTCTACCTCAACACTCATACGCCAAGAAGTCCTTATGTTCAGTGTGTGAGAAAGCAAGCAGACCAAAGCAAGCTTCAAGTTTAAGCAAGTTTCCTCAGTGTCATCTCCTCTACAACTTCTCCATATGGATCTGTTTGGCCCTGTTAACAAACAATCCATCGCTGGAAAGAAATATACGCTGGTCATAGTTGATGAATTCTCTCGCTATACCTGGGTAATGTTTCTCCGTTCTAAGAGTGACACCCCTGAAGAACTCATCACCTTTGTCAGGAAAATGGAAGTCCTGAACAACATGACCGTTCGCTCAATAAGGAGTGATCATGGAACTGAATTCAAAAACTGTTATCTTGATTCCTTCTTTGAAAGCAAGGGTATTTCTCACAACTTTTCTTCAGTGAGAACACCGCAACAAAATGGAGTCGCTAAAAAAAGAAATAGAACTATCATAGAAGTTGCACGTTCAATGCTCAGCGATTCTCAACTACCTACTCAGTTTTGGGCAGAAGCTGTCAACACTGCTTGTTTTACGCAAAACAGGTCGCTGATAGTCAAAAGATTCAAGAAGACAGCCTATGAACTTTTTCATGGGAGAAAGCCTTCAATCAGCTTCCTTCACATCTTTGGATGTCAGTGTTTCATACTGAACAACAGAGATGCCCTTGGAAAGTTTGATCCTAAGGCTGATGATGGAATATTTCTTGGATATTCTTCTATCTCCAAAGCCTTCAGAGTCTTCAATCGAAGAAGACAAACTGTCGAAGAAACTATTCACGTCACCTTTGACGAATCCCGTTCAGCGAACTCTTAACCTTCTGCTGATACTGAAGAACTGAATCAATGGATGTTTTCTCATCTTGGTGATTCAGACGATGTTCCCACTCCTCATACTCATACCGTTGAAGATGATGGTCCTACTATCATCCCAAACATGCAGACTAGTGAAGCTGAAACATCATGGGTCTCAGTTGTTCCTCTAAACACTATGCCTGCTTCTGAACCAAATGTCTCAGACATACCATCTACTTCTCAGCAATCATTGAATGAAATGACATCTGCACATATTCCTCTCTTAGCTGATATACCAGAAGTTGCTGAAGCCTCATCTTCAGTCCCTCCAGTTCAGGTTGAGCGACTCATGCTCCGGCTCAGCGATGGACTATTAATCACCCTATTGATCAAATTCTTGGTGATCCAAACGCTGGTGTTCAGACTCGATGAAGTGCAGGTAACATTTGTTTATTTGTTAACTTTATTTCTCTGATTGAACCAAAGAAAATAGATGATGCCCTCAGAGATCCAAACTGGGTAAGCGCTATGCAAGAAGAGATGGCAGAATTTGAAAGAAACAAAGTTTGGAATCTCGTTCCAAGACCATCTGACAAGTCAGTGATAGGCACTAAATGGGTCTATCAAAACAAGTTGGATGAACATGGAACTGTAACCCGCAACAAGGCTCGTCTTGTTGCTCAGGGATACAGACAAGAGGAAGGCATAGACTACGACGAAACATTCGCCCCAGTGGCAAGACTAGAAGCTATTCGTCTATTCTTAGCTTACGATGTACACAAAGACTTCAAAGTTTATCAGATGGATGTTAAGTCAGCGTTCCTAAACAGAAAGCTGAATGAAGAAGTCTACGTGGAACAACCTCCAGGATTCTCAGATCCTAAGCATCCAGGTTATGTCTATAAACTGGATAAGGCACTTTATGGCTTAAAACAAGCTCCACGTGCATGGTATGACACTCTCTCTACTTATCCCCAGATTGAAACATTTGAGCGTGGTAAAATCGATAAGACTCTATTTTTCAGGAAAGTAAAAGGTCATATTATTCTCGTACAAATATATGTCGATGATATTATATTTGGTTCTACTAACCCTGACCTTTGTACTCGTTTCTCTGAAAGGATGAAAGCAGAGTATAAAATGAGTATGATGGGTGAGCTGACATATTTCCTTGGTCTTCAGATAAAACAAAATGAAAAGGGAACTTTCATTAATCAGGGAAAGTATGTTAAAGATATGCTGAAGAAATTTGATTTAACTCAGAGTTCAGCTATGAAAACCCCTATGGCACCGCCACTGACACTAAACAAGGATTCTTCTGGAATACCTGTTAATGTCACGACATACCGTGGGATGATCGACTCTCTTCTGTATCTTACAGCTAGCCGACCTGATATTATGTACGCAACCTATTTGTGTGCACGATATCAAGCTGAACCTAAGGAATCTCATATGATCGCTGTAAAGCGAATTTTTCGATACCTTAAGGGTACTCCTAACCTAGGTCTTTGGTATCCCAAAGACTCAGGGTTTGATCTAATCGCCTATTCAGATAGTGATTTTGCAGGTTGCAAATTGGATAGGAAAAACACCACAGGAGGCTATCAGCTCCTGGGTGGAAAGCTGGTGAGTTGGACAAGTAAAAAGCAAAACTCAGTGTCCACCTCAACCGCTGAGGCTGAGTACGTAGCTGCTGGAAGCTGTTGTTCTCAGGTTTTGTGGATGAGAAATCAACTACTGGACTATGACCTTCAGCTCTCGAAAATTCCAATCTATTGCGACAGCACTAGTGCTATCGCTATAGCCAACAATCCAGTGCTACACTCAAAGACCAAACACATCGAAATCAGGTATCATTTTATCAAAGATCATGTGATGAATGGTGATATAGAACTTCATTTTATTCCAACTGACTTTCAGTTAGCTGATCTTTTTACCAAACCTCTTGATGAGACAAGATTCAACTTTCTCATCAGCGAGCTTGGAATGCTGAACTTTGAAGAGTAAAATCTTCAGCGGTTCACATTTGATCAATGATAACAATGAACTTGTATAACCCACTTCTATCACCTTCTCTCTGAACAAAATTGATTCGCTGATATCAAGGTATGTTCTCTCTTCACTCACTGACTTTCGCAAATGAATGCACGATTTCACAACAAATTGCATCGCTGAATATCTCTTCCTTATCAGCAATACTTTAAAATTTCTAAAACCAACACTGATATTTCTATTCAGTGCTTCATGTTTTTAAAATGTCCCTGAGTTTTCAAAACCCTCAGAGACATCCTAAAATATGAAAGGACGTTTGTGACGTAATCAAACGGATAAACCCTGGCACGTTCTTTTTCTGACATACGTTTGCACGTTTCGTTTTCCATCCAATCAAATGCAAACACGTGTCCGTGTCATCATGAAAAACCTTTCCCGCTCATAGTTTTTTTTGTCTCTACTCTCACTATATAAACCCATTCGAGTTTATATTTTTCCTTTACGCGAACAATTTCTACTTCAAGAAAAGAATTACTGTTGCATTTTGAACTCAAGTTTCCAGAAACTGTTCATCTTCTTCTTCGACAACAAGGTTAATATTCTTATTATTTACCTGTTTTAACTTGTTTCTGATCTTGTCTTTGTTTTCAAAAGATCAAACAAAAGAACTTTTTAAAATGAAATCATTCTCTTTTCATGATTTTATGAACACAACCATCATGGTTGTTCTTCAAGTTTAAAACAATATCTTAAACTTGTTCTTAATATGTTTTTCCAGAATCCTATTTTTTATATAAAAGAGGAAACTGGAAAACAAGACTATCACTAGTTTACGTCAAAACTAGGAAAACCCTAATCTTCATTAAGACATCTTTGATCTGAATGAAATGGACAAAACTCAACAACATCTTATTGGAAAATCTTTCCACATTGAGATTGTTTTTGTTCATCTTCTTCATGTTTACGTGTGTTACACGGGAATGACATCCTCTGAAGCTCCTTCTGCTAAAATCCCAACTACTGCTGAGAAACTGATTCTCACCAAGCCTCCTCAGGTCAAGTTCAAACTTGACAAGGTTACATTCCAACACAACAACCACTATGCGCTTTTCGATTTTCCTCAGAAGAAACCTATCACACATCTTGATGATGCTGTGAACTTTCTTAAAACTAGCCCCATTTCAACCGCTCTTACCATTGCACCCCCTGCTCATCGTTATCTTCTATCTCAGTTCTGGTATACTGCCAGACGAGCTCAGTTACCCTCTGCCAAAGACCCAACGAAACTTATTGATACCATCCTCTGTGACACCAAATTTGGCACCACCAAAATCAACCCTACCATTATCAGGCGTGCACTGAACCTCCCTACCGCTACCAAAGAAAAATCCTTTGTTCCTCTCCCAAACCCCAAGAAACATGCTAATAGGGAAACAATCATTACATTATTTGATGCAATGAAGTACGTATGGGGAACAGGGAGAGATGAAAAACCCTAGAAGAAGCTGACCGCAATCAAAAAGTCCATGATGCCAAGCGAGATGAACTTCATCTTCGCCCAACTGATAAGCTGCATGACAGCGAAAACCGGCTCCTCTGGTCAAGCCGCTCAGTCTCAGCAAGCCATGGGATATCCATTGCTGAAAGGTCTTCATGTTGACTGGGCATCGATCATCTATGACGATTTGGCGTTCAGAGTGGACATGGCTGACAGACCAACATGCGTTCCATACCCCCGATTCATCAGCGCCATCTTTCTAAAAGGACTCAGGGACAAATACCCAAAAGAGGGTGATTTGAGACTCTCTCAGGTTGGCCCTAAGGTGCTCGACTTCAGCCCCATGCCAAACGAGGTTCGTCTCTCTACTCTCTTATCTCTTCTCAATCCTCCTTCTTCTACTTTTGCAGCTACCTCAGCGGAAATCCCCACCGCTGATACCCAGGTTGCACCCTCCACTCCTTCTCGTAAAAGGAAACACTCTACTACCCAACTTGAATCCGCAAGGATCAAGAAAACCAAGAAGCAACCCTCCAATCCATCAACGACTGAAGGCTCCATGACTCATCTTGTACAAGAGTCGCTGGATAGTTTCGTGGTACGTTCTACCACAGCTGAAAAAGCCACCCCTTCCATCTAAACCTCAACGTCTCTAAACGCTGATGTTATAAACTTGGACTGAACGCACCTCCTTCAGCCTCTCTACAGACTGAAGTGATTCTCAGCGGATCCAACGCTGAACCCCGCTCCTAACAAATTTTCTCAACCATTGTTCCTCCCACCATTTCTTTGGACACTCCACCAATTTTTCCACCGTTCTCAGGAACGCCCGTCATCATACATGACTCAGCTGCTGATACTCTACATATGATGATGGATGCAAATATAGGATCTGCAGGAACCTCCATGCGCCAAGGCACTCTCGAAGACGACATGGAACACTACTCAGGTCTACAAGGTTTCGACAACTTTGCAAACCCACCTGCACGTATACACAAAACCATACACATTCCTCTCTCTCAAGCTCAAACTTCTGAGCTTTCCTCTGTTCATAAGTTATTTACTATTACAGGTCCTAATTTGGGAGATATTCAACACTCCCTGAAAGATCTGGTGACAAAGGTGGATTCTTACAACACCACTCTCTCTACCAACTCTTCAGCGGTTACAGACGCTGGAGAGAATCTTAAAAAGCTGACTGAGGTTGTTGATAAGAAAGCCTCCAATGCTGATCTGGAGAAGGTGGATGGTAGCATTGCTCAGTTTGCTACTACTCTCGCCAACAACTCCACGGTCGTCAACGATCTCAACCTCACCAACACCACCCTCGCAACAAACTTCACCACTTTGTCCAATGAAGTCACATCATTGAAGACAGAGATGGTCACTCTCAAGGGTGAGGTCTCCACGGTCAAGGATCTCCTTCAGCAAATCCTCGATCGCCTGAACGCTCCAACTTGTGCCCCTTCGCATTTCACTCAGGCTGATCGAGAGGATCTTCAAAGCCTCAATCCTGCGGTTTCTGGCCTGGAAGACAGAATCGCAGTGATTGAAACCTTCATGGGAATCACTGGCCAAGAAGACAGTGACTCTCATGCTGCTGCTGCTGATGTTCCATTTACCTCCCCTCCTCATCATGAGGAAGAGGGGGAGAAGAACGATGAAGGTCTTCCCCATAATGTTGAGGGGGAGTTGAAAACCCCGAGGGAACCGAGAAACCTCCCTCTGTATTTGAAGGGGAGCAACTCGAAGAGAAACATAAGGAAGTTGTTGCTGATGTTACCGAACCTTATGCTGACGAGGTCGAATTTGATGAAGAAGAAGCTGAAGACGATGAAGCTATCGATATCTCTGACGATCAACCATCATCAACTCATAAAAATGATGATGATGACGATGATGATGACTCGTTCTTCTTCGTCCAGCCTATCGTAAAAGCCCCAACTCAAAAAGAGGTTATCATCAAAGAACCATCAGGGAGACGACTAAGACAAAACCTGCAGTATCTGAAGCTGACAAAGGCAAGAACAAAGGCCTCGCTGCAGAAGGCAATCTGGCCATCCTTCAGATAAAGCCAGTTTGTCAGGTACAATATCTCCTCTTCCCTTACTCTGCATCCCTCCTCTACCCTTTCTCAATCTCAGTTCTCCTCTCCATAAAACCTCTATACACTTAACCATATTCTTTTCTGTTGGTTCCCGTATTTGATTAACAAAGATTATCTTATCTATTAGTTCAAATAAGATGTGTTGCGGAAGCGTATTTGAAGAACTAACAGATATGTTTATATAGAAACAACACAAAATACCAAATACACAGTATATAAAGAACAAATGAATATCTCAAAGTTTACTGTATTTGATGAAGAACACTAACAATAGATTTGACGTTAATTGTGTGTGTGTGTTTTTCTGGTATCTTAACTTGTAAGGAAGAACTCAACATGAGTCTTCCTTTTATACTACTACAAAAGAACTATTCTAGACAAAAGGACTATTGCTACAGGAAAGAAGGGATGGCATGAACAGTTGGAAACCTGCATGCATTAAATGCGCTAATATCAACTTGCAAGGATTCCTATCAGAGTTTGACACGTGTTTGTTGTCGGACCATGCCTTGTACAAGTTGATGAACGAACCCTGGAACAGTAGCAAGATATTTTTGTAACAGTGGTAAGATATTTCTGCAACAATGGCAATATATTATAAATGTCTTCCAAGTCTTCAATCTGAACCGCAGAGGTTCTGTCAAGGGTGACAGAGGTTCTGCGGCTCGGTCCTTGGTGAGCTTTCTTCTGTAGATCCTTCTTTGGTCCTTTGTGAGTAGTCTTCTGTAGATTCTTCTTGGGACTTGGTGTTCCTTGAATGATCTTGTTTGCTTCGGCAGAGCTTTTGTGGAACATTTCATACTTGGCCTATTTTTCAATACTTCTAATATTATTAATATTTGGAGCTAACAATCTCCCCCTAAGTATTGAAAAATGAAAATTTGACGTTATGCATAATTTAGGCTAAGTAAAGTAGACAGAGGTTTAAACAATACCTCAAAAGATTCATTTCATTTCTTTTTAAAGTTTACAGAGATATGAAGAAATAAAGACTCAGACATTTGCATCTTTGAAGTCATTGAAACTTCTGTTGTCGAATCCTACTTCTCTGAGCTCGTGATAGAATTTGATGCAGAGTTCTCTCAAGCCGATTGTAGCATCTATTTCTCTGATCATTCTTTCTGCTGATTCTTGATCCATAAGCTCAGTACCTCTGTTCTCTTCTAAGATTGATCTGAACTTGTTCAGAGTACTGGTTGCATACTTCTGACAGTCCATTTCCACAAAAAGTCTTACTTGACCAGCATGATCCTTATACACTAACCCGTACCTTGGTGTTGTTATGATTGAGTTGGGTATTGCAGAAGGTGGGCAGTGATCCTCTGGTGGTCTCAGACTCAGGTTTCTGACTCCGAGATCTCTTCCCAGTTGAAAGTCTATCATGCTATACAACAGAAGCTTTTCTCTCATTGCTTTCCTGAATACTTGATAGGCCCTTCTGTTAGCATCGTTGTCGAAGTTTTCTTTCGTCCAAAGTAGAAGATCTGGCAGATCGTAGGGGTTCAAGTTCCTTATATCGGCATCTGAAAATTGATTTTCGAACTTGTTCTCCCTTTTGACTTTGTAAATGTTGTACCTGATCTTTGGAAAGGATCTCGTTTGAGAGAATTTGCAGTATATTACCTTTTCAATTTTGGACTCTGAGAAGACTTATGCCCTAGATTTTGGCTTTGTTCTGCTGAAGGTGTTGTCAAGGTCAGCTCTGAGTTGAGGATCTTCGATGTATGGCATATGATTGTTCTGATATTGCTGTCTGTAAAGGTACTTATACACCACCTCTTCCATTTCTGCATGTCGTGTAGTTGGTGGTGGTATTGGTCTTCGCAGAGCATCTATTCCTTGTATTATCTCTGCAACCCTACCCTTTGTTACCTTTGCTTTTGGATCAAGGATCGGAATTTCTGACAGAGGATCTGAATTGAATGCCCAGTTTTCTTCAGGTTTAGGAGTGACAAAGGCATCAAATGAGCTCTTCATCAACTTCTCTGTCGTCTGAGGCATTGGCTTTTACTTCTTTGGTTCTTCTGTCATTATACCCTTTCCTTTATCTTTGGCTTTGGGAGGCTCAGAACCTGTTGCCTGTCTTGGACTCTGTGGGATTGCTTCTGTTGGTTTGGGTGTTGAGGTCTCTGTTGGTATGATGGGGATTGCCTCTGTAGTTTTTGACACTTCAGTTTCTGAGGACTTTGGTGGGGATGGTACTGTTGGTTTGATTGGGGATTTAGGTTCTGTAGATGTTTCTTCTGTGAGCTCGGTTGTGGTTTGTGGAGGGATATCAAAACGTTTTGCAGCTCTGAAAGCGGATACGGACTCCATTCTCTTTAGGACATAAGTAGCAGAACGTTTAGATGTTTTTGGTTTGTGGGCAATGGATTTTCTTCTTGGGTATGTTTTGGGTTGTGATTTTGGTAGAGAATGGAGAAGTTCTTCTGAGGATGAAGAAGTTAGGATTTGAACTTCAAGGACAGAGGTGGTTTCCACAGAGGCTGGTGTTTCCTCTGTGGCTCTCTGTTGTGTTTCCTGAGTTTGGGTTTAGGTTGGTGGTGCAGAGGAAATTGGTACTGCTGATATTGGAGGATTGCTTGCAGCTGTTTCCCTTTGTTTCTCCCCTTGTTTCTCCCCTTGTGTCCCCCCCTCAGGATATTCTGATGAATCATCATCATCAGAGTCATCCTGACCCTTATCTTCTTTACCTTCTGCTCTGCAAGTAGTGTCAGGTTTCTTCGCCCCGGCTGCCATCATTTTGGCACAGAGATCATCACAGAGACCAAGAAGAATTTGGACTTCGGCCTCTGTGTTGAACCACATCTTTCCCACACTAGCTTTGAAGTCTTTTACGTAAGATGCGTTGGCTATTGTGAAGGCTCTGATAAATTCAGTCATTTGATTCAAGATGCTTTGCCCAAGTTCTGTCAACTGTGCTCTGGTCATGTAGTCGGTAGGCTTCATGGCTAGAGTGGCTTCTGTTGTTTGTTCCTGGACTTGTCGTAGAGCCTTCTGCAGTTCTTCTGGAGTAATAACTTTTGATGATGACTCTTATTCTTTCATCTTTTCCAGATATATTTTGATCGAGTTGTTGAAGGCAGAAGTTGCAGCTTTTTCAAAATCAGCAGTAGCAGAGGCAAGTGTGGTGGCCGAAGTTGTGGCAGCAGACTTCATCTGGGCTAGAGTAGATTGCACCTCTGTCGACAAGTTGTCCATTTTGGTGTTTAGTTCTGAGATGACCGTCGATGTTGTTTCTGCAAAAGATTTGAAAGAGCTTTTCAACTCTTTCAATGTTTGGTTCACATAGGTGACAAGGGTTTGGAACTCACCCCTTGATACGTGTGAACTCGTGGTAACCTCTGGAGGAACACATTCGTCTCCAGAGTTTGTCCTTCTTCCTTGGACACCTTCGTTCACCCCTGTTTGTACGTTGAGGGTGGAAGGATTTCCTTCTGATCTTCGAGGAGAAACTTGAGTTTCAACCTCTACAGAAGTTCTGTGAAGGTCAGAGTCCAAATCCACTCCAAAGGTGGGTATTGGAATGTCCTTCTGTTGACTTGGAGACTTGTCTAGAGTCTCTTCATCATTGTGCTCTCTACTCCCCTCTGAAAGGAGGTTTGGCCCTATCGTTGTGTGCGTGTCAGAGGAAACGAATTCCTCTGCTAGGATGTCAGGTGTGATTTGGGGCAATAAATCACGAACTATGGGTGAGTTCTTTCGAGAGGACTCCCCAGGAATGGTTTCCCCGGTTATATTAGGCACAGAGGTTGAAAGAGTAACCTCTGGCTGGCTGGGAGGGGTTGGGATCGAGCTGTGCTACTCTTTTTCAATGATACCCTCTGCCGCTAGACCGACGGTATCAGAAATATGGGTTGCACTAGGAGGGGGTTGGGGATGTGTGCCTTCTACTTCTGCGGCAGCTTTTTCTGCAGAACCCTCTGCTATTTCTACCCTAACCTCTTCCTCTATTGAAAAGTCTATGTTTACCTCTTCTTCTGAGGTTTCCTCTGTAGGCGCTACTGTTTCTGCTTCTGCTCTTAAGGAATCATATATGAAATGAGATCCTATGAGTTTTCGTACGTGAGGGTGCATGGTTTGTGTACCTTGAGCTGCAGAAATGATTTCTGTTGTGCGCATAGCCTCTGTAGACTGATCCAATGGTTCTGCGACCCATCCTGATGGATCTAAGGTTTGAGCAATGTCGGGATTGTTGAGGAAAGCATTGAAATCTCCCTGTTGATCTGCATATATTATTGGGGAGGGAGGTTGCAGAGGCATAGTCCGATCTTCCTCTTCTTGTTCGACTTCCTCTGTAATGACCTGCAGAGGTGATCTTGGTTTCTTCTTCTTTGACTTTCTCTTCTTTGGTTTAGGAGCTCCCTTTTCTGTGCATTTGGATTTCCTTTTCTTTTGTTTTGGAGGGGAGGGAGATGCAGAAGATCTTGTCTCTGTTGCATGTGGTGGAGAAGAGGATTGAGCTGCAGAGGTTGTAGTTTCCTCTGTGGGTTTTCTTTTCTTGGTCTTCTTCTTGGGTGTTGCTGCAGAGGTTTTTCTTTTTGGAGAAGAGGGGTAAATGCTCTCTCTTTGGGCTTTGAAACGGTCTTGTACTGAATAATGTTTCTCTAAAGCTCTAGCCGATTCTTCTTCTGTCATCCTCTCTACTATATCTACACCTAAGGGGGCTCCTAGACGCGGGGGTGTCACATGACTAGGTTCTGGAGTCCTGTGGACGCGTATATATTCTAATTTCCTATCCTCATCGGTTGCATATGACAGAAGGTTCTTCGACATAGGTCTGCAGTGGGGGTAATTATCTTCATGCTCTGTAGGAGTATTTTTATTCATTGGATAAAGCTTTACAGATGGCCCTTCCATTGGCCATTTCTGCATTTGAAGTAGAGGCTCGAAGATTACTCCTAGAATTCTTTGATATTGTAGAGGAGGCAGATACCCTGGTGTATTCTTTTTGACCCTTTGAGTTGCGAGCTTTCTGTCGATCGTATTCACTATCTCCTGCATCATGATGGTGGCATAATTAAGTGGAATATCGTAATAGATTCCATACATGATGGTCAGGATCTGGAATGAGCTTTGGTCAGGGCTACCGGTTTTCCCTGTTAGGCAACGATTTAAGATGGAGAAGAGGGTATTCCACAGAGGTGGTAGTCTGCCTCTGTGGAAATCATTGCGTTTCCTTAGGGTTGTGTTATACCCTAACATTTGTACGAATCGACAGAGTTCCTCATCCGTCGGAACCTCAGCATATTTCTTGATTCCAAGTAGACCTCTGGTTGGCAGGTTGAACTCCAGTGAGAACATGGTTCTATTGAACATGAGTTCGAGGTACTCAGACTAGTCTGGTTTTGAAATATATCCCTTTATCAGAGAATCATCTGAATCAAATCGGCAACTTTGCCAAAATTGATTCAGATATCGTGCAGGGATTTTGGTTGGGGTTTTGGAAAGCAGAGGGTATAGGATATGATTTTCCATGATATTTAGGAGAAGAGCATGGGCTTCGCCGAAGGCTGTTGGTGAGGGTACTAAGTAGAAGTTGTTGGATTTTAAAGGAAGAACATCCTCAAAATGTTCTTTGTTCAGAAAGTGTTGAAGGTTGGTGGTTGGTGCAAAGTTTGCAGAGTCGCCGGAGTTTTCTGTTTCAGCATTTACGGCGATGTTAGGGTTTTGGGAGTGCTCTGAATGCACTGGGGGAGTGTTGAGGAGAGTTCGTCGGAGAGTTTTGAGCAGCGTGGGAACTGGAAGCCATTTTTGCAAAGTAAAATGAAGATTTGAATATAGTTGCAGGTTCGTCGGAGAAGAGGGTGAGTAAAGTTTTTGTGAGGTAAGGTAACTTGGGTTTTATACTGAGTTTTTGGCCGTAGAATCTGAAAGGGTTAATATTTTGAGGTAAATAATATTTGGGGTCCGCACTTGAGTGGTTACGGGGGGTTCAACTTTCCATAGGAACGTGTTGCATGTATGTCCAATGAAAAGATGACACGTCCTCTGTGTCAGTTATGACGAGACGTCGTGGGCGGCCTTATTAAATGCTAGGCACGTGGGCCTCTTTACCTCCATATGATTCTCACTCGCAAAAAAGTTACCGTTACTGTTACAAAAATACCCAAAGTAAAAACTGACAGAGACTCTGTGATTTGAAAATCTTGTTTTTCTTGCCTCTGTAGGTTGTACCTTCACAAAGAATGGTTGAAAAGTCCATGGAGAGGATCGATAAATTATTTGTATAGAAACTTCTTTACATAGATTTTTGGACCTCTGTCAGAGCCAGCAGAGGTTCTGAGACAAGAAATTTCTCATAATTAATAATTTATAAACATTTTTGATCATCCAAGTTTTTGATTGTTTTTAACAAAGTTTTTAGGACCTGTTTGAAAGCTGGTGTCCTGGAAAATTGTTTTTGAAAAAGGTTTTGTGCAGCAAAAAGTCTTTTAAAACAAGTGTTGGTCTACAGAGGTTCTTTCTTGTGGAAAGAACTCTGTAACTAGATACTTCTGTTGCAGTATTTGTACGCGATGATTCTTTTTGAATTTCTCCTAAAAAGATTGACAGAGCTTCCAAGAATTATTGATTTAAGACCAGAGCTTTTGCCTGCAGAACCTCTGTTGAACTCATCAGAGGCTCTGTGACCTTAAATTTCTAATAATGGAAAACTCAACATTCTTTTTGATTAAATTTTATTTGGAATGTTTTTAATAATGTTTCTAGAACATATTTGGAAATTTGTGTCCTAGAAAATTATTTTCAAGAAGAATTTGTACGAGATACCAACCTTTTTGATCTTCTTTGTGCGGTAGAGATCTTTCCTTCTTTTGTTGTCATCTCTTCCTCTTCTCCCCCTTGACTTATAAATCTCTGTAGATTAAGCAAGGTCTCCTTTTGCTCCCCCTTGATCTAATCATCCTCTGTAGATCAAGATTGTTCTCCTCTGCTCCCCCTTGACCTATGCTTGGTTCAAATAATCAGAAGTAAATGTATATAACATAGGTCGTGTATCAGAAGTTCTGTAAGGATTGTCAGAGGTTCTGAGGAGACTTACAGAATCTCTTGTTGCTTTCAGATATGAGATTTTAGAATTTACAAAAAAAATTATTTACTAAATAAAAAATAATAATTTACAAAGTAATTTGTACAACAATTTATAATTGACGATAAGATACTTACAGAGATTAAGTCATATTTATCATTCCTAATTTACCCACCAAATAAAGGAATCTTTTCTCATCAAGTGCCTTGGTGAAGAAATCAGCCAGCTGAAATTCTGTTGGTACAAAATGCATTTCGATGGTTTGATTTTCAACATGATACTTCAGAAAGTGATACCTGATGTCTATGTGCTTTGTCTTTGAATGCTGTACTGGATTTGCAGAGATAGCAATTGCACTTTTGGAATCACAGAAGATGGGGATTTTGCAGATGATGTGACCAAAGTCTTTCAGCTGAGTTTTCATCCACAGAACTTGAGAGCAACAGCTAGCAGCAACAACGTATTCAGCTTCTGCCGTAGATGTTGAGACACAATTCTGTTTCTTTGAAGTCCAACTTACTAATTTCCCACCTAGGAATTGACAACTCCCAGAGGTACTCTTTCTGTCGAGTTTACATCCTCCATAATCTGAATCTGTGTATGCCTTTAGTCCAAAACCAGAGTTCTGTGGATACCAGAGGCCAAGATTTTTGGTCCCTCTGAGGTATCTAAAGATTCTCTTTACAGCAATATAATGTGACTTTTTAGGATTAGCTTGATATCTTGCACAGAGACATGTGGCATGCATTATGTCAGGTCTACTGGCCGTTAAGTATAATAAGGACCCAATCATTCCTCTGTAAAGCGTGCACTCGACAGAGATGCCATTTGGATCTGAAAAAAGTTTATTTCCAGTGTCCATTGGGGTTTTCATGACAGAGGCATCAGAAAGGCTATATTTTTCAAGTATGTCAGAGACATATTTTGATTGGTTTATGAAAATTCCTTCTGATGTTTGTTTGACTTGAAGCCCGAGGAAAAAGGTTAATTCTCCCATCATACTCATTTCAAACTCACACTGCATGAGTTTTTCAAAGTCTTTACATTTTTGTGCATTTGTAGACCCAAAAATAATATCATCTACATATATTTGTACAAGAATAAGCTCATTTCCTTTTCCTTTAAAGAATAGAGTTGTATCAGTGGTACCTCTTTTGTAGTCGTTATTGAGAAGAAAAGTGGAAAGTCTTTCGTACCATGCTCTTGGAGCCTGTTTCAGTCCATATAGAGCCTTGTCGAGGTAATAGACATACCTTGGGTACTTTGAGCTTTCAAATCCTGGTAGTTGTTGGACGTATACTTCTTCTTGAATTTTATCATTGAGAAAGGCGGATTTTACATCCATTTGATATACTTTAAAACCTCTGTGGGCTGCGAAGGCTAAGAAAATTCTTATTGCTTCGAGCCGTGCAACAGGGGCAATAGTTTCATCGTAATCGATGCCCTCTTCTTGGCGATATCCCTTGGCCACCAGTCTTGCTTTATTTCGAATGATCACTCCATCTTCATCCTTTTTGTTTCTAAAGACCCATTTAGTCCCTATGGCATGTTTCCCTCGTGGCAGAGGTACTAGAGTCCAGACTTTGTTTCGCTCAAACTGCAGAAGCTCGTCTTGCATAGCATCCACCCAGTTTGGGTCGTCCAGGGCCTCAGAAATCTTTTTCGGTTCGATCACACTAATAAAGTTGGTAAAGAAACAAAAATTTGCAGAAGCTGATCTTGTTTTTACCTTATCAGTGGGATTACCGATGATTTGTGTTTGAGGATGGCTTTTTGTTCATTGAGTTGTTCATGGAAGATGATCATTTGAGTCATCAAGTTGAACTTCTGTGGTTAAAGTGGTTGATGGTTCAGCTTCTGTAGGAATGGGTATTAAAGTTGGGATTTCCTTCTCTGTAGGTATTGTGGTTTCATCTTTACTTCCCTCTGGTGTTTGTTCTGGTGTTGCTTCCTCTGTAGGATTTGTTGGTATTTGGATAACCTCTGTTGTAGAATCTTTTGTCGTCGTATCTTCTGTTAGATTTTCAGTACCTGTAGTAGTTGTAGAAGAGGATGAGGGATTAAATGGATCAGACAGAGAGATACTTACTTGGTTTTCAGAGGGTGATTCTGCAGAGGTTCTGTTGGTTCTAGCAGAGGAATCGACATCGTCGTTGAATATCTCTTGAAATAGAAGATCTAAATCTTTATTTGTTTTTGAGATGTCAGAGGATTCCTTGTTTAGCCCGAGTTCTGAACTGAGTTGTTCAGAAGTCTTTTGGAATGAGTCATCAAAGGATACATTGATGCTTTCTACTATCGTGCGTGACTTTAGAAGGTAAACTCTGTAGGCTTTGGAAGCGGCAGAGTATCCGATGAATTTGCCTTGGTCAGCCTTTTCTTCAAACTTTCCTCTTGAGTCTCTGTCGTTTAAGACAAAGCGTTTGCATCCAAACACATGGAGAAACTTGATGTTTGGTCGTCGTTTGTTGATCAATTCATAAGGAGTTTTGATGTGTCTTTTCACGATCGTTGAACGATTTTGGGTATAGCAAGCAGTTGAAATTGCTTCTGCCCAAAAGGTCATTGGTAATCCACATGCAGAAAGCATGGTTCTTGCAGCCTCCACTAGCGTGCGGTTCTTTCGTTCGACCACGCCATTCTGTTGTGGGGTGCGAGCGGCAGAGAAGTTCTGGGATATTCCTTCTTCTGTGAGATAGGCTTCAATGACAGAGTTTTTGAATTCTGTGCCATTGTCACTTCGTAACTTCATAATTCTGCACTCATAAAGAACTTGGATTCTTTTCATTAGATTAATCAAGATGCATGGAACATCTGATTTCTTTTTGACAAATTCAACCCATGTAAATCGTGAAAACTCATCAATTAAGACAAGTATATATTTCTTGCCACCTAGGCTCTGTATAGCGATTGGACCGCAGAGGTCAACGTGAAGCATGTACAGAGGTCTAGGACAAGACACATCAGTTTTGCCTCTGTGGGAAGCTCTTTTGAGTTTTCCCATTTCACAGGCAGAACATAAATGATCCTTATTGAATTTAACATTTGGTAAACCTTTGACCAGATCAAGTTTTACCAGTTTATCTAGAGTATGAAAGTTTAAGTGACAGAACCTGTTGTGCCATAGCCAGGCTTCTTCAATTTTGCTTGCAACAAGACAAATGTTTTCCTTGTTTTTGGTATTGAAGTTCATTAGATACAGATCACCTTTTCTTTTGGCTCGCAGAAGTTCAATTCCCGTGTCTTCACTTTGTAGAGAGCAGAATGTTCTTTTGAACAGTACATCGAATCCTGTGTCACAAAGTTGGCTTACACTAAGTAGGTTGTGTTTTAGGCCATCCACATATGCAACTTTGTGTACTGTGATATTCTTTTTCTTTATGACTCCATAGCCTTTGATATGCCCCTTTTTGTTATCTCCAAAAGTCACTGATCCACCATCTTGTTTTTCTTGGAATGTGGATAGAAGACTTCTGTTGCCAGTCATGTGCCTTGAGCATCCGGAGTCTAGATACCATATTGGCACAAACTGCTTCTGCAAAACAATCACAGAGATTTAGGTACCCATATCCACATGGGTCCAGTTTCGTCAGAATTTTTCAAGTTTTCCTTGGCATTCTTGAAATACATTTTATTTTTTGTCGAAGAATCAGTTTGTTTCTCTGCAGAGAGAAAACAATTTGAACTACATAAATGATTATTTAACTTGAACATTAGATCAAAACAATGACAATATTGAACATCAGAAGTGATTTGCTTGAAATTTTCATTGAAATTTTCATTGAAAGCTTTATACTAGCATATGGCTTCCTATTACAAGAAGATTTATGTAGATTAGATTGTTGGAAAAAAATCTTTGTTTGTAGCAGCCTTCTGTGAGTCCCTTCTGTGGTGAACTTCTGTTGATTTCACTGTCACAAATGAAAAAGATTTGTTAGGTTTTGTCCATTTACCCTTTTGTTGCCATGTTGATTTCTCTTTTATTTTTAAGGGTTTTAAAATTTTTGAATCTTTTAGATTTTGAGAGGACATTAACTTCTTTTGTTTTAACTTTTCAAGCTCAATAGAGGTTTTGGCTTGTATGCACATATCCAAAAAGTCTGGACAGATAGGAATTCCAGTGATTTTCTCTTTTGGAGAAATAGTTCTGTTAAGAACTTCAGAGGTTTGTTTAAAAACTTCTGTGTCACAAGGAATCTTTTCTATTTTGTCAGTCTCTGAGTCGTCAGATGATGAATCGTCCTTATATACAGAGGTTGAGTCATCAATATTTCTTTCGACAGAGGCTGGACTTTCCGAGCATGTGTCATACTTGCTTTCTTCATATGAAAAATTATTTTCTAAGTTAACAGAGGTGTCTGATAAGATTTCTTCAGAGAGTTTTTGATCTACAGAAGGTGTACATAGATTTTTCAAAATATCTATTTTCCCAATTTCCGTTATATCTTTTTCAATTATATTTCTTATTTTTTCTTCTGAAAAGATTGGTTTGAACTCAAGTGCTTCTGCAGATAATTTCTTTTTAGAATCTATTGTGCAGACAAAAGCAACTTGAGTTTGAGTCTCTGGTTTACCAAACTTGAAGATTCCTATCTGATTTTGAGTTTTCAGATATCTCTTTGGTTTGGATCCTCTTTTGACAGAGGTTGAAGGTGATAAGTCTGTGTTTTCAAACCACACATTTATCATCTTCATGGGTTTCCTTAAGTGAGATTCCCCAGAGACTTTTACTCTCTTACTTACAGAGATTAAGTTTGGAAAATTAGGTTTGTTGACTTTTCCTACTGTAAATAGAGATGACAGAGGTTTATTCTTTTTGTTTTCTATACTTTGATTAATATCATTGTACCCAATACCTCGTCTTACAAACCACATGTTTTATCAACTTTTATTAACAATTAATACTTTCCAACCGGAATTCCCAAAACTTCCATTTGGATACTTTCTCTTTCTAATAACACGTCTCATACTAGATGACACATGTATCTTGGCAATTAATGCCACTACTCGTTCATACATTCTCCACCAATAACATCTACCACAGACCATGTCTCTCATAGTCATTCGTACATACTTAATTTTACAATCCCATTTTCTCGTCTAAATACACAGGTTTATATCACTAAATATCTCCTCCCCAACTTTAGTTGAACTACCACTCACAATTTTCTAATTAATCTTGAACTTATTCGTTCTTACTAGCTCTTTGTGATTCCAATATGTTGCATAGACAGGGTACAATTCCTCACAGATCAACACAATCTATACACCCCCCCCTTTTTTGTTCATTTCTACTATTTCATCTTTTATAAATCTTCCACATCGTAAGTAAATATTTATCTGAAAGCAACAGTCCTTCACTGTTCTAACAATCCCACAAGGTGATCCTTCAACTTTTAAACTTCTGATTTAAACTTAACATTCATACATGATCCCAAAAAGGATAACCAATGCATCCACGTTATATAAACTTAAATTTTCAATACCGATCATGCAAGTTCAACCCCAAGCCTACGCCAAGCTTATCAAATCGGTTCAAAGTTCTTAAGACTTAACTGAATCCAAAACCGAGTCATCTACTCAAAGGATTTAAAGATTATTTATCAATATCAACTCATGCAAATAAATACATCTAATCTCACATTATGCAACATACGCTCCGAGATGTGATAATCTTACGACCCATTCATTGCTACTTTCCCAATGAAGTCAAATCCTTTGCAAGTACATGCAACTCTTTTCATACTCCACAATGTATATAATCTGCCCAGGTTCATTAGTTCCAAAGATACTAAGTACAATATCAAACAGTCTTTACACCTAAGACCAACACTTAAACTGTCACCGGTTCAAATACAATGCAGTTAAGTATACAACACATCCAATACTCCATCTTGAATCATTAAACTGACAAATATTCAAAAGACTCATTTGAATATAAACCAGGCCTTTAAGGCCAAAACAAACACTTGATTAAACACATGTCACTCACACGGTTACGTAAACCAAAATTCCTCTTTACTCAGGATCTTAACCTTATTAATCCTTTAATTGGCCATTGACTTCAAAGTAAAAGTTTATCACTCTCAAAAACCTTCACATTTTCAAAATGTAACACGACAAAATTATTATACATCCACAAAATACCAAAAACATGCTTCGACCACATAACTTTCACTTAGGTTATAATTAATCAAACTCAAAATTTCCTCAATTGTGTCGCACACACTAATACCCACTTTGCGCATACCTTCTGCATAACAGCATACCGGTATCGCTCACGGTTTTGCTACTACCCGCACGGGCATACGCGGAACGCATCCAGACCGCACCCAGTGACACACAAAAGGCCTCGTACACCTTACAACTCTCGCCTTCAAAGTCAAAACTTGACATCTCAATACTTCCTTAACCCTGAACCTAATTCTTCCTCCAGACACGGCCGACCCTCGGCAACTGTATTACTAATCACCGAACAAGGGTACAGACCCTCGTTTTATTGATACTAAAGTTCAATTTCGACTCTCCCACTGTTCATCTCTCATTTGAATATAATTACCAAAACCACAAACTTTCTCCCAAGGTTTATCCAACACCTCTCCACTCTTGGAGTTCTTTCTTAGTTTATAGTGTAATACTCTACAATCTAGCGAGTTCATAGCCTTTATGCATGACAATATAATAAATAACTCAATCCACACTTTTTTCATTTAAATAAATAACATTCGAAACAACGTGAGCACACACGCCCCAATCATTTTCATAACTCCCATGTACTACACAACGATCTCAAAACCGTTTGTCTACAAATTTCCGTAAAACTCAATCTTTCTCAACCAGAAAAATGTTGTTACAACAATAATATCTTAAATGAAGATCTTTTCATACAACAAAGTTTTAAAATTTAATGACACAGAGTAAACTAGTCGTTTCTCACACTCATTTATATGATATTATCAAATCAATACCTTTGTTGGTTATAAAAAGTTTACTGATCAACACTTTCTTGACCTATTTACTATCATACAACTTTTTATAAAAAAGTATGAAGTATTTTGCAAGTTGCTAAGCCCCAAAATTTCGTTAGGCAGTGTAATTGAAATTGCCCTTTTTCTTTAAATACATACTTGCGCATACTAACTCATCCTTGAATAAAACTGTTATTTATGCATTTGATTTAAAATCAAGAAAACTAATGTAACACACACTAAAACATCATGCACAAAATTTACTCGCAATGAAGGCTATTTACTCAAACAAAGTCAATCGTTTTACTTACATAACTTATCATTGACACTTTACTTCCGACCCGAAGTCGCCCTCTCGGCCTTATAATAATTGCTATATCTGCATTCCATGGCTCCCATACTCAACCATGTCATACTAATTCTGTCTTAATCAATCATCTCATACTCTATCTCTGCACATATCAAATCACCTATTAAAGGTTGCCTTGGCAGACTTTCATGAGTCCCACCAATTCCAGGTTGTCCTTCAAACCTCCAATCATATACTGCTCTGTCCTCTAAAGGGCCTTGGTGACAAATTCACCATCACTTTACTATAACTTATAAAGATAACCACGAGAAAGGGTTATGCACTT
The DNA here is from genome assembly GCA_033807775.1 of Saussurea involucrata. Lineage (NCBI taxonomy): Eukaryota > Viridiplantae > Streptophyta > Magnoliopsida > Asterales > Asteraceae > Saussurea > Saussurea involucrata. The sequence goes on along the minus strand of CM066315.1, from coordinate 61,048,334 downwards.
ACATATATACAAAACGTATTTTACCGATCGTTAGTCACTGTAACAATTCAGAAATAGACATGCTCGTGTAACAATATATTCATAATAACAGTAGATAATTGAAATTGTGAACATATCATACAGGAGAATCCCCGTTATCATTGTCATAGCACTAATTTCACGTATTTCCGTTAACTCTAAGACTATCCCGTCTTAACACTTCTACCCATATCTCACATATCATAACCTACTACATCTCAGCTTAAGTCTAAGTATCTCATCTGCATACTTAATTCGCTTAAACTAGAGCTCTGATACCATACTGAAACACCCTAAAAACAGAGTCAATTTAAACCTTGAAATTTCCACAAGTTATGATCAAAACTTTCAAACTTATATAACCTGAGGATCAAAATGTAAGGTTTCTATATGTAAAATTGACAATACTTAAATAACTTATTAATCTAATCACCTCATACAAACAGATTGATCAAATTATCCAAACAACTGTCCCAAAGGCTTCAAAGAATAACTAGATCCTTCGTTATCCCTAAGTCTGAATTTCTCCAAAAGTTCTCTTCCCTCATTCCCGCTACTTCCCGGAGCTTGTACCTGGTAAGAAGATTCAATTTGAAACATTAGGCTTTCGCCTAGTGAGAATACTCAATTCAAAATAAAATTTAATAATTAAAATATGAACAGATAACTCAAACCTGTTCTCACCCATCTTACCGTACGACAACTCATTTAATTGTAACAACAAAATAAGAGTTAACTCTGAATCATTCCAGATTCACAATCAATATTCACACACAAGAAATTACAAGTCAAAACTTGCCTATTTCTTAAATCAGGAAGTAGAGATTACAAATTACTTTATGCCTATCTCTAATCTTCCTCTCACCATTGGGAAATCTCCGATCTTCCCGATAATAATGGAAATCTCCGATCTTCCATAAATCGAAATGGGAATTACAAATCAAAATATGCCTATTCCACATTCCACCTCAGCATCAATGATCCCAATGGGATTATAATATCGCGATACTCAACCGGGACTCATGATGGTTCGAGGTTCACCCAATTACTAAAATTACACCCCTTTGGTCTATGGCGAGTAATCGGTTCCCATTATACCGTACCCAAGTGCCCCCGAAGACCGGGTGCCTATTTTAGTAAAAGCACAAAGCACATAATATAATATATGTAATAATCGATACTACGATATGCGCCCAACATATAATGTATCATTTCTCCGAACATATTCTATATATAAAATAAAGAATATTATTATCTCCTCATCTCAATCTCTTTACTATTCCTCCTTTGTAATCTGATACGGGGTTATCATCTCAATTGTTATCTACATTTTCGGACTCATAGATAGGCCTTTATAATTGCTCTCAATAAAGCTTCAATATCGTATTCCAAGTTCATAGTCATATCATAGATTGCATATAGCAGATAATCATATTCATTATAAGGAATATTAATAATTCCGGTTCATTAACTTCTTAGATAACTTATCTTAGAAATTTTAGCATGGAAATCAACAAAGCATAACTTTTAATCACCTCTTGACTTATCTCTCACGTAATCAAGTCCATATAAAACATATTCATGCATACATATAAAACATCTAATTCAATACTGATTACTGAATTTTAAAGAGAGTTGAGTAAACTCACCTGATGAGAAGTCACACTTTCTTTTAATCCTTTTTAATTCTTGTAGAGACTCCTTTTCTTCACTACCACAGCTTACTGTATTATTCAGTTTACATATACTGATATTAACTTTCCAAAACAAAACCATTTATAACTGAGAATCCTTAATTTCTAAAATTTACATCTCAAGTCGCAACGAACTGAAGTCACAGTCCACTGTTGCGATTTCATTTCCAATTCGCAGTGAACTGGAGTCGCAGTCCTCTATTACGATTCCAATTCCAAGTCGCAGTCAACTGTTGCGATTTCAAAGCCAAGTCGCAACTGCCCAATGCGATTTCAACCCAAGTCGCAACCAACTGTTGCGATTTCAAAGCCAAGTCGCAATGGTCTACTGTGACTCCAACTCCAAGTCGCAATTGCCCATTGCGACAATCATGAATGTCGCAACTCAAGGTTGCGACTTCGATGATATTCATCCAAGTCTCAGTCCACTAAAATCATTCTAAACCCAGATTTTTTTGTACTTTTAATCTATGTTTGTTTATACAAACTTGCAGATATGTTTAATACACTTATCTTAACATATCCTAAAATTCAGATTCTCAATATTATCAAAATTCACCAAAACCCAACTAAATTTCCCATAGAAAGCTTTTACTACTAAGATGAAGATTTAGAATGTAATTACCTTGAATTGATTTCTCTTTTCCAACTGCAACAAATCTGATTTCTCCTTCTTTTCTCCCTTTTGATTTGCTATAAACAGCTCTCGGCTTTTTCTCTCTTTTTCAATATCGAAACACACCAAAAACATCCACACTCACTTAGTCACACTTACTTATTCTTAGATGTCTAAATTAATGACACCTCATACCTCACTTAACATGAGTCATAGACAATTTTCCCAATGAACCCCCAACTTAATAGAATGTCACAACAACTCTTAATAATCAAGTTACTTCAAATAAGGACTTTAAAATAAAATACAAATTTAACCCCTAGCTAAAACTTGTAATTCTCAAAATAAAATAACAAAAACTCGGGATGTTACAATACTCCCCAACTTGAAAATGATTTCGTCCCCGAAATCAAAGTCAGGTAAACAAATGAGGATATCTATCCCTCATACTCTTTTCTGACTCTAAAGTCACATTACTGCCCCGATGATGTTTCCATTGTACTTTTAACATAGCTGTTTCATTACTACTACGTAGCTTTCTAACTGATCTTTCCAAAATTATCTCTGGTTCTTCCACACCGCAACTCTTTTCATTAACTCTCACATCAGTGAGTTCAATCGCATCTTTCCTTTTTAGCCAAAAATATTTCCGAAAATAACATACTTGGAAGGTATTATGAACCCCTTCCAATTCTGGCGGAAGATCCAAATAATATTCTTGTAACCAATCTCCTTAGAGTAATTGTTATCATTTCTCTCTTGTTTACACGAAATATCCACCACACACAACTACAGTTCAACAGGACAGTTTTTCTAATAACGTCAATTAAGATCTCTACCCAGATCCTCGTAACACCGAGAACTGCAGTCGATGTAATTCTTTTACCTCTACTGAATACTCCAACACTATAGCTTAACGGTTACAGTATTCTCTTCACCTAAACCCAATGGGATTGAGAAGAACAAGAGTCTTCCTTTCACTGCATCATCATCACAACTCACTCTCCAGGCCTCAAAATAACATTAACATATACTACCTGAATACGTACACTATAATTTAAGCATACATGTTACTATTAAATACTTCAACAACCACGACAGTCCATTATTACTTCCATGACTTACACATTTCTTCAATATAGAATGCTATTACTTCCTCACCTCACTATCTCATCGTACCACCTCAATACAACCACGCACCAAAGTATTGAACATCAGAAGTAATAACTCTTATTGAATTTTGCAATGTAATTACATTCTTAAGTCCAATCTTTCAATCCTTGTTTCCCCACGTTAGTATGGAATACTAATTTTCAAGTATTATCTGTCTCTTTCTTCCAACTTTCCACATACCAATAGTATTTTCTTCTTACGAAACATAGTTAAACAGTTTCATCAAAATCTCTAACTTAAAACATTCAGCCAAGTTATCTTGAAACGACATTACCGTTCGAAGTTATTACCATTCTTAGATCTTCAACTAATAATTTCTCATTCATTTCTTTCACACATAAGGAGCAGCTTATATTCCTTAACAATCTTACCTTCACTACACCACATTGATTTACATACTCATAATCTTTATTAAACTTCCAGTGATTCAAAATACAACTTAATTGACAACTCATACCATCAAAATTTCTTTGGATAAACACTCACCACTGCTTCGACATTCTATTTCGATATAAACCATATTACCCAGTTATCTTACAAACCACATGTTTTATCAACTTAAATTAACAATTAATACTTTCCAACCGGAATTCCCAAAACTTCCATTTGGATACTTTCTCTTTCTAATAACACGTCTCATACTAGATGACACATGTATCTTGGCAATTAATGCCACTACTCGTTCATACATTCTCCACCAATAACATCTACCACAGACCATGTCTCTCATAGTCATTCGTACATACTTAATTTTACAATCCCATTTTCTCGTCTAAATACACAGGTTTATATCACTAAATATCTCCTCCCCAACTTTAGTTGAACTACCACTCACAATTTTCTAATTAATCTTGAACTTATTCGTTCTTACTAGCTCTTTATGATTCCAATATGTTGCATAGACAGGGTACAATTCCTCACAGATCAACACAATCTATACACCCCCCCCCCTTTTTTGTTCATTTCTACTATTTCATCTTTTATAAATCTTCCACATCGTAAGTAAATATTTATCTGAAAGCAACAGTCCTTCACTGTTCTAACAATCCCACAAGGTGATTCTTCAACTTTTAAACTTCTGATTTAAACTTAACATTCATACATGATCCCAAAAAGGATAACCAATGCATCCACGTTATATAAACTTAAATTTTCAATACCGATCATGCAAGTTCAACCCCAAGCCTACGCCAAGCTTATAAAATCGGTTCAAAGTTCTTAAGACTTAACTGAATCCAAAACCGAGTCATCTACTCAAAGGATTTAAAGATTATTTATCAATATCAACTCATGCAAATAAATACATCTAATCTCACATTATGCAACATACGCTCCGAGATGTGATAATCTTACGACCCCTTCATTGCTACTTTCCCAATGAAGTCAAATCCTTTGCAAGTACATGCAACTCTTTTCATACTCCACAATGTATATAATCTGCCCAGGTTCATTAGTTCCAAAGATACTAAGTACAATATCAAACAGTCTTTACACCTAAGACCAACACTTAAACTGTCACCGGTTCAAATACAATGCAGTTAAGTATACAACACATCCAATACTCCATCTTGAATCATTAAACTGACAAATATTCAAAAGACTCATTTGAATATAAACCAGGCCTTTAAGGCCAAAACAAACACTTGATTAAACACATGTCACTCACACGGTTACGTAAACCAAAATTCCTCTTTACTCAGGATCTTAACCTTATTAATCCTTTAATTGGCCATTGACTTCAAAGTAAAAGTTTATCACTCTCAAAAACCTTCACATTTTCAAAATGTAACACGACAAAATTATTATACATCCACAAAATACCAAAAACATGCTTCGACCACATAACTTTCACTTAGGTTATAATTAATCAAACTCAAAATTTCCTCAATTGTGTCGCACACACTAATACCCACTTTGCGCATACCTTCTGCATAACAGCATACCGGTATCGCTCACGGTTTTGCTACTACCCGCACGGGCATACGCGGAACGCATCCATACCGCACCCAGTGACACACAAAAGGCCTCGTACACCTTACAACTCTCGCCTTCAAAGTCAAAACTTGACATCTCAATACTTCCTTAACCCTGAACCTAATTCTTCCTCCAGACACGGCCGACCCTCGGCAACTGTATTACTAATCACCGAACAAGGGTACAGACCCTCGTTTTATTGATACTAAAGTTCAATTTCGACTCTCCCACTGTTCATCTCTCATTTGAATATAATTACCAAAACCACAAACTTTCTCCCAAGGTTTATCCAACACCTCTCCACTCTTGGAGTTCTTTCTTAGTTTATAGTGTAATACTCTACAATCTAGCGAGTTCATAGCCTTTATGCATGACAATATAATAAATAACTCAATCCACACTTTTTTTCATTTAAATAAATAACATTCGAAACAACGTGAGCACACACGCCCCAATCATTTTCATAACTCCCATGTACTACACAACGATCTCAAAACCGTTTGTCTACAAATTTCCGTAAAACTCAATCTTTCTCAACCAGAAAAATGTTGTTACAACAATAATATCTTAAATGAAGATCTTTTCATACAACAAAATTTTAAAATTTAATGACACAGAGTAAACTAGTCGTTTCTCACACTCATTTATATGATATTATCAAATCAATACCTTTGTTGGTTATAAAAAGTTTACTGATCAACACTTTCTTGACCTATTTACTATCATACAACTTTTTATAAAAAAGTATGAAGTATTTTGCAAGTTGCTAAGCCCCAAAATTTCGTTAGGCAGTGTAATTGAAATTGCCCTTTTTCTTTAAATACATACTTGCGCATACTAACTCATCCTTGAATAAAACTGTTATTTATGCATTTGATTTAAAATCAAGAAAACTAATGTAACACACACTAAAACATCATGCACAAAATTTACTCGCAATGAAGGCTATTTACTCAAACAAAGTCAATCGTTTTACTTACATAACTTATCATTGACACTTTACTTCCGACCCGAAGTCGCCCTCTCGGCCTTATAATAATTGCTATATCTGCATTCCATGGCTCCCATACTCAACCATGTCATACTAATTCTGTCTTAATCAATCATCCCATACTCTATCTCTGCACATATCAAATCACCTATTAAAGGTTGCCTTGGCAGACTTTCATGAGTCCCACCAATTCCAGGTTGTCCTTCAAACCTCCAATCATATACTGCTCTGTCCTCTAAAGGGCCTTGGTGACAAATTCACCATCACTTTACTATAACTTATAGAGATAACCACGAGAAATGGTTATGCACTTACATACATACAAAACGTATTTTACCGATCGTTAGTCACTGTAACAATTCAGAAATAGACATGCTCGTGTAACAATATATTCATAATAACAGTAGCTAATTGAAATTGTGAACATATCATACAGGAGAATCCCCGTTATCATTGTCATAGCACTAATTTCACGTATTTCCGTTAACTCTAAGACTATCCCGTCTTAACACTTCTACCCATATCTCACATATCATAACCTACTACATCTCAGCTTAAGTCTAAGTATCTCATCTGCATACTTAATTCGCTTAAACTAGAGCTCTGATACCATACTGAAACACCCTAAAAACAGAGTCAATTTAAACCTTGAAATTTCCACAAGTTATGATCAAAACTTTCAAACTTATATAACCTGAGGATCAAAATGTAAGGTTTCTATATGTAAAATTGACAATACTTAAATAACTTATTAATCTAATCACCTCATACAAACAGATTGATCAAATTATCCAAACAACTGTCCCAAAGGCTTCAAAGAATAACTAGATCCTTCGTTATCCCTAAGTCTGAATTTCTCCAAAAGTTCTCTTCCCTCATTCCCGCTACTTCCCGGAGCTTGTACCTGGTAAGAAGATTCAATTTGAAACATTAGGCTTTCGCCTAGTGAGAATACTCAATTCAAAATAAAATTTAATAATTAAAATATGAACAGATAACTCAAACCTGTTCTCACCCATCTTACCGTACGACAACTCATTTAATTGTAACAACAAAATAAGAGTTAACTCTGAATCATTCCAGATTCACAATCAATATTCACACACAAGAAATTAGAAGTCAAAACTTGCCTATTTCTTAAATCAGGAAGTAGAGATTACAAATTACTTTATGCCTATCTCTAATCTTCCTCTCACCATTGGGAAATCTCCGATCTTCCCGATAATAATGGAAATCTCCGATCTTCCATAAATCGAAATGGGAATTACAAATCAAAATATGCCTATTCCACATTCCACCTCAGCATCAATGATCCCAATGGGATTATAATATCGCGATACTCAACCGGGACTCATGATGGTTCGAGGTTCACCCAATTACTAAAATTACACCCCTTTGGTCTATGGCGAGTAATCGGTTCCCATTATACCGTACCCAAGTGCCCCCGAAGACCGGGTGCCTATTTTAATAAAAGCACAAAGCACATAATATAATATATGTAATAATCGATACTACGATATGCGCCCAACATATAATGTATCATTTCTCCGAACATATTCTATATATAAAATAAAGAATATTATTATCTCCTCATCTCAATCTCTTTACTATTCCTCCTTTGTAATCTGATACGGGGTTATCATCTCAATTGTTATCTACATTTTCGGACTCATAGATAGGCCTTTATAATTGCTCTCAATAAAGCTTCAATATCGTATTCCAAGTTCATAGTCATATCATAGATTGCATATAGCAGATAATCATATTCATTATAAGGAATATTAATAATTCCGGTTCATTAACTTCTTAGATAACTTATCTTAGAAATTTTAGCATGGAAATCAACAAAGCATAACTTTTAATCACCTCTTGACTTATCTCTCACGTAATCAAGTCCATATAAAACATATTCATGCATACATATAAAACATCTAATTCAATACTGATTACTGAATTTTAAAGAGAGTTGAGTAAACTCACCTGATGAGAAGTCACACTTTCTTTTAATCCTTTTTAATTCTTGTAGAGACTCCTTTTCTTCACTACCACAGCTTACTGTATTATTCAGTTTACATATACTGATATTAACTTTCCAAAACAAAACCATCTATAACTGAGAATCCTTAAATTCTAAAATTTACATCTCAAGTCGCAACGAACTGAAGTCGCAGTCCACTGTTGCGATTTCATTTCCAAATCGCAGTGAACTGGAGTCGCAGTCCTCTATTACGATTACAATTCCAAGTCGCAGTCAACTGTTGCGATTTCAAAGCCAAGTCGCAACTGCCCAATGCGATTTCAACCCAAGTCGCAACCAACTGTTGCGATTTCAAAGCCAAGTCGCAATGGTCTACTGTGACTCCAACTCCAAGTCGCAATTGCCCATTGCGACAATCATGAATGTCGCAACTCAAGGTTGCGACTTCGATGATATTCATCCAAGTCTCAGTCCACTAAAATCATTCTAAACCCAGATTTTTTTGTACTTTTAATCTATGTTTGTTTATACAAACTTGCAGATATGTTTAATACACTTATCTTAACATATCCTAAAATTCAGATTCTCAATATTATCAAAATTCACCAAAACCCAACTAAATTTCCCATAGAAAGCTTTTACTACTAAGATGAAGATTTAGAATGTAATTACCTTGAATTGATTTCTCTTTTCCAACTGCAACAAATCTGATTTCTCCTTCTTTTCTCCCTTTTGATTTGCTATAAACACCTCTCGGCTTTTTCTCTCTTTTTCAATATCGAAACACACCAAAAACATCCACACTCACTTAGTCACACTTACTTATTCTTAGATGTCTAAATTAATGACACCTCATACCTCACTTAACATGAGTCATAGAAAATTTTCCCAATGAACCCCCAACTTAATAGAATGTCACAACAACTCTTAATAATCAAGTTACTTCAAATAAGGACTTTAAAATAAAATACAAATTTAACCCCTAGCTAAAACTTGTAATTATCAAAATAAAATAACGAAAACTCGGGATGTTACATCAATAGAGCTAAGGATGTAGCTATTGATGCCAGAGTAATTTCTCCTTTTTCCAAAATCTCTTCATCTTCGCTGTCAACTACCACTATCTTTTTCTTTTTCTCCTTCTTCTTTTCCTCTGTAGTTCTTTCTTTCCTCGGCCTCTTTGTATTTTCTGTAGTTTTGCCAACCAAAGCAAGAGGTGCAGTGGTTAGTGTCTTTGCTTGTGCGATTTGAGGCTCTTGACCAACTAATGTTCCGTAGAGGTCTGAAAGAGTCCAGGAATCTAAATCTTGATTGGTTTGTAAAGACATGGATAACTGGAGCCATTCTTCGTTCAGACTTTTAAGAAACATGACATTATTCTCTTCACAAGTTCTGTGGATGCCGAACTTTTTGCAGTTATTGATCAAAGAGTTGAACCTGTCGTATGTTGTCTGCAGAGATTCATTTGTCAGGGCTTTAAACGCGTAATATTCGTTTATGTATTGAGCCCTTCAGTTTTTCTGAGTTTTAGCTCCCCCTTCAAGTTGTTTTTCCAGTTCTTTCCAAAGATCATACGAAGATTCGCATGCATCTAAAGACTGGAAGAGATCGTTGGGGATTTCCATAATCAGAATTCTTTTTGTTTTCTGCGCGAGTTCATTTTTTACCTTGTCTTGATCTGACCAACCATCCCTGGTTTTAGGTTTTTGATGCTCAGGGATTTCAGGAGTGTCAGCTGTAGCTGGTACACGAGGTACTATTAACATAGGAACATGAGGAGGATTATAAAGGCATTGTACGAGCTCTTTATCAGTACCCTCAAAGAAATGGATCATTCTTATTTTCCACTGAGGATACTCATTTCTTAGAAGAGATGGTGGTTTGGTTAATGAACCAGCTGTGAAGAAATTTTGTGCGCTTGTCATTTTAAGAGTGGAAAGATTCAGAATAAAGATATGACACGAAAAACTACGAGAGAATAATCTGGAAGGATTTTCTGGGTTTGGAAGTTCTTAACAGTGCACTTTTATGGAGTTTTAACTTAAGAAACAGTTTCTCTAGATTTACCAGATATCGAATAAATCGAAAATGGCTTAAAAGTAGAATCTGTTTGAAGGAATGAATAACAGGTTAAAATCAGACCATGTTTCTACCAATAATCTTGTTTAAACGAGGATCGCTTGATATTGAAAACCAAGCTTTGCTCTGATACCAATTGTTGGTTCCCGTATTTGATTAACAAAGATTATCTTATCTATTAGTTCAAATAAGATGTGTTGCGGAAGCGTATTTGAAGAACTAACAGATATGTTTATATAGAAACAGCACAAAATACCAAATACACAGTATATGAAGAACAGATGAATATCTCAAAGTTTACTGTATTTGATGAAGAACACTAACAATAGATTTGACGTTAATTGTGTGTGTGTTTTTCTGGTATCTTAACTTCTAAGGAAGAACTCAACACGAGTCTTCCTTTTATACTACTATAAAAGAACTATTCTAGACAAAAGGACTATTGCTACAGGAAAGAAGGGATGGTATGAACAGTTGGAAACCTGCATGCATTAAATGCGCTAATATCAACTTGCAAGGATTCCTATCAGAGTTTGACACGTGTTTGTTGTCGGACCATGCCTTGTACAAGTTGATGAACGGACCCTGAAACAGTAGCAAGATATTTCTGTAACAGTGGTAAGATATTTCTGCAACAGTGGCAAGATATTATAAATATATTCCAAGTCTTCAATCTGAACCGCAGAGGTTCTGCCAAGGGTGACAGAGCTTTTGCGGCTCGGTCCTTGGTGAGCTTTCTTTTGTAGATCCTTCTTTGGTCCTCTGTGAGTAGTCTTCTGTAGATTCTTCTTGGGACTTGGTGTTCCTTGAATGATCTTGTTTGCTTCGGCAGAGCTTCTGTGGAACACCGCAGAGCTTCTGTGGAACTCTTTCATACTTGCCCTATTTTTCAATACTTCTAATATTATTAATATTTGGAGCTAACATTTTCTCTATCTCTTTCTTCCCCAACTCTTCTTACATAAACGATCGTTGTGTTTCAGCTAGTCCTCTCCCCTGCATGAGGATCCAGCTGAAAGTTCTTCTGATGCACCAACAATAATCCCAGCCACAAGAGCTGAAGAAATAATCCTGGTCTTGGATTTAATCAGTGAGACCGATGAACCTGGAGAACAATTTCTCTCTCACAAAAACAGACCTTCCTTGGATCCACAAGAGCTGAGTGAAGAGGATCACAAAAGAAGAGAAGAAATGATCAAGAAGCTTGAGGATCAACGAATCATCCTTCCACGAGACAAAGTTCCTGTTCCTAAAAAGTTCAGACTTTCAAAGAAAGAATTCACTGACCACCTCATAGCTGAAAGGTTACTCGCCGAATGAAGGGAAGCTGCAGAAAAAGATAAGGCCCTCGCCATCCAGCTTGCCCAACAATCAGTGAAAGACCCTGAACTGAAAAGAACTCCCATTGAAGTCCAACGTCAGTTATGGGAAGACGCCCAGAAGATCGTTGAGAAAAAGACCAAGGTATCTGATTCTACTTTGAAATGGTGCAAAGAAAGGATGAACTATCGATGTCGCTCAAAATATAAGAGCCATGTCGAGAAGATTATAAATTCTCAGATCGACTTGGTTTCTTCTGCTGTGGATATTCCTCCTCCCACTCCTCTTGCAACTCAACGAAGAAGGGCCTCTGCAAAGAAAAAGATAATATCTTCAGATTCAGGTCCTCCTATCCGGAACAAAACATGTATTGGTTTCTCACGTGCTGAAGTACTTGGTCCTGAACCTGACCTCTCAGCGCTTGACACCTCTCTGCCTCCTGGTGAACAATTCATCCCTGGAAAAAGTCATAAGTGAACCCTATGGGATATTCTTTCATGACTATGATGGACGTCAACGTTTTCAACGCATCTCTGAGCTTCCCATTACTCCCATCGAACAGCTCAGGGATCTCATCTATTGGTGTGAATTCTGACGAGATCTTAAGGCACCATATCTCAAGCCCCTGATCTTCAAAGAAGCACAAGAAAGAAGAAATCAGGGAGAAACTGTCCCTGACTGGATGATCCCTACAACAAACACCATTGATGAACTTCTCGTTAAGGAAGAACCTTTTGAAGGCTGATAGGATTTCCTTGTATTTCTTCTATCTTTATCAGCTAATCTCTTTTGTACTTGTAAATTTATTTGCTGTACTTGTAATTTTTCCACTTCCCTTTTTAACCTTTACGAAGTTCAAAGAAAAATTTCAGCGAATGTACTTTACTCCATCAGTACTCAAAAGATCCCAGAAAACAGTAAAAGGGACAAATATTTTATCATTTCTTTTTATCCTTATGTTTTCATATTTAGCAATTTTCCTTCATTGCTATGTCATAATCAAATAGGGGGAGATTGTTGATCCAAACCCTCAGTGATTTGATAATGACTCTTTAAACACTTAGTGAAAATTATAAGTAACCAATATGTATTAGAGTTTCACTATCGCTGATAAGTACTATGACTCTATAGTATCGCTGATAGGAACTCTCGCTCTTAAAGTTTAATATTCAGCGAACACTGTTCACCATAAAGCTCTGAGCATGTTCAGTACTTTTGGTGATCGCTGATAGTTTAATTGTTTACTTATGATCCCTGAAGACAAGTTTCACGTCAACAAAGGTTCTACGTTGAAGTCGAAGATCAAGCCCAAGAACCAGCGACAAGTCTACTAATGAACTGATGCGGATATCAGCAAAGCAAGACTTGTCCACTCAACATGAAGTTTCAAGTAGAAGACTTCAGCGATTGCTGAGCTTTATCAATTGCTGATAAAGTACTGATCAACGAACGCTGATCATGAGGTCTACTCTACAAGTTACTTTTGTCTTTCCCCCTTGCACGTCTCCGTACGAAGTGTCAGAACGGACATCCCTTCTGTCCAGAATCGTACAACCAACTCTGATTCTACACTGTACACCATGCGGCTACTAAGGTTGTCTACAAAGGTCAACCCATGCAACCAATCAGCTGCTGCCACGTGTAAAGTAATACTGCCATGCATTAAATGCATGCAGTATGTAAGAAGAACCCTACTTCAGAAAAGAAGTGCTCAGCCATCTTCTTCTTTTTCTCTTAGTGTTAGAATATTATTCGTAATATTCTTATCTCCTTTCTGTCTTAATTCTAGTGCAAGAAACTTAGTGTTCTTAACTTGTTTAGATTAGGCTTAGTCCTTAATCTTGTTCCGCAACAAGTTGTAAATTGTTTGATTATATCAATAAACAATTTAGAAAGTAAAAATCTGTGTGTTTGTATTCAACCCCCCCCCCCCCCTTCTACAAACTTGTATAACCCTTCGGGACCAACACAACGGTTTAGTGTGTTGTGCAGAATATTCTTAGTGTGATTAATGACACTATCTAGAAAGGTATTGTTTGAATGTGTGGGGTGAGTGTCCGTGTGAAGTAGAATCTTTAGGGATCTTCAAGGAAATAGTTGGTTGGAGGTGAGCTTCTAATCCCTGAAGGGTCTTTATTCTGGGAGTTCCCGATGTCGGTGGATTGAGATCCTGAGAGTTTTAACTCAAGGATCGGTTAGTAGAGACGTGCCTTCTTACACTCTAGTCAGTGGAAGAGGGACAAGGGTGGTTGAGAAATGATAGACGTATGGATTGGTAACACTAGTGTTGGTTAACCTATTTGGGGTCGAGGTGAAGCCATATATTTTGCATATTGGTAGTCAGGTGGTAACTGTGAGGTTGGAGCATCCAAGTGTGTGGGGAAGTACCGGTACCGAAGGTTGTTTCAAATGTAAGAACCTAATGGTTTGGTTGGAAGTAGGGTGTCGGCATTGATTAGTTGTAACTGCAAACGATTGACCTTGCTTGAGCAAATAGCCTTCAATGTAAAGTGAGTCATGCATTGCGTTTTCAAACAAGTTACATAAGTCCTTCATGTCTGAATGTGTGAGTGTGTGTGTGCCTTGTAAGTTTCTGGTTTTGAAAATGAGTTGGCGTGTGCAAGTGTGTGCTTGAAGAAAAAGATAAATTTATTTACGTGGTGTGATAAATTTCGAACTTGGAGAAATAGTGAATTATTTCACTTCTTTTACGAGTGAGTCAAACTTTGTTGTAAAAATCATAACAATATTTGATCGCATGGTTTTATGGGTGGAAACGATATGAACACGTTGTTAACATATCAGCGAGTGTGAGAGTCGGTCGACTATCCCAGTGTGGGTGATTTTGCTGTATTTTAAAATTTTGCACGAAGAGAGTTTCAGTGAATGCACTTTCAATTGATGGACACGGTGCGTGTGAGCGATCCTTGAGATCGGTGTGTGTGTGGTTGTTCTTTATGGAGGTCGTGTCATGCATATCAAACCCTGTTTTGTGGGATATTTCAAGTGTATAAAACGATTTAAATCATTGTGTTGTCATGCATGAGGGCTATGAACTCGCTAGGTGGTAAGAGATATCACGCTTAAGAATGTGCAAAGTTCAGAGGGTGGAAAATGCGGTTGAGACGTCATTGGTCGATTCGTAACCTTGGTGTTACAGTTTAGGGAGGGCGGCGTCTAACTGTGGTCTCAGTCTTTGACTTTAGAAATGCTTGTGTGATGGTAGTCTTTGCTCTTGTTTGGTAAGTTGACATGTGGCTGACGGCGGGGGGAGTGTCCGGGGTGATTTCGAAGTAGGCAAGATACTTTGAAAAGTAGCGTTGTGGTATGTGGATGAAATGGTATCGGCGTGGAGCCGGAGTTGAGGTGAACTTGTATTTAAGCTAAATGTTAGGCATTGATGTTGAAGTCAACGACGGGTGTTGAGTTCATTGTCGGGAGATTTGAAATTTGAAAGGTTAACCTTGGTGTGGTTATTTTGTCGGGTGTGTGCGCGGAGATAAGAGGTCGGTTGGGAAAGGTGTGTATCTGTCAAGAGGGTGGGCCGCCTTTTTGTGAGTATCCTGAAGGTGGAGAATGGATAGTTGGATAGGTGATTCTTCCTATGTGGTTGATATGTCGTTTACGAATGAAGTAGTTAGCACAACTCATGTGGGACACGTGGACTATGTTGGTTTGCAAGGGAGCATGTTATCTTTTGATTTATTTGAGCGTGTCTCCAGTGGATTCCGAAGAGTCGGTTGGGAATAAAGACTCGATCGAGTGAAGTAGACGGTCATAATTTGTGGTTCATCTAGATTGGAGAAAGGCAAGTTGTGAGTTTTTCTAAACCAAAGCTTAACGGTACTTGTTTGTTTACTCGTACAAGCATATTTGTTTATTGTGTGATTGCATATGACTTATTTATGCAAGGTGTGATGTACATGGGGGGTGTGTCCCATATGAATTATCCGAACGAACTTGGTATGTTCTTAAGGGCGGGTGTGTGCCCTGGATCAGGTCACGGGTGTGTGTGACCGGGCAGGAATTCCAGTTATACGTGTGTGAACATTGATTTGCAAAACTAATTATTGCATAATGTTGTCGCAAACTCTTTCAAATATATGTTGTGTTTGGCGTAGAGAAAGAATGGCCTAGTGTGCGCACAATTGATCGTGAGGATTGAACCTCTAGTGTGTGGGGGTTGTGTGGATAAGATGGTAGTAACTTATACTTAGTGAGCATGCGAGACATGGTGGTAATGAGTTGGTGTGAGGTTAAGTAGTGGTCTAGTGTTGATATGGGATGAGCGTAGATGGAGATCTTTGCTCGGGAGTTGCTCATAAGTTGTTCAAATGTGGCAAAATTATGTGTGGAGATGCATGGATGTCTAAGTGGCGTGTGGTATTGTTATCCGAGAATAAAGGAATGGGGTGGCAGTTGGTGACTAGCTAAGAAGGAAATTATGTGCCTTTGGATTGGTTAGTTTATGATGTTTCGTAGTAGATACGAAATCTTTGAGAATGTTGAGCTAATCCTTGTATGTAAAGGAAATGCAAAGGAGTGGGTTAATATCGTTTGAGAAATGAGAAGTGTGTGGTCGCTTCGAGCATTGGGTGTTATTTCGGATTGACTTGGTTGAATTTCTCGTATGAGATGTGGTGAAACTGTTGGTTAGGCATAGTAACCGTTGAAATTGCGTGTATGGAGTGGTCAATGTTGGATGAGGAATGTTCCATGCTAGCATGAGGTAATTGGAATGGTAGGTTGGAATAAGTGAGTAAGCGGGAAGTAGAAAGTGTGGCAAGTGGCACGGAAAGTGGGAAGCAATGTTTTCAGAATGTCACCGTCGGGTGCATGAATTTCTAGTGGGAGTGTGTGAAAGAGGACTGGTGTGTATGTGATTGGTTTAAGCATTGAGGAAAGCTAGCTTGTGTGATTGGTCAAGAGTGTGCACCTTCTAGTGAGTCGTTCTTTGGGAACGTGTTTTATGTTTGAGAAGGAAGTGGAAGAAAGTAGTCGAATGTAGTGTCCGGGGTGAAGGACCATTGGATTAGACTTAGTAGTAGTATGGGAGTAACGTTGTGGTAAAAGCGTGTGCATTGATTGTTATCAATGGATTGTAGTCAGTGTAATTAATGTGAGAAAGTGTTATCTGCCTAAGACGTATTTTGTGTTAGGAAAGTGATTATAGAATTGTGTGTAATCTGTTGAAGAGAATCAAAACTGCGGGTTAAGGTGATATTCAAGGTTGTTCTCGTGATCAGTTGGTGAATTGAGCGTCGTTATTTTAATGAGAGATCCATGTTGTTGTGACGTTAACTTCGGTAGAATCCGTTCTTTTAAGAAGGTGGAATTGTGTGTGAAACTCTTAATTTGACGCGTTTTAAAACCATGAATCTAGATGTTTGGATGATATTGGTACAGTTGGCCTGAGACGTTATTTTTTTGTGTTACGCGAACTTTCTGGGGTAAGAGTGGTAGTTAACCGAAAGTGTGATGATTCGTTGGTATACCCTATCATTGAAAGGTTATGCATAGTGTGAGTGATAAATTCTTAGAGAAGCAAAGAAATTGGCATGTGCAGTTGTCTGTGAATCTTCCAAGAATGAAGAGGTATCGTGGGAAAGAGGCTTTGGGTGAGACCGGAGGTCATGCGGTTGACCACCGGTAGGTCAAACATTTAGCGAGAAGTTAAACGTGGCTCGAGACCGCCACAGGGTATGTGAGCAGAAGGAGGAGATTGATCGAATTCTATGTGGGAGACAGTGTGATGCTTATAGTTTCGTCGTGGAAAGACGTTGTGCGTTGGAAAGAAAGAAGAACTAAGACCCATGTATGACGGGTCGTTCACCATCACCGAGCGTGTAGGTGAGGTGACGTATAAACTGAAGTTGCCGAGGAACTTCGGAGAGTTCATTCGACATTTCCCGTGTCGAATCTTAGGAAGTGTTGTCCAAGGAAGGCATGGTCGTATTGTTAGAAGACGCTCGTGGGGACGGAAGTTGGATTTTGTGGGGGAAACCGTTGGCGATGATAGATCGCGAGGTTAGAAAGCTGAGGAACCGTTTTCCTCGATTGTTCGAAGATGGAATTCCGGGGACGGAATTCTTTTGAGGGGAGGATGATGTAATAACCGTGTTCTGTTTGAGATTAAAGATTTATTTTTGGGGTGAAAAGTGTGAAGTCTAAAAATTTGAGGGTCTGATTTGTAAATTGGATGGAAGATATTTAAAAATCAAATCAGGCTCAAAACCCTAAGAAAATTTCTTTTGTGTGTGAGTGGCGGCTTAGAGAGAGAGCAGGGAAGAATTGTTCAAGTGCATTGGAGAAGAAATTCATCAATCATCAAATTTGGAAGAGGAAAGAGAAGTGGAATCTAATTCTACATTGTTTTAGCAGGTAATCCTTAATCTCAATCCTTATTTTTGGAGTTCTGCTGGATTGATTGGGTGGTTTGAGGGTTCTTTGTTTAAGAGTTTAAAAAGGGTGTTTAAAAGAATCCGATAATCAATATAGAGTTAGAATAATCATCTTGTTGGGATTAATCGATTGAAATAGGTTAATTCCCGACCCTAATATTAATCTGTATCGCATCGGATTTTTAGTCCGGGAGTTAAGATCCAGTATCGTTGTCCGGAGTGTGTACTGTCCGGAACCGTAAGATCCGGAATTGTTTATATGATTCGGAATTAAAAGTTATGGTCCATCTGATGCGGAATTACCCATGTGGATCCGGAATAAAAGAGTGGATCCGGAAGTTTGTCATAAATCCGGAATGGTTTGGATTGTATATTAATCCGGAATTTGGGCCTTGTAAGATCTGGTATCCCAATGGATCCGGAAGTGGGTCGAGGTTAATAAATCCGGAATTTCGCTTTAGTAACTATCGGATCCGGAATTTCAATAATCCGGAATTGGGCCGAGGAAACGAATCCGGAAGTTTTTCCATTTGGGCTGATCCAGAATCTATATGAGATCCGGTATTGGGCCTAAACTAAATGGATCCAGAATGTATTTCAATAAGGGAACCGGAGTTAATTTAATTGGACCCGGAATGTGGTATTTAAGTTTGGGACGTGAGGATCCGGTATTCCAACGGATCCGGTATTTAAGTGTTGAACCGAAGGGATCCGGT
This sequence comes from Saussurea involucrata, assembly GCA_033807775.1. Classification (NCBI taxonomy): domain Eukaryota; kingdom Viridiplantae; phylum Streptophyta; class Magnoliopsida; order Asterales; family Asteraceae; genus Saussurea; species Saussurea involucrata. The sequence continues at coordinate 61,029,374 of CM066315.1, read as the reverse complement.
ATTCCACAAGGATCCGGAACCCGGGTATTTTCGGCTGAGACTTTTCAGGTAGTAAATTTCGAGTGTGTTAGAGTCTTACCGGGTATTGTGTGTTGGGTCCAAATGTAGGTGCGAGTAAAGACAATTGGTTGCGAGTAAGGAATTCCTAGCAAGGACTTCAGGTGAGTCTTTCTAAACCTAAATTTTATACAAGTGTGGTTGTTGGTATATTTATCTAACTTCGTGCTTTTCAACTGCTTTTAATCACGATACGAAGAGTGTGTGCGTGTGGCGAAATGAATGATTTAAAGGTATGTAAATATGCTATGGCTATGGTGTGAAATGGGGTGTGTGTCCCATTATATCTATATATATATATGAATTTGATTCATATATGGGCGGTGTGTGCCCTTTTACGCTGTCACGGTGTGTGTGACCTTAGCGTGTGTGAGCCATTAGCATGTGTCAGTGTGTGCATATCATGATAAGTGTGCTCGTTATGATTTTGTATAAACTCTTTCATAACTGTTTTCTAAATTATGATATTTATGGTGTGGCCTGGTGTGGAGGGAACTCACTAGACCTCATGGTCTAACCCTCGCTTTTCAAAACTAAAACCTTTTCAGGTTAGTAGGTAGCCAAGGGCTCATTTAGAGGTTTGGCAAGTCGAGAGTCGGAGCTTGCTTATAGAAGGAGTAGAAGACTTCCCTTTTATTTTGTAGTTATATTCTCAGCTGTAGTTAGGGTTATTTCTGCAAACCCAGTCTGTAATCTTGATAGTGTGACTATGATGAGCCGTTTATGGCGTTTTGAATTAAAGAGGTAGCTTCTGGCTTGATAGTTTGGTGTGGGTTGTTACAGTTGGTATCAGAGCGCTAGTTTAAGGGATTTAGGTGACCGGGTGGGCCTAAACTTAAACTGTGGAGTAGAAGGACACTTCTGAGATATAGGAAACCTTTACGGGAGACCTTAATCACTGAGAAGTTAGGACGATAGTAGTGGGGACTCTCATGTAAGGTAAATTCAAATCACATCTGGCTAATATCATTATGAATTTACAGGTGCATGGGTGTGCTTGATTACCGTTGTTCTGATATTGGTAGTGTGTGGAGTGTGGTGATTAGTGTGTAGAGAGTAACAGTAGTGTGTAAAGTTTTAACCTTGTCATGATGGCAACGGTTTAGTGTGTTGTGCAGAATATTCTTGGTGTGATTAATGACACTATCTAGAAGGGTATTGTTTGAATGTGTGGGGTGAGTGTCCATGTGAAGTAGAATATTTAGGGATCTTCAAGGAAATAGTTGGTTGGAGGTGAGCTTCTAATCCCTGATGGGTCTTTATTCTGGGAGTTCCCGATGTCGGTGGATTGAGATCCTGAGAGTTTTAACTCAAGGATCGGTTAGTAGAGACGTGCCTTCTTACACTCTAGTCAGTGGAAGAGGGACAAGGGTGGTTGAGAAATGATAGACGTATGGATTGGTAACACTAGTGTTGGTTAACCTATTTGGGGTCGAGGTGAAGCCATATATTTTGCAGATTGGTAGTCAGGTGGTAACTGTAAGGTTGGAGCATCCAAGTGTGTGAGGAAGTACCGGTACCGAAGGTTGTTTCAAATGTAAGAACCTAATGATTTAAAGGTGTGTGAACATGCTATGGCTATGGTGTGAAATGGGGGGTGTGTCCCATTATATCTATATATATGAATTCGTTTCATATACGGGCGGTGTGTGCCCTTTTACGTTGTCACGGTGTGTGTGACCTTAGCGTGTGTGAGCCATTAGCATGTGTCAGTTTGTGCATATCATGATAAGTGTGCTCGTTATGATTTTGTATAAACTCTTTCATAACTGTTTTATAAATTGTGATATTTATGGTGTGGCCTGGTGTGGAGGGAACTCACTAGACCTCATGGTCTAACCCTCACTTTTCAAAACTAAAACCTTTTCAGGTAAGTAGGTAGCCAAGGGCTCATTTAGAGGTTTGGCAAGTCGAGAGTCGGAGCTTGCGTATAGAAGGAGTAGAAGACTTCCCTTTTATTTTGTAGTTATATTCTCAGCTATAGTTAGGGTTATTTCCGCAAACCCAGTCTGTAATCTTGATAGTGTGACTATGATGAGTCGTTTATGGCGTTTTGAATTAAAGAGGTAGCTTCTGGCTTGATAGTTTGGTGTGGGTTGTTACAGTTTAGTTTCATTTCTCACGCTTCTCACGTTAACATCTACTTCTCACATAATCCTTCGCCTATACACACACACACACACACACACATATATATATATATATATATATATATAGAGAGAGAGAGAGAGAGAGAGAGAGACTTAAGATCACGTGAGACCAATCTATTTCCGTGAGACCGTGAAACCAAAAAATTAACACTAAACCTTCACAGCAAAAGACTGTGAAGGTACTGTGATGGTAACCCTTCACAGTGTTTTGCTGTGAAGGTTTGCTATTTTTTTACCTTCACAATGAATCACTGTGAATGTTTAGTGTTAATTTCTTGGTCTCACGGTCTCACGAAAACAGGTTGGTCTCACGTGAACCTGACCCTATATATATATATATAGGGTCAGGTTCAAAGGAAAACCTCAAAAAAACGGAAGATTGAAGAACACCCTAGGGGCCCTTCATCTGGACGGTATGCACTTGTGCATACATGTAATTTGTAACATGCAGACATGCATATGTACAAATGCATAATGCCCTTGTGCATAAAAATCAAAAAGTCTACTTAATTTACCTGTATGCACAAATGCATACCGTCCAGATGAAGGGCCCCTAGGGTGTTCTTCGTTTTCCGTTTTTTGAGGTTTTCCCTTGAACCTCTCTCTCTCTCTCTCTCTCTCTCTATATATATATATATATATATATATATATATATATATATATATATATATATATATATATATATATATATATATATATATATATATATATATATATCATGTAGTTTGTAATTGGATGCAACTATTGATTTTAGAGCTCCATGTTATTCTAAGTTTTTTAAAGCCAATTTCCCCAAAAGCTTGGAAAGTAGGAAAATAATTTGTAAGTCATTTTTAGTTAAATTGTATTTTACAATTAATTTTTGTGTTACTTTATACTAAGCTAACTATTTTGTGTCATAATCTGAAATATTATAGATCTGCCTGTAACCATATGGTCATACCTTTTCAAAATTAAAACAATCTTATGGATACACAATACTCCACTACTAGACAAATAGGTATTTCCGACGGCAAAATTCGTTGGAAAACTATCTTTTGGCGGATATTTCTGTCGGAAAGTTTTTTCAGATTGACCAATTACTTAATTAAAAAAGTAATTAAAATTTAACATCTAGCGGATTTTCAGCCGAATATTCCGACTGAAGCGTTTTATTATCATTTAATTTATACATTCTAAATAAATAAATAAATAAAGTTTCCGGTACCGATGGATTTTCAGCGGATTATTCTGCCAGAAGCTTTATTTATTTATTTATAAATAGAAATTATTTTCCAGGCGGATTAATTCGCCATAAATCTCCTAGTCTAAAATAGGGAAAACTGTAAAAACTGCTAAAAACTATAAAAATTGCTAAAAACCATAAGTCAACACGGTTTGACTTTTATAATATCCGTCGGAAATTCACCGGAAAAGTTCTAACGACGAATATGCCGGAAATGTCCGTCGGTTTTAGTCTTTTATTTAGTTGTGCTCAAAGTCCAATAAAAAGAGGTAGAAAAACTATAGGACAAACTATGCCTTTTACTTGTACTAAACCTTATGATGATAGCTATATATGCAGCCACAAAAATAATGCTCAGATTCAAAAATATTTGAGTTTGGAAGATAACATTTATTACACATGTAACCTTACCCACAAAGATTCAACTTCTTATATATGGTCCAATCTATAGTTTCTAGGGACCATTGGTCGTTTTATCTATTTCTTTTTCTTTTTCTTTTTTCTATTCATTTCATCCAAATGTTAATTGATTTTTTGAGTATGAAATGAAGCATCTTTATTGTCAAAATACTTAAAAACAGAAAAACAAATGAAACCATATTTTTTGCTCAGGTTTCCATGATGAAAAGAAAACTGATAACATGAGCGAAACTCCACCAATGAGTTGTATATATCCCGCGGAGCCACTGAACAACATATTTAAAATGTGAGAAAGTCGGCTCTTTCTTGTAGACTAGTTTTTTATGGCAAACGAAAACCAAGGTTAACTCGAGATAACGTGTTGATGCAATCGGTTCAATGGTTATGCATTAAACTAAACTAAACGACCTTTGATTCATCATATGGGATTTTTCAATGATGTACGTTTTTTCCTTTGAGACACCATTTCGTGTGCTACGTAGTATAAGAACAGACAAATTGTATGTGAATCATGTGTACTTTTTGTCTTACTATATCTTTTATCAAACACAAGTTTTACAAATAACCATTCACATGCATTACCTTTGAGTAACGTGGTTTTGTCTGAAACGTCGACTTAAATTAATAAATTAATATTTTAACTTTATCTCAATACTGAATCAAATAATCCAATAAAAATTTTAGTATAGAGAGTCAGGATGTTATTTATCTATTCGTATAAATTATGGAAATGGATGAATTGAAATAAATAGGGTATATGTGATGTTACTTTCATGCAATATAAGATATTTTGTGTTTTGGCCACAACAAATGTGTTCAAAGTTTCCATTTTTTGTTTTTGTTTTTTAGTGGAATGGCACCTCATTGAAGGGGATGTGTGGAGTTATCAGTTATGACAAATAATAATAATAATAATAATAATTGATATTGGATGTGTATGTTCATAATTTATTATTTTTATAGAATTTATGAATTTAAAAGTTAGGAGTTTAATACTTATTTAATGTTAATATTTTTGTTGGAGTTTTTTTTTACAGATAAATATGTTTTATTGTTAACTAACGGGATGTTTGGTTGGGATATTGAGGGGTAAAGAATTGTAATGATAATGAAAACTGATGTTTGGTTTTATATAATATAATGTGGTCATTACCCCAAATTCATTAATTTTCATTCCTGACCAAATTGGGGGGATAAAAATCTTATTCCCGCTCAGTCATCTTTTCTCATACTTCCCTTAATTTCTTGATGTTGAATGAAAAATATTTTTTATTCTCATGTTGGATGTCACATATTTGTATTAAAAATATTATATAGAATATTTCTTTATTAATTATATTTGTTTAATCAAACAACATCAATGCAATGCTCATTTCTATTTCATTCTTCTGCATTCCCATTTTTATTTGCATTCACATTCCTTAAAATGAACCAAACGTCTCTAGATTCATTATGAAAATTGAATTTCACCGATAGGTAAAAACCTATCGGTAACCATGAGGACATTTTTTTATGGTTTTGTCTTAACACGTCAAAGTATAGTAATAATGAAATATCGATAGGTTAGCGAGAGATTAAGGATAGGAGACGATCTATCATTAACCTAATGATAATTAGTGACAGATGAATTATAGATTAGTGATGCCACAAAATTTTGTCACTAAACCAACCTTTCTAATTTACTTTTATGAAGTCCGTTAATATTCACTCATTAAAATTTCCACTTTAATGAGGGATTACTAAAACTAAAAGCCATTTTAGTTTTTTTTTTCTTTTACATTTGTCGCGATGTGTTACATATTAGTGATGGCTAAAATTGACTTTTTTTAAACTTTGTATTTAATATCAAATAAAATAAAATTTATGAAAAGTAAACTCTTGAACGACCAATAATCCTTGTGCATAATGTATCTATATGTATAGTGTATGGTTATATACTTATATTGTTCAACCATCAGAAAAAGTATGTCGAAAATCCATTAGTAATGTCACGTCGTCGGTGATGTGTACATTAAGCGTAGCCCAATAGCTTATTTTAACCAACATAACGACGTCTTTTCGTTAGTAATCTGTCGAAAAAGCAAGTTGTCGATGATTTGGTAAGTCGTCAGGTAATTCTACAGTACTTTGTCGATAGAATGTGCTCCCATGATTAAATTTTCAGCGTATGAAGTGCCTTTAGTGACATATTACTGATGAATATTGTCATCTAGGGGTAGATTTATGAAGAGGGGAGAGGGTGGTGATATATTACTGATGAAAATTGTCATCTACAGATGGATTTAAGAAGACTGGAGAGTGTGGAGATATATTACTGATGAAAATTGTGATCTACGGATTGATTTAAGAAGACTGGAGAGGGTGGACATGCACCTGCTCAACTGCTCTATTGTCCCAACGCAGTGGGAATTCTTCTAGGGTATATTCCTTTAAGTTAACAAAAAGTACTTGCGTTTTATTGGTATTATAATTATGTTGCATGTGGTATTATAGGCAGTGGCGGAGGGAGTGGGGGGACTAGCTGGTGTTGAGCACCCCCTAACTATTCGTCTAATACTATATAGTAGAATTAAGAAATCATGTATTGATATAGCCGGATGGCCTCAGGGTCTCACTTTTCTAATATAACTTTGAGATCCCATGTTCAAATCCGTGGGCACCCATTTTCTATAGTTTGATTTTTATCTAATTCTATAATTTCTATTCTATTCTTTTTGATCTTTCTTAAAGTTTAATATATATTTAGTTATTTTAAAGTGTTATGTAGTTTCGTCCTATTCTTTGTTTTCTTAAGTTTTATTTAATTTTTTTTCTTTTTCTTGTTTTTTAATGAGAAATTAATTAAAATGCCAAAAGTCAAACATTGAGTTATCAAAATGCCACAAAAATTTCTCAGTTTACCAAAATGCCCTAAATACCCGCGATGGAGCCCGCGATCGCAGGATAGGGCTGACGTGGCGCGAACTTTGGCCACAAATGCCCCGCGGAGCCCCTCAACTTTGGTCGCGGTACACATTTGGCCCCTGCCCGCGATCGCAGTCCGCGATGGAACAAAATTTTTCAGTTTTGGCCCCTGAAAATTTACACTTTTGGTCCCTGTACTTAGACGAATCTTGCATGCTTTTACTGTTTTTTTCCACAATTAATGTACTTTGAAGACCGATTTGTGGTTGAAATTCATTTGCATGTTTGAGATTTCATCCATAAATATCAGTAATATGCAATTCACATTCTTTTCTTGATTTCTCTCTTGCTTTCTTTCTTTCAATTGCTTTCTCTCTTGATTTCTCTTCTCTCATTTCATCCACAAATGGCATCGTCATCAAACCCTAAGTCTACTCCTGAAAAAATGCCACCTCAAATCGAAGTCGCCATAGCAAAAAAGGAAAAGGAGATAGATGAACTAACAGAAGAGTGGAAAAAAATTATGGACAGGAAGGCAGTCCATTTGAGAAAGATCGAAGAGGAAGACAGGGAGATCAAAAGGATGAAAGGGGATATAAAAGCTCGGGAGGCTCGTGTTCGTCGAGAACAAGAAGCAATTCACCATATTCTACAAGACTTCGCAATTATTCAAGCGAAGGTAAACGAGAAGCAAGCTTGGATTGATGAAACTAAATCAATTTTTAAGTAGGTGGTGGTTGTTTTAGTTGTTTTGTATTTTTTTTTGTTTTGTATTTTTTTTTACTGTGTTGTTGTTTGTATTTTTTTACTGTGTTGTTGTTTTGTATTTTTTTGTTGTTAATTTCTCTGAAAAGTAGTTTTTAAGCCGCTGAACCACGGTTAGGTTGGATACATCATGCAAGGTCAAGTCAGAGGTTACCTCATTCGGATAAACAAACATGGGGTTTTGTTTGTTAATGATGCTAGATTTTGGTAGCCGTACTCTATCCACGTGGGCCTACTCCTCTTGTAGAATATATGACAACCCTCAACTCATTTGCTAAAGTGTATCCGGGTTGTGGTACACAATGGCCATACGTGGTTGCAAAAGCAGAAGTCGTTGAAGAAGGGTCAGAAATATTGAAGATGAAGAGCATGTTGGATGGAATACAAACTAGCTGTGTTATCAATGTTCATTTAAAAGCATATGTATGTGTGTATATATATAATATGAATATATATATCATTTACAAACTAGCTGTGTTATCAATGTTCATTTAAAAGCATATGTATGTGTGTATATATAATATGAATATATATATCATTTACAAACTAGTTGTGTTATCAATGTTCATTTAGAAGCATATGTTTGTGTGTATATATATAATATGAATATATATATCATTTCAAACTAGTTGTGTTATCAATGTTCATTTAAAAGCATATGTATGTGTGTATATATAATATGAATATATATATCATTTACAAACTAGCTGTGTTATCAATGTTCATTTAGAAGCATATGTATGTGTGTATATATATAATATGAATATATATATATATATATATATATATATATATATTACAAATCAGCGTTCAGATCAACAGTATCATATGTGTTTGTTCCATATGGTTCAAGCTGTGACGGGCCCGGGGTGTGACTGACTAAATGTCTTCTTGGCACGGTTGAAGGGGCGGGATTTGGACACTCTCCACGAGTGTGTCCTACGCATTGGCACCAAGTACATCTTCGTTGTATCGAACTTTCACCACGTGATGGACGTCGGTCGTTCTTTCTCGGTCTCCCGGCTCTGTTCTTATCCATTAAAGGTGGATAGCATGGCGGAAGCGGGTCGGGTGGATACACCCATGCTGCAGGGGGTCCAGCTGGGTTTATTACCTCCACGTATGTTTTCCGGTAATATTCGGACGTGAAGAAAGGTACAACCAAGTCGCTGCAATCTGTACGACCCATATATCTTGCTGCAGCGATGGCATGGCCGCATGGTAACCCAGATTTATCCCATTCGCGACACGAACAAAAGTGGTCTTCCATATTCACAATCGCGTGAATATAGTCATCATGCACCTCGTACTTCCCATACATGATTGCTCTTACCGGCCATGTCGCCGCACGACGCGCCCTGTACTGAACGATATTCTCCGTCGTTGGTGTGAGTGCATTTTGCATCTCAGCCCCTTTTAGGCGTTGAATTTGGTACCACTCTTGTTGAAAGGCCCGAAAGTAGTCCATAAGATTAACAATCGGACATCTACACACAAAACGGGAGAGTGCATTCACAGACTCTACACTATTCGAGGTCAGAATGTCATACCGTTGTCCAGGAAAATGGGCCGCGGACCACCTCTCCGGTCCAGCATCGTCAAAGACTTTGGCTGCTTCGTCGACACTATATCGTAGCATATTCATGTACTTGTTAAACTTCCGATCCGTATATGCTCTGCATGCCGCCCAATAGACATCCTTGTAGGTGGTAATACGTTTGTCCTTGGATTTGGCGTTCATCTCCAAATGTCGACGGCATATGGCGTGAGGGGCGTTTGGGTACATGGCAGAGATTGCGGCGCTTATGGAAGGAGCCCTGTCAGACATAAACACCAACCCTTGCGGGTCTCCGATAGCTTGTCTCAACATGGACATAAACCAAGTCCACTCGTCCCCAGTTTCAGACTTGCCTACGCCGAAAGCTACTGGAACGATGGAGTTATCCCCGTCCATGGCAACTGCCAGGAACATCATACCCAAGTAACGGCCCTTTAAACGGGTTGCGTCTATTATCAGGACACGACGTAGATTTTCCAGAAATGTGCGGATCTGCAAAAACATAGGTGGTTTTCCTTTGTAAATGTTATAGTTTATAATGTGTAAACATATGACGTGTTAAAATACGTACCGCGGGTCCAAGGGCACGAAGCACATCTCAAACCGTCGACGTGAATCGGTCCGTAGCTGCGTGACAGTACCAGGGTTCTGCAGCTGCAAATTATATAAATATGTCGGGAGTCGTTCATACGACTCCTCGAATGTGCCTCTCACCATAAACAGTGCATGGCATCGCGCACGCCAAGCTTGGTGGTAATCAATCGTGACGCCGAACTGCTGGTGAACATCGTGGATGATGTCCTTTGGACGCAATGACCTGCTAACATCAAGAAATTTGTTTTTCAGCATCGCACCCAAAGTCTTTTTGCCGGCTTGTTTGTGGTGAGGATTAAGTTGTGTCCTCGTACAAGTGTGTACGTCGTGCAACTTTCTAATCATTATCGCCCCTCCTTTGGGACCCGTGTGAATCGCGTACAACCTCCACTCACACTTTTCTCTGGCACATTCAACTACTTATCTGCTTTTGTCAGATTTCCGCGCGTGACTTTGGAAACCCTCTTCCAAGAACTTGAGTCCGATCTGACTTGCCAAGAGATCCTTCGAATCGAATATCTGACCTGCTTTTAACCTTTCACTACGAATATAAGGTGTAGGTTCGTAGGTTTGTGTCTGGGTATGGGAGTCTGGAAGAATAGGGGGCATATCAAAAAAGTCATTTATCTGACTACATGATTTTCTACTAGGGGTATATTCTTCGTGATCATCACTATCGGTGTCTGATCTGTCTATTTCAGAATTATCCGTTCTGAAAACGTGGGTTTCGTCATCAGCAACTCCAGCAGTACGCCCTTCGTGTGGTTGTGGTGGTTGTTGTTGTTGCGTCTCCGGAATACAGTCGGTAAGACCATATGAATGATCTAAATGAACCGTTGGGGCGTCGGACGCCTGAAATTGAGAATCAGACTGCTCTATTTGGAGGTCTTCGTCGTCACCGTCGTCGTCGTTTTCGTCGGGATACACAAAAAGTAACAGGGGCCTTTCTGAATCGACTGCAAAGTGCAGAAAAGTAGAGATATCGCCATCGTTGGATAAATCCACAAATGACCTATCGCCATTTTTAAACACTAACTTGCAAACAGTAGAAGGGTTGATTCCACATTTTTGCATGGCGTATGCAAGAAATTTCTGATAAGTATAGTTTACTGGCACTTTTACACCATGCTTAGATTTATAAGCAAAATTCCACTCATTGTTATCTTGCTCCCATTCACCATCAAAACAGAAATATAGCTTAGTTTTTGCAACAGATGAACTCATTTTTTCAGTAGTATCTCAAACACAAAATATTGCAGAAAGAAATCAAGAAAAAAGTATGAAATCGGTGTGTGGATTATGGATTGCATTTTACATCTATTTTTCAATGAAACAACCAACATTGATGACAACCAATCTCTCATTTCATCCACAAACTGGTATTCCAAAAACACTGATTTAACATTGATTCAAACATGCAAATGAATTTCAACCACAAATCGGTCTTCAAAGTACAATAATTGTGGAAAAAAACAGTAAAAGCATGCAAGATTCGTCTAAGTACAGGGACCAAAAGTATAAATTTTCAGGGACCAAAACTAAAAAATTTTGGTCCATCGCGGACAGGGGCCAAATGTGCACCGCGGCCAAAGTTGAGGGGCTCCACGGGGCATTTGTGGCCAAAGTTCGTGCCACGTCAGCCCTATCCCGCGATCGCGGGCTCCATCGCGGGTATTTAGGGCATTTTGGTAAACTGAGAAATTTTTGTGGCATTTTGGTAACTGTTGGTCAAACTTTTGGCATTTTAATTAATTTCCCTTTTTTAATAGTTGAACTTGTTTGATTTTTTAAATACTTTAAGTATGCAATTTTTAATATTTAACTTTTATATCATCACTAAAATCTTTTTATTGTTTTTTCGTTTATAAACATTTATAAAAACATTATTATATCAAAAATCACAATAAATTAAATCATCGACATCATTGTACAAATTAAAAAAATATATAAATTTATATTTTGATATTTTTATCTAGATCATAAATTTCATAATATCATTTTTCATTTCTCTTAGTTGTACTTTTTCCCTTGTATATATTATATAATACATATATTTATATATTCATAAATTATTGAAAGTAATGGCTCACTTAATAATAAAAATATGTATTTGATTTTAAACTAGTTGTATATCCGCGCAATGCGGCGGGGCGACATTTTTTTGTAGTTTAAAAATTGGAAAAATAGTGTAAATGTTTCTTGTTAAACCACTTAGCCAAGATAACCAGTTACAATGTGAAATTGATAAGCAAAGGTATACCAAGCTTGTACTTTATGACTCCATATTTTCAAGTATATATTTTGTGGTGTGGCTGATTTCCAGCCCGCGCAATGCGGCGGGATGTAAAAGTTGAATAAATATAAGAGTATACCAATTACATATGCACATTTGCAGTTCTACACTTGAAGCTGTCGCACCATAACCTTTATTGATATCATCGTATCAAAAGTCTTTCTTTTTCAGTTTGAAACCTTAAATAACGTCACTCAGTAGTTGCTAAGAGCTCATTCAAAACATGTAAAATGACAGCCTTAAAAAACCAATCAACTTCCAAAAGTTTAACCCCTAGTCTAACATAAACAATGCGGCGGGAACCGGATGTATGAACTTTGAAGCATTCTTGGTTTTGTTGGAGATAATTTTTAAGATGATAGATTTTGAAACAGAGGATGATGATTTCCATTCCACGTCTTCAATGCATGCTTATTGACAATTAGTACATCAATTATAGAATAAAGTATTTTTTGTGCTTATATGTGTAGAACATTCAAATTAGCATTGTACATATGCAAAACTTGTAAAACAATATAACATCATTATTCATAAGGACATGCTTCTCATTATTCCCAAACATTATTGTCAAATGTTTACAAGTTCAATCTTCAGTAATGTTACACGCACAATAGTCAAAGATTATTATCAAAAAACAGTTAATTCTTGATAGCCTATTGATATGCTTACAAATTACATAGATAAATTTATAAATCCACACGCAAATGCAAATGTTCTCAAGTAGCCATGCCAAAATAACTAACATAGTACCTAAATGGCAAAAATATGGAGATGCATCAGATTCTCTATAATTTTTCTAAAATACACTCTAAAGTGAAATTTTCTAAAAAAAATTGCATTTAGCTCCAACAGATTCTCTATTTTAGAGATTTCAACATATTTTATATTATTAAAATATTACTTATATTTATCATCTCAATATATCTTTGAAAATATTTTTTTTAAAATAATAATTCAACCCGGTGAGAATGAAACAAAAAGTAATTTCTCTCTCCATATACCAAGTTTTAGAGAATTCTCTAAACTTTGAGTTTTTAATACACAAAATTCTACTTTCAAATTTAACATCTACTTTGAAAAACAATAATCATAATCACAAGGGAACAAGAATATGCTCATTTAAAGCATATCAGTATCATCTCAATAACTACAACACATCTCTCTTTAACTCCTTTTCAAGAGAGGTTTTTAGGGTCAAAACTTATTCTGTTCCCTTGGCTTTTACTTGTGAGCCATTGATCATTTGGATTGATTCTGCATATGAAAACATATAAATCTATGGTTAGAAGAGTAATTGAACATTTCTATCAAATAACTATTATTCGTAAAAGAAAACCCATATGGGTTCAAATTCCCTTTTTTCTTCTTTTTGTGGATAAAGAATTGAAAAGTTTGAATCTTTGCAGTTTGTGGTGCCCCAAAAAGAAGGTACAGGGAATACACACCTCTTGTGACCAAAAATGCTAATTCAACAGATGTTAGAAAGGCCAGGAAAGCTGAACTCAAGAGAGATGAAGCCATTGGGTAAATTCTGCACCTAAGCTCTCTCACATACATAGAGAGATAATCAAAGAACAGAGACTTATCAATGGTGTTTTTACCCTTTTTCAGGAAAGCATTACCTATTGGAATTGCAGTCGGAGTTTTTGCACTTGTTGCCTTGTACTTCTACCTCAACAACACCTTCTAAAAACAGGTGTATTGCCGGAGAAATTGTCACAAGAGGGTTTATTCCTTGATCAAGAACAACATAAACAGAACACGGGTTGTATTTAACAAAGGCAACTAAGAGACAAAAAGAGCATGTCTAAGTAAACTTGTAGATCGAAATAATACCTTATCTCCAATATACCCCAGAAGAATTGTCAGCTAACATAAGCATCTTCTTACCTCCCATCCATTCTAAGGATCACAACCGTGTTCTTCTGGTGACCAAAACCCGTAAATACTGCAAACCCTCATTCAAATGAACCCAAGCCACTTTTCATTCTAAACTAAAATACTTTGGTAGTACACCTGCAACACCAAAAAGGAAAATACAAAATCCATTGAAAAAAATACGACAGCAAAAAGGAAAATACCTCAAAAATCCTTTGAAGTGGAAACCCTTGCATATAAATGAACAAAATCAAGTGAACAAATAGAAAACTTGAGAGTATGAATAACGAAGTAAAAAAGTAAACAGAAATCGGTTGTCTACCTGATTTGAGATGCGATAATAAGAAATAAGAACCCTAAGAAAAATCAAACAGAAAACTTGAGAGATAAATTGATGCAGTAACACCCAGAAATAAGGGATTCGATAAATCGATGGTCTACATGAAACCCTAAATCGATGGAAAGAAAGTGTTGCCAGTGAGCGTCGGTAGAGAAGAGTACCAACGATTGAAGGTCGAGATGCGTACCAGTGGCCTTTGGTAGAGATCCGCAGCGTTTGTTTCGGTTGATATAATCGATCAGAACGTCGTCTGCTTCGGTTCTTCGTGCGCCCACGATCCTCCCTTCAATCTAGTCGTCTCGCCTGGTTTTCTCACTCGAAATATGAGAATGAGGGAGTCTTATGAGAGAAAGATGGGGGAAGTAGGAGCAGAAGAATCGCCGACTATTATGAAACCCATTTGAATTTTGAAACAAAATAGAATGGAATCATCTTGGAGGTGTCACCGGGAGGTTAGGAGCTGATACAGGGGATAACTCAATGGTCATTTTTTAAAATTAAAATTAAATTTTTAAGACTTTAAGACTTTGTGTATAAAGAAGTAGTATCTTGTGCATTTTAAGTTGTATTTAAGACTTTAAGACTTTCATCCAATATGCTTTATAATGTAGTATAGATAACACGACAATATAAAATATTCATCTCTCATGTCTAGCTCTCTTACGTATTTTTTTAATTGTATTTTTATCTACACATCACAAGTCAATTTCCTTTTAAAATCTCATAAAATTTGAGAGAATTAACAATAATCACATATCTCTAATTAACCGTTTGTTGGAATAACTTTAAACGACAAGATAAATTTGACATCTTCAGCCCCTGATTATAGGTTGCAAGTGTAAGAAAAGAGAGACAAAAGTAAAACCTTTGACAAAACACTAAAATTAAAGCATATTTCTTCCATAAAATAACTCTTGCGTACATGCAAAGTAAAACAAGGTCGAAAGACATCAAACTTAAAATCTAGTTATGGCCAATGTGGTGGAGGTATAGCTGGTGGTGGTCGACGATGGTGGTGGTGGCGATGGGAGACAGTAGTTGGTGGCTGATAGTTGTTATAGAGGTTGTCGATCATGGGTGGTGGTGGCGGCGGCGGTGATGGGTGGTGGTAACCATTAAAATAAATATCACATTAGGGTTAATTAAATGAGGGTAGATTAGTAATTTTTTGGTTTATGTCTCACCCTTGTCCCATGTTGTTCCACCTATTTTGTACAGCAAGAAAAAACTTTTTTTGTCCCACTCTGTCCTAGTCCTTGCCCCTGTCTCATGCCATGCCAAACGTGGGACAATGAATTTTTATCTTGTCCCATGTTGGGCCAAAAGTGGGACAATGGGTTTTGTCCCGTCCTGTCATATCATGTCCCATGTACCAAACACATCTTACAATAACTAGATTAGAACTAGGTGTTATTATAACCCACACCATAAGTCGCTATTTCCAAATGATACAAAAATTGTCCCAATGACCTAATTAGGTCATTCACATGCCTCTACCAATACCCGACTCGTCACAAGTATCACTAGTACCACCCCCACAAGGATCTGATGTACATGTTGACAGGGAAAAAAGTTACACTTAAAGTCTAGTGAGTTCAAACATTTTATATCTCGAACACAAAATGGTAAAAAAAATCAAAAAAGAATAATCCTCAATAACAATATTCCCCATTTGAAAATATTTTTTCATCATAAAAATATCTTCCCAAAAATGCCTAAAACATGGCAATTTGAGCAACACAAAAACAAATTTTGCTGTGACGGGAGAGACTTGTTTCCATTGGATTTGGCGGGAACACAAAAGTATGCTACAAATCAGTCTTACCGAATTCCACCTTAGATTCATTGACTTTAGTACCAATTCCTACAATTTTCACCTCAAAGATACTTTAGTGCATACTCCTCTGAACGTCACATCGAGTCCACAATACCTTTAGTGCCCACCCTCTCAGGTGTCACCTCAAGAATACCGAATCTTAATGCTTATTCATCACCTAGTCGAGTGCCACCTCAAGGTTCCCACTCGACCTTTAGTGTGTACGCACATTCAAGATAGAAACCTCAAAAACCTCTTACTTAACAACAAAATCAATTAACTCTCACGCATAAGGGTTAAAGTTTCATAATCACAGTCTTGGCAAATTATAACATGAAGGAACAAATATATCCAGTAACATGTGTACTCCAAGTGGTGATACAAATATAAGAATTCAGAATTCATATTCACAAGTGAACATTCAAAATTGAGCCAACTCCTAACATTTCTATAAAACATGGGTTCATCTAAATGAAATCCTCAATTCATATGTTTGCCCCATAAAAGGTTAACATGCGTCAAATACAATGTATATTCAAATCCTCATATGTAGTTCAACGTAAAAATATAACAGTTGAGAAATCAAAGTTGGGCAAACTCCCAATGCTCAATTGGATAATGATTCAACTCATCAAATTCACAAATATGTGTGACTAATTCAATAAAAGTCAACATAAGTCAACTAAAAATGCATTTTCAACTATATATGCAATTTCATGTATCAAAATGGGAATATGCCAAATGTACCGTCGTTTATTAGAATAAGTCATTCCAAAGTAAAAATCACATGATTTATGTTCCCAAAATATACAAACAACCCAATACTATGCATTCTTCAAGGTTTATGAAATCAAATGCACCAAAAGTTATGATAATGCCTAACAACCACCATTATTTATAAAAAATCATTAAAACCATATTCTGATGATTTGTATATCATGATGTCACATAAAACCCAAATATAAGCATCTATTGTTCAAATAAACAAGGAACAACACAAAAGTTGGATTAATTCCAACTCAACCTTTTACACGTTTTAAATCAACAAAAGACCACCACCCTTGAAATTTACATCTAAAAATGCAAAATACTTTAAAAGTATGCATTTGCCTAGCATTTTTACCAATAAATATGTAAATTTCCCTAAAGGGTCAAATTATCAATCATTAGTTGTAGAAAGAACATTAACTTTTTGTTTGTAGTCCAAATTTAATTAATAGTAAATTACATCATTGGTCCATATGGTTAGTTCAAAATTTGGATATGATCCCTATTTGAAAATAAGTATACTTGATGTCCATGTGGTTTGCATTTCGTATCGACCTGGATCCCTGTCCCTAATGGAGTTAACTTCAGTCCGGGTATTATAGTCATTTACCTTTTTGTCTAATTTTTAATCAAAAATTAAAAGGATTATATATTATATTAATATATTTATTATTTTAATATAGTACATTATATATACACACACAAACTATTAGGTAGTCTCCCCACCGCCAAGAATATCCGACAATGAGCCTGTCGGTTCCCATCCCTTTCTTCGGTGCCCCTCTTCTCCTATCTCTAGCCATTCACCATTGCCCCTTCCCTTCATACCCCTTCTCCCTCCGACAACCCCCATCTTTCACACCTTCAAGCACTCTATGACAGATCCCCTTTCTGATGAAGACATGGAAGATGAACATGAAAGATGAACATGGAAGTGGTGCAGGAAGAAGCGACTGTAGTTCATCGACAACTTTCAGCTATCAACGACAGCTGTAAGCTTTAAGCTTTCAATTTTTAGCGACAACTTTCAACTTTCTGTGACAGCTTGATAATTGCTGAAAAACGCGACTTAGAGAAATTCCTAAGTCTTCTAGAACTTCGACCCCGCTTTATGGCAATCTAAGATGATAGAGACAACATTTGTAAGTGTGTGCTCCTCACCTCCTAACTTACGTATGTTTTCCTTATCGTCTTAATCAATCTCAAATAAATCATAATTACACCAAAATGTTTGATGACACTAAAATCACCAACATTCCTCCCCCATTTTAGTGTAATCCTTTGATTCACCACGAAACATAAATATGTAACATTCAAACAGATGCATAAATAAAAATGTCACGAAAATTGAATTTTCATTTAGTATATTACACATTCCAAATATTCGAGAATCGGGGTGTTCTAAGAATTTGACTCGTCAACCCATTTGAATACATGAAGATAATATACACATATGTTCGTACAAACCTAGATAACACACTTGACACATTTGTAGAGGCCTTGCGTCCTTATCCATTCATGAACGTATAGAAAGCCGAGTCGAAAACTTTCTTAAAGCGGCCACACTTCACATCCACTTAGCTGATTCTTTTATGTCTTACACCTGCATATGCAATTTTTCAAAAGAATCATTAAGAAATAATTTTTCATCCTCGCATACCTTGGGATGATAATATAATGTGCTTCAAATTTATTAATAAGCCTTCCACATTGAATTCAACCTTTAACGTTGTATTAAAGGGGAATTGGGAATCTTATTAATAAAAATCTATATGGATTTAAACACATCCCGATCATGGACTTGTGCACTAATTAAGTCATTAGCCAACGCTCTTGTTAAATGATTGGCTAAATTGTTATAAGTTCTAACGAACTCTACGGATATCACGCCATGCATGATTAATTCTCTAACCATGCTATGTCTCACTCCCAAGTGCCTCGACTTTCCATTATATACTTGGCTATATGCCTTAGCCAAGGTTGCACCACTATCACAATGAATACATATAGGTGATATCGGCTTCGGCCACAAAGGAATCTCGTAAATTAAATTTCTTAGCCACTCCGCCTCTTTACCGGCGGCCGCCAAAGCTACAAATTCAGATTCCATGGTGGAATTTGTGATGCAAGTTTGTTTCTTTGAAGCCCAAGAGATGGCACATCCAACGAGCAAGAATGCCCATCCACTAGTAGAAGAATGATCATCTACATTGGATATCCAACTCGCATTCGTGTAGCCTTTTATCACCGAAGGAAACCCAATATATGTTATACCATAATTCATGGTTCCCTTCAATATTTGAATACTCTTTTCACCGCTTGCCAATGATGAGTACTTGGTCTACTAGTAAACCGACTCAACCTACCAACGACATAGGTAATATCCGGGTGCGTACTTGTCATGGCATACATCAAGCAGCCGATTGTTTTAGGGTATTCTATTTGTGAAACGACATCACCTTTGGGCATAAGAATTTCACTTGGATCCATCGGAGTACTCACGGGTGAAAATTTTAACATATTAAACCTCTTTAACACTTTCTCGGCATAGTGAGATTGTGTTATGGCCAAACCTTTATACTCCCGATTAATCTATATCCCAAGGATCACTTCGGCCTCCCCCAAATCCTTCATCGAGAATTGGGATGACAAAAATTATTTTGTCAAGTCGACTTGTCTTTTGTCTGTGCCAAAGGTTAACACGTCGTCAACATATAAACAAATTATGACGCCTCTACCGAAATCGTAAAATTTGCTATACACACATTTGTCCGATTGGTTTAAATGAAAACCATTAGACAAAACCACTTCATCAAACTTTTGATGCCACTGTTTTGGGGCCTGTATCAAACCATAAAGTGATTAAATTAATTGACACACTTTATGTTCATTCCTCGTCATCACAAAGCCTCCAGGTTACTTCATGTAAACCTCCTCCTTTAAATCACCGTTAAGGAATGCCGTCTTGACATCCATTTGGAGAACTGCCAAATTATTAATATCTGCCAATGTTATTAATAATCGAATGGTGGAGATTCGAGCAACCGGTGCATAGGTATCGAAATAATCGATACCTTCTTTTTGACAAAATCCTTGAATTACCAACCGGCCTTTGAACTTATCAATAGTACCATCGACATTCATTTTCTTCTTGAAAATCCACTTGCAACCCAATGGTTTGAAACCCGGTGGTAAGTCGACCAACACCTACGTGTTATTCCCCATGATAGACTCCATCTCATCGTTTATTGTCTCTTTGCAAAAGGCAACGTCTTGAGACTTTATAGCCTCATCATAGGTTCTTGGATCTTCCTTTATGCTATAACAATAAGCATATTGAGATCCAATTTCATCTCGTGAACGTTCAACTAAGTATAGTTGAAAGTCGGGACCATAAGATTTCTCAATCCTTCCTCATTTATTTCTTCAAAGCTCGGGAATTTACAAAAGAATTTCCTTTTCTTTTTACTATCTTTGATTCCACTTATACTAGGAATCATGTCTTTTGGTCTCAGAATCGAGGTAAATAGATTCTCATCGAAGATGGCATCCCTCGATTCTATAACGGTATTAACCGAAATAGAGTCGTTGTGTTCAATAACATAGAACCGATATGCCTTTGAATGACCGGCATATTCGATGAATATACAGTCGATTCCTCTTTCTCCCAATGTTTTCCTTTTGGGATATGATAATCTTACCACAGACGGCAGCCCCAACCCCATAAATAATTTAAGTTTGGTTTCTTATTGAACCAAAGTTCATAAGGAGCAACCTTACTCCTTTTATTTTGGTACCCGATTCAAAACGTAAAACGTCGTCAACATGGCTTCACCCCAAAATCCGTCACTAAGATAGGAGTAGGATAACATCGAGTTAACCATTTCTTTCAAAACTCGATTATTCAGTTATGCAACACCGTTTTGTTGAGGTGTATATGGTGTCGTGGTCTCGTGTATAATTCCAACAGATTGGAAATATAGAGGATCGAAATATTCACCGCCTCTATCGGTTCTTAACTTTTTAATTAAAATATTTTGCTGCAGTTCCACTTCGGTTTTATAAATTGTAAATTTTTCTAAAGCTTCATCTTTCGAATGAAGTAGAAAAACGTAACAAAACCTCGAAGCGTCGTCTATAAATGTAGCAAAATACTTTTTATTTCCAAGTGAAGGAGTCGCAAGCAAATCGCACAGATCACTATGGATTAAATCCAAAACCATAGATCATCTTTTAAATTTAGGAAAAGGTTAACGTGTGATTTTTGTAAGCATGCAAGTCTTACACTTTTCCAGATTTAAATCAAAGGAATGAATGCCATCCTTGGACATTTCATGCATTCTTTTGTAATGCACGTGTCCAAGTATAGCATGCCAAAGAAAGGACAAATTACTATTATCTATCATGCAAACAGAATTTTCACAAGCAAACTTATTTATTATATTTAGCATAAACATCCCAGAATTGTAGTAACCGAATCCAGTGAACACATCACATCGCGATAATACATACTTATTGCTTTCAAATACTTATTTAAAACCTAATTTGTTCAACACACTTCCAGAAACTAGATTCTTCCGGATATTAGGTACAAATAAAACATTGTTTAATTTCAACAAATTCCCAGAGCTAAACTTCAAATCCACACAACCACGACCCAAGATTGGAGCACTAGACTATTTGCCCATATGCAAGACCGATTCATCTTCCACCTATTCGAACTTCTTGAACCATCTTCTATCCTTGCACACGTGACTCGTAGCACTCGATTCTATCCACCACGCGATATCATCATCATGTACATAAAATGCATAGGAAAGTATTGGACATGATGATTCTATGTGAGGTTATATGTGCTTACAAGTGTCAAGCATGCGTGTCAATAGGAAAGTATTGGACATGATGATTCTATGTGAGGTAATATGTGTTTACAAGTGTCAAGCATGTGTGTCAATGGTTATGAGTTCCATGGTAGGTTATGAGGGAACCTCTCATGTAAATGCTCGTTTATATTTATGTGTTGCTTAAGATGACAATGGTATTGGATTATATCTACCTATGTGCCTTATGGACAACATAAACCTTTGAATGAATCAAGTTAAGTGTTCACTAGGAGGATATAGTCTTGGGCAGCACCGTGTGGGTATGTGCCTAGACCCCCGCCATTTGGGGCAATGCCTTCGTTGCATCCCCGAATGTGCCGGTCCTTTGGTGTCACGTTTAAGCGTTTGACACTAAGGTATCTCGAATATTTGGGTGGAACTTCTTGGTGTTATGGGTCTCCCCCATTGACATCAAATGAAATTGTGGAAATTGGACAACCTTGTTTCTTTATATGTACCTTTCTTATATATTATGATTTGTTCAAGCTCACTAGGCTTTTTGTCCTAACACTTGTTTGGTGATGACATGTATCTCATGTTCTAGCGGGGTCGTCATTAAGAAAGCGTAGGCGGGAGCGTGTGAGGTTGGGGATATACTTTTGGAATGCCAATATTAGAAGACCTTATCGGACTAGTGATGACACCCCTTTTGTAATCTTATTTCTACTTTAGAAAATAGATTAGTTGGTTGTCATTTACTTTCCGTAAAAATACAATTGTAATCACATGCATTTGTATATTCCCTTTTTGGGAGGCTCGTGCTATGGCATTATATACCGCTATTCCGTTTTATGGAAGTTTTTGTTTATCCTTGTTTTTAGGGTGTTACAAGTTGGTATCAGAGCTTTAGTTTAAGTAAACTAGGTATTGACTTTAGTATACTTGGACTTAAACTGAATTGTGTCCATGAAGTTGTTTAACCTAGGGTAGAATCCATAGGTGGGGAGAGTATAGGATCAACGAAATTACATTTGTTGAAAATTATGGTGATGATGGAAAGGATTCTTGTGTATGATATATTCAAAATTTCATAGGGACTGTGTTATGGTGAATATATTAATACGTGAGTATGCTTGAAATTGTTATTACGAGGATTGATGATAGTAGTAGTACGTTACACACCATTAATCTTTGAAAGAATTAACCGGCATGGTATTTATCATGTGTGGTAGTTCGCCATGGTAAACACGAGGAGCCGAGTGGCGAATCAGGAGGAAGGTCAAGAAAACAGTGTGACGCACGAGAAAATCCGAGACAACCGAACCAAGGAGGTGATCCACCTACTCCCCCGATCCCCCAGATATTAAGTGACGTCGTTGACCTTATACCCGAAGTCAATATCGAGATGGAGAATCCGGTAATACAAGAGGCAGACCCTCAATCCGTCATGATGGCTAGTTTCTTGCAGATGATGAACTCTGCAATGGATAAGCGAGATGAAAGGTTCTTGAAGTTGTTGGAGGACTGAGATGATAGCCACCGGAGGAATGAAACAGTCGTAGAAAATGCTCTAAATGGTTCGGGTGTAGTGGTTCACGTTGTCGGCACGGACGAGCATGTGGTTACGTAAGAAGAAAGAGGAGAGAAGGGTTGCTCCTACAAGACTTTCCTTTGTTGCAAGCTGCCCGAGTATGCTGGCTCTGATGATCTGGTAGCTTGTATGAACTGGATCAGCGAAATAGAGCAAGCCTTTCGGGCTTGTGACTGTAGGGAAAGCCAAAAGGTAAAGTTTGGTTCTCAAATGTTGAGGGGTGCGACCCTCATGTGGTGGAACATCTTCATTTCCACTTTGGAGACCTCGGTTTTGGCCAAGATGAAATGGGAGTTGTTTAAGAGAAAAGTGCTATAGGAATACTGCAACGAACAGGAATGGATCGGATTGAAGAAGAATGTCGATCGCTCAAGAAAGAGAACTCAATGGTAAGAGAGTATACCGACTGCTCATGGAAAGTTAAATTTGGTGGCGCATGTGGCCCCAACGAAGAAAGAGAAAGTCAAAGATTACCTTAAGGGGTTACCTGCGAACATGATGGCTATGGTCCGCAACTCTAAAGCAGTTTCATTGAGAGAGACGATAGAGGAGGCCAAGATGATGGATACCGTTTATGTGAAGGGAAAGGAGGAGATGGTAGTTGTTGGTGAGAAGAGGAAATGGGAAGGGTGGGAAGAGAAACCATGCGGTTCGAGATTGCCCTATCCGAGGGCCGGTTTGCTTCGAGTGCCAGGAACCGGGGCATGTTAGGACCATAAATGTCCTACATATTAGAAAGTTATATAAAGAATAATATAGAGATTAATTATTTAATTGTAAAAGCCTTTTATTGCTTAATGGGCTTAGTTTAGAGCTTAATGGGCTTGGGCCTTAATAGTCATAGGCCTCAGTATAAATAGCTTTTCTTAACCTAGTTTGTAGGTTAGCGGTCAGATTAGAGAGAGAGAGAGCTTAGAAGGGTTAATCATCCCATAACCATTGTAATCGTATTGTGAAAATTCTCTGAATGGTTTATCAAATAGAGGGATGACGTATTGAAATCAACTGTTCTTATTGCTATTGTTTTACTGATTTCAACGATATTGCACTAATCTGGGATCCACAGTTGGTATCAGAGCAGAATCGGTGATTTGAAGAAATAGAAGAAACAGATCGAATGTAAGAGAAAACAAAGAAAAATTCGTATGCAATTTTTTTGGAAAACGCAGCCGTGCCGGTTTCCTTATTTCCGGAGTTTGAACCGTCGGATCGTCGCGATATTTGGACAGTAGCTTCACGACATCTTGGTCTACATTTTGAACGGTGGAGATTGGCGTTTGAGGTCCAGAAGGCATCCATTTTCTGTTCGATATAGTGCAGTTTTTTGTGGGTGAAAAAACATCAATCGGGTAAACGGTGTTGTGGTAAGATTTCTGAGTTTTCGATTGTTGTTCAAAATTTTGATCAATAGTTGTTCCATTCGATTTCTTTGAGTCATTAATCGTGTTTGGAAAAGTTTCAGATCCAAAATCGAAGTTTAAAGCATCAATTTAGAAAAACCAGTTCTTGAGTTTTTGGTGCTGTTCTTACATAGTTTTGATGATTCTTGAAATATAGGATATATTTTGGTACTAATCGAATTGGGTTAGTGTGTTTGATGTTCCTATGTTGTTTGTCGATTTCCAAGGAGCATTAAAATTGTTTGCGTTGAGTTTCAGATCCGAAGAAGTCGATCCCAACTCAACACGTAGCTACATCACTTTCTTTCATTTGTTATGCATTCATATAGAAGCCGACAAATGTTGACCATGGTTTCCTATGTTGACCATCCCTAGTATGCATCTTCGTCAAAGCTGCATTATTTTGTCTAATGTCGTTGCATATTTTTTTTGAGTTTTTGTGACGGTTTGAGGCTGTTTGCGATAGTTTGATCTTATTCGCGACACTTATCATTTTATGTGATTTTGGTTGACGTCTTGATCTAAATTGGTTTGTTTATCTTGCAGGTTTTATTCTCGAAGTTTACTTTTATTCGTTCAGATTCAACAATCAGATCTTAATTTTTTTTGGAAACGAATTTATTCTTTAGATTTGTTTTCAAATTTAATTTTTTTGATTTTTTTCCGCATTTTTGATTCTTCAAAGTAACAACGATTAACGATCAATTTTCAGGTAACAATGTCTGATTCTGAATCAGATCAAGAGCTCAAGAAAATTAAAGAGTACATAAGAAATGTAAGAGAAAAGACTTTTTACAAGCCTATAGCTTCTGCAAAGAAGAACGACGAACTTATTGACAGCTTGAGACGTGATAAAGTTTCTCTTAACCAAGATCTGACTGAACTTGAAGAGAAAGCCGAAATTGAAAATCTTGAGTTAAATAAAAGGATATCTGTTCTTGAAAAACAGATTCATGGTTTTGAAAAGGAAACGAGTGACTTCTTAAATGAGAAGAAAAATTTTGAGAGAAAAATTCGTGATCTTTCCAAAAGGATTTTCGAGGAAAGAAAAATATTTGAGCTTAATAATGCTAAAATTTCTAAACAGATTTCTGATTTTGAACAAGTTTTAGTGCTTGAGCGAGCAAATTTTGAGAATCAAAGAAAATCCTTTGAAAGTGAAAAGAAAGAGCTTGAAAAGAATAACGTTGCATTTTTCAAAGAAATATCTGACAAACGCAACACTATTGAAAAAGATTTTGAATGTGAAAGGACCAATTTTGAAACAGAAATCCATAAGCTTACACAGAAATTATCTGTGTTAGCAACCGAGATTTTGAAGGAACAAATGGTTAAATCTGATCTACAAAAGAAATTTGATTTAATTCTTGAAGAACGAAATGTTTTATCCGTTAAAGTCAAGAAACTTGAAGAAAACAAGTTCAAAAGTGTTCATCTTTCTTATGCTTCAAGTTCAATTTATACAAATCATTCTTCAAAGAGATTTGTCAAATCAAATGAGTTTTCAAAAGATCAGATTCTACCTTCCAATCTTTTCTATAATTCTCATGTTGATAATAAAGATAATCAACTGTTTCGAAAAGTCAAAATGGTTTGGAAAAGGAAATCAACTACAGAAGACAATGATGGAAACACGTATTATAAATCTCTTGTAGTTGATACAAAGTCGTTTATTTCCAAGACTGATTCACCTACTCATGTTTATTCTACACCGGAGTTAATCAGTCTGAGCCGAGCAAAAACCTGTTGTACTAATTGTGGGGAAAATGACTTTGTGAATCCTAGGTACGCAAATAGTTGGTATGATACTTATAGTATCCCCGATCCTCATTTTAAAGTTAAAACATCTAACCATCAAGGATCCATCAAAGGATGGATACCAAAATCCTTCTAAATCTATTTTGCAGGAATGTCATGTGCGTTTTAATTCATATCATCCACATCACATGACGATCATTCAAAGGTTATGCCACTTTTGAGGGGGAGTACCAGGTTAGTTATTTCCATGTCTCTTATATTTTGTTGATTTTTCGTTGGAAATACACTCGTTTAAATTCCTATTTGTTTCTCAAAGTTCGTCATTTCTTGCTAATGATTCACTTCTTGTCTGATATAATAATTGTGACTTGTTCTTCACAATTAAATTTTCTGATCATTGTCTCATTTATTGCAAATATTGTGCTTACTGAGTCATTCTATTTAGCGTTTGATATTATTCATTGAAATTTTGTTATTTCAACTATGACTTCTGATTACCTCAGATCAAAACTCGAACTTCATTTCTATAACTTCTGATTACCTCAGATCAGAACTTGACTTAATTTTTATGACTTATGATCATCTCAGATCAGGACTCGTTCTTAAATGTTTTGACTTCTAAACATTTCAGTTTAGAACTCGTACTTCACTGTTTACTAAAGTGTTCTATTCGATGCATGAAAGGAGTGTTAGGAATTACATCGTTTCTGTGGTCTATCAAGAACCGGAAGGACCTAACCAAGAAACACATCCCTTATAGACAACAGTGAGGCGTTTAGATTGATAGATGAGTTTGGAGTGAAAATAAAAATGGTGAGGATGTGACAGGACTTAAAAGAATATTTTGGTCCTTACCAAACTGAGTCAGTTATCCAGGTAACCACACAATCTATTCATTCTCGTTCTTAGGAGATGAATATTGAAACAGACATGGACCCAATGTCGATAACTCGTGTCACCCCACCTAGCCACTCAAGTATCTCACAAAAGATACTTGTTTCATAAATGCACGGAGATTTAGCATATAATCTATCTATTCCTCACTCGGAGGTCTTAGATATTGAAAAAGGAAGACATCAGTTCCGGTCTCCGAACTTCATATTCTAATCACTGTGTCAATTGATTTTTAACTTGTGTCCCAAGTTAAATCAACATTTTGAGCCAAATCGATATAAATTAATTTTTTCACACATGCACGAGTCTTTGTGATTCCATTGCATATCTTTGTGATATTGTAGGAACAGTTTGAGAAGTAATTTTTCAGATTTTACTTCAGTGATAACTGGAAGTCCTATCAGAGATACCCCGATGCCAACTCCGAAGATAGGACACACAGTTATTTTAATTGTTGTGATAACAGTTACTATTGTGTTTCTGTGTTAGATATTTACCCCTTAGTTACTAAACGTTTTATCTGATACTTTGCTACTTATCAGTCTCGTCTTTGAAATTACATGATGCTCTGGATGCTCCTACTCATCATGAGGGGGAGAAATGAGCTCAAAGTGCTTACAAGTGATCAATTCTTCTAATTCCTTATCAAGTGGTGTTTGCTACAAACTATTTCTTCCATCAAGCATATTGGTTCTACAAGTTCTTAAAGATGAAGCTGAAAGCATATTCAACTCGCAGTTCAAAGACAGATTCATTGAATCTGGTGATAAAGTTGAAGATATTAAGACCAAGAGCTTTATTCAAGGGGGAGCGTTGAAAATTATGAAGACAAGCAACACCAAAGTGTTTCAAATATTCAAGAGGAAGAGAAGATCAAGACTTGGAGGTTTCAAGACCAATTTTTCTTTATATAACTTTAGGGGGAGATTGTTAGGACTATAAATATCCTACATATTAGAAAGTTATATAAAGAATAATATAGAAATTAATTATTTAATTGTAAAAGCCTATTATTGCTTAATGGGCTTAGTTTAGAGCTTAATGGGCTTGGGCCTTAATAGTCATAGGCCTCAATATAAATAGCTTTCCTTAACCTAGTTTGTAGGTTAGCGATCAGATTAGAGAGAGAGAGAGAGAGCTTAGAAGGGTTAATCATCCCATAACCATTGTAATCGTATTGTGAAAATTCTCTGAATGGCTTATGAAATAGAGGGATAACGTATTGAAATCAACTGTTCGTATTGCTATTATTTTACTGATTTCAACGATATTGGACTAATCTAGGATCCACATGGCACATAAAGATAGATTACCCGAAGCTGTTTGGGGGCAACCAAAACGTATCAAGCGGGGTGCCGGTTAAGAAGGAGAACCTGCCGAGGGCGCCGAGCCGAGCTTTCCAGATGACCTCCGCGGATGCGAGAGAGACCGCCGATGTATTGACGGGTACGTTTCTCGTAAAGTCCTTGACTGCTCGTATATTGTTTGATTCGGGAGCGAATCGTTCTTTTGTGTCGTTTCTTTTTGCTAGCAATTTACCATCCCCTCTAGTACCCTTCCGGATGCCCTAATAGTAAAGATAGCTAATGGGGAGCAAGTGTAAATCCGGGAGTACTTTGGTAAGTGTACTTTGGACATTGATGGAAATTCCTTTGAGGTAAACCTGTTGCCTATGGCAATAGGAGGCTTTGACGTGGTGATAGGTATGGATTGGTTGTTCGAGAATAAAGCCGATAATCTTTGTTCAAAGAAGATGATATGAATTCCAGCACCGAATGGAAATGTGGTGACCGTTTATGGAGAAAGGGGTGAAAGGACCACTTCGATAATCTCTTCATTGAAGGCACGCAAATTCCTAGCCAAAGGGTACTTATCGTATTTGGCCTATGTAGTGGACGCGAAGTTGGAAAAGAAAAAGTTGGAAGATGTGGAGGTGATGCGTGACTACCCGGATGTTTTTCCGGAGGATCTACCCGGTTTACCACCGGAACGCCAGGTGGAATTCCGCATGGACCTCACCCCGGGAGTGGCCCCGATTTCACGCGCTCCGTACCGTTTAGCTTCAACGGAAATGCCGGAGATGATGACGCAACTACAAGAATTGTTAGAGAAAGGATTTATACATCCGAGATCACTGCCTTGGGGAGCTTCGGTGTTGTTCGTAAAGAAGAAGGATGGATCGATGCGGATGTGCATAAACTACCGAGAATTGAATAAAGTGACGGTAAAGAACAAATACCCACTTCCCCGGATAGATGACCTCTTTGATCAACTACAAGGAGCTGGTTGTTTCTCCAAAATCGACTTGAGGTCCGGGTACCACCAAGTGAGGGTGAAGGAGGATGATGTTCCAAAGACGGCTTTCCGCACAAGGTATGGACACTATGAATTTTTGGTAATGCCGTTCGGTTTGACGAACGCACCGGCCGTGTTTATGGACTTGATTAATCGTGTATGTCATTCGTTCTTGGACAAGTCGGTGATAGTCTTTATCTACGATATTTTGATCTACTCTAAAGATGAGGCCGAGCACGACCGACACTTGTGGGATGTATTGGAAGTTCTTCGAAAAGAAAGGTTGTTTGCTAAATTCTCAAAATGCGAGTTTTGGTTTCAAGAAGTTCAATTTTTGGGACACGTGGTGTCTCGAGGCGGAGTGAGTGTAGACCTTACAAAGGTCGAGGCAATGACGAATCGGGAACCACCTACGAGTCCGACGGAAATTAGAAGTTTCTTGGGTTTGGCCGGATACTATAAGTGATTTATTCAGGACTTCTCAAAGATCGCTTCGCCGCTTACTTCATTGACGAGGAATAACGTTAAATTTGCATGGACCGACGCGCAAGAGCAAGCCTTCAAGACTCTCAAGAAGAAACTGTGTGAAGCGCCAATCTTATCCTTGCCCGAAGGATCGGATGACTTCGTGGTTTATAGTGCCGCCTCTAAAATGGGAGTCGGATGCGTGTTGATGCAAAAAGGGAAAGTGATAGCTTATGCGACACGACAACTAAAAGACCATGAGAAGAATTACCCAACTCACGACTTGGAGTTGGCGGTAGTGGTCTTTGCCTTGAAGTTGTGGCGACACTATTTGTACGATACGAAATGCACTCTCTTTACCGATCACAAAAGTCTCAAGTACATCTTTGACCAAAAGGAGTTGAACATGCGTCATCGGAGGTGGCTTGAACTTTTGAAAGAATTATGATTGTGACCTACTTTACCACCCCGGGAAGGCCAACGTGGTAGCGGATACCTTGAGCCGAAAGAGTCATGGAGGTGGGATCAAGCTAAACCTCAACATAATCGATGTAGTATCAAGTTTGATAGCAAGCATCAAATCGAGTCAAGTGGATGCACTTCGAGAAGAGAACCTTAAGTCCAAGGTCATGGTGAAGCAACGAGAGTTGCTAACTGTAACACCTTGAATTTCCATTATAGTATATTTAATATGAATGGGGTCGAATTGTAATTTAGCCTAAAGATTTAGACTAAATGTACAATTTATATGTTGAAGGATCAAAGTGAAATTGACCAAAGTTTAAATTTAATTATGAAAATTGGAACTTAAGGGTTTGTTTGGTCATTTAGTGATAGATGAGTGTTTATATGGGGGAGGTCAGCTGAATTGAGAAAGATATCTCAATTTCTCAATTTGGAGTCGACAAAGAGTGCAGAAGAAAAACCATCACCTCTTGTTCTCAATCGGTAAGAAGTTGTGAATCCTTTTTCAAATTTCAAGTGATTAAGTTAATGTTATGAGTAGAGATTGATTTTGGTTCAGTATTAAACCTTGGATTCAGGTTTGATTTTAGATTATTGCAGAAGAAAGTGGGTCTAAGTTCATACAGGTGAGTTCATCTCATTTTGATATAATAGACATCAAAGTTGAATGATTCTTGTGTTGTTAACTTGTCTATATGTTTTGGAACTGTTATAATGATGCGTATTGAACTGAAAATGGATTTATTAAGAGGAGTCGATGATAAAACTGGAACACAATCGAAGTTACCGAATAAAAATATGGTATCCGGAAACCTCTGTTCGATGGTATCCGGACGAGACATAGCATTCGGTAAGTTTTTCTTTCCTGTAGTATCCGGTAAAGATTTAGTTTCCGGATAAATAGTTACCGGATGGTATCCGGGTTACTTTGGTTTTCGGATGTCATCCGGATTGTATATGTTTCCGGTAATATCCGGATAGGCTAGTGTCCGGTAAGTCGCTGAAGGGGGAGGACATTTGAGGATAAGGATACGATAGGTTATCTAGTATTCTTAGAGTTAAGAATATGATGCGAGATTTGGCGTGATATGTTGTTATGCATATACGCTAGTAAGTGTAATGGATCCATAGGCACTGGTAGTAATTGTAACGTGGAATAGGCATAAAGTAACTTGTAATTTCCGTTGACCTGAAATGAGGAATAGGCATAAAGTAAATTGTAATTCCCATTTCGTAAGGTGATGAGAAATGAGGAATATGCATAAAGTAAATTGTAATTCTCATTTCGTGGTGTGAGTAGAAATCTGGGAATAGGCATAAAATAAGTTGTAATTCCGGATTTCTGTGGGAAGGTCAGAGATAAACATAAAGTAAATTGTAATCTCTACTTCCACTCCAAAAAATATGCATAAAGTAAATTGTAATTTCATGGACATGAGCGGTGATCTAGAATCTGTAATGATTCGTAGTAGGCTCTCGAATGTGATGATATGACTTTCTGAATGTTAGTCATACTCATGGAATCGGGTATGTTCCCGTCCTGGTAAGATGTGTAGACGTACGGTAAGAATGATGGCAAACCAAGTTTGTTTATATGCTTTGACTACTTGAGTTTCCAAAGATGCTAAAGTTTTAATTTGAAAATGGATGTTCTCACTAGGCGTAAGCCTAATCGTTTCAAATTAAATTTTCTTACCAGGTACGAGCTCGGGGAAGTAACGGGAAGAGGGACGAGTGTTTTGGTATTCAACTTTTGGTGCTAAGTGGAGAAGTTAGCTTATGCGAGGATGCTTTTGATGAATGGCCTAGACAACCAATTTAATCCAATCCTAGTTGTTATAATTAGATTAATAGGTTGTTTTGATAATTCAAAAATGTGTATATGAATCCTCATAGTTAATTCTCCGCTTATGTATAAAAGTTTGGATGAAATTATGATTAACTTTGATGAATTTTAAGGTTTAAATTGGCCCTGATTTTTAGGGTGTTACACTAACGGAAGATAGTCGAGGTCTTAAACTCTTCCAAGGCCGGATTTGGGTGCCGAAAATCGGTGGAAACCGTGAGCTACTTCTTAAGGAAGCTCATAAGTCTTGATACTCTATACATCCCGGTAGCACAAAGATGTATAGGGACTTGAAATTAAACTATTGGTGGCCAGTAATGAAGCTCGATGTGGCTAAGTATGTGGGAACTTTTGTGACGTGTCTTCAAGTCAAGGCACAACATCGAAAGTCGTATGAAAGTTTACAATCTTTGACGATTTCGGAGTGGAAATGACAACGTCAGGATGGACTTCGTGACGAAGCTACCAAAGACGTTGCGAGGCCACGATACTATTGGGTGATCGTCGTGTTCTTACGCTCCTCAACCATGTTGACATTGGATGAACTTGGGACATCCTTAACCTTGGCCTTACCACTTTCTTGCACACGTAATGATTCCTCAATACGTAAGTGGCTCCCAAGTTGTACCAAGGAAAGTTCTTCCTTTTTGTGTTTAGGTGTGTGTTTGAAATCTTTCCATGATGGTGGCAAGTTGTCAATTATGCTCGACACCGATATGGATTCATCCATATTCATATGGTGTTGAGTAAATTGACCAAGGATCCGGAGCAATTCATTGTATTGCTCCATTACGGGCCTGGAATCGATCATCTTGTAATTATTAATATTACTTACGAGGAACTTCTTACTCGAAGCATCATCGGCCATGTATTTCGATTCCAAAACATCCCATAATTCCGTGGATGATTCTGCATTCTGGTAAACATCAAATAAAGCATCAGACATACCGTTAAAAATATGCCCATGACATATGTAGTCGTCGTTCTCCCATTTGTTTCTACGTCAGATAGCCTCCAAAGTTGAATCTTCATCGATCTCGGGCATGGGGGTGCTAAGAGCATACACAACCTTCAAAGTGGTGAGAAGGAAGCGCATCTTCTTTTGCCACCGACAAAAATCGTTTCCTTGAAACTTCTCTAGTTTGCAAAATTTCAAAGTCATATAACGAACGGACTCCCCTCGATTTGCCATCGTTAACTAAACATAAAATTGTTGTATTCGAATGTTAGGAACTGTGTAATTTTGAGATGAAATCGAGACCGGATAATCTTAAGAATCGTGTCGGAAAGCACTTTCCGAATACAACAATTCGACCCTATAAGCCTTGGGTTCACGAACTATGTATTGGGATAATTCAAGATTTTATCTTTTCCAAAGGCTGTGGAAAATGAGATATATATACCCAGATTCTCAATTTACATATTTAAATGAGAGATTGACGGTTATAGGCGGTTAGACGGTTGTAAAAACGGTTATAACCGTTAATGGATAAGGTCAAAAGGTATTTACAACCGAATTCAAGTTTTGGACATCAACATGTTCAACGATAAGCTGATCACTAGCTGAAAGCCTTTTTCAGCGACAACTGACAGCTTTCAGCGACATCTGACAACCTTCATCAACAGATGACAGCCTTCATCGACAGCTAACAGCTTTCAGCTTTCAATTTTCAGCGACAACTTTCATCTTTTTGCGACAACTTGATAATTGCTGAAAAACGCAACTTAGAGAAATTCCTAAGTCTTCTAGAACTTCGACCCCGCTTTATAGCGATCTAAGATGATAGAGGCAACATTTGTAAGTGTGCGCTCTGCAGCTCCTAACTTACGTATGTTTTTCTTATCGTCCTAATCGATCTCAAATAAATCACAATTACACCAAAATGTTTGATGACACTAAAATCACCAACATTCCTCCCCCATTTTAGTGTAATCCTTTGATTCACCACGAAACATAAATATATATATATATATGTAACATTCAAACAGATGCATAAATGAAAATGTCACGAAGATTGAATTTTCATTTTAGTATATTACACATTCCAAATATTCGAGAATCGGGGTATTCTAGGAATTGAACCCGTTTTATTTTTTGTTATTCTAATTAACCTTTTTCCCTTATCTAAAAAAACTGGTCTCCCTCGGACCACATGGTTGCGCATTATAGAACAATTTTATTGATACAGAATACTTAAAATGTATCTAAAATGAAGTAGAAAAAACTACGGGACAAACCATGCCTTTTACTTGTACAAAACCTTATTATGATGATAGCTATGTATGCAGCCACAAAATAATGCTAAGATTTGAAAATATTTGAACTTGGAAAGATTCAATACTTATGGGTCCAATTTCGAATTTCTAGGGACCATTTTGAGGTCGTTTTATCCATTTGTTTTTATTTTTTCTATTCATTTCATTCAAAGGATTTAATTGTTTGATATAAAATGAATCATCGATCTTTTTAACGTAAAAAAATAAATAAAAATTAGACCATTTATATTGTTCAGGTTTTCATGTTAAAAAGGAACGACGGATTGCAAGAGTGAAGTTCTAGCTACCATTCAAGTTATATTCTTTAAAGTAGCGAACCATGTTTAAAATGTAAGAGAGTCGGCAATCGAAAAACAAAGTTAATTCGAAATAACGTATGTTAGACGGCATCGGTTTAATCATTATATATGTAACATTAATACACATTAATTTTGAGTATTGTGGCTTTGTCAGAATTATATGTTTAAATGAGTTGGTATTTTATAACTTTATCTCTATATCAATTCAAATTATTTAACAAAAAATTTATTAAAAAGTCACTCGTTATCTATCCGTTCGTATATATAAATTATATATATATGAAAATAGATTAATTGAAATAAATAGGGTATATGTGATGTTACTTTCATGCAATATAATATATATATATATATATATATATATATATATATATAGAGAGAGAGAGAGAGAGGTTCAAACGAGAACACTAACTATTTAAGTAAACAAGAAAACAACAAATCATGTGCAAAATCACATGTGATTTTACATTAATTGCAAAAACTGGACACACGCGACTTTGGCCGCGACTTAAAGTGGCGGGAAAAGTCGCATAATCATATATGATTTTGTACATCGATGTTGTTTAATATATATGATCATGTGAGACCAAACTATTTTCGTGAGACCCGTGAGACCAAAAAAGTAACACTAAACCTTCACAACAAAAGACTGTGAAGGTATTGTGAAGGTAAACCTTCACAGTGTTTTTGTTGTGAATGTTCGCTATTTTTCATACCTTTACAATAAATTGCTGTGAAGGTTTAGTGTTATTTTGTGGTCTCACGGTTTCACAAAAACATGTTGGTCTCACGTGAACACAACCCTATATATATATATATATATATATATATATATATATATATTGTGTGTTGGCCACAACATATGCGTTCAAAGTTTCCTTTTTTTATTTTGTTTTTAGTGAAATGGCACCTCATTCAAGGTGATGTTGTGAAGTTATGACAAATAATAATAATTGATCTTGGATGTGTATATTCAAAAAAATATTATTTAATACAACTTTTGCACTTAAGAAGCTTAGGAGTTTAATATATATAATGTTAATATTTTTAACTGCCTTTTTACAGGTAAATTTGTTCTATTGTTACCTAATTAAGTAATCACTATAAGAATGTTAAATTTCATTGACGGAAAAGGTATGTCGGTAATTGTCGAGAGATCTTAAAAGTTTTGTAACTTCTTCTAAAGAGGAATGGGGCAGTGATCGCTGTTGAGCATGGGCGTGGAGAGGAGAAGGGCAACCGTGAGATGGAACGGAGATACGGGAAGATGGAGGGAGGTTAATTTCAATCGACGACCATGGGTGAAGGGGGGTTCAATCATGAGAGGGAACCATCGTTTGTATGTAGAAAATAAAAAATATTGAAATGACTAAATTACCCTTGAAGTTAACTCATTTAACGTATGCTTTTTACAGTGTTAGGGTAAAGGGACTAAAGGCATGTGAAAATGTAAATCATCGGGACGTTTTCCATAATTATTTTGATTTAGGGACGCACAATGTAACTTTATGTAAACCATAGAGACCAATCATGTAGTTTACTCTAATGTTTTTTGCATGATGTAAATAATGTTTACTTAATACAAGTTAGTTGTTAAGTATGATTGTACGATACAAGTATATATTGGAAGCAACTGACATTGAATTTGGGAAAATTATTGGAGCAACTGTGCAACGAAAAACATGAATTCTTATTTGGTTTTAACTAGTATCGAACCGAATAACCCAAAACCAATTTAACCACACCTTATTTAGTTTGGTTATCGATTATTTTAAAAAAGTTGAAAACCAATTAACTTGAAATATGGATATTATAGAATTTAAAAGATTTTTTTATGCATTACTGATTTATATATACATAATACTTTAATATTTATATTCTTACAAAAATTAAAAGTTTTCAAACAAAAATAAAACCTAAATGTTTTGTAATATAAGATAGATAATTATTTTCAAACTGAAAAATAATTAATGGTTTTATATTATTTTTTATACAATGTAAAGAGAAGAAGTATCATACAAATAAGCATACTTTATTTATCCCGGTATAAATAATTTCACAATTTTCACATAAACTATGAAATCAAAATATGCTTTAAAAGGTAAAACTCTCATCAAATTCTAAGATCACATGATATATTTGTAGATTTTGATATGTAACTCAGTTATCATAGAGGTAAAATTACCTTACCTAAATATAAAATAGGTCTTGGAATCGATCCCAGACCTCACTAGTCTTTTTGTACAAAAAAGGTTGATACCGGCAACCCCAACCAGCTCACAATCGGCTGCCTATCCATAATGTAGAGAACATACCTGACTCACTCAGCGGTTGTGGCTATGAGGGTGTCTTGGATTCGAACCCGAGATTTTCTGCTTTTTGTACAAAGATGTCTCCACCCATTATCAACTGAGCTACACGTCATTGGCAAACCTCACTAGTCTTAACAGCTAAGTGAGTAAAAAAAATACCCCGATCACCAAAGATGGTTCATCTATAGACCCTAATAATTAAGTGTTGTATAAAAATATTTTTAAATTTTGTTCAAGAGGATTTAATAACTTTTTTTTTCTAAATGGGAGAAATTGGCTTAGAAAAAGCCTAATGGACCGTTATATCCTACTTCAGTAATCTTGGCCCACTTGATACTTGAATTTGAGTTGTATAAACTTCATGATTAGTTGCTTTTTAAACGAAATAAAAACATACAATAATTACTAAAGAAATGTAAATCAAAATTATATGTCAAATAACAAAAATTATATTTGAGTGGATGGATGATTAATCAAAATTATATGTCAAATAACAAAAATTATATATGAGTGGATGTAAATCAAGAATTAAGTTTTGAAGGTCCGTGTTAGTTATCCGCTCCGTATTTGGTTATTCGGCGTTTATCGCAGGCATGATAACTGGTACGCCATAGGTGCGTCCTTCCCGGTCCCCTCGTACTAGGGAAAGGTCTTCATCAAGTTGATTATAAAATCCATGGGCGTTCCAACCGGTATTATTCACGTCTTACACAACAACCCCTCAAAGGAAGGGCCAAGAAATCAGACATTATTCACGTCTTACACAACTATCCCTTACCACGAGAAAGTTTATTCCTTATATATATAGATCTGCCATTGGTTATCGGTAAACAAAGTAATGATATGTTATTTAGCCCTATGGTACCCAGTTACCGTGTTACTGGTAGAGTCCAACTTTCTAGAAGAACTATAGTTCAAAGCTCAACAAAAATATGCAAATATATTTATTTTATATAAAATTATATATATATATATATATATATATATATATATATATATATATATATATCGAGAGAGAGAGAGAGAGAATAAATTGTAAACCACTAAATGTGTGTAAACTCTGTAAACCAATCCTAACCCTTGATTGTTAATCTTGATTAATTTGTCTTTAAGGGCAAATCTGTCATTTGTACCTGTTGTTTTATTTTTGGTATTTTAATAATTAATGATATTAATCCTTTATTTTAGGAAGT
This sequence comes from Saussurea involucrata, assembly GCA_033807775.1. Taxonomy (NCBI): domain Eukaryota; kingdom Viridiplantae; phylum Streptophyta; class Magnoliopsida; order Asterales; family Asteraceae; genus Saussurea; species Saussurea involucrata. The sequence goes on along the minus strand of CM066315.1, from coordinate 60,990,987 downwards.
GATTGATTTTTTTTATTTTTTTTATTTTTTTTGATACTATCCGTTTTGTTGATGATCATCTTCTTCTTCAAACCGTTTTTTAAGATCATCCAATCTCCATAACCGTGCTCTATCAAGAAATTCTTTAAAAATCGGTCTTTGTAGTAGTTTAACAATTGTTCGTAGTCATGTCGTATAACAACGAAGAAGAAAATCATGAAGAACAAACCGTGCATGATCACATGGAGGTGGACGACGATATTGCCAACTTTGTTATTGCGCTTGCTTCAGACGAAGAATGTGAGGAAGATTTACTCCAGGTTGTTGATGATTCCATTGACGTTACACCAATAAAGAAACGTAAGTTTTTTCTCAGGATTTTAACCACGTGTTCTATTGTTTTATATGAAATTTCACCATTCTTTTAACAAATTTGTAAAACAATTTAACAAACAGGCACTATACGAAATTTGTTGTTATGTTTTTACGCAGTATCATGTATTTAAAATTTAACGTTTTTCTAACCTTGAATTTTCATGAATATATTATGTTTATAAAGTATGAATTCACACATATAAGACGTTTTTTTCATATGTATATTTGGTGGTGTATAAGTTGGTATGAAATTAGGATGTGACCGTTTCATATTCTTTTTGTAATATGAAACTGTTAATTGATATTATATGAAAATTTTAGTTGTTCTTATGTATTATATTTATTTTCGTATTTGGTGTATTCAATTTTAGTTGTTCTTATGTATTATAATTTGTTATGAAATTATAAATTTTAGTTGAAAATTTTAGTTGTTCTTATGTATTATAATTTGTTATGAAATCATAATATGAAAATTTTAGTTGTATATAACACATTTTTCATATGTGAAAACACGATGGACTATGTTATTATGAATCTTGCGCTTCACCCGTTATCATATGAAAAAATATGATAAAGCATTATTGTTGTTTTTTATGTAGTACATCACGAGACTTTTGTTTCACCTGGTTGTACGAAATATTTGATACCATTTGTCGATGAAACTGTAAAGATAGGATTTTGATATGAATTTAGGTCTATTGATCTTGCCGACATTGCATATATGAAATATGCCGAAGAAGCTGGCTTTGATGTTCGTCAATCGAATAAGAAAAAAAATAAGCTTGATAAAGTGCAAACACGTTACCTACTATGTAGTAAGCAACGTATGCCGGTTAGTAAAGACGTCGAGAGAATGACTAGGAATTCAAACGTGAAACGTACTAATTGTAGAGCTTGTATTAAGTTTCGCCTTAGGAAGGAAACTGGTACATATGTTGTTTTTAAGTTCGAAGAAAGGCACAACCATGCTCTATACAACTCCGTGGACAAGGGGATGTCACGCTCCAAACGACGGTTGCAATATACGAATTTTAGGAATGTGTATAATGGTTCATCATCGTGTGTTGGCGGGGCAAAGTCTTATAATATTCAGGCTGCGCTTAAAGGTGGTTACTGTTTGGGTAAAATTTCACTATTCTCGACCACGACCAGAGTAAGGAAAACATTTATTATACTTTTCCATAATAAGATAAAATCATAAACACTTTATCATCTGACCAAAAGATAAAATCGAAAGTTACTCACGACACTCGACCGTCGTAAGGAGCCTTACGACCTCGACCGACTAACATGCGATATTACTGTTAGTTTTTCACTGTTTAATGCAGAGTCAATGTCATTGATGACCAACGGCCATAACCGACAAGGATAATTATGAGCATTTAACCCAGTGGCCGTTACGACCGTTACAAGAAGCTTTTATGGAATCATTCAAGGCGTTCGAAGGCTATAAATACAAAGGCTCAATCACCATTTCGCGTATCTCTGACATCTTGGCATAACTGAAATCTCAAGAACACCTGAAGCAAAGAATTCTCTCTCGAAAGACCGCTCACGACGCACGACTTACACGCACGACGCTTAGTTTCTACACACGACGCACCAGTTTTTACATTCGATACACTTGTTACTTTACAAATTAGCTTATTTCTATTATTTGTATTGTAATCATTGTACTCTCGACACCCGAAACATAAGGACATCGCCCCTGTTTGGCGACCATAGTGCAGCGGCGACATCTAAAGTCGTCTGTGGGTTTTTTACTCGTTGAGGTTTTTCCCGCGTCACCAAAATCTTTCGTCTCTTTTACGGTTTTTTGTCTTTGTCGTACGGTTTGTCGAAAGATTTCCATTCTTTAGTTGTTAAGTTCCACAATCAACCTTAAGTTATCCTTCTGGACGATTTTTGGCATTAACAGTTTGGCGCCATCCGTGGGACCTCATCTAGAGAAAATCTTCGACAACCGTGCGTTTTACTAACATTTTCTTGGAGTTTCCTTTCCTTTATTTCTGAGGAAAAATGGCAGGTAACGGAAACAAAGAGCAGATCATTGCCCAGATGCATGGGGAGCTTGAGAATGCACAGGATGCTCGTGGGACAGTCGACGACTATCGCCTGGAGGAAGTCGTCCTAGACCAGAGCAAGCCTGACCAGAAAGTCCTTGTAGGATCGTCCCTCGATCCCTGCCTAAAAGACAAGCTAATATCTTTCTTGCAGGAACATGCCGATTGTTTCGCCTGGTCGCACGAAGACATGGTCGGCATAGACCCTAGCGTCATTTCCCATAAGCTCAATGTCAACCCGTCATTTAAGCCTATCAAACAAAAGCGGCGGAAATTTGCTCCTGAAAGGAGTAAGGTGATAAATGACGAGGTCGACAACCTCCTCAAGACAGGGAAAATTCGAGAAGTAAAGTACCCCGACTGGCTTGCGAATGTCGTGGTCGTTCAAAAGAAAAATGGCAAATGGAGGGTCTGTATCGATTTTACAGATCTCAACAAAGCTTGTCCAAAAGATCCTTTCCCATTGCCACATATCGACGCCATGGTCGACGCGACATCAGGACATGAACTATTGACGTTCATGGATGCTTATTCTGGATACAATCAGATCCTGATGCACGTCGAGGACCAAGAAAAGACTGCGTACATGACAGATCGAGGTATTTACTGTTATAAAGTTATGCCGTTCGGTTTAAAAAATGCAGGTTCCACCTACCAGCGTCTGGTGAATAAAATGTTCAAATACCATCTTGGTGACACGATGGAAGTTTATATCGACGGCATGCTCGTCAAGTCAAAGCAAGCAGTCGACCACGTCGAGCATTTGAGGCAGTCGTTCGACATCCTTCGGAAGTATAACATGAAGCTCAACCCGACGAAGTGTTCCTTTGGTGTCAGTGCTGGGAAATTCCTGGGCTACATGGTCACCCGTCGAGGAATCGAGGCTAATCCCGACCAGATCAAAGCTATTACCGAGATCAAATCTCCTAGAAATTTCAAAGAGGTCCAAAAGCTCACTGGTCGGGTGGCTGCTCTGAACAGGTTTATCTCTCGATCCTCAGATAGATGTCACTTATTCTATAACGTCCTTAGGAAGACTAAAGGCTTCGACTGGACCGACGATCATGAGCAAGCGCTGCAAAGATTAAAGGAGTACATGACGTCGCCTCCTTTGTTGTCAAAGCCTGACGACCATGAGGTCTTGCAATTATATTTGGCTGTTAGTCCTAATGCAGTAAGTGCCGTCCTGACACGAGAAGATAAAAAGCAGCAACTGCCGATCTACTATGTAAGTAAATCTCTCTTGGACGCCGAAACCAGGTATTCCTCAATGGAAAAGTTGTTTTTGTCACTAGTAACAACTGCAAAGAAACTACGTCACTATTTCGAATCGCATCCTATTACTGTCGTGACTAACTTTCCCCTTAATTCTGTTTTGAGGAAACCTGAGTTGACATGTCGTTTAGCAAAATAGAGCATATATCTCAGTGGTTACGACACGATTTCAAACCCAGGACAGCAATTAAATCGCAAGCATTGGCAAATTTCATCGCCGACTTTAGTCATGAGTTGGAAAAAGAAGAAGAGCTCGAAGTGTCTACTGTGGCGACTCACGACGACGTAGCCTGGACTTTACATGTCGACGGATCGTCTAACGTTAGAGGTTCAGGACTAGGCGTCGTCTTAAAGTCGCCACAGGGGGCAAGGTGGTGTATTCCGTTCGATGCGATTTCAAAACCACCAACAACGAAGCTGAGTACGAAGCCCTGATCGTGGGAATGAATATGGCCTATGACTCGGGGGCAACCGCGCTACATGTCAAAAGCGATTCTCTTCTGGTCGTGAACCAGATGAATGGAGAATTCGCGGCCAAAGATTCAAAGATGACAGCGTACCTAAAGGTAGCAAAAGAAAAATCAGAAAAATTCAAATCGTTTTCTATTGAACAGATTCCAAGGGATCAGAATACTCAAGCCGACGCTCTAGCAAACCTTGGATCTGCTCTAGTCGAACCAATATTCGACTGTATTCCTATGATCCACCTAGCGACGTCGTCCATCGAAAATGACGATGTCGTCCAAATCGAAGTCCAAGAAGATGATTGGTCGTGTGACATCAGAAATTTCCTTATGCACGACCAACTTCTAGAAGACAAGATGGAAGCACGGAAAATCAGGTTCAAAGCATCCAGGTATGTCATGATCGGAGATAGGCTCTATCGACGGTCATCGACAGGCTTAAACCTAAGATGCGTCACCAGCAAAAGCCAAGTTCAGAAGATCCTTCAAGAGATGCACGATGGGGAGTGTGGCAACCACTCAGGAGGCCGTAGTTTGGCTAATCGTATCTCTCGACAGGGCTACTTTCGGCCAATACTGCGATCCTTGTCAGCGACATTCAGGTACGTCCCACAAACCTTCTGAACCTCTGCACTCGACATTGGTCCCATGGCCCTTCATTAGATGGGGGATGGACATTGTCGACAAACTGCCACCTGCCCCGGGGCAAAAGGTATTTCTCCTCGTACTTACAGATTACTTTTCTAAATGGGTAGAAGCAGCTGCCTTTTCCCAAGTTCGGGACAAGGAAGTCGTCTCTTTTATCCAGACTAACATTATATGCAGATTTGGGATCCCATCCGAAATTGTCTGCGATAATGGATCCCAGTTCATAAGCAACAGGACTCGACAATTCTGTGAAGACCGCAGCATCAAGCTGACGACTTCGACACCCAGGTATCCCCAGACAAATGGACTTGCTGAGTTGAGCAATAAGACCATTATTGCTTCGATCAAGAAAAGATTAAAAGATGCAAAGGGAAAATGTGTCGAAGAACTCCCTTCGGTCCTGTGGGCGAATCGCACGACACCCCGCACGTCCACAGGACAAACCCCTTTCTCTTTGGTCTATGGTTGTGAAGCAGTTTTGCCTGTCGAGGTCCACCTCCCAACCTCGAGGCATACTTCTGTCGACCATAACCTGGTTGATTTAAGTTATGACCTCGACGCCCTGGAAGAGTTTAGAGAATCAACATTGATCAGAATTGCGTCGCAGAGGCAAGCGGTCGAGCGACATTTCAACAAGAATGTCAAAGCTAAAGTCTTCCGAGAAGGCGACTACGTCCTCCGACGAGTGTTCCAAAGCACTCAAGAGCTCAATGCAGGTAAGCTTTCCACCAAGTGGGAAGGTCCCTATCGTATTTCAGAAGTCATGGGTAAAGGTGCCTATCAGCTCCAAACCCTCGACGATCAAGATATCCCACGTAGCTGGAATGCGACACATTTAAAAAGGTATTTCTTCTAAATCTTTTTCCTTCTTTCACACGATTTTTATCCATCATAACGATTACTGACTTAAGCATCGGAGGGTCGTTGGTTAGCCAGCGACCAACCGCTGACATCGTTTTTATCGCAGGATCGCACGACATTAGTTGCTAAGTCTACTATACGACTTTAGTTTCGCAAGGTCGCACGACATAAGCGATCAGGTCTATGACTTGATTATCCTTCCGCAGGGACACATGATTCAAGTTCATCGTACGATCCAGTTGTACGATCGTAAGGTCTAACAACCCCATGATCTAAGTTTTCCAACTTAGAAGGATTTCTGAATGAATGCTTCGATCGCATGTACCAATGTTTGCTTACATGGATCAATAATATAAAAGTCTTACGACTTATGTTCTAATTGTTGTGCCGTGATGGATGCCTAAGTCGCATGTCTTCTCGTTCATTTTATACTTAGTGAATTTCGCAGTTGATATTGTTCAAGAAATGTATAAGACACAAATTCAAAGAAATGTAAGTTTCATTCATTGAATGATCGATCAATTACATCCAAGTAACTCGACCACCAACGGTCGAGCGCCAAAAGATGAAACTAAGAAAAATAAATTTTTTCTAAGGCTGAGGAGGGTCATCAGTCGTGTCTTTGCCTGAGGCCTCGCCCTTGGAACCTTCGTCCACCTCCTCCTCCTCGACTTCCTTCTCATCATCCGAGTCCAGGTCTTTTTCGGTCCCAACGTCCCTCAAGAAGAAGGCAAGCTCGTCCGATGCCAAAGCCAGGGGATTCTTACCCAACAGGTGAAGTCGCATGATCGACGCCCGCGCAGTAAACCGAGCAAAAGAAAAGACGGACTTTGCCTCGTCCTTCAATTCTTTCACCTCATCCTCTAACTTCGTCACTATAGACTTGGAGTCTTCAGCCTCTTTCACACTCGCAGCTAAAGACTCCTTGGTCTTATCCAGCTCATCCCTTTGATCAGCGATCAAGGATAAAGACTGTTTCAGACGGTGGTTTGCCTTATCCTTGGCACGTCCGACGTCCTCTAACTCTTTCAAAGCCTCATCGAGACGTTTGGACATAGCCTCGGTGCGCTCTAAGGCGACCTTCTCCCTGTCCAACGCTGCGTTCCCCCTCTCGTGAGCGGAAGACACCAGACCTTTTATCTTCTCTATTTCAGCACACAGGGCAAGAGAAGACTGGAACACCTGCAAAACATAAAGGAGCATGTTAGTAAACGCTCGACAAAGACTGAAAAAACTGAAACACAAGTTTTGAAATAAAAGCTTACCAAGAACGCCAGTCCAGCAACGTGAGATCCCGTCTCCTCGATCAGGAATCCCTCGAAACGCTCCTTGAAAGAGGGGAGCAGATATTTCCCCAGATGAGGAAACAGATTCGTCCCGTCTAGGACATTAGCATCCATAAAGTCTGACGGCAACGTAAAGTTGACCGTCATGACCTTATCCTCTCCCGTAGCATGGCCCTTGTCCTTGTCGGCCGACGAAGGGGTCGACGTGGTAGACGGAGACTTCGCCGTTTTCGCTGGAGGCGCCGAACTGACAGGTGTTCCATCGATCGCACCAGAAGACGTCTTCGTCTTCACGGGTGAGGCGACCGACACCTTCTCCTTCTCAGGCGTAACGACTCTCGATGAGTCATAAGCCTTTGAAGACAGTTCCCTCGAGATCGTCATCCTCGTCTTCTTTAAAACCCCCGACTCAGTGGTCGAGGTCACTTTCCTCTTTTCCTTGCCCTTATGGGCAAGCTCAAGTTGAGCTGCTCTTTTGGCATTGACAGTCGGTACCTTCGCCTGAGATTCTCCTGGAAACGATGAAGAGAAAAATGTTACACGATAGAAGAGATCGAGGTCGAGTAGAAATGAATAAAACACTTACCAGTCATCTCTTCTTCTTCTTCTCTCGATTCTTCCTCTTTCTCCTCTATCTCCTCTATCTCCTCTTCTTCCCCCTCTTCCTCACGTTTCTCTCCCCGATTCTCTCATAGATACACCAAGTCTTCGTCGTCGTCCACCAGATGTCGTGTGAAAAATGATCGCTCAACAGCGCTGAATTCCAAGAATGTGTCGACCTTTGCTTGAGACTTGGCGTAGGGTTTCACGTCCTCAAACTTAATATCTGTCGACACATAGAAGATAGGTTAGAAACAAGTTGAAATTAACACACGACACGCGACAAAAAGCTAGAAAGTCTCACCCGACATATTCCAGCCGCCCCTAATCCAGCCGCTCTCAGAATCGAGCGTCGGTTTATGCACGAACGCGTACCCGGTCTTCCACTTACGGTCATTAACAGCAGTCTTCAAGACCAAGGTACGATCGCCCTTATATCTAGAAAATAGGCTATAGCGATGACACCAATCCTTCTTGACTTGATAAGCCAAGAGGAGGTCGCGCACATTCATGGGAGGCTCCCAGTTTTTGGTAAGGCGCTCGACCACTTGTATGACTCTCCAGAATTGAGGCATTAATTGGGCTAGTGCTAAATTAAATTCGACCATGAAAGCCTTAGCCAAAGGCGAATAAGGCCATTCAAAACCTATCTTAAAAGGGTATTCGTATATAATGACGAACCCATCAGGACACATATCATGTCGAATCTGACCTGCTCTGATCAATGTAATCCCCGTAGGGATTTTTGCTAGACTTCTAAGGTCGTTGAGATCCTCTTGACTTCGAATGGAACTTATAGGCTCAGTCGACATTTCTAAACCTGTTAAGCAGATTTGCAAGTCTGAAAAAACCCAAACATTCCAGTTTTTCTTAAGTTCTATAGCAACGCATACAAAGATCAAGAAATCGTACCTTATATATAGGCGCTCTAAAAACCTCGAAATTCTTAATCGAATCAAAGATTCTTGCAGGTTTGGAAATAATATTGACGAAAAACGGCAAGAAAATCGAGAAGAAAATCTCACTCTAAAAACCCTCTGAAAGCGTAAAATGGAAAAGATCCACCGTGGGTCTATTTATGTAATCGATCGTGTCAGGTCGAGTCACCCGATGATCGACACGTGCCCATGTCTTTTCGTATGATCACACGGATCGTCGACACCTGGCACTTACAGCTGTTTAGCACGATAATACGTCAGCATGACGTCACGATCTTATCCCCTTTTAGACTTCCCCTTTAGTTGGAATTGGACCGATCCAGTTCCAGGACAACTGAAGTGACCTTCAACACGTGTCATGACCCTAGACATCCGACTGACAACCAAATTTAAAAAAAAATTGAAATTTGAATTTGCCACTCCATTTTTAAAATTTGGGGGTAAACTGTTTGGGTAAAATTTCACTAGTCTCGACCACGACCACAGCAAGGAAAACATTTATTATAATTTTCCATAATAAGATAAAATCATAAACACTTTATCATCTAACCAAAAAATAAAATCGAAAGTTACTCACGACACTCGACCGTCGTAAGGAGCCTTACGACCTCGACCGACTAACATGCGATATTACTGTTGTTTTTTCCCTGTTTAATGCAAAGTCAATGTCATTGATGACCAACGGCCATAACCGACAAGGATAATTATGAGCATTTAACCCAGTGGCCGTTACGGCCGTTACAAGAAGCTTTTAAGGAATCATTCAAGGCGTTCGAAGGCTATAAATACAAAGGCTCAATCACCATTTCGCGTATCTCTGACATTTTGGCATAACTGAAATCTCAAGAACACCCGAAGCAAAGAATTCTCTCTTGAAAGATCGCTCACGACGCACGACTTACACGCACGACGCTTAGTTTCTACACACGACGCACCAATTTTTACATTCGATACACTTGTTACTTTACAAATTAGCTTATTTCTATTATTTGTATTGTAATCATTGTACTCTCGACACCCGAAACATAAGGACATCGCCCCTGTTTGGCGACCATAGTGCAGATCTAAAGTCGTCCACAGGTTTTTTCCTCGTTAAGGTTTTTCCCACGTCACCAAAATCTTTCGTCTCTTTTACGGTTTTTTGTCTTTGTCGTACGGTTTGTCGAAAGATTTCCATTCTTTAGTTGTTAAGCTCCACAATCAACCTTAAGTTATCCTTCTGGACGATTTTTGGCATTAACAGTTACGAATATGTTAGTCAGACTCAAGTTGACTACCAGAATGCGAGGACTGCCATGGGCACATTTGTTGGGAAGAAAGACGCGCAAATGTTGGTTGATTTGTTGTGTAAACGTAGAACAGTTGTTCCTGATTATTGCTTTAATATATTGGTTACTGATGGGGAGTTGCAAGCTGTTTTTTGGGCTGATGAGATTGCTAGACTAAATTATAAAGAGTTCGGTGATACTATATCATTTGATGCCACATATCGTATGAATCAGTATGTATGATATTATGTTCCTTTTTTTGTTGCGTGATTTTCATGCTAAATTTACTAATTGTTTCATTTCTTTATTTTCACAGACATGCTATGAATTTTGTTCCGTTCATAGCTATTGATAACCATAAGAGGTCAGTCGTCGTTGGATCTGCATTGATAAGCCACGAGAATGTAGAAAATTTCAAGTGGGTATTGTCTGCCTTTTTGAAAGCACATGAGAAGCAACCTACGTTTGTCATAACCGATCAATGTGCGGCTATGAAACAAGCAGTTCCTGTTGTGTTCACAGAATCGAAACATCGTTTGTGCATGTGGCACATTATGAAGAAACTTCCCGGCAAGGTTTGTTTTGTTTTCTATTTCATTAATAAAATAATTATGTTGGTGCATGCGTAAATTTTTTAATACTATAATAGTTGTAGCCATGCAATCCTTTAAATATATTTATTTTGTTGTAGATAACCTCTGATCTTGATGCCAATGTATCTTTCAAAAGAAGATTCAATAAGTTGGTATGGAATAGTCATATGAGTCCGGAGGAATTTGAGACGGAGTGGTGTAGTATCATTGACGATTATGAACTGCATGGCAACGATTGGTTAAGAGAGATGTACCGAATTAGGCAATCATGGATATCTGCGTATTATAGAGACGTCCCCATGTCCGGGTTAATGAGGACAACATCACGCTCCGAGAGTGCGCACGCTTTTTTCCGCATATACGCATATTACCGCAATGAATTGGTCAAGTTTATACATGCGTTTGATGGTGCTATCGAAAGCAGAGGAATAAGCATCGCATCCTCGAGTTCATCACAAGAAACACTTTCCCACGATGTGCTACCCCGTTAGTGATTGAGAGGCATGCTTCGGAGATATATACACGTATTGTTTTTAAAGAAGTTCAAAAAGAGATAAAGAAAGCCGCGTATCACTGCGGTGTCGTGTATCTTGGAGAAGATGGTGATATCAGAAAGTATAGGGTTTTACACAAAAATATGAAGGCAATTACCAACTATTCGTATCATGTATGTTTATTTGTATTTTTACATTTTTACACTGTTGTCGACTTACATTCTTTACTGAACATCAATTTCGTACGAATTGTTTAAGTTATAATTCATTATTTATTGTGTTTTACAGGTTTCACACAACACATCAACAGACATGATGGAATGAGAATGCAATTTTTTTCCCCGTAATGGTACCCCGTGTCGCCACATGTTCAAGATTCTGCTAAACGATGATTTTGTTTCAATACCCGATAGTCTCATATCTCGTCGATGGACTCAGTCTTTGGTCCCTGTTGAAGTTCAGGCCGCCCATGCACGGTATGGTGAGGTTGACGTAGAGAAGGGGCGTTTGATCAACGGTTTGTATTTGAAGCTTGATTTGTTGGTTAGTCGAATTAGAAATGATAAAAGCAAGTTGAACGTGCTAACGGAAATGTTGGAGAGCATGAAGTCTGAGTTCCAAGTTGATAATATAATTCCATCTGCGTCTGCGGATAGAGCCGAAACGCTCAGGGAATGTTACGGTGTTGACGTTCCTCAGGAGGTTAAGGTGTTACCACCTGCTGGTGTACGGAACAAAGGTTGTGGTACAGGAAAACGGTTGGTATGTGCATTGGAGAAAGCGGCCAAGAAGTGTAAGAAGCAGAAACGTTTGTGTAGGAGGTGTAACAACTTGGCGAACCATGATTCAAGGATGTAACAACCCAGATTTCCTAGCTAAGACTTGAAAGTTTGGTGGTCAAAGTCAAATTAAGTGAAGTTATCAAGAGAGACCTTTTTGAAATTTTTGAAAGAAATAAAAAGGGAACAGATCCCTAGGTTTTCATTTTTACTGATCATTCTTGCAATTGTTGTGGCGGCTGAGAAGAAGAGCAGAAAGGAAAAGAAGGCAATCGACATTGATTTCAATAGGAGAACTTCTAAGCTGGTAAACAATCAATTCCTCTGTGAATTTCTTTGCTGTCTAAGAATTATGGGTTAATCAATTGTTAGTTTTCTTCACTGTTTGAGTTGGGAAGATCCTTGTAGGATTAACAATGGGGTTTAACTCTATATTGAACTGTGTAATGTTTAAATTGAGGGTTTGTATGAGTTTATGACATTAGGGTTAAGCACTTATCAATTTATGAAAGAGAAATTTATGTCTGAGTCTTTGGATTTAAGCTGTTTAGAAGAGTCTGGATTTGAGGTTCGTCATATCCGGAATCGCCAATTCCGGAACGGATGGTACCGAGACTAAGTAGATCCGGAATTGGTATAGGATCCGGAACTTTAAGTTCCGGAATTGGACTTCGATGTAATGGATCCAGAATGTTTAGATAATACTGAAACTTGGGCCGATCCACGTGCAGGATCCGGAATGGATCTTTCGGAACATTGAAATCCGGAATTGGATCTTTCGAGACATTGAGATCCGGAATTGGGTCTTCCGGAACGTTTAGATTTGGTATTAGGAATTGGGCTAAGTGTTGTTGGGCTATAACTTGTAGTGGACCGTAATTGGGTTTATTCCAAAGAGATCCGAAATTAAATCTTCGACCGAAATTGGGTCTTAATCTAAAAGTGATCCGGTACTATTCTTGGGCCTGATCCGGAACCAAGTTAAGGGGGGGTGGGGGGGGGGGGGGGGGTGCACTTCTTTTGGGCCGATCCGATTTTAAAAGAAAAGGGCCAAAACATTAATTGATCTTGGGTATTTGGGCTTGGCCTATTTTTAGACTCGGTATTGTTTTGGCAGGATCCGGTATTTAATTAATCATCCGAAATAATTATTTTGGGTCCAGATTAGAAAAGGAACTAGGATCAGAAGTCGAGTTGTCACTAATTAAATTATACGATATGTTTTAGGTGTAAGGACGGTTCAGAACGAGATTCGTGGTTAAGAAAGTAACTGCTATCAGGTGAGTTCCCTAAACCCTTTTTACACGAAGTAAGATGCTAAATATCTTTACTGATTATGGTTCATTTATGAGCATGAAATGTTTACCAACTGTTACGTATGCTTCACATGAAAATTTATATTTTAATTAAAAGAATATTTAGCATGATGAACTGATTTATAATGGTTTATAAAGATTCCAAGTTTCATGATTTATGATATGTTATGTGTATGCTATATGGAGTCGGTCTGCATAGTGGGATCAGAGTGCCACGGGATCCGATGATCCCTTGGACAATTGTGATGAGCCGGTAGGTTGGAATTCGTTTCCCTCCTACTCGGATAGAGGGGAGTCTGCGTGGGCCCCGATCGTGGTTAGCTTATGTGATCCTTAAACACTGTGCAGTACCATGAATGATGCTTATGTGAAGATTGTTAATGGATTTTATAAAATGATTTTTATACTATTGTTATATGCTGTTTATGGAGGGAATTCACTAGACCTTTTGGTCTAACCCTCGTTTTTCAAAACAAAACCATTTTCAGGTAAGCGTAGCACTAGTTCTTCTAGTAATAACTAGGAGACGGCATGAGAAGGAAATGGATCTTAGAGCGACTCCAAGATTTTGAATAGTATGACTATAGTTAGAAGCTCTCGGCTGTGGATTTGAAGTTTCCGCTGTCCAAGTTTTGTCTAGTTTAGAACTATGATCGATTAAAGACCGTTTAATTATTGTAATTTGAGATATTTAATCTATGAATTTGCATGTTATGTTTTGGGATGTTACAAATGGTATCAGAGCCTTAGTTTAAGGGATTTAGGTGACCAGTCGGGCCTAAACTTAAACTGTAAGATGAGGAACATAGCCGAGACATAGGATTGCCTATTAGGACAATCATTCTAAACACGCTTAGGGATAAGGTGCCAAGGACAAACGTATAAGGTAAGTTTGGGATTACACCTGGCCAGTGTAATTTATGTGTGCTTAATTTGCCTTATATAGCAAACTTGTTGTGTCATGTCTAGTAAAGGTTAATCGTTGGTTTCTTTCAGTTTAGCGCTATGGCTGGAAGAACGTTGAGGAGCAGGTCCTTACCTGCTATTCCAAGGAATCAGAATGAGGAGGTCTTAGCTAACGGACCGTTGGAACCAACAAGGGCGACAGTTACCCGCGGAAAGGGTAGGGGTAGGGGTCGTGGTAGGGGTCGGAGAAGAACGCCCTGTCGGGCCGCCACTCAAGTGGTCGGGGATGGGGGAAACCAGATCTGGAGAACGACTCGAGTAACCGAAGGGCGAGGAGCGTGGAAATCCCCGCCCACCAGGAAGAATCTCAATAGGAAAGTTCGGCTACTGTGCGAAGGGGTAATCAACCGAGGGGACGTGGTCGAGGCCGCGGATCTGCATTTGTCACTCGAGAGAACCTGGTTGCTGAACTGGGTAAGATTCAGGAGACTCTGCAAGCTCTCCTTACCAAACAGGATCAGTCGGCATCGGGAAGCAAAGAGGCGAGTGAGAATAGGGAAAGTGTTGAACTGTCGAGTCCACTAGTGACTGGTACTGGGAGTCACTCGAAATCGACCCCTCTCGTGGTGAATGAGTCAGCAGCTAAAGGATGCAGCTACAAGGCCTTTTCCTCATGCAAGCCTCCCACTTTTAAAGGCGAGTGTGGTCCCATTTTGGCAATGAAATGGGTTAAAGAGATGGAACTGGTGTTTTATACGTGCAAGTGTGCTGATGGGGATAGAGTGATGTTTGCCCTATCCATGCTAAAGTCTGATGCAGTTTACTGGTGGGATGCTGAGACAGGAGGAAAGGGTTCGGCAGCGGCTAAGGGGATGAAGTGGGAAACTTTTGTTGAACGGTTTAAAGCGCAGTTTTGCCCACTCGCGGCAGTGAAAAAGTTGGAGGAAGAGTTTATGGGATTGGAACAGGGGGAGTTGTCAGTGCGGGAATATACTTCTAAGTTTATCGATAAGTCTCGCTTCGCGGATCTGTATGTACCAACAGAGGAACGTCGGGTGGAACGTTTCATCTATGGGCTGAAAAGTAGCATCAGGGAATTGGTATTGACGAGGAACCCCACTACCTTTCAGGAGGCCATCAATGCGGCCGAGTTGACCGAGAAGGAAAAGAATCGTCAGATGTCTAAGAAAGGTGGGGAGAAACGCAAGTGGGACGGGTCAGGAAATGATACGAGGAAGGGAAAAGTATTTCGACCAGAAAATCGTGCGAGCAGGGATTCAGCCGGCAAACCGTGTAGCAAGTGTAACAAGGCGCATCGGGGAGAATGTATGGCAGGTTCAAATTCGTGCTACCAGTGTGGGTTGCCCGGTCACGTATCGAAGGACTGTCCCAAAGGGAAATCATGTTTCCAATGTGGAGCTACTGGTCACATGCGGTATGATTGCCCGCAGTTGAAAAAGGAGGAATCAGCTCAGTATGGTGAACGTCAGGGAGGGAAAGGCAATGATAAGGGAGCGTAACCGGCGCGTCCGAAGGGACGTGCTTTCCACATGACGGCAAAAGAGGCAGAGGAAGTCCCAGATGTTGTGGCATGCACGTTTCTAGTGAACTCTCTGTGTGCCAAGGTGTTGTTTGATTTGGGAGCGAATCGTTCTTTTGTATCACATGCTTTTATGAAATGTTTGGGGGTGAGGCCTAGACGTTTGGAGAGAGCACTAGAGGTGGAAACTGCCGATGATAATCGTGTTTACATTAAGGAAATGGTAGAGGATTGTGTCATAGATATAGAAGGGAGGTTGGTGTCTATGCAATTATATCCCATGGTAATGGGAGAGTTTGACATGGTGTTGGGTATAGATTGGTTAGCTACGAATGATGTGAATATCGTTTGCAACAAAAAGCTTGTCAGGATTCGGTTGCCTGATGGGGATTCCGTAGTAATCTATGGGAATCGCCACGATAGGAAGACTAGCCTTATCTCTATGATTAGGGCTACTAAGTGTTTGAGGAAGGGTTGTCAGGGATTCTTGGCGTACGTGGTGGACGCCATGAAAGAAAAGCGTGGGGTGGAATACGTGCGAGTAGCAAGTGAGTACCCGGAAGTATTTCCGGATGACTTGACAAGTCTACCCCCTGATTGTCAGATCGAGTTCAGAATTGATCTGGTGCCTGGAGCCGCACCAATCGCCCGCGCACCTTATAGATTGGCGCCGTCCGAAATGAAAGAAATGATGACTCAATTGCAGGAGTTGTTAGACAAGGGATTCGTTAGACCTAGTACGTCTCCGTGGGGAGCACCTGTACTCTTCGTGAAAAAGAAGGACGGTACTATGTGAATGTGCATAGACTACCGAGAGCTCAATAAGGTCACGATCAAGAGCAAATATCCGATACCGAGGATCGACGACCTGTTCGATCAATTGCAAGGAGCCAGTTACTTCTCTAAGATAGACTTGAGTCGAGTTATCACCAACTGAAGGTGAGGGAGGAGGATGTACCGAAGACCGCTTTTAGGACCAGGTATGGACACTACGAATTCTTGGTGATGCCGTTCGGGCTAACCAACGCCCCGACAGCTTTCATGGACTTGATGAATAGGGTTTGCCAACCTTATTTAGACAGGTTCGTGATAGTGTTCATTGACGACATCCTGGTGTTTTCAAGATCGGAAGAGGAGCATGAAAGCCACATTCGGACGATTCTCGAGCTATTAAAGCAAGTGAACCTGTATGCGAAGTTTTCTAAGTGCGAGTTTTGGTTGAGAGAGGTGCAATTCCTCGGACACGTGGTGTCGGAGAAGGGAATCATGGTAGACCCATCTAAGATTGAAGCCATCCGGGATTGGGAGCAGCCAAGGAATCCGTCAGAAATTCGGAGCTTCCTCGGATTGGCGGGATACTATCGAAAGTTCTTAAAGGACTTTTCGTGTATTGCCACGCCATTGACCTCTTTAACCAAGAAGAATGTCAAGTTCGCCTGGTCAGAAGCACAAGAAGAAGCCTTTCAAAAGCTGAAGGATATGTTGAGCAGCGCTCCGGTGTTGTCGTTACCGGACGGTTCTGATGATTTCGTGGTTTTCAGTGACGCATCGAAGCTAGGGTTGGGTTGCGTACTCATGCAACAGGGAAAGGTGATCGCTTATGCCTCCCAGCAGTTGAAGGATCACGAGGTTCGATACCCCCCTCATGATTTAGAGTTGGCGGCTGTGGTTTTCGCTCTGAAGATCTGGCGGCATTACCTTTATGGGACGAAGTGTCAGATCTTCACGGACCACAAAAGCTTATGTCATCTCTTCGATCAAAAGGAGCTAAACATGCGCCAAAGAAGATGGATTGAGTTGTTGACAGATTACGACTGAAAGATTGAGTACCATCCAGGAAAGGCAAACGTAGTGGCGAACGCCTTGAGCCAGAAGGAAAGGAATGAGATCCCCAGCATTGTGGCCATGAGGGCTGAGGTGACGTTCAATTTGTTAGCCGAAATAAAGAAATGTCAAGCTGAAGCACTCGAAACTGAAAATATCAAGAGGGAAAGAATGGTAGGGCAAACGACCTCACTAGTGGAAGATAGTCGAGGGGTGAAGTGTCTTAGTGGGAGAATCTGGGTCCCGAAACTTGGGGAGCTCAGGAAGGTGATTTTAGAGGAAGCCCACAAATCAAAGTACACGATTCACCCTGGAACTAACAAGATGTACGGAGATCTACGTCGAGACTATTGGTGGCCTGGGATGAAAAAGGATGTAGCTCATTTTGTAGAGACCTGTATAACGTGTTCGTGAGTAAAGATCGAGCATCAACGACCTTACAGGAAGCTTCAGTCCTTGGAGATACCTATGTGGAAGTGGGACCAGATTACGATGGACTTTGTAACCCATTTGCCTAAGACCCCAAAGGGTTATGACGCTATATGGGTGATCGTGGATCGACTCACGAAATCAGCACATTTCTTGCCTATACGAGAGTCTTACTCGTTGGACCAGTTAGCAAAGTTATATATCGACGAGATCATAACCTGCCATGGTGTGCCATCGTCGATAGTATCAGACCGAGATAGCAGGTTTACCTTCGCGTTTTGGAGAGCTTCCAAAGAGAAATGGGTTCACAAATCAAGATGAGTACCGCTTATCATCCTCAGACCGACGGTCAGAGTGAGCGAACAATCCAGACGTTGGAAGACATGTTAAGGGCTTAAGCCTTAGACATTCAGGGCTCTTGGGAAAAGCATCTACCACTGATTGAGTTCGCTTACAACAACAGCTATCACTCGAGTATCAAGGCAGCGCCGTATGAGGCACTTTATGGTAGGAAATGTCGGACACCCTTATGTTGGAATGAGGTCGGAGAAAGACAGTTAGTCGGGCCAGAGATAGTGCAACTGACTTCGGATAAGATAGTCCAAGTATGCGAAATGCTGAAGGTCGCTCGCGACCGACAGAAGAGTTATGCGGATAAGAGACGGAAGGATATAAAATTTCAATTCGGAGATTTTGTATTGTTAAAGGTATCCCTTTGGAAGGGAGTTGTACGATTTGGAAAACGTGGGAAGCTAAGTCCACGTTACATCAGATCGTTTGAGATCACGGAGCGAATTGGAGAAGTAGCGTACATGTTGGATCTACCTGAAGAATTGCAAGGCATTGACAATGCGTTTCATGTATCTAATTTGAGGAAGTGTCTGGCAGACGTGGATAAGTCTGTACCGTTAAAAGATATAAGGGTGGATGAGAAATTGAATTTTGTAGAGGAACCCGAAGCCATCACAGATTTTAAAGTGAGGAAATCAAGGAACAAGGAAGTCAGTCTCGTGAAAGTACAATGGAGACACCATAAAGGCCCGGAGGAGACGTGGGAATTGGAATCGGAGATGAGAGCGAGGTACCCGCATCTTTTCCCTAAAGGAATTCCGGGAACGGAATTCTTTTAAGGGGGGAGTGTTGTAACAACTCGGATTTCCTAGCTAAGACTTGAAAATTTGGTGGGCAAAGTCAAATTAAGAGAAGTTATCAAGAGGGACCTTTTTGCAATTTTTGAAAGAAATAAAAAGGGAACAGATCCGTAGGTTTTCATTTTTACTAATCATTCTTGCAATTGTTGTGGCGGCTGAGAAGAAGAGCAGAAAGGAAAAGAAGGCAATCGACATTGATTTCAATAGGAGAACTTCTAAGCTGGTAAGCAATCAATTCCTCTATGAATTTCTTTGCTGTCTAAGAATTTTGGGTTAATCAATTGTTAGTTTTCTTTACTGTTTGACTTGGGAAGATCCTTGTAGGATTAACAATGGGGTTTAACTCTATATTGAACTGTGTAATGTTTAAATTGAGGGTTTGTATGAGTTTATGACATTAGGGTTAAGCACTTATCAAGTTATGAAAGAGAAATTTATGGCAGAGTCTTTGGATTTAAGCTGTTTAGAAGAGTCTGGATTTGAGGTTCGTCATATCCGGAATCTCTAATTCCAGAACGGATAGTACCGGGACTAAGTAGATCCGGAATTGGTATAGGATCTGGAACTTTAAGTTCCAGAATTGGACTTCGATGTAATGGATCCGGAATGTTTAGATAATACCGGAACTTGGGCCGATCCACGTGCAGGATCCGGAATGGATCTTCTGGAACATTGAGATCCTGAATTTGATCTTCCGGAACATTAAGATTCGGAATTGGGTCTTCCGGAACGTTGAGATCCGGTATTAGGAATTGGGCTAAGTGTTGTTGGGCCGGAACTTGTAGTGGACTGGAATTGGGTTTATTCCAAAGAGATCTGAAATTAAATCTTGGACCGGTATTGGATCTTAAACTAAAAGTGAGCCGGTACTATTCTTGGGCCTGATCCGGAACCAATTAGGGGGGGGTGCACTTCTTTTGGGCCGATCCGATTTTAAAAGAAAAGGGCCAAAACATTAATTGATCTTGGGTATTTGGGCTTGGCCTATTTTTAGATTCGGTATTGTTTTGGCAGGATCCGGTATTTAATTAATGATCCGAAATAATTATTTTGGGTCCATATTAGAAAAGGATCTAGGATCAGAAGTCGAGTTGTCACTAATTAAATTATACGATATGCTTTAGGTGTAAGGACGGTTCGAAATGAGATTCGTGGTTAGGAAAGTAACTGCTATCAGGTGAGTTCCCTAAACCCTTTTTACACGAAGTAAGATGCTAAATGTTTTTACTGATTATGGTTCATTTATGAGCATGAAATGTTTACCAACTGTTACGTATGCTTCCCATGAAAATTTATATTTTAATTAAACGAATATTTAGCATGATGAACTGATTTATAATGGTTTATAAAGATTCCAAGTTTCATGATTTATGATATGTTATGTGTATGCTATGTGTATCCCTTAGACAGTTGTGATGAGCCGGTAGGTTGGAATTCGTTTCCCTCCTACTCAGATAGAGGGGAGTCTGCTTGGGCCCCGATATGAGGCGAGAGGGGAGTCTGCTTGGGCCCCGATCGTGGTTAGCTTATGTGATCCTTAAAGACTGTGCAGTACCATGAATGATGCTTATGTGAAGAATGTTAATGGATTTTATAAAATGATTTTTATACTATTGTTATATTTTTGTTTATGGAGGGAATTCACTAGACCTTTTGGTCTAACCCTCACTTTTCAAAACAAAACCATTTTCAGGTAAGCGTAACACTAGTTCTTCTAGTAAGAACTAGGAGACGGCATGAGAAGGAAATGGAGCTTAGAGAGACTCCAAGATTTTGACTAGTATGACTATAGTTAGAAGCTATCGGCTGTGGATTTGAAGTTTTTGCTGTCCAAGTTTTGTCTAGTTTAGAACTATGATCGATTAAAGACCGGTTAATTATTGTAATTTGAGATATTTAATCTATGAATTTGCATGTTATGTTTTGGGATGTTACAAAGGAATTGTCCAACGCGAAAAAACGATGATTAGGGTCTGTTTTTTTTCATACGTTTTGCATGTTCCTACTATTTTTGCTGGTTTTGAGATATTGGTGATGCAAACCGATTTATTATTTGTTTGAACATAATTATTCACGATTGTTTGCTAGATTTTATTATTTAATGTTTTCTCATTTTTTGATATGTATATGCATGGTTTTTTGATTGCATATTGTGTTGTGAGTATATTTTATGTATTTTATTTATGCTTGTATACATAGAGTTTTAACAACAAATTACCCAAATAGCTTTTGTTTTTTTCGTGTTAGAGTTTTAGTTTTTATAGGTATTCATTGGTTTATTACCTATTTTGTTTATCACATTTCACATCATGCTACACTTATCTATGAAAAGTATTATGCATGCAAAAGTGAGAGATTCCTTATTTGGGATAAGTAATGACCTTTTGTCATTTAGTATATGCAAAGGTGGGTGTGTTGTAGGGATTCGTATGATGTTCTTAGGAGGGATTGCAAGTGCAGCCCCCCCCCCCCCCCCCCGGCGGAGTAAATGTCTTTAGCGCGCATGATTTGTATGTCCGTATTTGCTTCGTGTAGTATGGTGTGTTTGTTTTGATGTTTGAGATAGTATATGTTTGTTTTGTGTTTTTTTAGTGCATGTACTTGTAATATTGACGTGCTTTGTATGGTATCGCAAGTGATTGTAATGCAGATGTTTTATTATTTATTGTTATGAAACTTATATCAAGCGCAATGGTGATCAATATGGTAAATATTGATTATATAATATGAAAAGTTTCTCTTACATAGATGTCATACAATCATCTATTTTAACAGATGAATCAATAATACCATTTGGTTTAATAATCATCTGTGTTTAATACAATTGAAATGTACCCATACTAATTTTCACAAGAAGTCTATTTTTTGTTTCGATTCACTTAAACCAAAATTCTCGTAAGTGAAACCGTAAATCACTATTCATAAATGGTATGTTTCATACACTAAATGTTAACATCGGCTCATGTATTGGAAATCTTACAGTATTGTAGACATCTTTTTTAAATTACCAATTATATGGAGTTGAAATTTATAATGTTATTTCAATGTAATTTCAAATTAATGTCATACCGTTGATATTGAGAAAGATATGTGAATTAAATATTAAAATAACTAACATTCCATACATAGATATGAAAAAACATACGCAAGTGACATTTAAAATCACTGTTATAAAAAAAGTAACATTAACCGACACATACCAAAAAAGTTATGAAATATCAAATCGATACATTAATAAACCTAATAATTAAAGTGTTATACCAAAAACTATTCAAATACCAAATCATCAACAAATATCTCATTGAAACAAATATCCATCAACTTTTAATAGTGTTTCATAGTAAAACCACCACTTGTATCAATACTTATCAAGTCGTTCGGTCCGAGTTGCGTTCGCACAATCAAGAATCTGTGACTGTGTTCGCTTGTCCATCTTGTTGAACTGTGCTATCTCCGATTCCACGTAATCCCGTCTTGTGTTCCAGTTGCTCAAGAGTATCTTTGCTGTGTATTTCCTCCTCAGTCCTTCCAGTTGCCTCGCTTGTGTTGGTCCTTCCCTTTTCAGATGCGTGACTAAACCTCGGCTCCCTCCACCCATATAACATTCCATATGCCTCATCAGGAAAACACCGCAATCAATGAAATTCCTCCTTGTTTGCCAACTCGTAACAAGTCTAACTTTTGGGAAGCTTTCTATAACTCTCGCAGCCGGGTGACGTGTATCTTTCAAGTGTGTCGCCATCATCGTTTGCTGGACATAACAAATTTTAATGTACATTCTCAATTGCCACGTTTAAATCAAGGTTGATTGTGTAATATGAAAAAAATATACTTACCAACATACTGACATCCTTTTCGCACTTGTTGTCTATACCGCTTCCATAAGACGTCGGTTGTTTGTTGTCTATTATTTCGATCAGGCTACTTTTAATAATAGTGTCGATCTTGCATAATGGGAAAGAAGATCCGATCATATTTATTTTATTAGTTAGTTAACGTAAATAACACCATTAAAATAGCAAAAAACAATTTAAACGAATCATTTTTTTCACACCAGATCGACATTCTTCATGTTGACGTTTTCAACCTGGTGTTTTGTTGCAACTGAAATGTTCTTTAAGAACCATTCATAGCGCTTGTTGTAGTTGTATATATGACTTAATAACACCCCACCCTCCTGAAAACGTTTATACCTTTTAGAATAGGAAACATCAATTAATGTTAATGTTACGAAAATTGTTATCACTACTCACCAGGACTGATGTTTTGAAGAAGAACCGTCTTGGTGAGTAGACGCTTCTGTATATCTCCTCGTAGTTCAATATGTCTACCCACCCATCGATGACGTTGGTGAGTATATGCTCATTGGCAGCCAAGCTTTCCATTCCTGCCCGTGTGATTTGTTGACCCGTATTCGACGAGTACATCATGTTACTACATTCCAGAACATAATACATTTTATGAATATTAATTCATGCAAATTTCGTATGCAACTATAATTGATGTCGTTGAAATTATTGAAAACTATGTTGTGTTAAAGGTAAAAAATTAATAATTTAAATGTACTTACTCTAGGCCACCATATCCAGCCAAGCAAAGTTCATGGGCTTTCTTTTCGTCATTTGTCAATGCCATCCGTACATCGACAGAGCGCTTAACGTATGGTGACCTCATCTGATCACCAAGTTTTGTCTCCCGTTGGCTTGCCCGACGCTGCATGACATCACCTACCATAGTCTTCTTCCCTTTGTCTTCCGCGGTGTACCGAATCATCTGATTATACCCAAAGCTAGGAGTTGACTTATCACAATGTAACGAAGCTGAAAGTGCATATTTTGATGCCGAATTCACAAATCTTTGTAGTATGTCATTGTCTATCACATTGAATGTCTGAGTGCACCATATCTGTGAAATTGGTGTCGGTGTAACTTCAAAGTCCAACCTCGTTGGTGTAACCTCCGGATGTCGATGCACATCTAACTTTCCTTGACTTGAAACAGAAGTATCTTTCCAATCATTCTTTCCTTTTTCCTCCCCATAGCTATCCGTCTCACAATCGTTATCTGTCTTTTCATCGTCTCTGAAAATCGTATCGAATGTTTCTTGGTAGTCATCGAAGTTGACATCATCCGGGAACAACTCCATTGCCTCCTTTATCAACTTGCTCACGTCATACTTAGTGCAATATATCTGCTCCAAGTGCGCATCGATCTTCGCCATGTACTCCTATTTTACATAAGATGCCAATAATTATTAAGATTTCACACCGTTTGTAAACTATAGAGAACCCAATATGAATTTGAGTTTTTACATTGACACAATAACAAACCACCAAGTTATGACATACGTAGAACATTCAACATAAAAAACATATGAAATACATACTTTCATATGAAACACATATTTTCAAAAACATATGAAACACATATTTTGTTAGTACATACATGTTCAAACACATATTGCGATCAAATGCATATGAAAATATGTTCAATGACATATGACAATACATTTTTCATATGTGTTACATTTTTTTCATAAACATATGAAATACATATTTTCTTATGTGACACATATTTTACAAACATATGAAATACATATCTGAGTTGTTACACAATTTTTCAAAAACATGGTTTAAAACACATATTTTCATATGTATAACATTTTTTTTCAAAAACATAAGAAATGCATATTTGTGAGTTCACACATGTTCTTTTTACGAACATGTCCAATGAAAATGGTTAAATTAGTACCTTTCGTAGCTCATATTCGTCTTCAAAATCTTCCCCATCATCAACAACCCCACCATCTGTTTCACGGAGTTCACCACCTTCAACGGTCACCAACTCGTTTATTGCATGTACCACCCTATCAACCGCCTAAAATGCAAGAGCCATATCCTCATCTCGGATCTCAAACCCATCAGCCCCATCAATCCCAATACTATCATCTTCCTGCATTGCAACATATGTTTTTATTTAATTTATATGTATATGTGTGGTTTTTTTAGTAAAAAGTGACGATATGTCAAATCGCACTATGTTACAGTAATATACCTTGTCTTTCGTATTTGATTTACCAACTTCAATCGCATCCTCCTTGTTTGCCGCTGTTACCATCCATTCTTTAACCTATGTTAACGAGTCTTCAATGTTAGTTTTGTAAATTAAACCCACATGTCAATATGAAATTTTACAAAATGATCATAATTTGTTTGCTACGAAACTTATAATCATTAAAACCGATATAATACCTTTCCTGCAGATTCTATGGCTGCAAATCTTATCTCATCATCTCCTCCATGCTCCTTTGCCAATTGATCATCACCCTAGAATAACCGAAATATTTTTACTTTATTTACTCAAACTAAATAGACATCATCACTCAGGTACTTAGCTACTTAGTCATTACCATCTCCTCCACAATGGCTCCTTCACCTTCATTTCTACCGTCTCCCTTGTAATTGACTTTTTAGTCTGTTACAAAAACAACACCGAATATTTAATATAAATACGATCATAAATATGGAATACAATAATCTTAAACAGATTTATAAATTCTGCCTAGTTTTACATGTCAAAATCAAATATAGAATAAATCATTCTACCTGATTATCGGCATCCGTATGACCAGTTTCGGGCGTTGAAGTATCCTTATCCACTTGTTTAACCGGAGCATTCCTCTTCTTACCTACCGAAACCGTCTTTTCGACCGATTTAAGACTTGCTAGTCGGGCCTTATGCAATCCTCCCTCATCGAATCTGTATTTCGTTCTGTCACGAAGTTTTTCCATTGTCCAAGCGTGTAATGGTAGAGTCCGATCAACTTCAACAAATGGGCACGCCGTCATATGAACATAAAGCAGCTGTGTACCGAATCATATAGTTATTGTGCATTTATAAAAAAAGAGAAAAACACTATGAAATCAAAAAACAATACCGTCAGGAATGTGAGTGGCCCCGAGTAGAAGTTGGCGTACGTGTCACACTTCCATTTCCGTTTGCTTCGGCGAAGACTCTCTATGATGTAACGGCACCAATTTATATTCGGTATCATATCAGTGCTTCTAATCTTTTTAAAAAAAAGATTATGGCAGTTTCCAGATGGGCTGCATTCTGCCATGGAATTTACGAAAAGTACCAGAAAGTTTAACTTGAACATCTCTCTTGCGTCGGGCGAATTAAGTATTGCGTTTGCCACATCCAACGGTCTCGACTTATCTTTCTTGTAAGTAGCCTCCCATCGTTTTATCATATCAGAACTTCTTGGGTCCACATCCAGCGTGTCCAGGTTGATTCCTCCCATCTGAAGTCCTAAAATTCTGTAAACTGTCCCCTCGTTTATTTTGAATGTTTCCCTCTCTAACTCCAGTTCCATCCGATATGTATCCAAATTGTCTACCACGTAATAACCAACTTTTGACGGGATCCCATCAACCGTCATTCGCAGCAACGATCCAAGCCCCATCTTGGTAACCTCCGACTTTTGTTCATCACTTAGAAGAAGGCACGTCTGATATAACGTTACCGGTGACGTGCGAGTTCTAATTCCATTCACCTTTGTGGGCTTTTCCCCCTTTTCTTCTTTTTCTCCTCCTTTTTATTCCCGTTTTTTACTGATGGACTTGTTGATTTTATGGCAACCACAGCTGTATGAAAACAATTAAAACATTGGTTAATGCCTCAAAATACTAACACAAGTGTAGTAGATTTGAGAGTTTCATATTCTTACCCGACTTTGTCAGAATTACCCGGTGTACAAAATCGTCGTCGTCCACCAAGTCATCGCTCAGGTTTGTTCGTGAAAAATCTAACATTAGAATATTTGTTAATATTGCTTTGCTAGTTATGCATGTGAACTTGTCATTCTTAGAATGTTAGATATCATTTATTACCTTTCGACTCTGATTGTTGTACCACAACGAGCTTTTTTGATGCGCTTCTTGTTGTTCGTGTGTTTTCAAGTTGATCTATTCTAACTTAACTCATTATTTCATACGTAATAACATTTTCAAGTGTAAGTGAATGTATAGAGAATTTCAGTTTCTGGAAAATCAGTTTCATAACAAACATGTATGTGATTTTTTGTTGTTTTATCGTTCGACGTCTTTGAACCTTCCCGATCAGTGCCTTGTGTTAAAACAAGTCAATTCACAGTTTAATCATAAACCATTAACCTAGACATATTATCATGAGCATATAATAATATATGTTATGAAATAAAATACAGATTGAAATACATTTTCATATAATAAACATGGATGTATGTTGTTTTCACCGTATTAATAAGTGTTATATACTTGTCCGTTTTGATCTTTTCCGACCACGTCTCGGTACGTCAATTATTTCTTCATTAGCTGCTTCTTTTTGTTGTTTTGGTACTGCCACTGATAAAGCTTCATTAAATACATGGATTTACTTTTTATGTTAAAGAAGTAGTTGCATTAGATATCACCAAATTACCTTCTTCGTGTTGGTTTGCATTTCCTTCTCCTGTCACAGATATCCTTCTTGTATTCGCCCCTTACGAAAATTCAATAAATTCAATTCTTGATCATAACACATGATGTTTTTTTACTCTATGCATTACATATATTTCATATTACTCGTCCAAAACTTACCTTATTGGACATACAATATCATTCTAGATTTCAATGCACTTTTTCCTAGTATGTGTTTACCTGAAATCATGTAATGTCATTACCCAAAAATCACAAACAACTGACGCAACAACATATCAAAATTGTGAAAACTAACCCATAAATGCACACTAATGATATGAAAAATAAACAACATTGAAATTTAGGTTGGATACTCGAATAATTGGTATTCCAGCCCTTTGTTTCACACACAAAATTGTTTTAATACAAATTTATGTATGAGTGGTATGAAAACAAAGTTCTTTTATGTAATCACATGGAAGCCAAAGTTATTGGTACATGATTCCACTAGTTTTCATAACCAATAAAGCTTCACTTCAAGGAAATTGTTCCAAACGATTTTAGCTATTTCAATGTTTCTCTAAAAATTCACATACCGAATAAACAACATAATTTTGTACACTTAGTTTTCACATATAATAAAATCCCCATTTAGAATAAACAATTGATTTTGAGAAGGTATGTTTTAATGGAAAATAGTGATCCAGTTTTCACATTGGCAATTAGAAACCGATTTTAAGTTAGGGCTCGAAACTCACTTTTGTTCATACCCTTTTACACAACAGTGATTGTATGAAAAAATTTGGGTTTTTTCATACAGATCAAATGTGAAACAACACCATTAACATCGATAAAACGTAGTTTTTTCATATTCTTTTTCAAAATCGACTGTTTTCATACCTTCAGTTTGCCGACCATCATTCGCCATTCCTTCCATGTCGACTGGGTTATCCTTAGTGTTTTTGAACTTTGAAAACGATGTTAACAATCGTATTATGTCACTCTTCTTCCTTGCTACAGAAACAAATCGCGATTATCAGTATATGAACAACATCGAAACCAAACTAATTTTAGTATGAAACCCTAACCTCTCACACCCCTGTTTTCTTCTTCCATCGCTTTCAATCGTATAAAGGTAACGAATATTCAGATGTTTTTTATTCGATTTCTGTTTCATAGAATAATCGATTCAATTTTGGATATCGTGGTCGTGGAATCTGGAACAGGATCGTAGTGGTCCCTGATTTCACGGTTTTGATAATACTTTCCAAATAGATTTCGTATGCTTAAATACCGATTATGCCCTTTTCATAATTCCAGTAGGACCATCCTGCCACCGAATTCATAGATAATTACAAATATGTCACCGCTTTCATCTTGATCATTGATTGAAATAATCAATGGTCAAGATTAGGTTTCATAGTTTACACATATTTCATGGTTTACAATTTAGTGGGCCTCTATATATATATACTTTTAAAGTAAAATTTACGTGATATATTAAGGTCACCGGTCTTGATCCCATTGACAACTACTTTTTGATATAAAACATTGACATATACTATCATAACGTCCTTTTCTATTATGAAATCATTTATATCATTTTTAAAAGTCGTTAACCTACAAAAAGTAGAAAACAATTTTTTAATCTTTTTGGAGGTCTTGTTACAAATTAAACAATAACATGAGTTATAAAGAAATAAACTATAAAACTTCATACCATATCTTGTAATAAATATCTTACAAAATAAAATAACACAAAAGTTTAAAATGAAAAAGTAACATGTGTAATTTATCTAAACAAGATCATTCTTTTAAGGTTATTTTGAAACAAAGTCTTCAATCAATTTGTGCACTTATAACACTATGAGAAGGAAAAAACTGATAATTACTTGATAACAATAAGATTGTGCACTTATAATTATGTGTTTCTTGTTCAAGAAACAAAACATATGCTTTGTTAATGAACAATTGACAACAAACATAACATCAACCCAAGTATATGTTTGTTATGCATTTTTAAATGAAACCCAAAAATTTGAAAGAAAATGAGAAATTGATATCTGAAACTTGAAAGAAAAAGGGAATTAAGGTTCTTTATCCTGTTGTAATCACTTGAAAGAAAAACTTATGAAACCTCAAGAAACATGAAATTGGGTCTAGCTTGAAATCAATCTCCAGTTGAAGAATTTGTCTCTAATCCCTTTCTCTAGAGCAATTGTAACATTATGATTTTTGATCCTAAACAACATGTTAATTTTCATGTATAAACCTATATATACAATATGAAATTAAAGTTAACATTATTATGATAGTTCTAGTGTTGCAGTATTATATCAGTTTATAAGAAGAGACAAAAGAAATCGAATTTAAAAAATTGACAATTTAATGTACAAGAATCGTCAAATTAATTTAACCAGGAAAAAAAATCAAGTTACTGTTATAAAAGAAAATCAAATTTAAGAAATAGAATTTACCTTTCACTGTCATTTATGTTAACAGAGGCTCAGTTGTAGATTTTAACGATAGATAAACCTACTATTATATATAGGCGACGCCTTAAGAACCAATCGAGAGTTGTACGGAACCTGAGACATAGGTCGCTAGATAGATATCCATTGGAGAATGATGAACAATAGAAACTCATAGGTACGCTTCTTTGAGAATTTCAATTATCGAATAGAAGATTGAAGAAGATGAAGAGGTACTACTACTTTTGATAACGAGGTAGACAGTACAGATAGACAGACACTTTTGATGAAAGTGAGAGACGAATTTTAGTTAAAATTTAGAAATTAATCAACGGTCAAAACATTAAATGGTTAATTGAGAATTTATTAGGGGAAAATGGAATTTTGAATTATCGTGTACCTTATTTTCTTTTTAATTAAAAAACTTTTATCCTCCTAATTTTTAAATTAAATTATCTTAAAAATAACTAATATTATGATCAAACAAGTTACATAAAAAAACCAACAACTTTATTCTCTTCGATTTGACATCCATCTCGGTATAATTTTTTTTGTATTTTTGTATTTACCGCTTTTTACGTGAAATGATATATTTGTTTAATATTCATCATGAATATTTGTACACGTTCATGTGCTTACAACAATTCTTTAATATTTATATATTAGTATGATATTCATCATGAATATACAACTTAGTGTAACATTCATGTATTTTCACATGTGTTAACAAATCTTCAGTATTCATACATCACTATGACATTCATCATTAATATACGTTTCCTTTGTAACCTTCATTCCTTATAGTGGTTGACGGTTTGTGTTGTGAGAGGAAAGAGTTCTCCTTGGATTTTGGTGCATAAATTGAAGATTTTAGTGAAAGAATATCATCTTCCTCACGGTAACATTTCTTCTCTCAAACTCAAGGTTTCCATTAGTGGAGTTTTGGATTATAGATGAGGATTTATCTCTTCTTTGAAGTATTTGATTGAAATCATGGTAGGTTATTGATATGGATTGATTTTGACGATTTTCAAATGGTTGATTTGAGAAAACTCGCCATTGTTAGTGGTTTCAATTAGGGTTTAAATGTTTCAAGTTTTAAAGGTTAAGAACATGATTCTTTGATGGATTTGCATGGGTTGATTATGTTTTGTAGTTAGATTGCTGTTTAGAATGGTATTGGATATTGATTCCTTCGTTTTTCAACCTTCAATCGATTTGGGAAGATTAGGCAAGAGTTGTTATTGGGATTTTTGGTGCCGAAGTCGTGCATCACAAACAGTAGCTAATGCGAATTTGGCACTGTCTTGTGTCTCTTCGATTTTGCTTTGTTTCTCGATTTAGGGTAGGCTTAACGCCTAGTGAGTTCAAGAGTTATTCATCACTGGATAATCTTTAAAGCGGAAAGAATGCAATTATAAATCACATTTTCCACTATGCAAAATATTTAGAATAAATAGTTATGTCTTTTTCCAAGAACCTCATTCTTTGTGATAAAACGCTTAAATAAAACGCTCCGAAAACATGGAACTAAACCCAGTAACTCACGCGAAGCATAAATAGGATAAATACAAATACTAAAACATGGAAGTAACTACTTCATTCAAACATTGATATATGCGGAGGGGATCCAATATGAAAGTCACAAATTGCGGTTACTTACCCAACCCAAATAACATTAAAACATGGATATTACACTGTCCGAAATTAACATATCCAAAACTCACCATTCGGTGACGGGGGAGACCCGATTTCATTGAATGTTAAAGAACACAAAAGTAAGTCATATATCCATGTTTTCAAGAGCTCCACTACGAATCAATATTCATATCCATCAATTCTAGATTTCACTCCTTTGAAAAAATTACTATCAACGGTCAATGGATGTTGCACGACTTTAAGTCCACAACTATTACCTATATAGACCCCATGCCTATTTCTTGGTACATTACGAGAATTACAGTCAATGATCATTGGCCGTTGAACGACTCTAAATGTAACGACCCAGTCTAAATAAAGCATACATAGCATTTAAATTTAAAGAATACAATATTGGGTCCCAAAATTTCATTACATCTGTCTCAAAATTTTAGGTTGGCAGAAACAACCTATACACAACTGAGAATATACTAGTTTCTATAAGTGTCAGTGGAACTGTCTCTATCTGCATCTGTACTCTATCCTGCTCTTGCTCACTTACCCGAGCCTCCTACTATCTGCTTACCTGAAAAGGTTTAGTTTGGAAAATGCGAGGGTTAGACCATGAGGTCTAGTGAGCTCCCTCCTGACAGATCTCAAATCATTTAAAAACAGTTTATAACTTTCAAGCATCTTTACATAAACTTTCAAGCATCTTTACATAAAACTTTCACGGAATAATCCGCTCCCGTAAATGGCAACCTGAAGTCACCCGAAGGCGACAACGAGTCAGCCTCACGCTGCCTTGCTGGGTCACTCCCTCCCATGGCATAAACGGAACCTCCCCCCGGCGTGAGCACTGGCGGGCCCCCCGACTTAGCCAATTTACGTCTAACACAATGAATGCATACATCTCATAATAACTTTCACACAAGTAAAAATCATGCAAATAACATGGCAATTCTACTCCTTTACTTACTTCCGAAAACATGTTCAAAAACACGTATTTTAGTTAGAAAAACTCACCTGGCGCTTTAACAATTTCTTCTCGCGATAACTTCAGATTTTATGGCGAACACCTAAGATATTACAAGAGTAAGAATAGTGAGTCTTGGGTTACCATTAGCCCACCCTGAACAGTTTTCTACTTACTGGTCTCTCAACAATTCCGGAATCCGAACCCAAAGTTCCGGACTCCACTTCCTTACAATGGCTCATAACTGGATCTGGACCACTCCAGAATCCAACACAAATTCCGGACTCCTTAATGGCCTAAAAATAATACCGGATCTCTTTCTATGCGGCCCACTACAATTCCGGATCTATGACGATTCCGGATCTATGACGATTCCGGATCTATGACGATTCCGGATCTATGACGATTTACAATTTCGGATCCTTAAATAGGATTCCGGATCCACGGCCCAATTAATACATTTCCGGATCCTTTAATAGGATTCCGGATCCCTTAAAAAACCATACCGGATCCCTTGAAAAACAGTACCGGATCCCTTTAATGGCGATGCGATACTGAAAACATTAGGACCGAGGATTTACCCATTTCAATCAATTAATAAGTCTCATTCCCTTCAACAATTATTCTAACTGCATTAAGATTATCTAAATCCTTTCAACATCCTTTTTAAACCCCAAAAATAAGGAAACCCTCAAATAACCCAATCAATCAAGGAGAACTCTAAAATAAGAGTTGGAATTAGGGTTTACCTGATAAGATCGATGTAGAATCAGATTCCACTCTTGTTTCCTCTTCCAAAATTGATGATTGATGAACTTCCTTCTCCAGTTTGCTCCTGAGACTAAAATTCTTTCTCTGCTCTCTCTAAGCCGCCACACACACACTCACACACAAATGTTTTACTTCTAGGGGTTTGAGCCCAATATGAGAGCTTTTATACCCTCTTATCAAAATTACAAATTAGCCCTTGGACTTTAAAATTACGTAACTTCCTTCACAAAACTTATCTTGTTCAAATAAAGATCTCGGTTATTACAACACTCCCCCCTCCAAAGAATTTCGTCCCCGGAATTCCATTGTCGAAAAGATGAGGGTACTTGAACCTCATGTCGGCTTCTACTTCCCAAGTCGCCTCTTTCCCTTTATGACACCACCACTGACCCTTTACTAAATGGATCTTCTTGTTCCTCGTTTTTCGGACCTTACTGTCTACGATTTCTACTGGTTCCTCTTCGTAAGTCAACTTCTCATCAATGCTAATATCCTCTAAAGGAACAACCACATTTGTTTCTGCCAAACACTTCTTTAAGTTCGAGACAGGAAACATTGAATGAACTCCCTTTAATTCCTCCGGCAAGTATAACTTATATGCCACTGCTCCAACTCGCTCTATAATGACGGAAGTCAGCTCCTTACCGTCTGTATGTCTTGCAAGGTCGCCATCATCTCAACTTCCAACATCTGCTCTCTAAAATAGAGGCGTGCATCACACTATGAATTCTTCCAAAATCTCATCTGGCACCACAAGATCGTACACTATCTATCCAACCTTCACAATTTCGACGGATCCACAAAACATAGCCCACTTCACTTTTCTCCTGTATGCACCACTCCAAACTATGGTGTCTTTCGCATTAGACTGCCACTCTCCTAAAATCGTAGTTCCAAAGTCTTATGCTTTTCAGCCCAACCAACTTAGTTCCACTTGGTTGTCCCAAACCGTTCTGATGGAAAACATAACCGTACTCCATACTTCGGAACCGCCCACGGTGAGTCCTCACTTTGCTATGTCGTGTCGTCTTGCACCATATACTTATAACCCCTCTGATCACTATACTCGCTTAAATACTACCTGACACATCCAAGGCCAACCGCACCCTAATTTGCTCGCTTCCGTCCACACACCAGGACTCACGGTTTTAAAACACGTCTAAATAATGTCTCTCATGCATCTTCACTTCCTTAAAAGAAGGAACTTGGTGGAATTCCCCGCCACAACAACGATGATCTTTTACCACGAAAAATCACTCACTTGACAACTTGGCACAAGGCCAACCTTGTACATCCCGACGAACTCACACCCAAGAGTTCCTTCATTGGATTACATGCAATTCTAGATTACTTCTCTTAACCGCCATACGTCTATGCGGATCATATTTCCTTCCCGAACCACATCAGCTATAGCTCGACAACTAATTCATACGTTCTCATCACTTCATCACTCCACACTTATACGTGACTAAAAGCAAGAAACTTTTATAATCCCCCATTGAAGTGTTCACCTATCCGAATTGAACTTATCCTGAAGCCACATCAATTCCTCACTGCATCCCACAAGCGTCCAATCATATATGACATAACTTCGGTTACCCTCACTCAACGAGGAGGAGTAACCAAGTTATCACAAACGTTTCCCAACAGCTTATCACTGAACGACCAGTTCGTTTGAACATTTCTCACAACATCACCACTCCTAAATCCAATGGTCCTACGTTCTGAGCACCACATTCAACTATTTTTTTCCACTTCTTTCCCGAACTTAAAAAATACACAAATCCCCTTCCTCCATACTCTTTCCAGGAGTTCGCACACTTACCGATGACGACCTACACACACTACTCCACATTTTCGGTGTTACTGCCAAACTTACTACTTCCGACCTATTCACTTATTCCGAC
Organism: Saussurea involucrata; assembly: GCA_033807775.1. Lineage (NCBI taxonomy): Eukaryota > Viridiplantae > Streptophyta > Magnoliopsida > Asterales > Asteraceae > Saussurea > Saussurea involucrata. The sequence continues at coordinate 60,955,998 of CM066315.1, read as the reverse complement.
ATACTATCTTCACCTCCCCACGTTAGCGTGGAGCACCGCCACCAACATCACTTGCCCCTAACTTTCGACCTTTCCACATGCGTCGATTACACTTCCTCATTTCTATACATGACCGAATGATTGCACCAAAATTCTAACTTATGGCATCCAACCAAGTCATCTCGAGATGACACCGGTACTCGAAGCCACTACACGCTCCTTGATCTCCAAATTGTTACCTTCCTGGATAATTCCTTCGCACATAAGGAACAATTCACATTCTTTAAAGATTTCGCGTCTACCACACCACAACGAGGACTAATCAAACTAACATCTTCTTTAAACTCTCAGTGATCCCAAAATATACTTACTTAGCGACTCACACCACCAAAAACACTTGGTTTCTCATTTGGGTAACCGCCCACTACCGCTTCGCCGTTTTATTCCGAAAATAACCATAACCTAATGCCAACTTACACACCACGTATCCCAACAACTTGCTTAACAAAAATTATAACTTATCCGAAATCCCCATAAGGCTTCCATCTGATGCTTCACATCTTCTAATCAACACATTACCATATCACTGGCTTGCACATTTACCTTGGCAAATGATGCCACTAACTCATCCATACATCCTCCACCCACAACATCACACAGCAGACCAGGTCCTCACGGTCATTTGTACACAATTCAAACTTGCCTTCATATCCACCCGCATATATAACCAAGCCTATCTCACTACTTTGTCTTTCCCCAACTCTAGATGAACAACAACTCACGAGTTCCCAAATAACTCAAACATATTCGTTTCTTGCTAGTTCTTTGTGATTCCAAACCATTACATAGACAGGGCATATTCCCTCATGGATCGATATAATCTATACACCCACACGAGGTGTTCCATCGTCATGCATACATCTTTCCCGAACGACCTCCTACATTTACCCACATCGTAGTAATTCTCTCCACTTCCAACCTCTTGACAACGCCTTCAGCTCCAGACGTTTTAAATAGTTGTCGACTTTAACATTAGTGGTCGACCTGATGATGCTTCCCTAACTTTCCCGTCAACAAGGTTCCCTAACAAAACTTAATCCTTCCAACATATCGTAATCATCTTCACATCTCGTCATCCTCACTTAAAAAGGAAATTTCATGACTTACTTGTGAAATGTCAATATTACAAGATCACCTTAAAACTCATATTCGACGTCGAAGACATTTCATTTCTGTCTCTCAATACTACTCATAACATCTTACTAACACCAACAGCTTGATGACTTCACGCCCTTCCTCCGGACACAGTCGTCCCTCGCCCGCTGTATCTTCAGTTACCAAACAAGGGTACAGACTACCAGACAACCGACACCAAAGTCCATTTCTAACTCTTCCATTGTTCACCTCCCTTCTTGAACACACATACCCAAAACTACAAATATTCTCCCCTGGTTTGACCAGCACCTCTCTGCTCTCGGAATCCTTCCTTGTCTTAAAATGTAATAACTCTACGACCTAATGAGTTCATAGCCTTCATGCATGACAACACGATAAATAAATCATTTCACACATTTTATCATTTTAAAGAAACAACACTTGGAAACAATTTGGGTACACATGACCCCAACACTCTCATAACTCCAATGCCCTGCACGACGTTCTCGAGAATCGTTCGCACGCAACCTTTCAGTAAAACTCAATTTTACTCAACCAAAACAACGTTGTTACGACAGTAATATATGGAATAAAAAATCTTTCCATACAACAAAATTCTGAAAGAAATTACCAACACAAAGTAAACCAGTCGGCTCTCACACTCATTTATATAACATCAACATGTCAATACTCATTTTGGTTATAAAAAGTTTGCAGGCCAACGTTTTCTTGACTTTTTGCAACAACTTAACTTATCATGAAAAGAGTGGGAAATTTTGCAAATCGCTAAGCTCGAAATTTCATTGTGCGACGTAAATGGAATTGCCTTCTTCTTTAAACACACGCTGACTCATTTCCGACCAAAAATTTGCTATTGACACACTTACTTTTAATCACGAAAAGCTCATGTAACACATATAAGGACGCAATGCATGAAACTCCACTTGAAATTGAAGGCTACTCACTCTAACAAGGTCAACCGTTTTACTCACGCAACTTGACACTCTACCTTCGACCAGTGGTCGCCCTCTCGGCCTTGCAACAACTTGTTGAGCATGCGTTCCACGACCCACTTACTCAACCATTTAATACTATTTTCGTCTTGATCAACTATCTCACATTCTACCTCTACACGTTTTCAATTCACCGCTGATATCTTCCGTTCATCGATTCTGCAACTGAAAAGATCGACTAAAGAGTCAGGGCTCCAATCCTCCACTAGCTCATGAATTGACGCTTTAAAGATATCGACACTGTCCTTACTTACCATCCCAACTGACCTACTCCACTATTTCTAGAACTGGGCTCACCAGAAACCAGGAGTTTTACCCAAAATCTATCATTCGTCCTCTTCGAACCCACAAAGATCTACCTCTAGACGACCCTTAACATTCCAAACAACATTTCGTCTACAAGATGTATATATACATCACATCATAAATGATCTCTCACGATACTTCCCCAACAATGGGTCTCAATCTACTCCTCAGGGATTTTGCTGACATTCTTGATTACCGAAACACAACAGATGAATTAGCTTAAGACTACCGCTTCGGGATAATAAGGCAATTTAAGCACATACATGTACCTGTAAGTTCGTAATTACACTGTCAAGGTGTAATCCCAAACTCACCTTACATGACTGTCCTCGGTACCCTATTAGTCCTATCTCTACAATAGTGCCCTCCTAACGCATTTCCTGATTCTCAGTTGTGATTTCTACTCCCAAAGTTTAAGTTTAGGCCCGTCCGGTCACCTAAATCCCTTAAACTATGGCTCTGATACCAATTGTAGCGACCCAGTCTAAATAAAGCATACATTGCATTTAAATTTAAAGAATACAATACTGGGTCCCAAAATTTCATTACACCTGTCTCAAAATTTTAGGTTGGCGGAAACAACCTATACACAACTGAGAATATACTAGTTTCTATAAGTGTCAGTAGCACTGTCTCTTTCTGCATCTGTACTCTATCCTGCTCTTGCTCACTTACCCGAGCCTCCTACTATCTGCTTACCTGAAAAGGTTTAGTTTGGAAAATGCGAGGGTTAGATGAGGTCTAGTGAGCTCCCTCCTGACAGTTCTCAAATCATTTAAAAACAGTTTATAACTTTCAAGGGTCTTTACATAAACTTTCAAGCATCTTTACATAAAACTTTCACGGAATAATCCGCTCCCGTAAATGGCACCCTGAAGTCACCCGAAGGCGACAACGAGTCAGCCTCACGCTGCCTTACTAGGTCACTCCCTCTCATGGCATAAATGGAACCTTCCCCCGGCGTGAGCACTGGCGGGCCTACCCCCCCCGACTTAGCCAATTTACGTCTAACACAATGTATGCATACATCTCATAATAACTTTCACACAAGTAAAAATCATGCAAATAACATGGCATTTCTACTCCTTTACGTACTTCCGAAAACATGTTCAAAAACACGTATTTTAGTTAGAAAAACTCACCTGGCGCTTTAACAGTTTCTTCTCGCGATAACTTCAGATTTTATGGCGAACACCTAAGATATTACAAGAGTAAGAATAGTGAGTCTTGGGTTACCATTAGCCCACCCTGAACAGTTTTCTACTTACTAGTCTCTCAACAATTCCAGAATCCGAACCCAAAGTTCTGGACTCCACTTCCTTACAATGGCTCGTAACTGGATCTGGTCCACTCCGAAATCCAACACAAATTCCGGATTCCTTAATGGCCTCAAAACAATACCGGATCTCTTTCTATGCGGCCCACTACAATTCCGGATCTATGACGATTTACAATTCCGGATCCTTAAATAGGATTCCGGGTCCACGGCCCAATTAATACATTTCCGGATCCTTTAATAGGATTCCGGATCCCTTTAAAAAAAACCATACCGGATCCCTTGAAAAACAGTACCGGATCCCCTTAATGGCGATGCGATACTAAAAACATTAGGACCGAGGATTTACCCATTTCAATCAATTAATAAGTCTCATTCCCATCAACAATTATTCTAACTGCATTAAGATTATCTAAATCCTTTCAACATCCTTTTTAAACCCCAAAAATAAGGAAACTCTCAAATAACCCAATCAATCCACGAGAACTCTAAAATAAGAGTTGGAATTAGGGTTTACCTGATAAGATCGATGTAGGATCAGATTCCACTCTTGTTTCCTCTTCCAAAATTGATGATTGATGAACTTCCTTCTCCAGTTTGCTCCTGAGACTAAAATTCTTTCTCTGCTCTCTCTCTAAGCCGCCACACACACACACACTCACACACAAATGTTTTATTTCTAGGGTTTTGAGCCCAATATGAGAGCTTTTATACCCTCTTATCAAAATTACAAATCAGCCCTTGGACTTTAAAATTATGTAACTTCCTTCACAAAACTTATCTTGTTCAAATAAAGATCTCGGTTATTACACTAAAGTCCACAGCCATTACCAAATAAGACCCCATGCCTATTCCACGTTACAAGCGGGGATGTTTGTCCCACACAAACTGACTCATTTGCCTATGGATCCATTGCATTACAGTCTAAGACATTACATGACTCCAAATGAATGACTAACGTACTCAAAATATGTAATTCTCAAATAAGATCATATCATAACCAAGGCATTAAAACTGGACCATTGTCCCCAAAGACCCAAGAGAGTCAAAAATTGAGCCGTGAGCTCAACCAATAAATCGACCATTTGTTAAAAGTCATAAAATGCAATAAAACGCAAATAACCCACGTTTATGCAAACACATACTTCAAAGATATAATTCACCCGAAAATCATCATTGGTCGAGACCAACCATTTTTCAAATGAACTCATACCCATATATTTCCAAAATGTCTCATAACACCAAAACATGCATTTTCCAAACGGTTTAGAAAATCATATACACCATTACGCATAAATCATCGGATAGACTCCAATTATACAACAAATCACCAAAAGAATACATTTATGAGATTTACTTGTCAAAATACCCAAAATCCAAATATAGACATTTCATGAGATTTATCAACCCAATTTACCAAATATGAAAACTTTGTCAAATACACAACACATTGATAATTACCAAGTAAACACATTTTATTTCAAAATACTCATTTTGGCATGTACATAGTTTTCACAAATTAGCTTGAATTCACCTTGCTAGATTTATGCTAAATCTAGGTTTTTACTCCAATCTTGAGCTCCCCACGGTGAAGACTTTATATCCATCAACACCCACCTCTTGAAACTTTATCTAGGTCACAACAAAAGCCTAAAGATGCACCAAAAGTAACCCCAAACTCAGATTCATAACATATCGTAGTCAAATCCTCTAATCATCCAAAATACCCAAAATTGGTCAAAACTTCAAAACATCGATGATACCTCAAAATAAATGTTTTAAGAAGTTGATAATGAAAGATTTTAGCAATAAAGAAGGTTTAGATAGGTTAGGATGAACTTACAACTTGTTTTAGAGAAAACCCCAACTAGGTCAACAATGGTGAAGAGAGATGAAGAAGATGAAAATCTTGAGTTTCAACCCACAAGACTTGAATCTCTAGTTGACAAGCTCTTTGATGCTCTTGAAGAAATCGATTTGGTGAAATGGGATTGGGAGGGTTTGGGCCGATTTGGAAGAGACGGGAGAAGGGTTGGTGAAGAAACAAATGAAGAAAAAGGGGAAAATCAAATTTAAAAGGGGTTGCACAAATCGCATCGGCACGAGCATTAAGCTGCACGGGCGCGAGCATAGTTGCTGCCATGTTTTTAGGCCAAATCTCACGCGTGCGAGCAAATGGTTGTGTGGGCACGAGTGGTTCATTTTTCGACTAAAAGTTGGTTTTTCTTCAAAAACGATATCCAACCTAACCAACACTCCTAATGTGATAATCATAGTAACGATCAAGTAACAATGAATTGAACGAACAACTTTGTATTGAATGATTAGTAATGGAATGGAAATCAAACTCTCTCTCAATTCTATGAAGCGCACAATGTAATTTACTGTCTAACCTAATTTCTAAATAAAACAACCTTTAAATACTAAGGCTTAATAAGCCTAAGCCCATTTAACAATATAAGGATTTTACAATTAATATAAAACTCTTTATATAACTTTCTATAGAATAGGACATTTATGGCCCTAACAATCTTCTCTAAAGTTATATAAAAAAATGACCTTGAAATCTTCAGGTCTTGATCTTCTCTCCCTCTTGAATCTTTGACAAACTTTGGTGTTGCTTGTCTTCATGTTAATCACACTCTCCCTTGAATAAAGCTCTTGGTCTTCATAGTTTCAACTTTATCACCAGATTCAATGAACAATAACCTCGACTGAGTGCACTAAAAGCAGCTTTCAACTGCAGAAACTCAACACAATGGATCAACACACAAGAAAGATATTGTGTGAGTTACTTGACATTCCACAGTGCATATTCAGTTTAAAATCAAGAATCTGTCTTTGAACCGCGAGTTGAATTGGCCTTAAAAAACTTCAGAACTTGTCGAACCAATATGCTCGAAGGAGGAATCAACATGTAGCAGACACCACTTGATAAGGGCTAGAAGAACCAATATGATCAACACAAAATATCGGAACAAATACGGATTTGAAGTAAGATTCTGTTACTCCCCCTCAGCTTTTGCTAACTCCCCCTCAACATCAGAATACTCAACATCAAAATAAGTATCTGTGAATCTTCATTTCTCCCTCTCATGATGATTAGAAGCATCCTGAACATCATGCAACTTGAAAGACTAACCAGATGAGTAGCAAAATAGCAGATAAACATGTAAGTAACCAAGGTGGGTAAACAAGTAACACATAAACACAAAATTAATTGTTATCACATAAATTAAAAGAAGTGTGTGGCCTATGTTCAAAGTTGGCATTGGGGTATCTCTGATAGGACTTCCAGTTATCACTAAGTAAAATCTTAAAAATTACTTCTCAAACTGTTTTGGCAATATCACGAAGATATGCAAATGGAATCACAAAGATTTGTGCATATGTGAGTGAATTAAATCATGTATATATGGCTCAAAAAATTGATTTAACTTGGGACACAAGTTAAAATCTATAGACACAGTGATTAGAAAATGAGGTTCGGAGACCAGAGCTGATGTCTTTCTTTTTTCAATATCTAAGACCTCCGAGTGAGGAATAGATAGATTATGTGCTAAACCTCCGTGAATATATGAAACAAACAACTTTTGTGAGATACTTGAGTGGCTAGGTGGGATGACACGAGTTATCAACATTGTGGCCATGTCTCTTTCAATATTCATCTCCAAAGACCGAGGATGAATAGATGATGTGGTAACCCGGATAACTGACTCGGTTTGGTAAGGACCAACATATTCTTTTAAGTCATGTCACATCCTCACCATATTTTTTCACTCCGAACTCATCTATCAAGCTAGACCCATCACTGTTGTCTATAATTGGATGTGTTTCTTAGGTAGGTCCTTCCGGTTCTGGATAGACCATAGAAACAATATAAGTCCTAACACTCCTTTCATTCATCAAATAGAACAGTTAAGTAAACAATGAAGTACGAGTTCTAAACTGAAATGATTAGAAGTCAAAACATTTAAAAACGAGTCCTGATATGAGATGATCAGAAGTCATCAAAATGAAGTCTGAGTTCTGATCTGAGGTAATCAGAAGTCATAAAAAATATTTGAAATAGAGAATTTCAATAAACAAGATCAAGCGCTAAACAGAATGACTCATTAAGTACATTATGATCAAAATCAATAAATAAATAGAAATTTAATTGTGAAGAACAAGTCACAATTAAAAGTACGAATAAGAACTTAATCATCAACAAGAAATGACGAACTTTGAAAAACAAATAGGAATTCAAACGAGTGTATTTCCAGCGAAAAATCAACAAACATTATGAGACATGGAAATAACTAAATCAAGAAAATATAACACGTGGCAATTCTAGAATTTAAAATCCAAGAAAAACAAACACGAGTAAGTTTTTTCGAATAAATTGCCACGGTTCTTTGAATTCATATTTACTTTTCAAAACATGGTACTCCCCCTCAAAAGTGGCATAACCTTTGACTGATAGTCATGTGATGTGAATAATGTGAATTAAATCACACATGACATTCCTGCAAAATAAATCAGAAAGATTTTGGTACCATGCAACGATGGATCATTGATGGTTAGATGTCTTGGCTTTAAAACTATGAAACTTAGTATTGGAGATACTATAAGTACCATACTAATTATTCACATACCTTGGATGTACAAGGTCATTCTTCCCACAATTAGTGCAACAGATCTTTGCTCGGCTCAGACGGATTAGCTTCGCTGTGGAATAAACACGAGTAGGTGAATCAGTCTTGGAAATAAATAACTTTGAACCAACTACAGGAGAATTATAAGACGTGTTTCCATCACTGTCTTCTGTAGTTGATTTCTTTTTTCAAACCATTTTGACTTTTTTATCCGTCCAAAGAATGAAAGAAACCTCAAATCTTTGGAAAGGATGTTGAATCATAAAAATACACCAAAGGTAGAAAAAAATCACTGGAAAATAAATATGGAAGTTGAGTTGTGGGAGGCAAAAGGTTTTTTTGATTGATTTTCTCTCCAGATTACAAGCTTTCTACCATGCACTCTATCATAGTAGGTTCCCCTCAAATCTTTGCATGTTCTCCTATTTATACATCAATAAGAAAACATTTAAAAATAGAAAATACTTCTTTTTCTTTTCCCACTCCCTCCACGTAAGGAAGTGGTTAGTGGAGAAATTCATGGCTTCTTTGACCGCAAACTATGGAGCCCTTTGACCCACTTCCTCTCTAGATTTTCCAACCGTTTGAGGAACCTCCCGGATCACTTTTCGAAACACTTGATTATCTTTATTATCAACACGAGAATTATAGAAAAGATTAGAAGGGCGAATATGATCTTTTGAAAACTAATTTGATTTGACAAAATTCTTTGAAGAACTATTTGTGGAACTTAAAGCATAAGAAGACTGTAAAACTTTAAAATTGCTTTCTTCAAGTTTCTTGACTTTAGCGGATAAAGCATTTCGTTCTTCGAGAATTAAATCAAATCTATTTTGTAGATCAAATTTTACCATTTGTGTTTTCAAAATCTAGGTTGCTAACCCAGATTATTTTTGTGTAAGCTTATGAATTTTTGTTTCGAAAATGTTCCTTTCACATTCAAAATCCTTTTCAATAGTGTTGCGTTTATCAGATATTTCTTTGAAAATCGCAATATTTTTCTTTTCAAGCTCTCTCCTCTTACTCTCAAAAGATTTTCATTGATCTCAAAATTATCTTGTTCAAGCACTAAAACTTGTTCAAAATCAAATATTTGTTTTGAAAGTTTAGCATTTTTAAGCTCAAACATCTTTTCTTTCCTCGAAAATCATCTTTGACAGATCAAGAATCTTTCTTTCAAAACCTTTCCGCTCATTTAAAAAATCGCTCCTTTCTTTTTCAAAGACATAAAGCTTTTCCTTTAGATCAAGATTTTCACCCTCAGCGGCCTTTTCTTTCTCTTTAAGTGATATAAGCTTCTCTTCTTTTGCTTCAAAATCTGTAAATTTTCGTTCAAGTTCAGATATTTTCTTTGAAGCTTCAGCATACATACAATAAAATGAACCATTTCTTGCTCCCTTTTCAAGGTCAGAATTCCTACGCTTGAGCCAATCATTGTTGTTCCTTAAGGCACACATCGCTTTATAAGTCTTGCTTTTCGATGTTAGATTGTCCATATCTAACTGAAGACATGCTTTCTCAAGAATCAGTTTGGCAACGACTTGTGAACTTGTCTCCAATTTCGCTTCGAGAGCTGTAATCTTTGCTTTGTTGTTGGAAATAGTTGGATAAGACATTGTTACTTGAATAAGATGACCGTGAGACAATTCAAAATATTGATCCAAACTATCAGACATGTAAAGCCCGTACCCCGGAGTCGAGGAAGGAGGGCGAGAGTGAGAGAGGGCTAGAGAACGTCGTCGTTTTGTCGCAAGGTATGTCCTCATCTCCTTTTCCTTTTTCTTTTCTTTTCCGGCGAAGCAACCACCGCCGTACGCCGCCACTGTGGTGGCCGTGCGGGGGCTGTCGTGGTTGTACGCGTTCGGGTGTGTGCGGGTTTGGACAGCCAAGAGAGTGAGAGACGGTGGTGTGAGGGTGGTGTGGGGTGGTGCGTGTGTGCGTATGTGTGAGTGCCGCCGGACAACGCCGCCGCCGCCGCCGTGTCCCCACTGCCGGAAGTGGCAGTGGGTGGTGCCGTGGCCTAAACCCTAAAACCACCTCTGGCCGTAACCCTAAACCGCTAATCCTAGTCGTAAAACCGTTAATCGCATAGCGAAAGACCGTGTTATCATTTTATGTAAAACTGCAGTGTCTGTCCCTGTTTTGTATCGAGTATAACTTCTGCTAGGAATGTCGGATTGGGATGAAACCAGTGCCAAAAGTTCCCATTCTGAGTCTAGTAAGTTTCTTATGTTTTGCGGAAAAACCAGTTCGGACCGTAGCTAGTGTCAAACTGCTGTTTTGTAATGAAAGGTGCTGTTTTTCGCTGTGCAGTTAACCAGTTTTGTAAAATCCATATTAAATTATAGAAAAATCGTTAGGACGCGTGTAATACGTCCCTGGAAAGCTAAGACCCGGACCTAGCGGGTAGTTAATTTTAATTGAGGATTTTCTGGGTTTAAGGAGGTCGAAACAGGTCCCGAACAGACCTGGTTTTCTAGGCCAAAAAGTCGTTTTAGCGACAGTTTAATCGTGCGTCATGTTTTAGGGTCCGGGCCTCGTGTTGATACGTTTTAACGTTCGTTTAGGTGTCGGGAAGTGATCTTGGATTTGTGGAGCTTGAATTATTGTTTGTGAGCTAGGCGCGCTTACGAGGTGAGTTCTCTCACTATTTTTAATATCGGTTACTTTTACATTACGGTAGCACGTGTGTGGTAGCTTTATTTAATTGTGATGTGGGACTAGACAGTGGGGTGTCTAGTGGGACCTTTATTGTCATGTATACGCGGGTGGCGTAGGAACTCGGTGGGGCCGAAGTTTGTATACGCGGGTGGCGTAGGAACTCGGTGGGGCCGAAGTTTGTATACGCGGGTGGCGTAGGAACTCGGTGGGGCCGAAGTTGGTATACGCGGGTGGCGTAGGAACTCGGTGGGGCCGAAATTGTATACGCGGGTGGCGTAGAAACTCGGTGGGACCGGGTAATGCTTGCACGGTTATCGTATGGTCGGTGGGACCGACGTATGCCTTTTGGGTGGGATGGTGTAGGTATGCATGTTTATGATTTGTTCGTAGACTTGTATGCTTGTTTATATGCAACTATCTGTTTGAGGGGTAGTGTGGAATAACTGTGTTAATTATGGTGGTTGAATTCACTAAGCTTCGTGCTTACCCTTTCCCAATAAATTGTGGTTTCAGGTACGAGTGGTTCCAAGGCGTGACGAGTACACACTGGCGCGCGTGAAGAGCTGATTGTTATTAAGATTTACGATTATCATTTTTAAACCATTTATTCCGCTGTTTACTGTTTCTAGAGAATATTTATTATTGAGTTGCAAACGAAACGTTTTGAATGATTTAATGAGTTTAATTAATGAGATGTTATTTTAGAAAAAAAAGGGTTTAAATTTCCTGGTAATTTTTGGGACGTTACAACATGGTATCAGAGCACGGCTTGAGTGAATCAAACGCATTTCGGTGTGTTTGATCTCAAGTTTGCGGCTATAAAGTTTTCTTTAAAGTTTTTGGGAAATAAAAAGAAGGAAAAATCCGTTTGAGGAACGGTGATCGAGGGCGCAGTGTGTACAGTCAGCCGGAGCCAAAGGGGAAAGGTACATTACCTAGTGTTGTATTGCTTTCTAGATCATAGGGTATGCATGCTAGATTGCCTGTTGTTGACACTATGATGTATGCTGTACTGGTTGCTACTAGGAATTTATGCTAATTATGATAGGTTACTAAGTGGATGCCCTCTAGGTTGTATGCAGTAAGAAATTTATAGCCTTAGAATATTTGATTTAGTTCTATTGCGCAGCTCTTATCTGAGTCCAACCGTTCTAGGATAGAATCTTGTATTCGAATGTCTATTTGTTTCGCACTGCATATGATCGGGTATTCGCGAGGCCACTCGTTATGATTAGTAGGGATTCGGTTGTAGCAAGGGTAGTGGTTGGGATGGAATTCCTAGGGAGCTAGGAAGAGTGAGTACGTACGCCGGTGCGGCATATGTGTATAGTTTCGGCGAGAAACTACTTGGACCCCTTGGGATGGAACCTGGAACGGGCGATGATAGGTGTGGATGGTAGTAGTAGAGCTCCTACTACCGGAAGCACAAGATCAATGCTCGAGTCGGGGAAGTCACGAGGAATCCAAGGAGTTGAGCGTGAGTGTTGTTAGTATGGATAGAATCTTGTATTCGAATGTCTATTTGTTTCGCACTGCATATGATCGGGTATTCGCGAGGCCACTCATTATGATTAGTAGGGATTCGGTTGTAGCAAGGGTAGTGGTTGGGATGGAATTCCTAGGGAGCTAGGAAGAGTGAGTACGTACGCCGGTGCGGCATATGTGTATAGTTTCGGCGAGAAACTACTTGGACCCCTTGGGATGGAACCTGGAACGGGCGATGATAGGTGTGGATGGTAGTAGTAGAGCTCCTACTACCGGAAGCACAGGATCAATGCTCGAGTCGGGGAAGTCACGAGGAATCCAAGGAGTTGAGCGTGAGTGTTGTTAGTATGAGTTATTATGTGCTAATAACTCATTGTAAATTCTTTTCCTAGAATGGCCATCACTAGAAGAAACAACACGGCCGAGCCGTGGGCTGAGGCGGGGATCACTGAGGAGCATATTAGAGAGATGATTGCTGCTGAGGTAGCACATGCGATCGGGGAGGCGATCCCCGAGATTATCACTGCCATCCGAGATGAGGTGGTGATTCTGATGGAGGAGCGGATTGCAGCGATTCCACCGCCTGCTGGGGGACAGCCCCGTACTCGAGAGTTTCAGTATCGGGATCTCTCTGCCTGTTCTCCACCTGAGTTCAAGGGAGACCCGAATCCGATCGTCAGTATGCGTTGGATATCCGACATGGAGTGCGCTTTTCTGACCAGTGGCTGCCCGGATAATCTGAAGGTCCGCTTTGCAGTGAACTTACTTTGTGATGGGGCGAAGGATTGGTGTGCCACGGCGTTGACGCTTGCCGAGCGCACTACCTTGACTTGGGAGGAGTTCGTCACTCGTTTTCGTGCCGAGTACGTGCCTCCGGTGGAGATGGAGCGGATTGCTAAGGAGTTGAAGGAGATGAATAAGAAGTTCACCGAGATGGCATTGTTTTGTCCCCAGTATGCTGCCTCGGAGGATATGAAGATGTCTCGGTACAAGGACATGCTGCGTACCGAGATTAGGGAATTCGTAAGCACGGCGCAGTATGCTTCTTTATCAGCGATGATGGACGCGGCCCGGAGGAGGGAACTGGAGTTGTAGACCCAAGCAAAGAAGAGAAAGGCAGCACAGACGGTGACGCCAATCTCTACGGTGCCAAAGAAATCGAAGTTCACAGATTCGCGCGCGAGTTCGAGGAGCGGTGGGTTTAAACCCAGGAATGCTAGTGGGAAGTGGACGGATGGATGTTTCAAGTGTGGGCAGTCTGGTCATCTCAGCCGGGATTGTAAATTGCCGTTGATGGTCTGCTTTAACTGCAAGCATACGGGCCACGTGAAGGCCAATTGTCCGAACGCGAGGGCAGCTGATGGGGGTGGTGCACAGAGGGCTCCTGCAAATGCCCCACTGCGCATCACCGACGGTCGAGCGGGTCAGCCGGGGACGGAGGCAGCCCGAGGTAGAGTCCACCAGCTGAAGGTGGAAGAGGCGCAGGCGACGCCTAAAGTGGTGACAGGTACATCTAATCACCCTCTTGTTTTATTCTTTCCTTTCTATGCCATGTATTTATATGTTGTTAAATTGTATGTTAGGTACGTTCCTAGTTAACTCAGTGCCTGCGGTTGTAATGTTTGATAGTGGGGCTACTCATTCATTTGTGTCTCGCACTTTTAGCGAGAGTTTGGGCCGAGTGGTAGGACGGTTAGGATGTCCTCTGGTAGTCGAGGTTGACGATGATAGGACCTTGACGGTTACGGATGTGTATCGGGGATGCACATTGGAAATCTCGGGTGTGAGGTTTCCCATCGATCTGATTCCGATTGCTATGAGTGAGCTTTGTGTGATTGTGGGCATGGATTGGATGGATACGTTCGATGCGGAGATTGTTTGTCGTCACAAACAAGTGCGGGTTCGAACCCCAAGTGGGGGAGAACTGTTGGTTCAGGGAGACTCGCCGAGACGGACTTCGGCGATATGTTCAGCTACGAGAGCTCGGAGATACCTTCAGCATAGTGGGCAGGGATTTCTAGCGTATGTGATAGATATGCGCGTTGAGGAAGAGACGAAGACTGCGGAGAACGTGCCAGTTGTACGGGAGTTTGCTGATGTATTTCCCGATGATCTACCGGGGGTACCTCCCGAACGACAGGTAGAGTTTCGTATCGATTTGGTTCCAGGTGCTGCTCCAGTAGCCAAGGCACCTTACCGCCTTGCTCCACCGGAGATGAAGGAGTTGTACACTCAATTGCAGGAGCTTCTTGAAAAGGAGTTCATCAAACCGAGTTGTTCACCGTGGGGAGCCCCGATTCTGTTTGTGAAGAAGAAGGACGGGTCTCAGCGAATGTGTATAGACTACCGTGAGTTGAATAAGCTTACGGTCAAGAATCGTTATCCTCTGCCCAGGATTGACGACTTGTTCGACCAGCTTCAGGGAGCCTCGTGGTTCTCTAAGATTGATTTGAGGTCGGGGTATCACCAGATGCGGGTGAGGGTGAAGATACAGAGAAAACGGCTTTTCGCACACGATATGGCCATTATGAGTTTGTGGTGATGCCTTTCGGGCTCACCAATGCACCAGCAACGTTCATGGATCTTATGAACAGGTTTTGTAGCCCAATGTTGGATCGATCGGTGATTGTGTTCATCGACGATATTCTCGTGTATTCGAAGACGAAAGAAGAGCACGAGATGCATTTGCGGGAAGTTTTAGAGGTTCTGAGGCGAGAAAAGCTTTATGCTAAATTCTCCAAGTGAGAATTCTGGTTACGAGAGGTCCAATTCCTAGGACATGTCGTGAATCAGAACGGTATTATGGTTGATCCGGCCAAGATTTCAGCGGTGATGCGGTGGGAAGTGCCGAAGACTCCCACCGAAGTACGAAGTTTTCTAGGGTTGGCAGGGTATTATCAGAGATTCATCCAAGATTTCTCCAAGATCGCGTTGCCCATGACCCGTTTGACGAAGAAGTCTGCTGCTTTTAGCTGGGGAGAAGAGCAGTAGAGGGCTTTTGAGGAGCTACGCAGACGATTGTGCGAGGCTCCGGTGTTAACCTTGCCCGAGGGCATGGAAGACTTGGTGGTGTACTGTGACGCTTCACACCAAGGTCTGGGTGCCGTGCTTATGCAACGCGGCAAGGTTATAGCTTACGCTTCGAGGCAGCTGAAGCCTCATGAGGCGAACTACCCGACTCATGACCTAGAGTTGGGAGCAGTGGTTTTTGCCTTAAAGATCTGGAGGCATTATTTATATGGCGTTAAGTGTACGATCTACACTGACCATAAGAGCCTCAAATACCCGATGGACCAGCAAAATCTGAATATGCGTCAGAGAAGGTGGCTCGATGTGGTCAAGGATTATGATTGTGAGATACTTTACCACCCCGGTAAAACAAATGTGGTCGCCGACGCCCTTAGCCGACGTCCGGTTGGCGAACCACTGAGGGGTTTGTGTCAGCGATTGACAGTTGTAGCACCTCTTCTTGAATCAATAGGTAGCGCCCAGGAAGTGGCAATTCTGGAAGAGAATGCCAAACGCGAGAGAGTTTCGGGAGAAATCCTGAATTTTGTCCGTGATAGTCGAGGCTTAGTGACTCGGTACGGTAGAGTCTGGGTTCCCTTCACTGGTGGGAACCGACAGATACTGTTGGACGAGGCGCACAAGTCCAAGTTTTCGATTCATCCGGGAGCTACTAAGATGTACAGAGACCTACGAGAAGATTATTGGTGGCCCGGCATGAAGAGGGATGTCGCCAAATGTGTTGAAGTGTGTTTGACCTGTCGAAAGGTCAAAGCAGAGCATCAACGACCGCATGGAAAGTTACAGCCGTTGGAGATTCCGATGTGGAAGTGGGAGCAGATTACGATGGATTTCATCACGAAGCTTCCCAAAACTCAGTGGGGGAATGATACTATCTGGGTAGTTGTGGATCGTCTGACTAAGAGCGCTCACTTCTTGGCCATCAGGGAGAGTTCATCGGCGGAGAAGCTTGTAGAGGTGTTTGTGCGAGAGATTGTGGCCAGGCACGGGGTGCTAGTTTCGATTGTCTCCGACAGGGATACTCGTTTTACCTCCCGGTTTTGGGAGAAGTTTCAGTCGGAGATGGGTACACGGCTACACTTTAGCACGACTTTTCATCCGCAGACGGACGGGCAGAGTGAGCGGACTATTCAGACCCTCGAAGATATGCTTCGAGCCTGTGTTATCGATTTTGGAGGTAGCTGGGATCAGTACCTTCCTCTAGCGGAGTTTTCCTACAACAACAGCTACCACTCTAGTATTGGCATGCCGCCGTACGAGTTGTTGTATGGTAGGAAATGCAGGACGCCCGTTTGTTGGGGCGAGGTTGGTCAGCGGGTGTTGGGGAGCACCGACATCGTACTGAGGACGACTGAGATGATTCAAATGGTTCGGGAGCGGCTAGTTACTGCACAGAGTCGGCAAAAGAGTTACGCCGACAAGAGACGATCGGATCTAGAGTTTCAGGTGGGCGACTTTGTGTTGTTGAAGGTTTCGCCCTGGAAAGGGGTGATTCGGTTTCGCAAACGAGGAAAGTTGGGGCCCCGTTACATTGGACCCTACAAGGTCATTGCTCGAGTGGGAAAGGTAGCTTACCGTTTAGAGTTACCGGATGAGTTGAGTGTAATCCACAACACCTTCCACGTTTCTCAACTACGGAAGTGTGTAGTAGACGAGTCTGTCGTGGTTCCTCTTGAGGACATCCAGATTGATGAAAGACTCAACTACGTGGAGAAACCGATAGCTATCGTTGAGAGAAAGACGAAGAACCTGCGCAACAAGGTCATTGGATTGTTGAAGGTTCAGTGGCAGCACCGGAAAGGTTCAGAGTGGACGTGGGAGCCCGAAGCGGAGATGCGCGAAAACTATCCTGAGTTATTCGCCGGTCTAGACTTCGAGGACGAAGCCTAATCCAAGTGGGGGAGAGTTGTAAAGCCCGTACCCCGGTATGTAATTTCTTGCATTAATTATTTTTTTTCAAGTTTGATTTATTGTGGTTTCCGTTAACGGGGTTAGTCGAGTTGGGTCTAATCGTCAAAGTATCGGAAATTTTTGGTTAAGTGGCGAGAGGCTTGCAAGCTGAGGGGCTAATTGCGTCAAAAGCCAACCCCCCCCCCCCTCATGGGTTCGGCCCATGCAGGATTTGTCGAGACCCATTTGGTGTGAGAGTATTGTTGCCGTGAGGAACAAACAAAAGAAGAAGAAATCACAAAACCCTACGGCTCCATCTTTTCGTTTGGGTTGTTCTTGTTGTCACCGGCCGGAAAGAAGAACCGAGAGAGAGGGAGTGTTCGTCGCCGGCGAGAGTTGAGAAGAGGAACCACCGACCACCGTTGATGCTGCCGGCACTGCTGCTGCCGCCGGAGACGGTGAAGGAGATGGGACCGGGTAATGCTTGCACGGTTATCGTATGGTCGGTGGGACCGACGTATGCCTTTTGGGTGGGATGGTGTAGGTATGCATGTTTATGATTTGTTCGTAGACTTGTATGCTTGTTTATATGCAACTATCTGTTTGAGGGGTAGTGTGGAATAACTGTGTTAATTATGGTGGTTGAATTCACTAAGCTTCGTGCTTACCCTTTCCCAATAAATTGTGGTTTCAGGTACGAGTGGTTCCAAGGCGTGACGAGTACACACTGGCGCGCGTGAAGAGCTGATTGTTATTAAGATTTACGGTTATCATTTTTAAACCATTTATTCCGCTGTTTACTGTTTCTAGAGAATATTTATTATTGAGTTGCAAACGAAACGTTTTGAATGATTTAATGAGTTTAATTAATGAGATGTTATTTTAGAAAAAAAAGGGTTTAAATTTCCTGGTAATTTTTGGGACGTTACAAGACACATTATCACTGAATACACAAATGTCCCCCTCCTACGACTTAGCACGGGGCAGCACCATGAGATATTTTTTTAAACTGTGATGTCAGTAAACTCTCGAATATGTGATCCGGGTGTGGTTTCCTGGATAGAGAATCCAGATAAAAGGAATCCGGATAAGTGAAATCCCGGATATGTGAAATCCGGATAGGTGAAATCCGGATGAAGAATCCGGATGTGTTAAGATCTGGGTTAGAATCCGGGTATTATGACAAACCGAGTGAAAATCTAGGAGAAATCCGAATAGAGAAATCCGGATATGAAAGTCCAGATATAGTGAAAACTGGATAAGGAATCCGGATAAATAGATCCGTATATGTAAATAAGCCGTATAATGTTTCCGGGTAACTGTGATTGGAAAAGTAACCGGACTCTGTGGGATCCGAACGTAATTTTTTCCAGATAGTGTGATTATCCAGGTGAAACGTATCCGGATTTGAATAAGAGTACTTACCCGCAAAAGGAAGATCAACGTCCGAATTTGTTCTGGGCGCCTTTATCGGATCTGATGTTCAACTCAGTTGGATGATTTTGGTTCCAAGAAATTGCACAACCAAATAGAAACACCAAAGCAACAAACCCAAATCGATCTTGAACCAAATCTTTCGAAAAAACACCAAATTTTTTGAAGAACAGTTCACACGACTTCAGGAACTGATTTTTCAAATTGGTGCTTAAAAACTTAGAATTTGAATATGAAACTTTACCAAAATCAATTTATAACCCAAATAGATAGAATGAAACAATTAGAAATCACTAATTTTAACAAAAACCTCAAAAATCAGAAAACCTCTTACCATGCACCGTTTAAAGAACACAGAGTGAAAAGGTGATACCTCTGAATCGATTTCTTGTCCCTCTGCTCTGATACCAATTGATAATCCCATTAACGATCAAGTAACAATGAATTGAACGAACAACTTTGTATTGAATGATTAACGAGAGTTACAAGTAATGGAATGGAAATCAAACTCTCTCTCAATTCGATGAAGCGCACAATGTAATATAATTCGTCTAACCTAATTTCTAAAAAAACAACCTTTAAATACTAAGGCTTAATAATCTTAAGCCCATTAAATCACTAAAGCTCATTTAACAATATAAGGCTTTTACAATTAATATAAAACTCTTTATATAGCTTTCTATTTAATAGGACATTTATGGTTCTAACATAATATTTCCAAAAAACCAATTTAAGGTTAAATTACCTATAAAACTTCAAATTATACTTACCCCAAAATTCGGGTGTTACATTTAAGAATGTGGAATTGCTTATTATTGTATTCTAAACTCTTATTATGGTTCTAAGATTTGGTATCGTTTTTATACTTTGACATCTTAGGTGATTAATTCTTTAGATATTATTAACACTGAATGTTATGGTTTTGTCTTTGGGATTTGGGTTTACACAGTGAAATTAGTGTACCTTGGGATAGTGGTTATCCATTGTGAGATAATTATTCCAAGTGCCTTGAATAGTTTTTATGAGCACATTGGATGGACATCTTCTTTGGCCTTGTTTATAAACATTACAGTGGAGTGACGGTAGTCTACGAACATTGTGCAAAGCCCGTTGTTTATATTTGGTCATCAACTCGAATATATTTAGGATTTTACGGCGGTTTGCTACATTATGCTTAAATTTCTTACTTATGTTAATTGAGAGGGAATTCACTGGACCTTATGGTCTAACCCTCGCTTTTCAAACTTAAACCATTTTCAGGTAATGGTAATATTAGAAGTTCTTCCAAAGGGAAAGAGAAAGATGTGATGCTCTTAGAGAAAGCTTGGTTTAGATAGTTCTACTTAGTTTACCATTGGCTGTAATAATTTTCAGATGTGGATGTGTTTACCCGTTGCAAACCTTTGAGATGTAAAGAATATATTTTACTTGATTTATATTAGGGTAGTTTGGCTATAATTTCATCTTATTGTTGTTTTGGATTCTGAGTTATTACAAATATAAACATTATTCATCATGAATATACATTTTCTTTATATCATTCATCATGAATATATATATATACATATATGTTCACGTGTATATAATAGCTCTTTAGTATTCATACATCAATATGATATTTATCATTAATATATACAGTTCTACTATAACATTCATCATGAATATACATACCATTCATCATGAATATTTATATATCTTCATGTGTATATAACAACTTTTCAACATTTCAAGCTATCATTATGATATTTGTCATGAATATACGTTTTCACTATAACATTTATCATGAACAAACAAACTATTCATCATGAATATATATTATTCATCACGAATATATATTATTCATCATCAATATTTATGTATAATCTGTGTAAAATAACTCTCTAGTTTTTATATTAGTATGATATTTAACATAAATATTAATTTTCACCGTAATATTCATCATTGATATACATATTACTCATCATGAATATACTACCTATAGTGTCAACTCTACATACTCTAGTTTTTCTTTCTTTTTCTTCATTGGGTTCTCGATTGATCTCGATGAGTTCTCGATTCGTCTTGATAGAATTCCCGATCCATCTCGATAAAAGTTAAAAGTAGTAGGTTATGCTTTTACACACAGAGACACACAATCATTTACTCTATAGGTTCTCAATCAGTCTCAATGAAAAATGAAGGTATTAGGTTACGATTTTAACACACAAGCAACCACACACCAAGTAAATGAATGGATTGTTGATTAGTCTCAATTGGTCTCGATGGGTTCTCGATTAGTCTCGATTTGGTGTCAATCGATC
The DNA here is from genome assembly GCA_033807775.1 of Saussurea involucrata. Taxonomy (NCBI): domain Eukaryota; kingdom Viridiplantae; phylum Streptophyta; class Magnoliopsida; order Asterales; family Asteraceae; genus Saussurea; species Saussurea involucrata. The sequence continues at coordinate 60,934,835 of CM066315.1, read as the reverse complement.
CCAATGGGTTCTCCATCGATCTCTATGCGTTCTTGATTGGTCTCGATGGGTTCCCGATTCATCTTTATAAAATTTGAAAGTGGTAGAATAGTTCATATGTACAAGTTCATATATGAATAGGTTAAATAGTTCATATGTAAATTAGATAAATAGTTCATATTTGAATCACACAAGTTCATATGTGAATTAGTTAAATAGTTTATATATGAATTGCATGGGTTCACATATGAACATATAGTTCATATGTGAATTAGGTAAATATTTCATATATGAATTTCATGGGTTCACATATGAACATATAGTTCATTTGTGAATCACTCAGGTTCATACATGAATCAAATAAATAGTTCATATATGAATTACATGGGTTCACATATGAACATATAGTTCATATGTGAATCACACAGTTCATATGTGAATCATACAGGTTCACATATGCACTTGTTTTCCGGCTATTTGTAAAAGTTACGAAACTACCTCTCTATCTTCATCATAAGTGTTACCATGCGACTGAATTATCCGGTGCTTCACAGTCAAAACCGCAAATCTTGACCATTTTTTAGATGAAGGGCTAGGATCACTTATCTACTTCTCATACATATAGCACTTCTCAAATGAACTTATGGATATATAGGAAGATGCTCAAATGAGAAGTGGTAATTGTGTGAGAAGTAGAGAAGTTATCCTAGCACTTAGCTCAAATGATCAAATTATCTGGTGTTTCATAGTCAACGCCGCAAATCTTGACCATTTTTAAGATGAAGGGCTAGGATCACTTATCTACTTCTCATACATTTAGCACTTCTCAAATGAACTTATGGCTATATAGGGATATGCTCAAATGAGAAGTGGTAATTGTACATGTGTGAAGTAGAGAAGTGATCCTAGACCTTAGCTCAAATGATCAAATTATCTGGTGTTTCACAGTCAAAGCCGCAAATCTTGAACATATTTTAAGAATTGGTAATATGGTAAAGCGGCGACGATAATCAAGATAGACCCATTAGCTATTGATTAGTTCATCGGTCGTCGACGACAAAAATGAAAGTTTGGTCGGCAATATACGATCTCAGTCACGTTAATGATTCTATCATTTATTTCTTGATTCTTTCTCGACCATATATCACAATTTTAGGTTATCAAATTTCTTAATCTGTGATATTAGATAGTTTATATGCGAATGTCTTTAAAATAGTTCATATGCAAATCATTTGAGTTCATATATGAATCAATTAAATAGTTCACACGTGAATCAGATAAATAGTTCACACGTGAATCAGATAAATAGTTCATACGTGAATCACACGGGTTCATATGTTAATCCATTAAATAGTTCTTACATGAATTACACGGGTTCACATATTAATATGTAGTTCATATGCGAATCATGCGGGTTCATATGTGAATTAGTTAAATAGTTCATATATGAATTACGTTGGTTCACATGTGAACATATAGTTCATATATGAATCACACAAGTTCACATATGCACATATGTGAATCACATGGGTTCACATATCAACTTGTTTGTTGCGTATTTTTAAAAGTTATGAAACCACCCCTCTATCTTTTGCACAGCTTTTACCATGCGACCGAGTTATCCGGTGCTTCACAATCAAAACCTCAAATATTGACCATCTTTTAGATGAAGGGCAAGAATCACTTCTCTACTTTTCACACATTTAGCATTCAGAATGAACCTATGGCTACATATATATATATATATATATATATACATAAACTTGAGATCATGTGAGACCAGGCTATTTCCGTGAAACCGTGAGACCAAAAAATTAACACTAAACCTTCACAGCAAAAGACTGTGAAGGTAAACCTTCACAGTGTTTTTACTGTGAAAGTTCGCTGTTTTTTTTACCTTCACAATGAATCACTGTGAAGGTTTAGTGTTAATTTTGTGGTCTCACGAAAACATGTTGGTCTCACGTGAACCCAACCCTCTCTCTCTCTCTCTATATATATATATATATATATATATATATATATATATATATATATATATATTGGTTTCATTTGCAAACCATGTTTATTTTACAAACTTTGCAATCCACCTATATACCCTAGATTTTATCAATCAACGGTTAAGATTTAAATGGTGTTATTTTAGGTAATAAAAATTAAAAATTATTTTATTAAATTCATAAAACTTGTGTCAGAAGGACAAAATAGTAAAATAGACCATGAAAGCCTAATATTGGAAAGTTATCAAATAACACCATTTTAGAGACTTGATTAAAAAGTGTGAAGAATATTTGATGACAATGAAATGATTTTTTTAATAAATTATAATCATTAAAATATTATTGAAATAATAGTGCAACATATAATGAAACCTTATCAAAATTATAGTGCAACATAATAAAATCTTATTTCATCATTGACAATTTGACATGGTGAAATAGTAGGAAAACGATAGTGAAGCCGTAGTGAAATTTTGTTGAAGCCATATTGAAACCTTACTTATAGTGAAATAGTTTCATCTCCATACAAAGCTTTAAAACATATTTCATCGTTTAGATGAAACGTTGTTGCAACCATAATGAAACCTTATCGAAATCATGATGAAACATAATGAAACTTTATTAAAACCATGATGAAACATAATGAAACTTTATTAAAACCATGATGAAACATAATGAAACTTAATTGAAACCAAAATGAAACCGTAATTAAAAAAAAATTATAATTAGAAAAAAAATGTTAAATTTAATTAGAAAATAAAACCGTAGTTAAAAGAAAAAAATTAGAAAATAAAAACGTAATTAATAAATAAAGTAATTAAAAAAGGCAAAAAATTAATTTTTATGTATACAATGATTTTGCTTGAATATATATCCGTTTAGTTAATAAATAAAAAGGAAAACATTAAGATATATATAAAAACAAGATGTTGGTTCCTATATTGCTTAACAATGATTTAAATACCTATTAGTTCAAACAGATAAGAGTTGCGGAAGCGTTTTAAACGAACTAATAAGATAATGTTTGGTAGAAAGACACACAATATCAAATACACAAAGTGGAAATAATTCAGATAATTAACTCAATAACCCACTGTATATTGATATAAATAGAACACCAAGAACACCGAAAGTTAGACGAGAAATCTGCTCTAAGAGTGTGTGTGTGTGTGTCGTGCAAAGCTTAATAGAAGAGCTCAACATGAGTCTTCTATTTATACTATTCATCAGGGGACAAGTTCTAGACATAAAGAACTTAAAGGTACAAGACACGATCGTGGAACTGCTACTGGTACAACGTTAATGTAGTGCGCCGTTTTCTGCTAAAGGCTGAAACCCATCAGAATTTGACACGTGGAGTTGTCAGAGCACGCCTTGTACGAATGATCTTCAGAATCTTCGTACAACAGAGATCATGAGAAGCACGATTGTCTTCGTCTTGATCTTCAAGTAATCTTCCAAGTCTTCAGTCTTCTTACCACAGAGGCTCTGTCAAGTATGGCAGAGGCTCTGTGGCCTTGTCCTCTGTGAACGTCTTTAGTTGAGTCTTCACTTGGTCTTCTATCGGTGTCTTGGCAGAACCTCTGTCGTAGTCTATACTTAGCCAATTTCTCAATACTTCTATAAAAAAGTAGAAGTTGGAGCTAACACAAGATTATAATGTTTAACTATCTATAATTACGGATAACTTAAAAAAAATTCATAAATATACCATGTGACGTGGATTGCCAACTATACCCTCTAAATTGAAATTATACAAAAATTCAATGAAAATATCTGATTGGTTGATTTTAGTTTGTATAGTTTGTAAAATAAATGTGGTTTGTAAAATATCTCTCCTATATATATATATATATATATATATATATACACGGTTGGGTTCACGTGAGACCAACCTGTTTTCGTGAGACCGTGAGACCAAAAAATTAACATTAAACCTTCACAGTGATTCAATGTGAAGGTAAGAAAAACAGCAAACATTCACAGCAAAACACTGTGAAGGTTTACCATCACAGTACCTTCACAGTCTTTTGCTGTGAAGGTTTAGTGTTAATTATTTGGTCTCACGGTCTCACGGAAAATATAGATTCATGAAGCCAAATTATATATTCATGAAGCTAGATTACAGATTCATGAAGCTAGATTGAGTTTGTACGGTTTGTACAATCCATTTGATTTGTATTTGATACCCAGCCTATATATATATATATATATATATCTTTTAATGGTTGTACATAAAAATATGAGTAAATTATGGATATCATCCGTGTAGTATGGTGGTTTTCCTAGTCATCGTTCCTATTATATAATGGTTTTCCTTGTTATCATTCTTGAACTTTGTTTATTAAAAACAGAACCCCTTATGGTATTAATTTTTAACTTTCACATAAAAAATCACACAACTTTAACGTGAAGATTCATGTGTAAAAACCGTTTACAAAATCTTTCAATGAAACTTGTATTGAAATGAAGTTGAGTATTGTGAGAACTCTTCACACAAACTTCTATGTGAATGATGATCACATGAGGTAAATGAACTTTCAAAAGAAAAGTTTGTAGGAAGGCTCATAACCTGGTAGAAAATATAAAGATATATATAATAAAGAAAATGCCAAGGATCGTGTGAAAAAATCTATTAGCGAAAGAAGTATGAGTAGTGGATTTGAACCCTTTATCACATTTAATCTCAAGTCCATCCATGAATCATGCTTGATACGAGGATTAATCCGATATATCTCAGTGTATCTCATCCTAATGTGCATCCAACGATAGATAACCATTGCTTATATTTCTCACATTAACTCAACGTACTTTTCACCGAACCCTACCCTAATAACATAATAATCAAATTAAAGATAATAAAATACTCGTTTTTTATGTATAATTTATTTGGTCCAAAATTTAATATTTGGTAACTTTTAAATTCGACCTTGTTATTTTGGGTCTTTCATGTTTATAATAATGCGATTAAAGTTGTATATTACTACATGATTGTCATCTGAATGTTTTATGACGATGGACAACATTTTTAGTTTGCACTACAAAATAAAGGATCTTCACCGACGTTCTTTTTCAATGGATACCGGTAAATCTGTCGGTAATCATGATCACCGACCATGTTTTATCCATCCGTGAGATCCACTTTCTCCGGCGGATAACCGAACGATTTTTCTGTCGGTAAAGCCCTTTTGTTTTGTAGTGTTGATCTAACAGTTGGAGTTTAATTTACTATTACCATTTCTAAGTAAAAGATAACGACTAATTACATGTGTAGTTTTATCACCTTTGTCCACCTGTATTCATACACGATATATCTAGGGACGGACCCCATGAGGGGCACGTGGTGGCACGTGCCACCGTAAGAATTTTCCGACCAAGGGTAAAAAAATTTGTTTTTGTGAAGGTGTTAACGTATCGATTTAGGAGGTGCTACTGTATTCATTTGGAAACTACAAGGGGTGCACCTAAACTGAAAAAGACCCAAATCTTATACCCATTCAACCAAAAAAACCGAAAAAGTCTCTTGAAATCAACAAAAAATACCGAAAAATCTCTCGAAATTGATAAAAAAAAACTTAAAATTCCTCTGAAATCAAGCAAAAAACGTTAAAAATCTCTCAAAACGCCAAAATTTGGCTAAAAACACATCAGACGATATTGAACGTTGATAAAAAAGATGAAAGACACTTCGATAAAAACCGTATGAAAAAATATGGTGCCACCGTATGAAAATTTGTCTAGGTCCGTCCCTGTATATATATACTTTCATTTACCTCGACATACATATTTGTATTATAATTATTAAAACTTCAACAAATTCATGTATGTGAAAATAACTGATGGTGAATATGGATGGAGATACATGAATGTCTACAATTTTTTGTAAGCTATAAAATAAAGTAGATTAAGGTCCGTCATTTGACTACTTCGAGCTTCTTGCTTTCATCGGTGGCAAACGGGCAAGGGTCCAAAGGACACGTAGTCGGGGGCGGGTCAGAAAATCCGAGACCTCCGCTCTATCATAAAGAAAGGGAACGAAATATTTTTTTGATCACTCACCTGCTTTTCTTTCTTTGCCAGAAGGGGTGGGCCAGTCACTAATGGATCTCTCAATGATAGCCACATTTTATCTTGATGAAATTTCATAGGTTCTTGAATGAACGACTTAGCCCCTTGCACACTAAGGTGCCTTAGCCTATCCATACACAACCACACCCAAATGGAATCGCCCGTGTAACTATCTGATCTTGTTTTCCCATTCGAGGAAGATCTTCTCATTGACAACAATAGGTATCGACCATAACCAAAGGAAGGACCACAAGATCGAGGCTCGTTGAAAGAGAAAGTATCGACATTAAGAAAATGGAGTTAGTTGTGAAAGAAAGAGACTGACATTCATTTTTGAATGAATATTCATAGACGAGTTTGCTAAAAAAGGGACCTATTTTTTGAATTTGAACCAAAGGAAAACCCCAAGCAAGATACTTGGTTACCTTAATACTTGGCTCCATTTTTTCTGAACTGAAAGAAGAGATAACTATTTCAACATCGTTATGCTATCACTTAAGAGAATCTTCTGCTCATTCTTCAAGACTATCACATTCATTCTCTTCGGGCATTGGAAGATAAATCAACTCCATATAAGTTGGATGACCCGCTTGTGGCTTGGTGTTAACTGTAGCACTATCAATTCAAAATAAACAAGGGGTATTTCTTTTGAAACATCCATGAACAATCGACGTTTTTATGGTTTTTCCGCTTCTCACAGATGCTCTTTTCGCTTCTCACAGATGCTCTTTCCACACCTTCCCGATATCTGGTGCCAAATCGTCGCCCTTTCCTTATTTTTTGGATATGCTTGAGTGCATTTTGAATCTTTCTATTAGTAAGGTCGTCGTATCGATCAAAGTGAAGATAGCTTTTACAAAATTATTATTGGTGTGAAGGTTGTTTAAAAAATTTAAGAGCTTAAAAACTCACAAAATTGGTTCATACGGGATTCGAACCCACATTAGGAATGAAAAAAAATGCACACAATTCGGCTCTAACAAAAGCAACTTGTGTCATCATTGTAGTTTGAAGTAATATAAGGTACATTCAACCAAATGATACAATAGCACCTTTAAGAACGTATTTTTTTACATTACGACGAAGCCATAAAGGCCACTATATGCTATCAAGTGGGTCCGCCCCTAAGGTGCGTGTTTTTTTTATTAGCCGTCAAATGAAAAACGCCCACCCACAAACTCGTAAGTGTTTTCACCAATACGTTAAGCATTGATCACTTCATAGTCATCGTCGACGACAACAACGCAAGTATTGTCAGCGATATACGATCTCTATCTCGTTAACGATTCTATCATCAATTTCTCTCTATTCTTTCTCGACTATATATCATAATTCTAGGTTATCAAAATTATCAAATTTCTTAATCCCTGAATCAGTTAAATAACTCATATGTGAACGACTTAAATTGTGGTTTACATATACAAACGAATAATAAATCAATCAATAGGTTATCGTTGGAAAAAGAAGGTGGTGGGTTATAGTTTAGCACACATAAACATACACCAATTCAATGAATGGATTCTCGGCCTTTCTTGATAGGTTCTTTCTCGGTCTCGATGAGTTCTCTATCAGTCTCGATGGGTGTTTGGTTACGATGATGGTGTCTTCCAACGTTGGAGAAAGTGTAGAAGAGGGTAATGTCGAGTTACGGACTTACGGTGTCGAGTTGTTGTACACTTGAACGTACATAAATATTCATAATGAATACAACACATATATAGCATTTCACGTAAAAACGCTTAAAATAAAGAAAAAACTATATCGAGATGGATGTCATATCGAAGAGAATGAAATTCTTGTTTTTTGATGTAGTTTGTTTGATTAAAATATTAGTAATTTTTAAAATAATTTAGTTTAGAAATTGACGAGGTAAAAGTTTTTAATTAAAAAAGAAAATAAAAAATCAAATAAGGTAGGTCTGATTGAAATGAACTTCATTTTTTACCCCAAATCACCTTAATTAATAATTTTAATTAAAATTTTATTTAATGTGGATTGTTGGATCAAATAGAATGGAGGGTCAAGATTTGTCCTTTGATTTACAATATATATATATAGAGAGAGAGAGAGAGAGAGAGAGAGAATTGAGATTATGTGAGACCAGACTATTTTCGTGAGACCGTGAGACCAAAAAATTAACACTAAACCTTCACAGCAAAAGATTGTGAAGGTATGTGATGGTAAACCTTCATAGTGTTTTTGCTGTAAAGGTTTGCTGTTTTTCTTATCTTCACAATGAATCACTGTGAAGGTTTAGTGTTAATTTCTTGGTCTCATGGTCTCACGAAAAGAAAACAGGTTGATCTCACCTGAACCCAACTCTCTCTCTCTCTCTATATATATATATATGTATATTGTAATATAAAATGTATTACATTATTGATACTACACAGGATAACAAACTAGTATTAAAGACGGTTTTCGGTGCTCGTTATCCAATTACAGAAGCGACCCCATAAATTTTAACATTTTAGGGATGCATATTAAAACCAACTTGGTCACCTTTGAACTCCAACATTTTGATCACCACCAATTTTGAGTTTCTCTAGTTACAACATCATAATACTTTCTCTAGTATATCCTTTCAATATACATAGTATATGTGAGGTTAAGAAAGTGTTCCTGATTTTCTTGATGTTCTTGAAGATCTGCTAGTTAAGCATGGATCTGAAAATCCTTGTCAAGTATTTTGTAATTTTCCTTGAATAAATTTTTGCACTATTTGATGTACGTATATTATCATACCGATAGTGGAACCAAATTAAATTCTTGTGTTACTTGTTTATGAATTTTCTATATTCGTAGATAATAACATATTTTGTTATATCGTGGTTTGTCTATTTTCATAAAGAATATTGTGCAACATCTAGATCATTCTTATCAACATTTGTTGTTGGGTTTATTGTGTTCTTGGATTTCTACAAGTCAAGGACCATATAAATCATTTGTTAGCCTTGTTTGTGTGGCATAACCTTTCCTAACAATATGTGTATATATATATATATATAGAGAGAGAGAGAGATAGGCAAAGGATAGAAGTTGAGGTTAACGTGAGAAGTGGATCTGAACCGTTGTTCACTTTTAATCAAATGTCCTCCCATAAATTGCGGTTTGGAACAGAATTGATCTGGTGCATCTTGACGCATCTTATCTCGGTGCATCCAAGGGCGGAGCTGGGCTTGGCCCAGAATTAGCAATGGCCCACCCTCAACTTTCATATTTTTTTAAAAAAAATTTAAAACCCAAATCCATTCCTTTAATATGCTTCCAGCCCAAACCAAAGTTTGTAAACGGCTCCCAGAGACCCAGACGACTTCAGACAATTAGACTTCGATTAGAAATTCAGAATTCTCGCATCTCAACTTCGCTTCTGGATTCTCGCTTCTTGACAGTCGACTCTCGATTCTCTCTTCTTGGCGTTGGCTTTGTTTATGATCAGTGATCGATCATTGATCATCAACTCAAAAATCAAAATCATGGTTGTTGTGAGTTTCTTATTTCTAGCCTAGGGTTTCAATTTTCACAATTTCACATTCTGTTTTGACGTTTTGTACTGTGTAGTTCAGTAGTTGTGTATAAGAAATAGTGAAATACAATATGTTTTGTATTGATTTTTAGTTTCTTATTTCTAGAGCCACTTTCACAGTTTCACTCACTGTGAAATTGTGAAATTGTATTCAGAATGTCTTACTTTGCTCAGAAATAAGAATGTTTATTGATAGTTGTATTCAGAAATTGTATTCAGAATGTGAAATTGTATTGATAGTTTCACTGTGAGATTGTGAAATTGTATTTCACTTTCACTGTGAAATTGTGTAATTGTGAAATTGTATTCATAATGTGGATTTGTATTGATAGTTAATAGAAATTTGATTATGATTTATGAGAAATAGAAATTTGATTATTGTTTATTCAGACATTGAGTATTTCTATATTTGACAACAGTTGGCACAAATTAGCATTACCGGTTGCAACTGCAACAATTGAGAGGGCATTTTCTGCTATGCATATCGTAAAAAACAAACAGGTTGTGCAATAGAATGGGAGATCAATGGATGAACGATAACATGGTAGCTTATATTGAAAAGGATGTATTTGCAGACGTTGAGAATGAAGATATCATTGATATGTTTCAGAAAATGAAAATGCGTCGAATTTATTGTTGAATTTGTAAAGGTTAGTGTTACGGCGTTTGAAAATGTATGTTTACTTTTTGATCGAAATTTGGCATGAATATGATATCATCGTATTATCGTACATCTATATTTTGTTTATTAAAGAGGACCACCCTTGGCAAAATTCCTGGCTCCGCCCCTGGGTGCATCTCATCCTAATATACGTTCAATTCTCATCCGACAGTTAATAACTACTTCTCACGTTAACCTCAACTAAACCCAACCCCTATGTGTGTGTGTGTATGTATATATATATACAACAAATATATATACGGGAAACACAGAGACACTATAAAACACCGAATAAAATGTAAGATTGTAAAGACATGTACACTTTAAAATACCTAATAAAACGCAATTTTTTGGTTAAGGTTCTAAAAGAAGAAATTAATGAATAAATAAGACTAAGAAAAAGTTAATATTTGCGCATCATTCTCATTTCCCTAAAGTTCTTTTTGTACACTAGTAGCCAATTTCAGTTCTTTAAATCAATAACTATGACGCTAATGTTGTTGGTACTCCTACGCCCCAAAGCAAGACGTACCAGCAACGTTGAATCGCATCTTGTTGCCCCTTCATTTGCTTTAATCCGAGGCTCTAGGCGCTGCTCATTTTCTACAAGACAGTCGTGAACTATCTTGCATACCAATTCGCTCGACAAAATGTCCCATAATCCATCACTACCTACTATCAAACATTGGTCTCCTACTTCTCGTCTAGTTATGGAGATTTCCGGTTCAGATGTTACCCACTGTTTTAGAAGCCTGTCTCCTGTTTGTACACAAACATCAACAATTAAATCTCTCTCTTTTAAAGATATACAAGCATGTTGCAAATATATATATATATATATATATATATATATATATATATATATATATATATATATGTTACTATATGTCCACGACACGTGTCACACAGAAATGTTACCAATGAGTATGTAAACCTAAAGGGTCGCACATAAATAACACGTTTACTTCCATTAGAAAGAAACCCGTTAAAGTCATGTTTGACAGTTAAATAGTTATTCTTGAAAGAATAACTAAATAATATGTGTAAAATGTAATTATGATAATTACAGGGTTCTATCTGTAAATATGAATAATTATCTTTTAGATAATTATAATTATTATTTAGATAAATATTGAGATAATTATCCAGATAATTATTCGAATTCAAATGATTTGAATTCAAATAAATAATTACAGATAGACATAAATCTTATTTACTGTCAATATAAATAGAATGTCAGGTCATTTGTTTTCAGACGACCAATTCGATTCTCAGAATCCGAATATACACATACACATATTTAGAATTAAGGGTTCTTTTAGGCTAGCACTCGGTGGAATTCGCGTGTTCGTGTGTGGATACCGTTAGAGGAAATCTGCGTTTATTTCTTAGTGCCCCGATCGTTCAACCACAACATATCCCAAAAGATACAATTCTAAACACCCTATGGTGTGTGATTATTTAGTTAAATACTTCATTGGATCCGATTGGGTTTTAATCCATTAGAAAAGCTTTCTATAATTTTGTAACCAAATTATTTTACTTCCGCTGTGTTTATCGATTACAAATCTCAAGTAAAACCCAACAGTGGTATCAGAGCCACTTTGATATTATTTAATTAAAAGTTGAACAACAAATTATATGGCAAATTTTAAATTAAGTTTAGATTTGTATTTGAGCCTCATGTTGAAAGCATGTAAGAAATCAAAAGCTTAAAAGTTTTTTTTAATTATGTTAAACATTTTAAAAAAAAAGGGAATTGACTTAGGCCATCCGTACCCATACCCTCAAACCCTCTTGCCACCTCAACGCCACATCAGCTTTTCTCCTTACCCTCTCCTTAGACCATCCGCATCCATCCCATTCTAACTCACACTTTTTCACTGCCACATCAGCGCCACATCATTTTTCCCTTCCAACCCATTCTAACCCACAAACCCCCACATCCATCCCACACCACCATCCCATCTTTTATTTATTTTTATTTTTATTTTTGTTACAAGTATATTAATTTAAATAATTTAAAATTTATAAATAATTTATAATTTAATATAAGATAAAACAATTAATAAAATATTTCATAAATTGAAACTACAATTTTAACCTTACATAACCAAATTAAAAACATAAAAAAATACATAATTTCAAATTAAAAAACTACAAATTTCACCAACCATATAGTTGTCGAAGCAACTCTTTGTGGGCTAAAACCGCATTTAACTCGTTACCCGTTAGATGATCATGTGGTTTGATGTAAAACTTGAGATCTTTCCGCATTTCTCTTTGTTTCAAAGCTTCCGCTTTAGTCTTTGCCACTTCCGCTTTTGTCTTTGTCGCCTCGGCTTTGTCCCTCGCGGTTTTCAACATTTCCTCCTCCACGGTTAGTATTTTTTTATTTGCAACGTTTATATTCTCGACATACGCCATAAGATTCTTCAACGCCTCGTCCTTTTCCGCCGTCTTTGTGGAGGATGACGCGACACGTTTACCTTTATCTCTCCCCGTCGGTCGTGTCGGTTCTTGTACGAAGACATCCTCCTCCTCGTGGCTTTCTTCATTAAGGTTGAACCGAACACGTGCGTCAGAAGACGTCGTGTTTGGGTTTGAATCCGACGTGGACTTGCTCCGTTTTGAGGGCCTCGGGTTATCGTCCATGGAATGTACGATCTTCCACTTAGGGTGGTCTTTCACAATTCTCCAAGCCGTCTCGTGGGAGAAAGGCTTTTGGTTATTATCTGCCCGATACATCGTGTGTGCCCTCTCCATGAAGTCCGCGTCACCCCATCCGGATTTATATTGGGCTCTTAGATTATTGTAGATCCCGTTAAACTTCATCATTTTTTTGTTCATGTCACCCCATTTGGATTGTACTTGGTCTTTATTGCGTTGATGTTGGCGACTTGAGTTGAAATAATCGAGTATTTTTCCCCAAAATTGTCCTACAAAAATAAATATATATATATGAATACGTATATATAATAAAGATAAACACATTAATAAATATATATATATATATATATATGAATACGTATATATAATAAAGATAAACACATTAATAAATATATATATATATATGAATACGTATATATAATAAAGATAAACACATTAATAAATATATATATATGTGAATACGTATATATAATAAAGATAAATACATTAATAAATATATATACCCGCTTTTTGTGCGTTTCCAACGATGCTATCTTCGGAGACGTGAAGCCATGCACGTGCCAACAAAACCTCTTCTTCGGAAGTCCACGAAACCGCTTTCGTTCTATTTGCAAATTTCTTTTTCCCTTGTGTTTCGGGAACCAAATCGGGTGGGGTTTCGGGAACCGTTTCTTCGACCTCAACGTCCTCCGAATATGTTTCTTGTTGTAGTAGTTGTTGGAATTGCCCACCTTGATTATATTGTGGAAAGCCACCTTGCATAAATGGTTGAAAGCCGCCTTGATTAACTTGTTGGAATCCACCCGAATTAAATTGGACGAATCCACCCGAATGAAATTGTTGGAACCCAACCGGGAGGGTGTTGGGTGAATACATAGGGTATTGTTGTATGTTTCCATGGTAGGTTGATGGTGGTGGTGTAAGATTGAAAATATTTTCCGTCGGGGACGGTTGCGAGCTCGTGCCTCGCGATTTGGAACCTCGTCGTGGTGTTGTGAACCCTTGTGTTTCTTTATCCATTATGATTTTTTTGAAGAAAGAAATAATATTGAGAGAGTAGAATGAAGTGGGGAAGATGGGAGAGATTGAGAGTAAATTTGTTTGTGTGAAAAAATAAGTAGGTTAATATTAGTATTTATAGGATAGAAATAATAAAAAAAAATCAAACCCAACGTTCATATTTCAACGGATTTATTTGAAAAAAAAAATTTGAAAACACCCAACCCGAGCTGGGTTGCCCAACCCGGGAGGGCTCCATCCCACGCCAACCCAAAGGGCAGCGATGGTGTTCAATTCCATCCCACCCCAACCCCATCGAACCCAAGGGGCCGATGCGGTAAGTCTTACCCTAAAGTGGAGTACCCATACCCTCAAACCCTCTTGCCACCTCATTTTTTTAATTTTTTTATTTATACATTTAATTATTTAACAAAATAAAAATATTTATATAATTTTTAATAAATAAAAATAAGATAAATAATAAAAATAAAAATTCATATCATTCATTAAAAATAAAAATTACAAAATAAATTTAAAAATCTACTCGTCGTCATTGTTGGGAACTTGGATACGCCAAATATGTTCGACCAAATCCGACCGAAGGTTATTATGAGTGTCCCGGTTTTTGACTTCTCGAACATTTGCCGCGCGTTGTTCCTCACTGATTTGGGTTTCGATATCATCCGTGAAAATGTCGTTTTCATCGCCACCACAAATAGCATGGTCTTCGTCTTCGCGTATCATATTGTGTAATATGACACAAGCGTACATAATGTTTCCCAATCTTGTCGGTTCCCATCCGCATGCCGGGTTATGAAGTATATGCCAACGTTGTTTAAGCACGCCAAAAGCTCGTTCAACATCTTTACGTGCCGCTTCTTGCGCGGACTTGAACCTTTGTCGTTTAGGGTTATGTGGGCACGTAAATGATTTTACGAAAGTAGCCCATTCCGGATATATCCCATCCGCTAGATAATATATGTGCTCGTAGGTGGCTCCATTCACCTCAAAAGGGCAGTCGGGTGCTTTTCCATCATATACATCGTTGAAGATGGGCGACTGATTGAGAACATTGATGTCGTTATTGGAACCGGCAACACCAAAGTATGCGTGCCAGATCCATAGATCTTGAGAGGCCACTGCTTCTAGCATGATTGTCGGTTGCTCATGATCACCTCTCATTAATTGACCTCGCCATGCTACCGGACAATTTGCCCACGCCCAATGAGTACAGTCTATGCTTCCGAGCATGCCGGGAAATCCGTGTGTAGCTTCATGCGCGGCGTACAACTTCTGAATATCAATAAAAGTAGGCTTGCGTAAATATTTTTTACCATACAGTTCAATAATACCTGTGCAAAATTTGTGCAGACAATCTCGTGACGTTTTCTCTCCCATACGGATGTACTCGTCAAGTGAGTCAGCAGCTACTCCATACGCCAATTTCCGAATAGCGGAAGTACACTTTTGTTTCGGAGAAAAACCTTTTTTGTAACTGGCGTCCAACCGAAGTGTAAAATATGAATACTGTCCTTGTAAATCTTCAATTATTCGTTCGAATAGCTGCCTCCTCATCCTGAACCACCGCCTAAACATATCCGGTGTATAAACCGGGTTGTTGCCAAAGTAGTCCCGCATAAGCCGCTCGTTTGCAGCTACTCGACCTCTTTCTATGTTCGCGGCCCTCTCTCTTCTTGACGATGAGGCGGTGCTACCATAAATTAATTGTGCAGTCTCTCGAACCAAGCCTACAAAAATTTCCCTTTGTAGATGCAACAACTCGTCGGTGTCTACGGATGATGATGATGCGGTCGGTGAACCGGGTTGTGGCGAATCCATATTGTTTAAAATATAGAGAATGGAAGAGAATGAGAGAATGAGAGAGTTGTTTTGTGTGAAAAATAAAATGGGTTAGGATTATATATATAGTGTGATTAAATTGAAAAATAAAATAAATTATTTTTAAAGTAACCGTTGCCAAACGTTCATATTTGAATTTATTTAAAAAAAATAAAAAAAAAATTAAAAGCCATCGGGTAACAACGGGTTCCGCCCCAAAGCCCGAGCCCCCCCGTATCCATTCCCGCTGGAACCCGTAGCCAGCCCGAGCCCTAACCCGCCTCCGCTACGGATGGCCTTAATCCTAATTTGGGGTTACGTGTGGCTCTTAAAGTTGTTGTCACTAAAAAGGGTTTTGAACAACCCTACTCGTTGCCTTCCTTTTCTTTCCCAATCACAATGACAGCCGCTAAGCGGCGTCTTCTCCTAGCCATTTCACCACCTGCTGCCATCGCCGGATTTCTGCGGTTGATGCGCCGTTTACTGTTGTCGTCGGCCATTGCCGGATTCACGCGGTTGCTTGCCGCTGTTTGTTTCGACGCCGGTGGAGTCGATCGGAGCCACGGTTTTTTGGACTGATTTGGTCGCCGATCTAAGTCTTCCATGTCTAGCCCCACAGCAGATGGGTGGTGGTGGTGGTTGTTTTGCCACCAATGTTGCCGACAATTGGAAGCTATAGGTGACTCCAACGATTCCGGCTATGATCGGATCTCGTTTGTTGTCACCGTTTTAGTCACAGGGAAGATCCCTCTCGTCCCTGTCATCTTTTGTCAACGTGCAAAGGTTGTTGTCGGCCCTCTGCGGCTGACCAAACCTAGCCAGATCACGACCATGGGTGGTGGTGCTGTTCTTGACAGGTCGTCGCCGTTTTCTTGCTTGAACAGACCAATGTTGTTGCCTATCGGTTGTGTTCACCGAGGTCGACCAATTGGCTTAGTTGTTTTTGTTTTTCAACCGTTTTGTGACTGTTTGTCCGTCACTTGGTCGTTGGGGTGTTGGACTTGTGCCCTAAAGGGTCGGGTCATGGAGGCCCAATTTTACTATTTTGTTTTGGGCTAGAAGCCCGAGTGTTTTGGGTTTTGGATCGGTATCACGTCATTTTAAAATTGGGTCATTTTTAAAATTAGAGCATGCTTGGTCCCGTAAATCGGTTCTTTTAATTATGTTAATTAAATTTTGACCAAGTATTTTATGTCTAAGATAATGAGAAGGGAGCTTCAGGTCAAAAGTTGGACCTATTGTTTAAATCCACCTTTTATGTTTTGTTAAAAGTATACATAATATGTACCAATCTTGACATGTGTTATTTTATTTATTTATAATTTGTATGTTTGTATTATATGCGAGGATTGATTGTGTCAATTGGGAGAAACTCTTTGATGGTGCTGCAATGGTTAAAGTCACTGAGGGTAGCGGTACAAATAAGGGACTTTTGAGGACTGAAGAACAATTTCTAATTGTTATATATACAATGAGATGTTTAGGTATTCAAATAATTTGCTTTATTTTTTAGAGAGTTTTTCTCTCTGATTCTCTTTCACTCTCTCGTTCTTGTTTAGTTTTAGGGTTTATACTTTCAACCTTCAAACCTCTTGAAGGTCATGAGTGTGAGTGATCTTGTAGTGAGATTTTATATGTAAGTATATGAGTGTGTGTGTCATGTAGTGAGTTTTGATTTGTAATTTGTTTTTTCTCAATCCTCAGAATCGTTAATAAATATAGTTTATCATTTTCTACATGGTATCAGAGCGTTATGGTAAGATCGTCATCAACACCGACTGTAACACCCCGGAATTTATTTTATAGGTAAAATCTTTCTAATGTTTCTTTAAAGTGAATTATAGGCCTTGTGTAAATTTATGAGAAATTCTATTTGATCGTTACACGAAGACCGTACTTTAGGAATTCGTATGAGTCATTCTTAAGAAAATAATGAAAAATAGAATGATGGGTTAAATCCTAGATTTTATGGTTTGGTTGGATGGGTAATTCGAATACGAGTCCATCGGTTCTTTCCGGAGCGAAAACGGAGCTTTAACGAAGAAGTTACGAGGGATTAAGTGCTAAAACGAGAAGAACACCAAACAGAACCCGGCGCCGACCTCGGCGCCGATCAATCTGCGCCAGCCATCGGCGCCGAGCACTGGCCGACTCAATTTAGGATATTTAATTCCTTTATCTTTCTCACTTCTTCTAAAACGAATTCCAGCTTCTTCTTTCTGAGTTTTGGGCGATTTTTCATCTGGAGCTTAAGGTAAACTCATAATCTTTCAATCCTAATTCCATTCAAAGAATTATTAGATGAATCTTACCAATTATACTTCATCTAGGGCTTGTCATCTTCATCTTTCTTGTGGAAGTACTAGGGTTCAAATCTTCAAGTTAGGGTTATTTCAATTGAAGAGTTTGAGGTGAGTAACTTGTACTTAATTAGTTGTATTACACCTTATCATCATCCTTTACTTTGATTTTGTTATTGTTAATGAGAAATCTTGGCTAATAAGCTCTTAATGGATAAGAGGGAAACAAGAAGAGTTCAAGTAAGTTATGATGGTTTAATTGTGTTCTATTACTTACAATACCATGGTAAATGTTAGTGTTAAAGATTTGGGTTTGATTTCATATCATTAGTGTGTGATTATGTTGATGGCTTAAGATATGTCTTAATTAAGTAATGATGGCTTAATGATTGAAATGGACCTACTATTGAATTGTAAACACGAATGTCTATTATTGATATTATATGGAATAAGATTTGTTACATATGGATGTATAGGAACTACATGGAAGTAGTATTTATTCATGTTAAATGGTTGGACCATTGTTATTATTCATGTTAAATGGTTGGACCATTGTTATTATTCATGTTAAATGGTTGGACCATTGTTATTATTCATGTTAAATGGTTGGACCATTGTTATATGTTAAACATTATTCATGCTAAATGGTTGGACCATTGTTATGTGTTAAATACCCTTGAATATTATTTTAGGATTAATATATTTGGTAATTCACATAATTGGAGGAGCACCTAGTATGCATTTGGAGGATATATTCTTACACACCGTGGGGTAAGTGTAATTGATTCATACCTTCGGATACCGTGGGGTGTTCCGTTGTGTTATGCCTTGTGACAATACCGTGGGGTACCGATCGAGGTATATCTTCAATTATGATGTAATTGGGTAGCGATATGGACCTTCTCCATGGAATCCAATTTGTGAACGTATCGAATTATTATTCCTGCATGCTATGTTTATATTCCATGTGTTATGTGTAAACCTCACTTAGGCTTTAAAAAGCCTAACACTTGCTATGTGTTTTATGTGTTACAGATATTAGTGGTTCAGGACACAAGAAGGTTAGACCGGGGTTTGAGAGCATGGGATCATTGTTGGAAAAGCTAAAGATTAGAAGATTAATGATAGAACTTTCCGACACATTTCGTAATCGGATTTTATAGTAGAGATTTGATAATCTAATGGTCCATTATTAGTTATATTTATCTAAGTCTTTGTATTGAAAGTTATGTAAAGATATTTAAGTACACTTGTGCTTTAAGAAGGTGTACCACTCTTCCGTTTTATGGAAGTTTTTGTTAACCCCTATTTTAGGGTGTTACAAGTTGGTATCAGAGCATAAGTTTGAGAGATTTAGGTGTTGATTTTGGATACCTAGACTCAAACTAGCGTTTGTATAAGTAAAAGAGAGTGGAATTCTCCGTTAGGCACTTTGAGATAGGATGCTTTGGGATCGATGAATATGGAGAGAAACTAGAATCGCGTCGAGAGTAGCAAGGATAATCATGTATGGCACGTTTATAATGACACCTGGCCAGTGTCATGATGAGCCTACTATTACATGTGCATACTTGAACTACTTTAGTGTGATGATCGTTGGGGGTAGTAAGGAAAGTCTTAGATTAGTAGTCGTTTAAATTAGAAAGACGATTCTAGTATTGGTCACTTGGAGTGACGATAGGCATAATAATTGCTCTAAGAAGATTGTTTGGGTCGAGATTGATGGTTGGAATAGGACCATAGGTTTGTGAGCCGACCTTAATTTGAGGAAAGTCGTAAGATTGATCAATGTGTTTTCTGATATAGCCTTAAGAGGTTTGAATGGCCGAATGACAATAGTAGACCGGAAGAGTATAATGTCAATAGGTTGAATGCCGACTATGTTATTGCACGAAATTTATTTTAGAAATAAATTGCATCGACTATTGCTTGTGTTTCCAACCCTTATGTGGATAGTATTATGAATTTTGAGAAAATGTTTGGCACACACACAAGATTTCAAATCATGAATTTAGAAATATGTAAATCGTTTTAGTAAGGGGTTGCAAACTCTGTTAGAATTTGTTATATTCTGTTAATAATCAATCTTGTTTTAGATACAATGATAATTATACTTTACGTTGATAAAATATGAGTTTGTTCCTTGATTAAGATTGTAAATGGAATATTGATTTTGGGAGAATTAGAACCAAATTTGGAAAAATTTTGGGAAGAGAATAGTGCAGGTCATCCGCGCCGACCTCGGCGCCGATGAATCGGCGCCACCATCGGCGCAGGAGTCTGCCATTTCAACTTCATTTTCTGTTTTGTTGTTCGTTCGGGTCTAGGACCAAGTCATCGATTCGAGGGCTGTTTTTGAGTCATGTGTTGAAACTAATAATAATCATATTTTATGAAGTTGAGGTGACGGGCGAATAGCTACGGCTTGTGCCTCTAGCATTGGATTCCCTCCACGTATGTTAGATTTGGAGCAGTGAACTATTTTCCCATTTTATATATGTAAAGTTATTTTGGAAAAGAAATTTGTTTTGATGAGATATTAAACGGTGTTGCTAATAAAGTTTTTATATGGAATAGATTGTTGGAGATTTGGCATTTCTTTTATGACTTTGTTCATAACAAATTTTGCTTTGGAAACGTAATGTTAACGCCGTTTTATGACTTGGAGTCATTAAGTCCAATGGAGGTTCATGAAGTTTAGTGTTGTGACATGTTGGGTCGTATGAGTATGATTTCACAAAGTAAATGTCTTAATTGCTTACTTGGTTAAGTTTTAAGTTATGTTGGACATTTGATCCCACACGAATTTTGTTAAAGAAAAGTTAATTTTATGCCGCTAGGCGACTAAGAAGAGTTGAGTTTGGAACCCGTGTGTGATGTGAAATTTCTTTTTTTTTCTTCTTTTCTTTCTTCGAAGATTTATCCTATTAAGTATTCCATTGCAAATAAGTTCAAGGTATGGATTGATGGAGACATGGATTAAGTGATGCATGAAAGAATGATTTTGGCAATGCTTCATAAAATTTTGCTTGATGCACTTTTGATCGGTTAATTGTTTTATCTTCATTTTTGTGGAAAAATATGTTATATCAACTTAGGAATGTGCATAAGCTCAGTAATCGTTGTTTTCGATACCTTAATGATCGAGTCATACTTGAAGTGTTTGATAAATTATTGTTTAAAAGATGACCATTCGGTCAAAAGGGTGTTTTGGGTTGTAGGAATCATGCATAATTCGCAATGTCTTACAATTTGATTTGTAATATTAGTTGTCAACATTTTGTCAACTTTGAATTGTTGACTAGTTTGGGAGAATTTAAAAACCTTGTTGGTTTTTGAGAAATGTTTATCGGAGTGTTTTAACAAAATACATTGTAAGCATAGACGTTTTGACTTTTTATGCACAAGTGCAAGATTTTGAGGAAAATGCTTCATGAGGAAAAATTCAGAAGTTTTCTTTTTGTATAAAATCATAAGTATACGGGATTTCTTATGTTTTGGACTTTGACGTATATCTTTGTTAAAATTATGGATTGAAGTCGACTTGACCCTTTTTGATGTCAACCAGTTACTAGCAAATGTTCTTCTTGGTTTCTCTTTTGGAAAATGTATTGTTGAGTACGGTTCTGTAGAAGATGAATTGCTAGTTTATTACTATGTGACCATTTGGGAAAGTTTTAGAAATCAAACTGAAGGACCTCATCTTTTGAAATGATAGTGTAAGTTGAGTTGTGCATGATTATCTTATTTCAAGAAAATTCTAAGGAAGGGTTAAAGTTGGCGTGTCTACCCCAATTTGAAGTTTTATGATGTTTCAGGTAGATAATTTTAAATATTGGAAATATATTGGTTATGTTTAAACTTGGAAATTGCATAAGTCGTTTGGTGTGTTGACTGAGGTGTAAATTAGAAGTCATATTTTAGTCTTCGTATAATGAATTGACGTGCGCAAATTTTGGTTGGCAAACTTTGTTTCATATCATTTGAATAGTCAGAAAAGAATTTTGAGTCAACTGTTGTTTGGACTTCTTTTGAAGTACGTATGAAAAAAAATGTGCACATCGTTAAAGAGGGCAGTTACATTGAATGCATGTCATTGGTCAATCCATACCAAAATCATAGTGGTTTGTTTTAAAGAAGTTATTTTTACTCGTATAGCATTTTGTGGATAAATTGAACTGCAATGAAATGGTTTTCAACATGATTTTCATATGTGGGACGAGGGTGTCCAGTTTTACGTAACCACCGAACTAATAGTAATGGTTTTGTGTGTACGGTGTACTTGATATAAAAGTTTTAGTGTTGAAATTATTTTGTGATTGATTTTGATTTTAAATTGGTATATTTATTTGATGTCGCGCTTGAAAACTTTGAACTCGTTAGGATCTTATATTTGGTAAGTAACCCAGTTTTTTAGGGTCTTGTCCAGCTTTCGAATATGAGACCCTTTGGACATCATAGTGATAATTTGATCTTGAAAGGATTATTTGAAGAATGAACTCGTGGGAAGAGTCCGCAAGGATTTGACTTGGTGATATGTTAGGTGTTGACTTATGGGCTAGGAACCAAGCACCATTATTGTAATCGTGAAATTGTAGTTCGATTTAAATGAATAATAGTGATGGTTGTAGTATCCTTAAGATGCTTGTTTGTGATAAGAAGTTTAGTGAAATGACTTTCCATGTGTGGTACAAAACCTGGCTATAATTGACATAGAGAGAAAATTTGAGAACACGTGAACGGGGTATGTTTGGGGAAATTGTTTTTGTTGATAGAATGGTATGGATCACTTAAGGTTGGGAGGCAACTTATGTATGGTGGTCAGAGATCATTCTAGAAAATTTGACCTTAAAGTGGATGTAAGTAATTAACTGTAAGCGAGAAATTGTGGTGAACATTACCGAGAAGCCATTATGGGCAATTCTTTAGGGAAGTCATTTTGAACAGAGTTGAAACCGGGAGACTTGGAATGTATTGGGGGTGTAGTAACCATTGTTTGTATGAAGACTAGACTTCAAGGACGAAATCTTTTCCGAGAAGGGAATTTATGTGTGGGATATTGTTAGTTTAAAGCTCGGTGATATAACTAAGTATCAACCTTTGTAGGGTTAAGACAGGAAATCGTTAGTGTAATCAGGAAATCGCAGTAAATAGGATGTTGATAATAGTGGTAGTAACTGTAAGATACTCGATTGCGATGAGCGGTTTTGGTAGGATAACCTTTGGGGGTGATTAATGAACTTACCGGTTTAGTGATTGATGTTGGGATGGACTTTGGAGTTTGTTAGAACTCGTCAGAGTTAGTCGACAGTTAATAATAGGAATGATCAGAATTGATGAATCGGTTGATTTCAGTATTAATTAGGCCTTGGATTGACTTGAAGTCTGAAATCGGAATCGGGATGTATGGAACATCTAAGGTTGGGAGATAACCGAAGCCGTCTAACTAGGAGTTATTCCATTAGTTAGAGTATTCTCCCGATCGTAAGTACAGTGTACGTGGATAAGGGTGTTGTAGTAAGGAATTGGTTCGAAGAACTACTGTTATGGCTGTGAGGGAAATTTAGATTCCTGTTAAGGATTTATGGTTTATGATTGACATTACGCTCTATGTTGTTGGAGTGTGAAGGAAGTAGATTTCGGGGACGGAATCCTTTTAAGGTTGGGAGAATTGTAACACCCCGGAATTTATTTTATAGGTAAAATCTTTCTAATGTTTCTTTAAAGTGAATTATAGGCCTTGTGTAAATTTATGAGAAATTCTATTTGATCGTTACACGAAGACCGTACTTTAGGAATTCGTATGAGTCATTCTTAAGAAAATAATGAAAAATAGAATGATGGGTTAAATCCTAGATTTTATGGTTTGGTTGGATGGGTAATTCGAATACGAGTCCATCGGTTCTTTCCGGAGCGAAAACGGAGTTTTAACGAAGAAGTTACGAGGGATTAAGTGCTAAGACGAGAAGAACACCAAACAGAACCCGGCGCCGACCTCGGCGCCGATCAATCTGCGCCAGCCATCGGCGCCGAGCACTGGACGACTCAATTTAGGATATTTAATTCCTTTATCTTTCTCACTTCTTCTAAAACGAATTCCAGCTTCTTCTTTCTGAGTTTTGGGCGATTTTTCATCTGGAGCTTAAGGTAAACTCATAATCTTTCAATCCTAATTCCATTCAAAGAATTATTAGATGAATCTTACCAATTATACTTCATCTAGGGCTTGTCATCTTCATCTTTCTTGTGGAAGTACTAGGGTTCAAATCTTCAAGTTAGGGTTATTTCAATTGAAGAGTTTGAGGTGAGTAACTTGTACTTAATTAGTTGTATTACACCTTATCATCATCCTTTACTTTGATTTTGTTATTGTTAATGAGAAATCTTGGCTAATAATCTCTTAATGGATAAGAGGGAAACAAGAAGAGTTCAAGTAAGTTATGATGGTTTAATTGTGTTCTATTACTTACAATACCATGGTAAATGTTAGTGTTAAAGATTTGGGTTTGATTTCATATCATTAGTGTGTGATTATGTTGATGGCTTAAGATATGTCTTAATTAAGTAATGATGGCTTAATGATTGAAATGGACCTACTATTGAATTGTAAACACGAATGTCTATTATTGATATTATATGGAATAAGATTTGTTACATATGGATGTATAGGAACTACATGGAAGTAGTATTTATTCATGTTAAATGGTTGGACCATTGTTATTATTCATGTTAAATGGTTGGACCATTGTTATTATTCATGTTAAATGGTTGGACCATTGTTATATGTTAAACATTATTCATGCTAAATGGTTGGACCATTGTTATGTGTTAAATACCCTTGAATATTATTTTAGGATTAATATATTTGGTAATTCACATAATTGGAGGAGCACCTAGTATGCATTTGGAGGATATATTCTTACACACCGTGGGGTAAGTGTAATTGATTCATACCTTCGGATACCGTGGGGTGTTCCGTTGTGTTATGCCTTGTGACAATACCGTGGGGTACCGATCGAGGTATATCTTCAATTATGATGTAATTGGGTAGCGATATGGACCTTCTCCATGGAATCCAATTTGTGAACGTATCGAATTATTATTCCTGCATGCTATGTTTATATTCCATGTGTTATGTGTAAACCTCACTTAGGCTTTAAAAAGCCTAACACTTGCTATGTGTTTTATGTGTTACAGATATTAGTGGTTCAGGACACAAGAAGGTTAGACCGGGGTTTGAGAGCATGGGATCATTGTTGGAAAAGCTAAAGATTAGAAGATTAATGATAGAACTTTCTGACACATTTCGTAATCGGATTTTATAGTAGAGATTTGATAATCTAATGGTCCATTATTAGTTATATTTATCTAAGTCTTTGTATTGAAAGTTATGTAAAGATATTTAAGTACACTTGTGCTTTAAGAAGGTGTACCACTCTTCCGTTTTATGGAAGTTTTTGTTAACCCCTATTTTAGGGTGTTACACCGACGCCTGATTTTGGTATGATTTACGTTTCTGTTCACCTCTGAGGATTGTTTTTTCTTTATCAGAGGTTCGTTGCTTTATTTTCTTCATGATACTTCAGGTCTGTTTGTATTCTCACATCTGAGGAGTGTATTCTACGATTTCTCAAAACTCAAACTCACGAGGATTTTGGTTCTTTAACCTAATCTGATGACTCAAGTCGATTCATGCATTTTTTTATAAACCCTAATCTGTTCTATGAGATAAACTCGGTTTTCAAAACACTGAGAATATTGCTTTCGAAGTCGTTTTTGTTAATTTATGTTTTCGACTGAGAATATTGCACTCAAATATGTTTTCAACGACGCTTTGTTAATTTATGTTAAAGATCCATCGAGTTCTTCATTTTGTCTTCTGGTTGTCAAAATCTCTCGAGTTAACAAATCGTCGCCTCATTCAAAACGAGGTGGTTCAGATAGTTAGTATCAGATTGTTAAAGATCAATCTCTCTCTTGTTGTTCTTCGCTTTCGTTTCTATTTTCATTTTTTGCTATAGATCTTGTATTGAGTTGTTCGTAAAAATCTGGGCCTTATCTTTGTAGATTAGGTTTAGATCCTTACAATCTTGTTCATATCTTGTGACACTACATTTGGATCTGAACTCGATTCTTTTAGACCTTGTACAGAATCTACTTATTGCTCGTGTCACCTGATATCTACTCATATCTGTTTTATTTCTTGTTATAAGATCTTGTACTGATTTTTCTGAAAGATCTGAATCTTATCCTTGTAGATCGGTTTCAGATCACTTTGTTCTTGTTCTTATCGTGTGACCCTGCACTTGAATCTGGACTCGATCATATTCAGATCCTGTACAGGTTTAAATCGTTGCTCGTTTCACGCGATAAAATCTGTATTTTAGGTCTTGTATTCTAGATTTTGTTCTGTTCATCATCTCTAACATCTGAACCCCATCCTTTTAAGATCTGGTTCAGATCTTCACATTCTTGCACTTTTATTTGTGTAAAAGAAGTTTCAAATTCAGATCTCTCATGATCACCTTTCGTTGCCTTGCATATCTTCTTCCTTGTATGGTTGAAGCTACTGCATATACGGCTATGGTTATGATCAAGTTAGATCTCACTCTGTCCACACTTCTGTGACTCGAGGAAGACCTAAGTAAGTCTTATGAATCGAAGAGAAAATGTTCAATGTTTATAACATCTTATAATGCCTACACATAGATCTGATCTGATCTAGTCATGAATCTGTGATCTGATCTCTATCATAGATCTGGTCATATTTTCTTTTATCTGTTCACATGTTATTTGTTTTTAACCAGAGTCCTCCTTGAACTCGTCTCTCTAGACGTTCATTTCATCATCGCAACGATCTGGTGAGTTCTTCAAAGATCTCGATGTTTCTGGTATGAATCTGCTATAGTTCAGATTGTTTCTTCTTCGAGTTCTTTTCTCTCATTTTTTTTCTTCGTTTGCAATTTCTCAGATCTCTCCTCTTTAGGCCTGTATCTGAGTTGTTCGTTTCTATTACATACTTGCATCTATTCCCATCACTTGTTCTCTTCTTCATTATAGATCTGAACAAGTTTCGTGTATGGTTTCTCGTTTGGTTTTATCGATTTGTGGATCTTGTCTCTCTAGACCTGGTCCATCTCTAGTTCACCTGAGATCTGAACTTTTTAGTTCTTGTCCAGGTTCATCTCTTCGTCACTTAGATCGGTGTGTTTCGATCTCTCATTCACCTGAGATCTGAACTTTTTAGTTCTTGTCCAGGTTCATCTTCACCTGAGATCTGAACGTTTTAGTTCTTGTCCAGGTTCATCTTCACCTGAGATCTGAACGTCTTAGTTCTTGTCCAGGTTCATCTCTTCATCACTTAGATCGGTGTGTTTTGATCTCTCATTCACCTGAGATCTGAACTTTTTAGTTCTCATCCAGGTTCATCTCTTCGTCAGGTTCATCTCTTCTTCCAGAAATCCAACAACTTCTGAGTTTTTTGGGCCTATCTTCCTCGTTTCGTTGATTTCTGTTTAGATCTCAACGATCTCTGAGTTTTTGTACAAAACTTTTTCAAACTTTGTTATCAACTATTTTTCTGAAACATTCGTCTTAAACAGATCTGGTATTTCTAAGTTTCTTCGCCTAGGTGTACGGAACTTCTGAGATTTGTTGTTTTCTTTTTAGATCTCATCGACTTCTGAGATTTCTAAATACAGATCTGTTACTGGACTGCTTAGACTTGTTGTTTTCTATTTAGATCTCAACGTTTTCTGAATTCTTTGTCTTAAACAGATCTGTTTTTTCTACATTTCTTCGTTCACTTGTACCAAACTTCTTAGTCTCATTGTTCTCTGTTCAGATTTCAACGATCTCTGAGTTTGTTCTTTCATCACCTAGTTTCGTTGTTATCTAGTTAGATCTCAACGATTCTAAGTCTGACTGTTAAGATTGTGTTTCTTTTTGTCCTAGCTTTAGATCTCAACAATTTTATCTGTAATCTCGTAGTTAACAGGTTAGATCACAGCGATTCTGAGGTGTAGTTCAGACCTCGATAATTTCTGAGATTTGTTACTTAGCTTCGCTTTGCTATCTTGTTAGACTTCGATCACTCTGAAGGCTCTAGGCAGATGTTGTTATTTTTCATCAGTTCATAACAAACTGTTATTTCTTTTGTGTATATCCTTTACTGCCTATGAGACTTCGTTGAGGCCTTGTATTCCTTCTTTGTTCTGTTGATACTTGCGTTGTGTGCCTGTGAGACTTAGTTGAGGCCACGTTTGACTAGATCTGATCAGACCTGCACCTGTGATGATTTATTTGGATGATGTCCTCCATCTCTGTGTCAGATTGTGACTCTATCTAGTCTCTTAATTCTGTTCAGATGTAGATTAAGATCATTTTACTGATTCTTACTTTGATGCATGTTGTAATATGTTAGGCTTAGTTTGTTCATATGATTAGTTTGATAAACATTGCTACATGTATTCTGCTTAGATATGCGTAAGATCTGATATGTGCAAGTGATTCGATCTTTTTAGATCATGTTGCTTCGTCCTCTAGATTCTTCTGCATATAGTAATCATCTATATTATTTGTACACTACATGTATTTTTCGTTTACCTTCTGTATCAGATTTGTTAAGATCTAGTCTCTTCTCTTAACCTTTTTTCATAAATCATGGATATCATGGGGGAACACTGTTTCTATGTGGTCAACGCAGATCTAGGTGTTTTTCAGATCTGTTAGATCTAGTGGATCTCATCACTTTGATCACAGACTTTCCTGCTTTCGGCTAAATTGACTTGTTTTTATTAATATAGTTATCTGTGACAGGTTCCTTTCTGTTTGCCTTATATCTGTTTATTAATATTCTCCTTCTCTTCCTTTTGGTTTCTGGATTGTAGACTTAAGTGTACCTTTGGAACAGATCTATAAGATCCGATCTAAAATACACTTCTTCCTATATTACAGAATCCTTGTGGGAAGTGCCTAGTTTGTCTCTGGCACGGTAACACTGTAACCTGGTGTTTGAGGTGTTACTCTGAGTGGTAGTTTTGTTTCCTTCTCGTAGTTGTTATATCTGTTCAGGTTTGGTTCCTGTTTGTTTTTTCTTTGTATTACGAGTTCGTTGGTTTGGCCTTGGTATATCACTAAGGTTCTTGCTTCCGATGCGCCCGTCTGGTAAGATCACTGTAAGTCTTCTTATCCTCTGTGTGCTTTCCTTCTCTCTTAGTGTTTCTTTCGAGGGGGCTTAAGTGACTGTCTTGACCTACCACCATAGAGTGGCAAGGAATCCTGTCACTTTGTTACTCAGGTTTTTCCTGTGTGTGTTTGATTGATTGTTATCATGATTGCAAAACTGGATTTTGAGATCTTCTTTACCTGCACCCTAGTGACACTCTGTAGTCTTATCTTGGATCCTTGGATTTATTTCTGAAGATCTCCTTGTTAGTCAAGGTTTAGTTCAAAGTTGCTTATGTAGTATGGCAAGAATTAAAAGAAACGTATGATAAAATAGACGGTTCTTGTCAAACTTCCTTCATGTTCTTGCAATGCTTCCCATAAGTTTTTCAAGCACAATCAATTTCTTGATCCTGTGCTATGATATTGGCACTGGAAACTAAAACATTTTTGGTTTTGTTCTGATCAAAGGTTTCATCATCTTAAGATCGTTTAGTTTTGTTTTGGAGTGTTGCTTTCTTCCGTTTGATTTGTTTTCGGTTGATGGGCAATCCTTCTGATTTCTACTCGTTTCTGGCTCTTATTTCGGATCTAGTATCTTACATATTTTTGGTGTGACGAGACTTCGATAATGCTTTTAACATCGACTTGATGAATCATATGTGTTTCTGTTGATGATCTATGTTGCTAGTCTTCTCTTGTATCATGCTGTCTAATCTGTTACGAGTATTAGGGTTGGTTCTCTGATTGTTAAGATCTCATATAGTTAGAGGTGTTTAATGTTGTAAAATATGCAGTTATCTGCTAAATCTGACATGTTGCCTTTGACTGCTTTCTCGTGTTTGTGTTTTTTGGTGCTGCTGAGGGCTCTCAATGGCACAAGCGACACGTCTATTTTGAGCCTAAAATTGAATGGCACTAACAACTGCAAATTGTTGTACTGTGTTATGAAGTTGTGTTTTATAAATGACACCTGTCTCCATCCAAAAGGATATTTTTTTAGGGAATTTTACTGAATATCAAAAGTTAATAGGCGGATTAATTTGTCTTTTAGCAACCAGGCCTCTGATGTTCACTGTTTAACTAAAAGGCAATCTCTTCTTAAATTGGTTGTTCGCGTGATAAGGTATTTAAAGCATTCTCCAGGTAAAGGAGTTAATTTTTCCTCTTCAGCTGTTTTCAAACTTGCTGCTTTCGTTAATGCTGATTGGGGTAAGTGTTTATTCACTCGGCATTCAGTTATTGATTATTGCTTATATTTGGGAAATTGTATGGTGTCTTGGAGGAGTAAGAAATAGTCTGATGTTTCATGCTCCTCTGCTGAATCAGAATATAGGGCAATGGCATCTGCCCTATGAGAGATTGTTTGGGTTCTTAACATTTTAGCAGATTTAAAATTGGATAATCTACTTCCTGTTGAACTTCAATGTGATAACGAGTCTGCTATACAAATTGCTAACAACCCTATTTTCCATGAAAGAACAAACATATTGAATTTGATATACACCAAGTTAGAAACAAGGTAACTTCTGGATTACTAAAGACAGTGAAAGTACCTTCTTTAGATAACCCAACTGATACTTTTACAAAGTCACTTGGTGTACAACAACACAATTATTTGTGTTTAAAATTAAATATGTTGGATCTTTTTAGATGTCAAGATTGAGGGTGGGTGTTAAAAGTATACATAATATGTACCAATCTTGACATGTGTTATTTTATTTATTTATAATTTGTATGTTTGTATTATATGCGAGGATTGATTGTGTCAATTGGGAGAAACTCTTGGATGGCGCTGCAATGGTTAAAGTCACTGAGGGTAGCGATACAAATAAGGGACTTTTGAGGACTGAAGAACAATTTCTAATTGTTATATATACAATGAGATGTTTAGGTTTTCAAATAATTTGCTTTATTTTTTAGAGAGTTTTTCTCTCTGATTCTCTTTCACTCTCTCGTTCTTGTTTAGTTTTAGGGTTTATACTTTCAACCTCCAAACCTCTTGAAGGTCATGAGTGTGAGATTTTATATGTAAGTATATGAGTGTGTGTGTCATGTAGTGAGTTTTGATTTGTAATTTGTTTTTTTCTCAATCCTCAGAATCGTTAATAAATATAGTTTATCATTTTCTACATGTTTCGGGTTCGAAACCCAATATAGAAACGAAATTGGGAGTTGGGTTCGGTTGATCCGGGCTAGTAGACCCATTTATTGATTTTGGGTTGTTACCCAAGTTTTTCGTTTTGGGCTCAATTACAGTTTTGGTTTGAAAAATTTTATCGTCTTAAAATTATCGTTATGAAAACTCTTTTCCGATTTAAATTGGCTTTTATATATGTTTATACAATTAGCCAATAACGTTAATTTTATGTTTAAAATTATCGTATGGGTTAGTAACCCACGTTTAAAAGGGTTGATTTTAAATTTTAATTTGCCATATAATAATTTGTTCCATTAATCGGCTATTAATTATGTTAATTAGTTCCGGCCAATTGTTTTATTTTATGTTTAAAATAATGTTACATAGTATACGGTTTGCCCCAAAAGACCTGTGGTTGATTTAATTTTGTTTGGAAAATTAAAATGTATTAAATTGTATGGGATGTAATTTTATTTTAAATTTCTAGATAGGTTCAATTGTAAAATAGATAGGATACTATTGTATTTTCTATTTTAAATTGTAATCATCCGAAGACGGAGTTTCAAGATATCGAGACGGAGTCCCCGGAGTTCACCAAGATGGCGAGGCCAGTGGGAGCTTGAAGACGTCCTTAGAAAGACCGTGGTTGTTGTGTTGGCTCACAACACCACATTAGGAGCAAAATCGTATATTATCTGTTTGTTGTGGTTGTTTATTTTGTGTTTGCATTTTATTGCTTTATTATTGTCGTAATAGTTGCAAGTTTTTTTTTAAAAATCAAACGCAAAATAAATTTTAAATCGGTAAATAAAATATGATATATTAAAATTGATATGTTTATCAAAATCAACCGATTTAATTGAATGAACTTTTAAAACAATGTTTTAAGAACGAGGTATTAAAATCAAAACGTTTTAAAATACTTAGAATGTTTTATAAAATTAAACTTTTTCAAAATGTAAACTAAACGCCACCCATTTAAGGTACTTGTCGAGCTTACAGGATTTCGGTGTGGTAAGTGTCTAGCCAATCATATCGGATGATTGTAGTGTAAGACAAGGTACCAAGATAACGAGATTTAAGTGGAAAGTCGTCTAGTCATTCACTTAAATAGTCGTATTTTGGACGACTGATCCCAATAAACCCTAACTTGAGATTTTAGGTGGGATCATGACACCTTAGTATGGTTAGTTTACTTGGAAATATCATAGAAAGTGTCTAGCCATCTATGAGTATTTTTCAAGGCGTTGAAGTGGGATTAAACATGCCAAATTCAATATATGATATGTTGAATAGGACATCTAAGAGTTATGTTGAACATAATTGGATGATGCCTACCTAAATAGCCTAATTCCATAGACAGTGCATTAACCATTTATAGAAGTAGGTGAAATATGGATCTTAGCTCAAATCAAATGATTTTGAAAGGTTAATTCATTTATTTGAGATATTAAAGTTACTAAAATTGTTTTGTAGATGTCTGCTAACACCTCCAACCAAATTACAAACACAACCGATTTATCTCAATTTACGTTACGGTCAATCCTTTATAAGGATAAACTGAACGGTACGAACTTCGTCGATTGGTTTCGTTTCTTGAGGATTGTCCTTAAACACGAAAAGAAGTTGTACGTTCTAGAAAAACCACTTCCAAACACTCTTGTCATAAATGCTTCAGCTGAGGATAGAGCTGCTTATGATAAACATCTCAATGACTA
This sequence comes from Saussurea involucrata, assembly GCA_033807775.1. Lineage (NCBI taxonomy): Eukaryota > Viridiplantae > Streptophyta > Magnoliopsida > Asterales > Asteraceae > Saussurea > Saussurea involucrata. Next base: position 60,901,769 of record CM066315.1, on the reverse strand, counting down.
ACTGGATGTTAGTTGTTTGATGCTTGCATCCATGACTCCCGAGCTTCTAAGGGAACATGAAGACATGCCTGCATGGGATATGATATCCTCTTTGAAATCTATGTTTCAATTACAGGCAAGGAAAGAGAGGTTTGACACAGTCAAGGCATTGCATGCTTGTATGATGACTGAGGGTTCATCTGTCAGTATTTTCGGTCCACAAACCACTGAGAGTGGCTTGTTTTGAAGCAAAAAAAGCGTAATTTTATGGTTTTTCAGTGAAATGCGCAGGTAATCCGGAAGAGAAAGATCATCGAGAAACAAAGCGGAAAAAGGCCAGAAAAGAGTCCAAAAGAGAGCCCAAGAGGAAGCCCAAGTCCAGACCCGAGCCTAAAACCAAACCTGGAACTGTGCCTAACCTAGAAACCGCGCGGCCTGCGCCACGGCCTGAGGCCACGGTCCAGGTCGTGCAACCCTCTGTTTGTTGCTTTTGTTTGGCGATTTCTCGGAATTAGGGCACGAAACTCATACGGTCGACGGGAGACAAATTGGAGGCGATTTTGAAAGATTTTTCCACTACTTTTGAGCCACGATAGAGAGCGGATTGAAGAGGAGTTCACCACGAGAAGCGGATTAGAGTCGAGAGAAGGGATTTCATCAGTACAACTTTCACGTTCATGATCACGATGTTTACACACACTATTTTCTACCCTTCTCTTGTGTTTTTGTCCACCCCCAACATGAACTAATCTTTAGATATTGGGGGTTGGAATAACTATGGTTTTTATTAGGGATGACGTGTAACCGAAGGATTTTATCTATTTGATCTATGAAGCATTTGATTTCAGTTTTTCGTATACAATTGTAGCTTGATCACCTTCAATTGATTTTCATGGTTTTTGATTAAGTTCAAGAGAATTAATTAACAACTAGATCAGGTAATCAGGTGCCGGAAAGGAGATTCGGGTAGAGATAGCCGAATCACCTTTTTGCTCTGTAAAGTTTAACTTAATGTGTTCTAAAGCCACCAGTGGAAATCGAGAGATAAAGCTAGTGAGTTTTAATATAAAATCCGTTATTGCTTGAGAAAGAATAACGGTGAATTTCAAAACTAGGGTTCATAGAAATAATCGGTAATTATTGTTCGGGTTTTCGTTCATCGATAGTATGACCATAGGAAATCCAACCCTCAACCTCTTCTTTATCAAAGTCTCTTCCAAATCTTTCGTTCATCAATTTAGTTTTATTTAATTCTAAACAATCTCTAAACCACAAATCAAAATTTCGACTGTTCAGTTAATAGCAATTGTAGTCATTGTGATACTCAGTTCCTAGTTCCCTTGGTTCGATACTCGTATTTTCCGTACTATTACTTGATTCGACCCGTACACTTGTGGTTAGATTAGGAGGGTGTAAATCCGCCTATCAGTACCCACGTTTTGAAAATGAAAGGGTACATTGACCGATTAACCCGTCTTGGATACCCACTAGATCAAGAATTAGGAATCAATATGGTTCTTAATTCTTTATCAAAACCATATGATCAGTTCGTTCTGAACTATAATATGAATGGTTTGGAGAAAACTCTCACAGAGCTTCACGACATGCTTAAAACTGCTGAGAGAAATATGAAATCCAAGTTAGATTTATCCGAACCAAAACAGGTCTTGATGATCAAGTCTAAAAGTGGGATAATCAAGAAGAATAGGGGAGTTACCAAGGGTAAACCAAAAGTTGGAAGCTCCAACAAAATAATGGGCAAAGGAAAGATTCCTGAAGATGCAGTTTGCTTCAATTGCAACCAAAAGGGACACTGGAAGAGAAATTGTCCTGCCCTATTGGCATAAATGAGGAAGAAGAAGGATAATGAAGCCAAAACTTCAGGTATGTTTACCATTGATTTGTTCACTTCTGACTAGGTATTAAGAATTGGGTATGATACTCATAATTAATACTACTTTTCAGAAAGAAAGAAGTAAAGAGAAGATGAAACCAGACCGGATGGAGCTAAGTTAGCTGGTGTTGCTCAAAAGGACATATGATATGAACTTTTGAACGGTCTTACATTAACACTTAGCAACTGTATTAATGTACCTAGTATTACAAGGATCTTAGTTTCATTTTCTCGAATTACAACAAACCGAATTTGTATTTATGTTTTCAAGAAATAGATTTTATCTCAATAAATGTTTTTATGAAATTAATAGTTGTAATTATAAATCAACGTATTGAATTAAGCGGGGCTTAAATCAGACCTATTTGTGACACTTAAACACATAACCAAACTCCAGACGGACGGAAGGTTGGAATCATGTGATGATTCACGTGATAAATAAATTATTGGTCAATAAGACAAAATGATATTTTCCCTTAGGGGTCACAAGAACTAATAGGAGTGATCCATACTAATGTATGTGAGCCTCAAAGTTCAGTCACAAGACACGGTCATCACTACTTCATAACACTCTACTAAGTCTAGTAGATATGGATATGTTTACCAAAAGAAAGGAAATGTGAAAGCTTTGATTTTTCAAAGAGTTTCAAAAGAAGTAGTGAGTATACTTGGCAAAGATAAAGATGCTTCAGTTAGATTGAGGTTATGAGTATCTAAGTCAAGAGATTATCCTAGAGTTTGGGATTATATCCCAAATGACTTCTCCTGGAACACCGCATCTTAATGGTGTGTCAAAAGGAGAAATAGAATCTTGTTGAACATGATTCACTCTATGATGAGTCTCACGAATCTGCCTAAAAGAGTTTTCTGAGGATGTTTCCTAGAAACAACTACCCAATACTAAATTATGCATCAACCAACAAGGACCGATAAAACTTTTTCTCAAAATATGAATTGGGAAGATCCTAAAGTTGTCATGTATGAGAATATGGGGTAATAATTCTAGAGATAAGCATGAAGCTTCTGGGAAGCTTGAGTAAAAGGTCTGAACTGTACATCTTTATAAAATATCCAATCGGATATCATCCAGCGAGAACAAAAGTTTTGTTGCGCATCGTAATGAGTTCTTAGAAAATAATTTTCTGACATGAATCAAAGTAGGGAGACACAGTAGGTCTTGAAAAAATTCAAGAACCACAAAGATGGTACAATGGTTGACACTGACAAACAACAAGATGTTGAGCTTCAACAAGTTGTTGAAAATAATCGACGAGATGCAAAACAATCCGAAGATCGGATTACTTCTGATTACTGATAAATGGCAAGATGCCATGAAGATTGATGTTAAAGCCACATTCCTCAAAAGGGAATTTTTGAGCGAGGACGTATACAAGGCTTTAAAACATCAAACCTAAAGTTGAAAGTTGCAATAGTCCAGTTGTGGATTAGGACAATCATCTTGTAATTAAAATCTTGTATATACAAGAAGGTCAGTGAGAGCATAATAGTACTCTAGATCATCAGAAATGACATCCTAATGCTTGAAGGTATAAAAACCTGACTAAGGAAGTATTTCATGATAAAGGATCTAAGAGACAATTCCTTGGTATAAAGATATATTGTTACACATAAAAGTGCTTAATTAGATTAAGCCAAAAGTACATACATTGACAAAATCTTAAAACACTTCAAGATGAAGGGGTTATAAGAAAATAAGATTTGTCAATAGTACATGAACCGAACAAAGGGTGTTCCCATGCTTCGGCCATTGGTTCAAACATGTACACCATGTTTATGTACTAAGAGACCGGACATCTCGTATGCCTTAAAGCATGACGAGTAGATTTTAGTCAGACTCAAGTGATACTCACTTTATAGCAGTAAGGAACAATCTGAAGTATCTAAGAAGAACTAAAGATATGTTCTTACCGCACAATGGTTAGGAAAGAGATCCGTGTGTCTCGGGATACACAGGTGCTAGTTTCCAAACTAACCATGATGACTAAAAGTTGTAGTAAGAGATATATAAAGAATGGAGGTAATATAAGTTGTGAGAGCTTAAATGCACATTTACTTATAAATCCTATTTGTTAGAACAATCATGATGTTCATGGTAGTTCCATAGGTTTAAATCTTTCTAATTAAGAATTTCAGTAAACTTTAATTTTTGGAACATTAAACAGTTATGTTTTACAATGTGATATGGCATACTGGGTGTGAGTATATACATTAAACATTATTGTGGTCTTTATTAGCATGTTTAAGTATCCGTAAACAAATATGTTGTTCATATTGTTTAGAATCGTCCTTGATCGATTATTACCAGGGGATTGGTAATAAATCAAGATCATTGTGAAGTCTGGTCATAGTCTAAGTTGGAAATGCACTGGGTGCAACCAGAGTCACATGCGTTTGTCGGTGCACAAAGCGTTAGACAAGACACACGGTCAGGATCACCTCATAGATCGGCGTCATAAGGTGAGTCCTGAGATAGTAAAACACTCTTTTATCCTCAGACCTGAGATGTGCATTGGGACCTAATGCACAACGAGTGTTATGCTTTGATATAGTCTAACGTTATCTTTAACCGGGTAGCCATAAGGGCTATGTTGGGTATAACACGAATTGTGTAGTTAGTCGTGTACATGCAACATGGGATCTGCTCCTCTCAAGATGAGAGAGATATTTATGGGCCCCTCGATGACATAGTTTGATTTACATGCATGAACAAGTGGATTAGTTGGACTAATGGCACTTGTATAATCAAATATGTTGGGATCAAGAAACATAATATTTGAACTATAAAGGATGAGATAGATTTATGCCTTAAGTTCAAAACAAATATCGTGAGGCAAAAGGATAATGAATGATTCTACTATGTGACTGATTGGATCAATCAAAATTCTCAAAGACAAAAGCACATTTACAAAGCCTTGGGGGCGGTGACGTGTTGCTAGACGCTTACCACCGTCTGTGTTACTGTGTATCGTGTGCAAGTGGGAGATTGTAGGTTACTATATGCCCATGACACGTGTCACACAGAAATGCTACCAATGAGTATGTAAACCTAAAGGGTCGCACACAAAGAACACGCTTGCTTCTATTAGAAAGAAACCCGTTAAAGTCATGTTTGACAGTTAAATAGTTATTCTTGAAAGAATAACTAAATAATATGTGTAAAATGTAATTATGATAATTACAGGGTTCTATCTGTAAATATGAATAAATATCTTTTAGATAATTATAATTATTATTTAGATAATTATCCAGATAATTATTCGAATTCAAATGATTTGAATTCAAATAATTACAGATAGACATAAATCCTATTTTTTTTGAAGGGTGTCCTAGGCTATCCCTAAACTAATCCCTTGGCAAATTATGACCGTAAGACATCAGCCCTGATTAAACCTCAGTGGCCACAATTGTTGTGTACGCCTGGATTAGAACCCTAGGCAGATGGGATATTCCACCACATCCCCAGGGCTTTAACTAGTACGCCACAACCCTTGTGGTTGACATAAATTATATTTACTGTCAATATAAATTGGATGTCAGGTCATTTGTTTTCAGACGACCAATTCGATTCTCTGAATCCGAATATACACATACACATATTTAGAATTAAGGGGTTCTTTTGTGCTAGCACTAGGTGGAATTCGCGTGTTCGTGTGTGGATACCGTTAGAGGAAATATGCGTTGATTTCTTAGTGCCCCGATCGTTCAACCACAACAGATCCCAAAAGGTACATTCTAAACACCCTATGGTGTGTGATTATTTAGTTAAATGCTTCATTTGAATCCGATTGGGTTTTAATCCATTAGAAGCTTTCTATAATTTTGTAACCAAATTATTTTACTTCTGCTGCGTTTATAGGTTACAAATCTCTAGTAAAACCCAACAATATATATAGAGAGAGAGATAATAAATAGTAAATCATCATTTTCGTGTAAACCGTGTAAACCCTTGATTTCATAGGTTTTTTTGATGAAATTTTTTTATGGAATTGTTTATTTTGATGAAATTGTTTCATATCATTCATTTCTTGATGAATTTTCTTTTATGAAATTTGTAGTTTCATAGGTGAAAACGAAAATATATGAAACAGTTTAATAACAATGAAAAAAACCTATGAAACTACAAATTTCATTAAAAAAAATCATCAAGAAATGAATGATATGAAACAATTTCAACAAAATAAACAATTCTATAAAAAAAATTCATCAAAAAAACCTATGAAATCGACGGTTTACACGGCTTATTTTCGTGAGACCACAAAATAACAATAAACTTTCACATGAAACATTAGACTATACAAGTATCCAAGGGGGTATAATTGAACGATGTTGTATCGTCGATAGAGGAATAATACAAAGAAAAAAGAGTAATTTATTAAAATGCCCAGTTTGACTCCTCACTTACTAAAATGCCCACACTTTTCCCAATTTAACCAAAATACCCAAAAAAGACCCGTGAAATACCCCGTGATCACGGAATCCTTTACATTCTTGTGCTTCGCGGACCAATTCAACTCCTTTGCGGACATATTCAACACCTTCGCGGACAAACCATGGCCATCGAGGAAAAATTCATCTCCTAAAATACCTATTTTCTAAACCATTTTACCAAAATACCCATTTTTCCACGATTATGTTCGCGATCGCAGACGAGGGTCCATTTTGAAAATATTGATTCCCGCGATCGAAGGGAGTGTCCCGCAAATAGTCCCGCTACCACTCAAATTTGTAATTTGTAATTGAAATTTACACTTTCAACCCCTATACTTATTTACTTACTTTACTTTATACCTTTTACTTTTATAATTTTTATTTTACATTTAACACATATAATCGTTTATTAACTAAAACACGTTAAAAAATACGTTTTAATTTTAACAAGTTACACCATTATAATCGTCTCTTCGATACGTTCGAAATGAGCCTAATATTGAATATTTTTTGATTTATTTATTTTAATATATATCATATATACTACATAAAAATATTTTTTATATTTAAAATTCATATTCTTATAGTTAATTATTTAATTTATGGTACTCTTATAGTTAAAATACGTTTTATTTATTTTATTATCGATGATCCAAGTGTAAGTATTAAAAATTGGCGGAGGCTTTGTGATGGACAGACATCGATCCTTTTGTGCATACTCTGTAACTGCAAATAATTCAGCTTCAAACACACATGAATCATCATTCGCCAAATAACCATTTTCACAATTCTTAAATGAGTCCAGTGATACCAACTTGTCAAAACCTCATTTCATATTCTTCTCGTGAAACTTTGTCCTATTGTCATTCACGATATCTATAAACACATACAAATAATAATATTTTAAAACGATTTAATGAATTAGTTAATATATGATTATTATGTTAATGCGATAAGAGTGTAAAACAAAATTGAAAAAAATAAAAGATGTACCATAAATTAAATAATTAACTATAAGGGTATGAATTGTAAATATTAAAAATATTTTTATGTAGTATATATATGATATATAATAAAATAAATAAATCCAAAAATATTCAATATTTGGTTCATTTCGAAGGTATCGAAGAGACGAGTACAACTCCTTCGCGGACAAATCATGGCCATCGAGGAAAAATTCATCTCCTTCGCGGACAAAGCATGTGGTTGATGGACAAATTCACGGATGGGAATCCAATTGTTTAAAGGAGTCCGTGATCACGGGGTAATTCACGGATTTTTGGGGTGTTTTGGTTACATTTGGGAGAATTTGGGCATTTTAGTAAGTGAGGAGCCAAACTTGGGGCATTTTAATTAATTTCTGAAAAAGAAAGGTTAAGTCCCTTTGGCACACCAATAGTTTTTGGGAAATTAATTAAAATACTCAAAGTTTGACTTTGACTTACCAAAATACCTTTTTTCTAAACCATTTTACCAAAATACCCATTTTTTCTGCGATTGGGTTTGCGATCGCGAACGAGGGTCCATTTTGAAAATATTGATTCTCGCGAATAGTCCCGCTACCACTCAAATTTGTGATTTGTAATTGAAATTTACACTTTCAACCCCTATACTTATTTACTTACTTTACTTTATACCTTTTACTTTCATAATTTTTATTTTATATTTAACACATATAATCGTTTATTAACTAAAATACGTTAAAAAATACGTTTTAATTTTAACAAGTTACACCATTATAATCGTCTCTTCGATACGTTCGAAATGAGCCCAATATTGAATATTTTTTGATTTATTTAGTTTAATATATATCATATATATTACATAAAAATATTTTTTATATTTAAAATTCATATTCTTATAGTTAATTATTTAATTTATGGTACTCTTATAGTTAAAATACGTTTTATTTATTTTATTATCGATGATCCAAGTGTAAGTATTAAAAATTGGCGGAGGCTTTGTGATGGACAGACATCGATCCTTTTGTGCATACTCTGTAACTGCAAATACTTCAGCTCCAAACACACATGAATCATCATTCGCCAAATACCCATTTTCACAATTCTTAAATTAGTCCAGTGATACCAACTTGTCAAAACCCCATTTCATATTCTTCTCGTGAAACCTTGTCCTATTGTCATTCACGATATCTATAAACACATACAAATAATAATAATTTAAAACGATTTAATTAATTAGTTAATATATGATTATTATGTTAATGCGATAGGAGTGTAAAACAAAATTGAAAAAAATAAGAGATGTACCATAAATTAAATAATTAACTATAAGGGTATGAATTGTAAATATTAAAAATATTTTTATGTAGTATATATGATATATAATAAAATAAATAAATCCAAAAATATTCAATATTGGACTCATTTCGAAGGTATCGAAGAGACGAGTACAACTCCTTCGCGGACAAATCATGGCCATCGAGGAAAAATTCATCTCCTTCGCGGACAAAGCATGTGGTTGATGGACAAATTTACGGATGGGAATCCAATTGTTTAAAGGAGTCCGTGATCACGGGGTAATTCACGGATTTTTTGGGTGTTTTGGTTACATTGGGGAGAGTTTGGGCATTTTAGTAAGTGAGGAGCCAAACTTGGGGTATTTTAATTAATTTCTGAAAAAGAAAGGTTAAGTCCCTTTGGCACACCAATAGTTTTTGGGAAATTAATTAAAATACCCAAAGTTTGACTTTGACTTACCAAAATACTTTTTTTCTAAACCATTTTACCAAAATACCCATTTTTCCGCGATTGGGTTTGCGATCGCGGACGAGGGTCCATTTTAAAAATATTGATTCTCGCGAATAGTCCCGCTACCACTCAAATTTGTGATTTGTAATTGAAATTTACACTTTCAACCCCTATACTTATTTACTTACTTTACTTTATACCTTTTATTTTCATAATTTTTATTTTACATTTGACACATATAATCGTTTATTAACTAAAATACGTTAAAAGAATACGTTTTAATTTTAACAAGTTACACCATTATAATCGTCTCTTCGATACGTTCGAAACGAGCCCAATATTGAATATTTTTTGATTTATTTATTTTAATATATATCATATATACTGCATAAAAATATTTTTTATATTTAAAATTCATATTCTTATAGTTAATTATTTAATTTATGGTACTCTTATAGTTAAAATACGTTTTATTTATTTTATCATCGATGATCCAAGTGTAAGTATTAAAAATTGGCGGAGGCTTTGTGATGGACAGACATCGATCTTTTTGTGCATTTTGTAACTGCAAATAATTCAGCTTCAAACACACATGAATCATCATTCGCCAAATACCCATTTTCACAATTCTTAAATGAGTCCAGTGATACCAACTTGTCAAAACCCCATTTCATATTCTTCTCGTGAAACCTTGTCCTATTGTCATTCACGATATCTATAAACACATACAAATAATAATAATTTAAAACGATTTAATGAATTAGTTAATATATGATTATTATGTTAATAATGTGATAGGAGTGTAAAACAAAATTGAAAAAAATAAGAGATGTACCATAAATTAAATAATTAACTATAAGGGTATGAATTGTAAATATTAAAAATATTTTTATGTAGTATATATGATATATAATAAAATAAATAAATCCAAAAATATTCAATATTGGGCTCATTTCGAAGGTATCGAAGAGACGAGTACAATGGTGTAACTTGTTAAAATTAAAACGTATTTTTTTAACGTATTTTAGTTAATAAACGATTATATGTGTTAAATGTAAAATTAAAATTAGGAAAGTAAAATGTATAAAGTAAAGTAAGTAAATAAGTATAGGGGTTGAAAGTGTAAATTTCAATTACAAATCACAAATTTGAGTGGTAGCCGGACTATTCGCCGGACACTCCCTCTCGCGGGAATCAATATTTTCAAAATGGACCCTGGTCCGCGATCGCGAACCCAATCGCGAAAAAATGGGTATTTTAGTAAAATGGTTTAGAAAATGAGTATTTTGGTAAGTTAAAGTCAAACTTTGGGTATTTTAATTAAATTCCCATTTGTTTTTCGGTAGGAAAAAATAATGTAAATAACATGGAGATTAACTTTTCAAGTATAGACATATCACAACTTCTTAAGTATTCCCCAAATCTAACATAATTTTTTATTTTTTCCTTATTCCACCTAAAAATTCACCTAAAAAGGGCTGTTTTAGTATGTTTTTAAACGTTTTTGTGTTTTTTTTTATGTATTTTGGGTTTGGGTTTTATGTTCGCCCATGATCCTTTTCAGTCCCATGATCCTTTTGGCTCTCTTATTTATCATCTGTTCATGTAATCCAGATCCTTTTCAGGCCCATTTTGTTCGTCTTATTTATCGTTTGTTTGTGTAATCTGGATGGTCACTACTTGAATTGAGAAATTTTGATTTTCCGTCCAAATTTTAAGTTCAAGTGAATTCAAGTTCGAAGCCAGGGTTGGGTATTCGTCGAATCAACGAACCCTAGCTAGAAGAGATTATCCACGGGTATTCGTTGAATCAACGTGCATAGTTTGTTGTTTGATTTATCCGGTGCACCAGCAAGTCAGTCCGGAAAAGCCTAACCTTCCAACGACATGGCCTAGTGAAACTTTATTCCTTGGTATTTCTTGATCCTTGGTCTTGTAAACAAGAAAACAATAATTGCAATACCCCTAAAACAAATCTTGCATTTATTAAATGTGCAAAATGCAGATGTTAATTTCATTTGTCTAAGTTACTATAAAAAATTATTAGCTGGTCAACCTAAGCGACAAGCTATAAATCTCAAGACATCTTGAACTGACTGAAACAAAACTTAACAGCAAGTTATGAAAGTATGGAGTTTGAGATAACCTATTGCTCTGGACATGGAAAGGATTCCTTCAACTCGTCCTCCATCTGCAAACATGATTCACCCTCCACAACCTTCGATTCTTGCACGTTCGTCTTCCCTATCACGCTGAAACAACAGAAAAATGAAATTTCGAGGGTAAAGATTGAAGACTAATTAAAATGGTATGTTATTTAATTTAAACCTTATGGTCGACGGAAAGTTGTACAGGCCTGTCGTTACGGCAGAGGACGGCGAGTGAGGCCCCACAGTTGGCTACAAATATGTAATCCTCTATAAGAATCGACACCACCCCCGTCGACCCCATGAAAGACAACTGCGGATTGCATCTACACATGTTGAAATTACCACATAAACACAATCTCAACGCCATTTCATCCATCCTCTGAAAACTCCGGTTGATCGCCGCCGTCCATAGCTTTTCATTTGACTCGCCTCCGATGATCTTCACCCTCATCAACTCCTCCTCGAGGATAACGTGCATACCCTCTTTACACAATGCAGACACCTGCTCCACATAATTTAATTGAAACTAAAATTTCAAAATAGGTTTTGAATTTGAATTTCGAATTAGGGGGTGTTTGGGATTGCTTATTTAAAAGCAACTTATGTTTTATGTAAAAGTGCTTATTAAGTTACGTAGTGTCAAACCGAAGTTTTATAAGTGTTTGGATTAGCTTATGGTGGTTCGAAAACGTAATAAACTAATAAGTTGGATTAGCTTATGGTGGTTTCAAAACGTAATAAGCTAATAAGTTGTTATTTAGAGAGTGTTTGGGATTGGTTATACATGTAAAATAACCAAAAAATTGATAAGTTGTTTCAAATAAGTCAATAAGTTAGAATGAAATGACTTATCAAAAACTCCAAATCCGAGCTATAAGCAGTTTTCTTTTTTAACTATCTAAAAACTAAAAACTTATTACCGGTACTACGTTGCAATAAGTTAATAAGCAATTTAAATAACCAATCCCAAACACCCCCTTGGTTTTCAAGAATATTCAATTACTTTTTGAAAATGGGAATTTAAATGTAAAAAGAAGTGAGGTTTAATTACGTGACGCCCTCCGTGGCCATCGAACACACCAAAGAAATGGACCGGTCGGAAGTGGTTGATCTCCGGCGAGCATAAGTTCTTTTGAATGGAATCTGCATCCTCCATTTGACGCTGCCTACCAACCATCGACATCATCCCGTACACCGGCGGTGGCAGTGTAGCAGCCGTTGTGAAAGTCGTCGGGTTGTCCTCTCTCGTGTTCGCCACACACTTCTGACCTTCGTTTCCCCTGACGATAACTGAAGAACCAGAGGCGTCGACAGCAACCGCAGCCATCCTCCGACGGCGTCGCTCACGGCATTTCACCGGAGAATCATCATCCTCCTCACTCACCATCACACTCTTCCGACTACCGTAAACCCGCTTCATTATCGATCAACAGTTTTTCGACAAAATCAAAGCCTTGAATCATCATCTCTGAGAAAAAAGGGAAAATAATACAGCGAGACACAGACACAGACACAGACACAGACACAGACACAGACACAGACACAGACACAGGTGTCAGTTGGAAATATGCGGAAATTTAGTGGGAAGAATCTCATGGAGCCAGCTCAACGGACATCATGCCTAGGGGTGAGCAGCGGAACTGGGTACCCGCCTTTGGAACCGAAACCGTTCCGGAACCGGAACCGATGTCACTGGTTCCGGTTCCGGTTCCTAAAATACGGAACCGATTGAAACTAGTTTCGGTTCTCATTTTTTAAGAACCGCTACACGCTGGGTACCCGCCGGGACCGGTTCCGGGACCGGGTACCCGGTCCCGCTGGGTACCCAGAACCAGAACCGGAACCGCTGGGTACCCGGTATATTTTAATAGAAAATATCTATATTTAATTATTTATTACATATTAGAAAATCAACCGTTGGTCCAAATGAGGTGTACGATATACCGTTAGAAAGATTAGAATGTCCTTAAGAACTGTTATGAAGAGTTAAAGTCCCAATTATGAGTTTAAATGTGTCAAAACACTGAGTTTTCACATTGTACACAAGAACCTGCGCACTGTTTTTGTAAAGGTTGTAGCGGTCTGATTATAGCTCCGAATTGCATGAATCCAGTTTCTGTGGAATCCAAAGATATCAATGAACAACTTTCATTTAGATGATAGTATCCAATTTGTTGGTGCAAGTGTACCCAGCTTTAATATTAAGATATATTTTTGGTACACATAAAATCACATCTCCATATTTATTTTGATGATTACAAAACACACCGCATTCTTTGTTATCTAATATTTTATCTGAGTGTGCAGCTTTTAAATAATCTCGATAATTTTATCTGAAGAATCCAAGACTGAAGATTTTCGTCGTTTTAATTTTAAAATGATAAATCACCCTAAAATAATATACCACTTGGATTTTTCTAATACTATCTTTTTAAATAAACCAAGTCAGCTCTCCTCAACATCTTATCATCTTGCTGGATCATTTAATGTGAAAGATTTGTTTCTAGAAGAATCTGCGCATGCGTACTGCTTCCTGCAACAATTTTCTGGGCGGCATACCGCGAAGGTACAGGCGGTATACCGCGGCAGGCATGGTGTATATCTCTGATTGGTTGGAAGCTCCCTTTGTCTGCACGGCATACCGCGAATAATAGCCGGTATACCGCTGGTACAAGTTTACGTTTTGTTTTGCAGGGTTGACCTTCTCTTCTGCAATGTACTTTTCTTCTGCACGGTATACCGCGAAGGATTGCCGGTATACCGCAAAAGCCCGTGGACTGTTGCTCATCCAGTATATACATGCAACCTACCAGCATTCAAAGCTACCAATTTACAATAACTCCTCTCTGCATTTGATAAAGACTCTGCAACCTCTTCTCTTGATAATTAAACTGTTAAAATTATAAAACACGCTTTTGAGTAAGAAATCTTGAGTTGATAGCAGATTAAAATCTCTCGATTAGTTGAATCAGCAACACAACTCAAGTGATCAAACTCTCTAAAAATATCCAAGTGATAAACCTTATACAAGAGTGATTATTCATATTAAAATTATACCCTCTTGTAAGTGTTTGAATAGAGTGAGTGATCCACATAATTCTCTCAAAGAAGAGTGATTCGCGTTTGTTGTACTAAGGTTTGTGTTCTACCGTAAAGAACACGTTTTCTTATTGGATCTCCGAGAAGTGTTTTCTCGAGGTGGACTAGCCAACCGCGTGATTGGTGAACCACTTTAAAATTTCGGTGTCAAGTATTCTCTTTCCTTTATCTCTTTATTTTTTCCGCTGTGCTTTATTATATCTGTTTATATAAACTGCTTTGCATTTATATTTATTTATACAATCTCTGTGTATCTGTTTGTATTTATACTCTTCTGTATTGTACTATATTTACTCTGTATTTATTTACAAAAGAATTTTTGAAAGTAAGTTTTTTTTTATAATACAACCTAACCCCCCCCCCCCCCCCCCTTGGTTGTCCAACAATTGGTATCAGAGCAGGGCTTTCAAAATTTTTCTGCTTAATTTTTTTTTTCTAAAATGACTCAACAAACTAATATTGTGTTTTCAAAACCTCCTTTGATAGATACTGAAAAGTTTGGCATTTGGGTCGAGCTATTTGAATGTCACGTGCGTGGCAAAAATCAAAAGATTTGGGACATAATTGAAAATGGGAACTTTAAACCCAAAATTGTTAAAGATGATGTTTTTATTGATAAACCAATAGATGAATGGACTACTGCTGATGAATCTCATTTTTGTTTAAACTTTGAAGCTAAAAATATATTATATGCTGCTTTAACAACTGATGAAATTGAAAGAGTATATACATATAAAACCGCTAATCAAATATGGGAAAGTTTAAATAATACTCATCGTGGAAACACGGAAGTTAAATCAAGTAAAGTAAATATTCTAGTTCACGATTATGAACTATTCGAAATGAAACAAGATGAGTCAATTGACTCAATGTTTAAAAGATTTAACCTTATTATGACTACTTTGAAAGGTTTGGATCGCACTTATCCTAACGAGGACTATATAAGGAAAATCCTACGAGCCCTTCCTTCGGAGTGGATGCAAAAGATAACATCTTTGGAAGACTCCCGTGACCTTTCCCTAATGAAGATAGATGACTTAATCGGAAATCTCAAGGTGCACGAAATTGCACTTAAAAGAAATAAAGAAAGGGAGCAAGTTAAAAAGAAGTCAATCGCTCTCAATGTCTCAACACCAAAAGTCGAGAAGAAAAAGGAGAAAGCTAGCTCCTCAAAAGATCCTTCCGAAACTCTCGATGAAGTCGCCATGTTGGTAAGAAACTTTTCCAAGTTTTTTAATAATAATAAATTTTCTAACAATGGCAGATTTCAAAGAAACGGCAACTACCGTCGTGGTGGTGAAAACCGAAGTCGTAAGTTCCATAAACGAGACGAAAAAGTAAAGAAAAATGACGACTCAAGTGGTGACGATAAAGCTAAGCCAAAGAGAGGATTTTGCTACTCGTGTGGCGACAAAGATCATTACGCCAATGAATGTCCGAAAAAGAACAAGTACCAAAACAAGAAGGATAAAGCCTTCATTGGAGGCGCGTGGAGCGCGAGTGAAGAAGAAGATGACTATCAAGCCATTTGTCTTATGGCTGAAAGCGACAACGAGGTAAACACTTCTTATTCAAATTACGATAGTGATTATGATAGCGATAGCGAAAACAATCTTGAATTATTGCATGAATCGTTTCATAAAATGGCTAATCTTGCAAATAATTATAAAGACGAAATTGCTATGTTAAAAGAAACTGTAAATGCATGTAAAAAGGAAATAAATAATGTTAATCAAAAATCTGCAAATGATATGAATATAATTGCTAAATTAGAAACTAAATTAGGAGAAAAGGATTTTTGTAAATCTTGTGATGCTCTAAAGAAAGAAATTGCATGCTTAAATAAAAAGTCACATGAAAATATTATTTGTACAAAATGTGATATTCTTGAAAATGAAATTGCATGTTTAAAGGCTAAATGTGCTTCATATGAAAAAGATAACATGTTAGCTAAAGCTTTTGAAAGTAGTAATGAAAAAGTTCTTAACATGCTTAATATGTCGAACCGTATAAATTGTAGAAAAGGTATAGGTTCAAATACATGTGTTGAAAAATGTAATTGCATGCCTATTAAAAGATGTTATGAACCACCTAAGTTTAATACACGAAAGCCGTATATGCAAAAACCTCCGTATGTACCTAAAATGCATAATGTAAATTATAATACGAGAAAACCGTATGCTCGCATGTATAACGATAAGTATTCTAAACCTAAAAATAATGCGAATATAAATGCTTGTTTTTATGTGTATGATAAATACAATCGCAAAATTAAAATGATAAATAAATGGATTCCAAAAGGAATGTTTAGTAATGATAATCCCGGTGGTATGCGTTTATGGTTTTAAATGTGTTATATATTATATATATATATATATATATAGTTTAAATATGATATATTTTCTTGTATATATAAGTAATATATTGTTATATGTACTTTTGTTTATATATATATATATACATACGTACTACATATATATATATTCTTTTTGATCTATTATATATATATTTTGCTTAACTTTATATATATGTTGGTTGTTATCTTGAAACTAATTTACAAGGACCCACGAGAAATGGGGACCATAAAAGTTACATCTTTATTATTGTAGATAAACCTTGATATGGACTGGATACTCGATAGTGGTTGCACACGTCACATGACCGGAAACAGCAATCTTTTTTCATCATATAAGTCATGTGATGGTGGACAGGTAATTTTTGGAGGAAACTCCAAAGGAAATATAATTGGGAGAGGTACAGTTTCTTGCAATAATGTTAAATTTCTTGATGTGAATCATGTTGATAATTTGCATTTTAATCTGTTAAGTGTTCGCCAATTGTGTAAAAATGGTATAACTGTCGTCTTCGAAGAAGACTCGTGCAAAATCTTGAAAAATGGCAAAGTTCTTTTAACTGGTTCTGTGAAAGGAAATTTATATATTTGCAAAACTGTTGTATCTGAAAATGTATGCTTATCTTCTATCTATGATGTTTCTACTTTATGGCATAGACGTTTAGGTCACGCTAATCTAAGATTAATGCAAAACTTAAAAAATAAGGAGCTTGTGAGTGACCTTCCAAAATTAAAGTTTGATAATCATTTTTGTGATGCTTGTCGTGTCGGCAAACAACATCACGTTTCTCATAAATCTAAAAATGTTATTTCTACTCAAAAAGTTTTAGAACTTCTTCATATGGATCTTTTTGGCCCTATGGCGATTCAAAGTTTTGGAGGAAATTTTTATACTTTGGTTATTGTGGATGATTATTCCCGTTATACTTGGACTTTATTTTTGAGACATAAAAATGAGGCTTTTGAAAAGTTTAAAATTTTGGGAAAACGAATTCAAAACCAACAAGGTTGTACGATTGTTTCCATACGTACGGACCATGGACGAGAATTCGATAATGATATCCAATTTGGTGCCTTTTGTGATAAACATGGTATAACTCATAACTTTTCGGCTCCTCGAACTCCTCAGTCAAATGGGGTTGTTGAAAGGAAAAATCGAACGTTGCAAGAAATGAGTAGAACCATGCTAAACGAACATCAAGTTCCCCAAAAGTTTTGGTGTGATGCCGTTGCTACCGCAACCTATGTGCTAAACCGTGTCCTAGTTAGAAATATCCTAAATAAGACACCCTATGAACTTTACCGTGGTAGAAAACCTTCCTTAGCTCACCTGAAAGTTTTTGGTTGTAAATGCTTCATTTTAAACACCAAATCCTACTTAACCAAATTCGATGCCAAAGCCTATGAGGGAGTGTTCCTAGGTTACTCTTGGAATAGCAAAGCCTATAGAATTCTAAATAAGGAGACCATGGTTGTAGAAGAATCCCTAAATGTTAGCTTTGACGAGAGTCCTCCCAAACCGAGTGCACCCTTAGCAAATGACAATATCCGTGAGGGAGACGTCTTAGCACAACAACTTAGCAACTTGGATTTAGGTACCCAACCTTCCACAAATAATATTGAATCTAGTAATGCCCCTCCTTGCTTTATTCCACAAGGTATAGATGATCCTAACCTTAGAACCGCTCGAGGCCATCCCGTAGATCAAATTATAGGTGACCTAAACCAAAGGACAACTAGATCACAAATCCATACCCATTGTGCTTTCCATGCCTTTATCTCAACCATAGAACCTAAAACCATAGATGAAGCTTTAGGTGATGAGGATTGGATAATGGCCATGCAAGAAGAGTTAAACCAATTTACTAGGAATGATGTGTGGGACTTAGTTCCTTGCCCTAGTAGTCAAACCATTATTGGCACAAGATGGGTCTTCCGTAACAAGATAGACGAGAACGGTGGAGTCACACGAAACAAGGCACGTTTAGTTGCCAAGGGGTACAATCAACAAGAAGGTATAGATTACGATGAAACCTTTGCACCGGTTGCAAGGTTGGAGTCTATTCGAATGCTTCTAGCTTTTGCAAATGCTAAAGATTTTAAATTATTTCAAATGGATGTTAAAAGTGCTTTCTTAAATGGTGTTATAAATGAGGAGGTATACGTTTCTCAACCTCCCGGTTTTGAAAGTTTTGAAAATCCGACACATGTTTATAAATTAAAAAAGGCGCTTTATGGTTTAAAGCAAGCTCCACGTGCGTGGTATGATAGATTAAAAACTTTCTTAATTAAAAGTGATTATATTATGGGTAAAATAGATAATACTTTATTTGTGAAATATGATCAAAATGATATTGTGGTTGTGCAAGTATATGTTGATGATATTATTTTTGGTTCCACTAATGAAAATCTGTGTAATGAATTTTCTGCGAAAATGACAAGCGAGTTTGAAATGAGCATGATGGGAGAGTTAAAATACTTCTTAGGATTGCAAATCAAACAATGTGAAACTGGTATTTTTATTAGTCAATCTAAATATTGTAAAGATATGTTGAAAAAGTTTAACTTTGAAAATGTCAAACCCGTTGAAACTCCAATGACCACAAACTTAAAATTATCAAGTGACGAGGAGGGAAACGATTTTAATGAAAAAATTTATCGTGGTATGATTGGTAGCTTATTGTATCTAACTGCTAGTAGACCTGATATTATGTATAG
This sequence comes from Saussurea involucrata, assembly GCA_033807775.1. Classification (NCBI taxonomy): domain Eukaryota; kingdom Viridiplantae; phylum Streptophyta; class Magnoliopsida; order Asterales; family Asteraceae; genus Saussurea; species Saussurea involucrata. Next base: position 60,882,416 of record CM066315.1, on the reverse strand, counting down.
TGTATGTTTATGTGCTCGTTTTCAATCCTCACCTAAACAAACTCACTATGAAGCTGTCAAGCGTATTTTTCGATATCTACGAGGTACTACTAATCTTGGTTTATGGTATGCAAAGAAACCCGAGTTAGAAGTCACATGTTTCACCGATTCCGACCTTTGTGGATCTATTGTTGACCGAAAAAGTACGAGTGGGGTATGTGCCTTTATAGGTCTCTCACTTGTGTCTTGGTTCTCTAAGAAACAACAATCCGTAGCTTTGTCTACCACCGAAGCGGAATATGTAGCCGCCGCAAGAGCGTGTGCTCAAGTCCTTTGGATGAAACACACCCTTACCGATTTTGAGGTACATCTAACCAAAATTCCTATTATGTGTGATAACTCAAGTGCCATAAACTTAAGTAAAAATCCTGTTTTACATTCTCGTACAAAACATATTGAATTGAGACATCACTTTTTACGAGATAATGTTCAAAAAGGCCAAATCGTGCTTGAAAAGGTTGATTCAGAAGATAATCTGGCCGATATTTTCACTAAAGCCCTAAACAAAACTGCGTTTTTTAAACTAAGACTTGGTTTAGGCATGCTTGAGTACAACCCTTGAGAAAATGCTAACTCTCAAATATTTCATATCTTGAGGGGGAGCATCTTTCAAGGGGGAGCATAGCGTCTTTCCTAACCCTTTTTGCTTTGACAAAAGGGGGAGAGAAACCGAGTATGCTCTCCTGTTTAGCGTGTGTTTGTCATCATCAAAAAGGGGGAGATTGTTGGTGCAAGTGTACCCAGCTTTAATATTAAGATATATTTTTGGTACACATAAAATCACATCTCCATATTTATTTTGATGATTACAAAACACACCGCATTCTTTGTTATCTAATATTTTATCTGAGTGTGCAGCTTTTAAATAATCTCGATAATTTTATCTGAAGAATCCAAGACTGAAGATTTTCGTCGTTTTAATTTTAAAATGATAAATCACCCTAAAATAATATACCACTTGGATTTTTCTAATACTATCTTTTTAAATAAACCAAGTCAGCTCTCCTCAACATCTTATCATCTTGCTGGATCATTTAATGTGAAAGATTTGTTTCTAGAAGAATCTGCGCATGCGTACTGCTTCCTGCAACAATTTTCTGGGCGGCATACCGCGAAGGTACAGGCGGTATACCGCGGCAGGCATGGTGTATATCTCTGATTGGTTGGAAGCTCCCTTTGTCTGCACGGCATACCGCGAAGAATAGCCGGTATACCGCTGGTACAAGTTTACGTTTTGTTTTGCAGGGTTGACCTTCTCTTCTGCAATGTACTTTTCTTCTGCACGGTATACCGCGAAGGATTGCCGGTATACCGCGAAAGCCCGTGGACTGTTGCTCATCCAGTATATACATGCAACCTACCAGCATTCAAAGCTACCAATTTACAATAACTCCTCTCTGCATTTGATAAAGACTCTGCAGCCTCTTCTCTTGATAATTAAACTGTTAAAATTATAAAACACGTTTTTGAGTAAGAAATCTTGAGTTGATAGCAGATTAAAATCTCTCGATTAGTTGAATCAGCAACACAACTCAAGTGATCAAACTCTCTAAAAATATCCAAGTGATAAACCTTATACAAGAGTGATTATTCATATTAAAATTATACCCTCTTGTAAGTGTTTGAATAGAGTGAGTGATCCACATAATTCTCTCAAAGAAGAGTGATTCGCGTTTGTTGTACTAAGGTTTGTGTTCTACCGTAAAGAACACGTTTTCTTATTGGATCTCCGAGAAGTGTTTTCTCGAGGTGGACTAGCCAACCGCGTGATTGGTGAACCACTTTAAAATTTCGGTGTCAAGTATTCTCTTTCCTTTATCTCTTTATTTTTTCCGCTGTGCTTTATTATATCTGTTTATATAAACTGCTTTGCATTTATATTTATTTATACAATCTCTGTGTATCTGTTTGTATTTATACTCTTCTGTATTGTACTATATTTACTCTGTATTTATTTACAAAAGAATTTTTGAAAGTAAGTTTTTTTTATAATACCTAACCCCCCCCCCCCCCCCCCCTTGGTTGTCCAACACAATTTGGCTTCTAAATGGAAGAAATATATCGTAATTTATGGCATATAGGAGCTGTCAAATATGAGTTTTAAAGTTTCTGCCATGTTATTAGAAAATATATAGAAAATCAACCGTTGGTCCAAATGAGGTGTACGATATACCGTTGGAAAACTTAGAATGTCCTTAAGAACTTTTATGAAGAATTAAAGTCCTAATTATGAGTTTAAATGTGTCAAAACACTGAGTTTTTGAATCAGCTCACATTGTACACAAGAAACTGCACACTGTTTTTGTAAAGGGTTGTAGCGGTCTGATTATAGCTCCGAATTGCATGAATATAGTTTCTGTGGAATCCCAAGATATCAATGAACAACTTTCATTTAGATGATAGTGTCTAATTTGGCTTCTAAATGGAAGAAATATATCGTAACTTATGGCATATAGGAGCTGTCAATTTCTGTATGTTTCACAAGGAAGTGGGATTTTCTCCCATCCCACATTGGTGGGAAACAAAAACCTTATGTTCTATGCCCACTATAAATATGATCTCACCCCTTATATTTTCATTTGCATCACCCCCCTTGACCCTAGCTTGGTGGTTTGAGTCCGTTGGCTTGGACCCTCTAAGTTGGTGCACCCTATTACGTTGGAGCACCATATTAAAAGTTTTATATTTATAAATGTTAAATGGGTTAGTGGGTTAAACGGGTTAGCCAGGTCTATCTATTGCTCCAAACAATGTTAAAAAATAAAAATAAAAAGTTGTCAGCGGGTACCCGGAACCGGAACCGGAACCGGTTCCAAAAAATAGAGAACCGACGGGAACGGTTCCGGTTCCGGTTCTTTCTTTCTAGGAACCGCCGGTTCCGATTCCATGAAAATAGGGTGGGTACCCGGTATTGCTCACCCCTAATCATGCCTGAGCTGCCCGCTAACCGGTTGTAGGATCTTGCCACGTGGCAGATATGATGTCATGAGTTTTTCGGGAGAATAGTTATTGAAAATTGGTGGGAGGTGACACGTGACGACTGAAATCTTAGCAAAGCCAAGGTCAAGAGTCGCATGTGAAGCCGATCACATTTACCATTTGGACCTTGACAAATTCTCTATAATTTTTTACAATAAAAAAGTAGACATCAAAATCTTTAAAAGATTTATATTTAACTCTAATAAATTCTTTATTTTAGAGTTTTCGACATTCATTATATTGGTGAAATATTATTTAAATTTATCATCCTAATGCATTTGTAAAAAGTAATTTGTATAAAATAATAACAACTCAATCCTATTGGTGGAAATTAATAAAAAAATAATTCTTATTTCCATCTATAAAGTTGTAGATAATTCTCTAAACTTGGAGTTTTCTCTAATTTTCTTTATTTTAAAGAACAATATAGAAAAACTGTTCGAGCAATTTATAGAACAAAAGTTCAATGTTCTGTATTTTAGAAAAGTTATTGGAGATGCTTTTATTGACTATTATATTAGTATATTTTTTTAACTAACTACATAATACCTTTAATAATAAAGAAAATATTTAATGTATATATATCTCACAATTAAAGACAACCAAAAATGGGCTTTTATTGTTATAAATATATACTTACTTTAAAGGAACAAAAATAAAAGTATAGAATCTCAGTCATATTAAATATATGTAGTAAATTATATTACTTGTATTATTTTTAGGGAAATTAATTAAAATGCCACAAGTTTGACCTCAAGTTACCAAAATGCCACAAATCTCTCCAGGTTTACCAAAATGCCACAAAAGCCCGCGATGGGCCCCGCGATCGCGGGCCCCAGGCCCACGTGGCAAACTGTTTCGGCCAAAAGCCCCGCATAGCCCCCCAACTTTGCCCGTGTTGGCAAGTTCAGTCCCTGCCCGCGATGGGCCAAATTTTACACTTTTGGTCCCTGAAAAATTACACTTTCAGCCCCTGTACTTTGACGAATCTTGCATGCTTTTACTGTTTTTTTCCACAATTATTGTACTTTGAAGACAAATTTGTGGTTGAAATTCATTTGCATGTTTGAATCATTGTTAAATCAGTGTTTTTGGAATACCAGTTTGTGGATGAAATGAGAGATTGGTTGTCATCAATGTTGGTTGTTTCATTCATAAATAGATGTAAAATGCAATCCATAATCCACACACCGATTTCATACTTCTTTCTTGATTTCTATCTGCAATATTTTGTGTTTGAGATACTACTGAAAAAATGAGTTCATCTGTTGCAAAAGCTAAGCTATTACCAGTAAAATTTTCTTATCAGAAGTTTGTTGCATACGTCATGCAAAAATGTGCAATCGACCCTTCTGATGTTTGCAAGTTAGTGTTTAAAAATGGTGATGGGTCATTTGTGAATTTATCCAACGATGGGATATCTCTGGTTTTCTGCACTTTGCAGTCGATTCAGAAAGCCCTCCATTACTTTTTGTTAAGAATGTGTTTTTATAAAAAAATGTTAAAAATGTGTTTCTATAAAAATAATTGTTAAAAGTGTTTTTATAAAAAAATTGTTAAGAGTGTTTTTATAAAATATTGTTAAAAATGTGTTTTTTATAAAAATAATTCTTAAAAGTGTGTTTTTATAAAAAAAATTGTTAAGAGAGTGTTTTTATAAAAAAATTGTTAATAGTGTGTTTTTATAAAAAAAATGTTAAGAATGTGTTTTTATAAAAAATTGTTAAAATGTGTTTTTTTATAAAAATAATTGTTAAAAGTGTGCTTTTATAAAAAAATGTTAACAATGTGTTTTTTTTAAAAAAATTGTTAAGAGTGTGTTTTTATAAAAAAATTGTTAAGAGTGTTTTTATAAAAAAATTGTTAAGAATGTGTTTTTATAAAAAATTGTTAAAAATGTGTTTTTTTTATAAAAATAATTCTTAAAAGTGTGCTTTTATAAAAAAATGTTAACAATGTGTTTTTTTATAAAAAAATTGTTAAGAGTGTGTTTTTATAAAAAAATTGGTAACAATGTGTTTTTATAAAAAATTGTTAAAATGTGTTTTTTTATAAAAATAATTCTTAAAAGTGTGCTTTTATAAAAAAATGTTAACAATGTGTTTTTTTATAAAAAAATTGTTAAGAGTGTGTTTTTATAAAAAAATTGGTAAGAATGTGTTTTTATAAAAAAATGTTAAAAATGTATTTTTTTATAAAAATAATTCTTAAAAGTGTGCTTTTATAAAAAAATGTTAACAATGTGTTTTTATAAAAAAAATTGTTAACAGTGTGTTTTTATAAAAAAATTGTTAAAAATGTGTTTTTATAAAAAATTGTTAAAAATGTGTTTTTTTATAAAAATAATTCTTAAAAGTGTGTTTTTATAAAAAAAATTGTTAACAGTATGTTTTTATAAAAAAATTGTTAAGAATGACAACTTAGGTCCCTACGGTTTTAAGAATGACAATTAGGTCCCTACGGTTTTAAGAATGACAACTTAGGTCCCTAAACTTTTAAGAATGACAATTTAGGTCCCTACACTTTTAAGAATGCCAATTAGGTCCCTAAACTATTAAGAATGACAACTAGGGTCCCTAAACTTTTAAGAATGCCAATTAGGTCCCTAAACTTCACATGTCACACTTAAATTCATTTTAAGAATCGCAACATCTATATATAACAATATTATACGTTGAAATAAAATAAACCGCAACATCTATATATAACAATATTATACGTTGAAATAAAATAAACCGCACTTTATCTATTTATAACACTATTATATGTTGAAATAAAATAAACCGCAACATATCTATTTGGATTTTGTAAAACCCATATTTTTACCAAAATTTTCCAACACCTAGTAAGTAGGTTTATGAAACTTGCGATAATCATAATACAGAGATTATTGGATGCAAAAACTAATGCCTAATGAAAGACCTTTATTCAAGAATAGACGAATATTGCAGTTACTTTTTCAGTCGAATCTTACAGGCTCTTTTCAAACGAATCTTGTAGTGAACTATTCAGACGAATCATGCAGGCACCTTTTTCAGACGAAATTTGTTGGTCCCGAAAGGCTTAAACAAGTTTGTAGAAGGGGGGGGGGGGGGGGGGGGTTGAATACAAACACACTATTTTACTTTTCTAAATTGTTTATTGATAAATCATTAACAATTTACAGCTTGTTGCGGAAACAAGATTAAGGATAAACCTAAATCTAAACAAGTTGGAACACTAAGGTTTTCTTGCACTAAGAAAGATAAGGAGATTACTAATAAAATCCTATCTTGAGAGATTTGAACTTGTCCAGAGTTAGCAAGTTACTTCAAATGAAGTGAGTTCATCTCTTTATATACTGCATGCATTTAATGCAATCCAGTATATACTTTACACGTGTCATTAGCGGATTGGTTGTATGTCATTGACCTTTGATGACAACCTTAGTAGCCGCATGAATGAACAGTGTAGTATCAGAGTGGTTGTACGATTTCAGATTTTCGGAGGTTCTTTTCTGACATTTCGTACGGTGGCGTGCAAGGGAGGTTAAGACAAAAGTACTTTGTACGGAGGACTTCATGATCAGCTTTCGTTGATTCAGCGATTATCATTTACTATTCAGCAGATGATAAAGTTCAGCGATAGCTGAAGTCTTGTACTTGATACTTCACGTTGAGTGGACAAATCTGAGTCTTCGCTGATCCGCATCAGTTCATTAGGAGACTTGTCGCTGGTTCTTGAGCTTGATCTTCGACTTCAGCGTAGAACCTTTGTTGACGTGAATCTTATCTTCAGGGATCATAAGTAAACAACTAACTTATCAGCGATTACCATAAGGACTGAACAGACTCAGCGATATGGTGAACAGTGTTCGCTGAATGTTTAATCTAAAAGTGCGAGAGTTCCTATCAGCAGTACTGTAAGATCTTAGTACTTATCAGCGATAGTGAAACTCTGATACATATTGTTTACTTACAATTTTCACTAAGTATTTAAGATAGGGTCATTATCAAATCACTGAGGGTTTGGATCAACAATCTCCCCCTATTTGATTATGACATAGCAACAGAGAAAATTGCTATTTAATGAAAACATAAGGATAAAAAGAACTCATAAAATATTTGTCCCTTTTACTGTTTTCTGGGATCTTTTCAGTACTGATGGAGTAAAGTACATTCGCTGAAATCTTTCTTTAAATCTTTGAATCAGGTTACAATATGAATAAGAAAGATTACAAGTATAAGCGAAATAAATTACAAGTACTGAAGGATGACTGATACAATAGAGAAAATGGTGATTGTTGTCAGCCTTCAAAGGGTTCTTAATGAGAAGTTCATCAAGGGTTGTCTTTTCAGTTGGAATCATCCAGTCAGGAACCTTTTCTCCTTTATTCTTTAGCTTCAGAGCAGCTTCAAAAATCAAGGGTTTTAGGTGTCGTGCCTGAATGTCTTTTCTGAAGTCGCACCAGTAGATGAGATCTTTGAGCTGTTCGATTGGAGTGATTGGAAGCTCAGCGATCCGTTGAAAGCATTTACGTCCGTCGTAGTCAAGGAAGAATATTCCATAAGGATTACTGATGACTTTACCAGGGACGAAAAGTTCACATGGTGGCAAAGAGACATCAAGGGCAGATAGATCAGGATCAGGACCAAGTACTTCAGCGCGAGAGAAACCAATTCCAGTTTCATTTCGTATGACAGGACCTGAGTTTGAATCTTGACGTTTCTTCCTTGGAGAGTCCTTTTTTCTTTTCGGCTTTAGATCAGGAACAGGAGGAATATCCACACAAGAAGATATCAAATCGATCTGTCTGTTTATCAGCTTTTCGAAATGATCCTTGTACTTAGATTTTGACGGTTGGATAGCTAACCTCATCTCCAGCCATTCAGAGAGACCATACCTTTTTACAGTGTCAGCACGAAAGGTTTCAGATGAGTCATCTTCTCTGAACAGTTTGATGTCAACAATAGGTACTCCGATGGAGGTTCTTCCAGAGATGAATACCTTGTTGATCTTCGCTGGACGATATCTGAAGTGGATTTTCTCTTTACACCAGATCAGGGTGGTCTGAGAAACTTCAGCTTTCTTTTCCACGATCTTCTGGGCTTGTTCCCAAAGCTTTCGTTGGATTTGAATGGGAATACGCTTCAGCTTGGGGTCTTTGACAGATTCTTGAGTGAGCTTGATGGCGTATTCTCTGTCTTTATCTTCAGCTTCCTTCCTTTCAGCGATGAGGCGTTCAGCTCTGAGATGATCTTGGTATTCAGCTTTTGAAATTCTGAACTTGGGAGGAACTGAAGGTAGTTGATCGCGCCTTAGGATGATTCGCTGATCCTCGAATCGCTTTATCATTTCTTCTCTCCTCTTTTGATCTTCTTCACTCAGCCTTTGAGCAACTGAGGAAAGTCTGTTTCTGTGCGAGAGAGGTTGTTCTTCTGGTTCATCAGTCTCAGAGATTAAATCTAAGACTGGGATTATGTCTTCAGCGGTAGCTGGAATTATTGGTGAAGTCGCAACAGATCTTTCAGCGATATCCTCAAACAGGGGAGAGGACTAGCTGAAACGCAGCGATCTTACAAATAAGAACTGGGTAGAAGAACTTGGGTAGAAAAGATAGAAAAAAATGTGGATGTGTATGGTGTTTGTGGAATGGATAACTGATTTTTCAGAGATGATCAGGGAAGGAAAAATAAGTTTAGTGTACCTGACAAATCGGCTTTGCAAGTAGGATCGCCAGATTATCATCTTCAGCGATGCCTTTGTCTTTGCTTTTCTCAACGCCAGAGGCTGAGTGCTTTGTCTTTGTCTTCTCCCCTGAAGGTTCTTTTATTGAAATACCTTTAAGAGCTTTGGTTCGAGGAGCAGGTTTGACAACAAAGAAATCATCGTCATCTTCATCATCATCATCATCGTTCCTTGGAGAGGAGGATGGTTCAGCTTCAGGGATGTCGAAGTCTTCGTCTTCTTCTGCTTCAGATTCCTCAGCATCTTCATCGAGTTGCTCCCCCTCAGATATAGAGGCGAGGTTCTCGGTTCCCTCAGGGTTTTCATCTCCCTGAGGTCCAGTAATCCGATCTTCATTACCCTCTCCCCTGATAGATTCATCATGGGAAAGGTCTTCAGCGCTCTTCTCCTGTTCAGCGCTCTTCTCCCCCTCTTTCTCATGATGGGCGGGGGAGGAATGGGTAGATTCAGCATTGGTGTTGTCTCTGTCTTCTGGGCCAGAGATTTTCACACAACCTTCAAGCTTAGCTATTCTGTCTTCTAGGCCAGAAATAGCAGGCGTGATTTTCTTCAGCTCTTGGCGATCCTCTGCGGTGAACGAGTCCAAAACAGGTGCAGGGGCCGGAGCAGGAGCTGGATTATTTGCCTTGTTCACCAGCGTCTCGATCATTGTCTTGACAGAACCAAGGTCGGTCTTCACTGAGCCCAAGTCGGTCTTGACCACTGACATATCACCTTCGAGTGTACCAACCGATTTCTTCAGCGTTGTAACTTCGCTGGAAATGGTGGAAACTGATGATTTGAGGTTGGTGTAGTCAGTGTAGATGTCGGAGAGCACTTTGGCAAAGTCGGCGAGAGTTTTATCAAGGTCTTTGATGTCATCGGAGGAGGCCTTCTTTTCCACCACAGTAGTCAGCTTCGTCAGATTCTCTCCAGCGTTTGTTACAGCTGTAGAGTTATTTGATAGACCGGTGGTGAGATCCGTAAGTTTCATCTCCATAGACTTCAGAGACTGGTTGATGTCTCCCAAAAAAGGACCTGTAACATATAAGTACTTGTGAACAAAGGAAAGCTCAGAAGTTTCAGGTTTAGTTACAGTGTTTAAGGTGGGATCTGTACCTGCAGGAGCGTTGACGAACTCATCAAAGTTTCGAGTCCCTCCATAGTGTTCCATATCTCCCTCAAAAGTTCCGTGAGGAATGGAGATCTCTGCAGGTCCTTTCTTCGTCATTCGCTGAGAAGCTTCAACGGCTTCTTGAATGATGGCATCTCCAGTTTTGACTGGAGGAGTGTCCAAAGAAGTAGAGGGAGGAGCGAAGGATAAGAATTGGGGTTGGGGTTCAAGTTCAGCGTTGGATTCGCTGAGAAGTACTTCATCAGTCTTTTGAGAGACTGACGAAGGTTGGGTAGATTCCAAAGTTCTAACCTCAGCGTTTAGGGACGCTGAAGTAGGTTTAGAAGGAATGGATTGAATTGGTGTGGCAGAGCGTACCACGGAACTTTCCTTCAGCTCTTCAGAATGAGCTGAGGAGTCTTCAGCATGCAACTGCTGGGGTTGCTCCTTGGTTTTCTTGATCCTTTTGGAATCAAGAGGGGTAAGAGATTGTTTCCTTTTCTTAGAAGGAATGGATTTTATGGCCGGGGTATCAGCGATGGGTATTGTCGCTGAAGGAGCCACAGAAAGCGGAGAATTAAGAAGAGTGAGAAGAGTAGAGAGACGTACCTCGTTGGCGACAGGCTTGAAGTCGAGAACTTTAGGGCCAATCTGAGAGAGTTTCAGATCACCCTCTTCAGGATAGCTGTCCTTCAGGCCATATTGAAAGATGGCGCTGATGAATCGCGGGTAAGGAACCCATGCTGGTCGGTCAGCGGCAGAATCAACACGTTGAATGAGGTCTTCATAGATGATGGAGGCCCAGTCAATGTTGAGACCTTTCAGCAGTGCGTAACCCATGGCCTGCTGAGGTTGAGCGGCTTGATCAGAAGATCCGGATTTCGCTGTCATGCAGCTGATCAGGTGAGCGAAGATGAAGTTCATCTCGCTGGGCATCTTGGATTTCTTTATCAGCGTCAGCTTCTTCTCAGGTAGCTTGTCTCTTCCAGTCTCCCAGATGTAACCCATCGCATCAAGGAAAGCAATGATTTCTTCCCTGTCAGCGTGCTTCTTGTGGTCAGGAAATGGAATGAAAGGATTTTCTGAGGTAGCGTTAGGGAATTTCAGAGCTTTGCGGATTATTGCGGGGGTTATCTTGATGGTGCCATACTCAGTATCGCTGAGTATGCAGTCGATGGTTTTAGATGGATCTTTGGCTGAGGGTAGGTTGGTGTGTCTGGCAGAGTACCAGAATTGGGATAATAGACGCTGACTGGCAGGAGGTGTGATTGTCAGTGCTGTGTATATGGGGCTATTCTTCAAAAAAATCACAGCGTCGTCTAGATGGGATACCTGCTTCCGAGGAGGAAACTCGAGAAGCGCTGAAAGGTTGTTTGCCTTTGTCCAGTCTAGTTGATCCAGCTCAAACTTAACCTGAGGAGCTTTGGTGATTTCCAGTTCCTCAGAATCACTGGAGATGGACTCAGCGGTAACATTCAGCTTTGAAGTTGCCATTTCACTGTATTATCAGTTCAACCAAAGATGTTAACAAATAAGAAATATCTTAATGTGGAAAGAGAATTTCCATTAAGATTTTTCGAATTTTGTCCATTTCATTCAGACAAAAAAGTCTTAATGAAGATTAGGGTTTTTCTTGTTTTTAAAGAAAACGAATATAACACCTATAAGCCTTGTATACCAGTTTTTAAAAAAAATGGATACGAAAGAAGAACAAGTTTAAGATTTTAGATTTAAAACTTGAAGAACAACCATGAAATGGTTGTGTTTATAAAACCATGAAAGAAAATGATTTTATTTTTGAGTTCTTTTGTTTGATCTTGTGTAAAACAATGATAAGATCGAAAACAAGTTATTTGCATTTGATAAAAGATAAGAACATATTGACCTTGAGTTTGATGAAGAAGATGATGAACAGTTCTTGAAGATCGAGAGCACAAAATGCAACAGTGTTCTTTTCTTGCGGAGAAAGATTGATTCGCATAAAAGACAAATATAAACTTTGAGAGAGTTTATATAGGAAGAGAGTAGAGAGAGAAAAACTTGAGCGGGAAAGTTTTTCATCATGACACGGACACGTGTTTGCATTTGATTGGATAGACAACGAAACGTGCAAACGTGTGTCAGAAAAAGAAACGTGCCTGGTGTTATCCGTTGCAATGACGTCACAACTGTCCTTTCACATTCTTTCGTTGTCTCTGAGGTTTTGAAAGAAAAACTCAGGGACTCTTTGGAAAATATGAAGCACTGAATAGAAATATCAGTGAGGGTTTTAAGAAATTTCAAAATATTATTCAGCGATGAAAGAATTTGAAATCTTGCATTTTCATGCGTTTTGTCAGAGAAAACATACCTTGATATCAGTTTAACCCAATTTATTCAGAGAGAAGATGATGAAATGGATTGTACTAGTTTATTTTATCCAGAGCCTATACAAGAATGTATAAACGTATCGCTGATTAAATGTGAACCGCTGAAGATTTATCCTTCAAAGTTCAGCATTCCAAGCTCGCTGATGAGAAAGTTGAATCTTGTCTCATCAAGAGGTTTGGTAAACAAATCAGCTAACTGATAATCAGTTGGGATAAAATGAAGTTCTATATCACCATTCATCACATGATCTCTGATAAAATGATATCTGATTTCTATGTGTTTTGTCTTTGAGTGTAGCACTGGATTGTTTGCTATAGCGATGGCACTTGTGCTGTCGCAATAGATTGGAATTTTGGAGAGCTGAAGATCATAGTCTAGTAGTTGATTTCTCATCCACAAGACTTGAGAACAGCAGCTTCCAGCGGCTACATACTCAGCTTCAGCTGTGGAAGTGGACACCGAGTTTTGCTTCTTACTTGTCCAACTTACCAGCTTTCCACCCAGGAGCTGACATCCTCCTGTGGTGCTTTTCCTATCCATTTTGCAACCTGCAAAATCACTGTCTGAATAGGCGGTTAGATCGAATCCTGAATCTTTGGGATACCAAAGACCTAGATTCGCTGTACCCTTAAGATATCGAAAGATTCGCTTTACAGCTTTCATATGAGATATCTTAGGTTCAGCTTGATATCGTGCGCACAGACATGTTGCAAACATAATATCGGGTCGGCTAGCTGTAAGATACAGTAGTGAGCCGATCATCCCACGGTACAGCGTGACATTGACAGGAACACCCTTTGTGTCCTTATCAAGTATCAGCGGTGGTGCCATAGGGGTTTTCATAGCTGAACTTTCAGTTAAGTCGAATTTTTTCAGCATATCTTTAACATACTTTCCCTGATTTATAAAAGTTCCTTTTTCAGTTTGCTTAATCTGAAGACCAAGGAAATATGTTAGTTCACCCATCATACTCATTTTATACTCATCTTTCATTCTATCAGCGAAACGAGTACAAAGCTCAGGGTTAGTAGAACCAAATATAATGTCATCAACATATATTTGAACTAAAATGATATGACCTTTTATTTTTCTAAAAAACAAAGTTTTGTCAATCTTACCTCTCTCAAATTTTTCAAGGTGGAGATACGTAGAAAGAGTGTCATACCATGCACGAGGAGCTTGCTTCAAGCCATAAAGTGCCTTATCCAGCTTATAAACATAACCTAGACGCTTAGGATCTGAGAATCCTGGAGGTTGTTCCACATAAACTTCTTCATTCAGCTTTCCATTTAGAAACGCTGACTTAACATCCATTTGATGTACAGTGAAGTTTTTGTGTACAGCATATGCTAAGAAAAGACGAATAGATTCAAGTCTTGCTACAGGAGCAAAGGTTTCGTCATAATCTATACCTTCCTCTTGTCTGTATCCCTGAGCAACAAGACGAGCTTTGTTGCGAGTTACAGTACCATGTTCGTCCAACTTGTTTCGATAGACCCACTTAGTGCCTATCACTGTTTTGTCAGTTGGTCTCCGAACAAGTTTCCAAACTTTGTTTCTTTCGAATTCAGTCAGCTCTTCTTGCATAGCGCTGACCCAGTTTGGATCTCTGAGGGCATCATCTATTTTCTTTGGTTCAGTTAGAGAAATAAAGTTAACAAATAAACAAATATTACCTGCACTTCTACGAGTCTGAATACCAGCGTTGGGATCACCAAGAATTTGATCGATTGGGTGATTTACAGTCCATCGCTGAGCCGGAGCATGCGTCGCTGACTCAGTCTGAACTGGAGAAACTGAAGATGAGGCTTCAGCTACTTCTGGATAATCAGCTAAGAGAGGAATGCTTGCATTTGTCACTTCATTCACTGATTGCTGAGAAATAGATGGAATTTCTGAGACATTTGGATCAACTGCGGGTATAGTATTTATAGGAACAGCTGAGACCCAAGATGTTTCAGCTTCACTATTCTGCATATTGGGAATGATAGTAGGACCATCATTTTCAGTTGTATGAGTATGAGTAGTGGGAACATCTTCTGAATCACCAAGATGAGAAAACATCCATTGATTCACTTCTTCTGTATCAGCGTTCGGTTTAGAGTTCGCTGAACGGGATTCGTCAAACGTGACGTGAATAGTTTCTTCTACAGTTTGTCTTCTTCGGTTGAAGACTCTGAAGGCTTTGGAAACTGAGGAGTATCCAAGAAAGATTCCATCATCAGCCTTAGGATCAAACTTTCCAAGGGCATCTCTGTTGTTCAGTATGAAACACTGACAACCAAAGATGTGAAGAAAGCTGATTGAAGGCTTTCTCCCATGAAAAAGTTCATAGGCTGTCTTTTTGAATCTTTTGACTATCAGCGACCTGTTTTGCGTAAAACAAGCCGTGTTGACAGCTTCTGCCCAAAACTGAGTAGGCAGGTGAGAATCGCTGAGCATTGAACGTGCAGCTTCAATAATTGTTCTATTTCTTCTTTCAGCGACTCCGTTTTGTTGTGGTGTTCTCACTGACGAAAAGTTATGAGAAATACCCTTGCCCTCAAGGAAGGAATCAAGAGAACTGTTTTTGAATTCAGTTCCATGATCACTCCTTATTGAGCGAACAGTCATATTGTTCAGAGTTTCCATCTTCCGAACAAAGGTGATGAGTTCTTCAGGGGTGTCACTCTTAGAACGGAGAAACATTACCCATGTATAACGAGAGAATTCATCAACTATGACCAGCGTATATTTCTTTCCAGCGATGGATTGTTTGTTAACGGGGCCAAACAAATCCATATGGAGTAGTTGAAGAGGAGATGACACTGAGGAAACTTGCTTGGACTTAAAGCTTGCCTTGGTCTGCTTCCCTTTTTCACACGCTGAACATAAGGATTCTTTGGCGTATGAATGTTGAGGTAGACCAGTGACTAACTCTTTGGATGAAAGAGTATTCAGTGTCTTGAAGTTGAGATGTGAGAGTCTCTTGTGCCATAGCCAGTTGACATCAGAAGATGCCTTTGAGAAGAAACAGGAGTTCTCAGTGGTTGTTGAGTCCATGTTTATAACGTAAACATTTTCCAAACGATAACCGCTGAGAGCTATCTTCTCCTTTTTGTCAGAGACAAAGCAGGATTCCTTGATGAAAATCACTTTGTTATCCATGTCGCAAAGCTGACTGATGCTCAGAAGATTATGCTTCAGCCCTTCAACATATGCGACTCTTCTGAAGGATGTTGTACCATTTGAAAGTACACCATACCCTCGGGTGTGTCCTTTTCCATTTCCACCGAAAGTTACAGAGGGACCCTTCTCTTCCTTGTATTCAGCGAGCAGGCTTTTCTTTCCAGTCATGTGTCTAGAGCATCCGCTATCGAGATACCAGATACCCTTCTTAACCTGCAATACAAAGGAAGATTAGTTTTGCTTGGGTACCCACTTCACCATGTATACGCGTTTGTCAGTGGAAGTGGTTGGAATGGGTTCAGCAGTCTTCGCAGCATTTGAAGATTCAGCTTTGTCTTTCTTCACTTTGGTCAATTTCTTGACCTCAGCGGTATGAGTCACCTTGACCTGACTTGCAACTGGTTTGGTCTTCTTTGGTGCTATCTTCACCTTAGCTATCTTATCAGCTTTGGTGGCTGTGGGACACTTACTTGCAATATGATCGGTAAGTCTACAGTGATAACATTTCCTATAACTAAAATTAGTTCTAGGACCACTTGTGTGCTGAGCTTTTAATTTGGAATTAGAAGTGCCAGCACCAAGTACACTATTGGTTTTTGAAATAGGACGAACATTCAGTTCTTCAGATTTCTTACCAAGGACATCTACTCTGAGTCTAGGAGTAGGTCGCTGAACTGATCCAGAGGTCTGATTTCTAGAACCAGATGAATGAATCACTAAGGCTTTGGAAGCATTCAGCTTAGGTACTAAAGTACCCTTCTGAGGATTTTGATAAATTACAATTCCTTTACCTTTATCTTTAGAGACAGAGGTAGGTTTTGAATAAACCATTTTCTCCTTACCTTTTGAGGAGGTAGGAGTTTCCTCAGGGATTGGTGTAATCGACGAGGAGTACTGAGATGAAGAAGTGTCAGCTACTGAGGATACGAACGTTCCAAATTTAAGCATTGAACGTTCAGTGGTTGGTATTGGAGTATCATATTTATAACCCAGACCACGTTTATCACTTAGAGGAATCTGAGCCTTAATTATCTCAGTGATCTTTGTTGAAGAATTACACCATCCTTCAACAGTAGCTTGTTCAGCTTTTAATGCAGCGATAGCTTCCGCTCGTTCAATTTTGACTAGCTGATTTAAATGGACTTGATCTTTAAAATCTTCTTCAAATTTAGAAAGCTTTTCTATTTGAAGGTGGCAATTTTTAAGCTTTTCAGCGAGATCAAGATTTTGGTTTTCAACCACAGCTTTGCCGTTCATGGCTTCGTATAAGCTTCTAGTCAGTAGTTCGATTTTACGGAGACTATCAGCTTCATCAATATTTACAATATTGGTAAAGAAGGAAGGTGATACCTGAATGGCAGATGTTGAAGTGGAGGGAATGTCTGAACTTTCTTCCTCTTCTTCAATCTTGGCCATGAGACATTGATTTGCTTCATCATCTTCAGAATCAGATGATGAGGCTTCTTCATCAGAAGCAGCCCAATCATAGTCAGCCATTAGGCCTTTTCCCTTCTTCTTAAAGCTTTTCAGCTTTGCATACTTCTCCTTCAGCTTTAAGTATTTGTCGTCTTTATTCCTTGGAACAAAGGATTTCTTTGTAAAGGCTGAAGGTCTCATGATTTTCTTTGACCTGCACTCGTTAGCGAAATGACCTGTCTTTTCGCAGTTAAAACAAGTAGCAGTAGCCTTATCAACAAAAGCTGATGACTTAGGCTTGTCAGCTATAGAAAGAGTTTTGTTCTTTCTAAACATTTTCTTCTTGGCGAATCTCCTGAACTTTTTAGTTAGGAGAGCCAAGGATTCATCATCTGAAGAATCAGAATCTGATGATCTTTCAGAGTTACTTTCTAACTCAGTGATAGTGACCACGGGTCGCTGAGTAGAAGGTTCCTCTGAGATTAAAGCAACAGGGGTGCTTTTGGAATCTTTTACAAGATTCTTCTTAAGATGGCTAGATTGCTCATGATTCAGCAATGTGCCATATAAGGTAGCGAGTGTCATTGATCTTAGATCTTTTGACAGCTTGAGACACATGGAGTAATTGTCCCAGCTTTCAGGTAAACATTCTAAAAACTTTGTCAGAACTTCAAAGTTAGAATATTCCTTACCAACCGTTTTAAGATCTATAATTAAGCAGTTAAAACGTTGATGTACTTCAGAGAGAGTTTCATTCTTACCAGAGATGAAACTTTCGTATTGTCTTACCAGGTTGATCTTTCTTGAATCCTGGACTTCAGACGTTCCTTCATACTGAACACATATTGTGTCCCACATGGCCTTCGAGGATTTCAGGTTCATGACGGAATGGTAGACTTCGTCAGGAAGGGCCATGGATAGTATGGATCTGGCTTTTGTATCTATAGCCACTTTCTTCTTGTCTTCATCGGTCCAATGATGGATTTCCTTTGGAATCAGCCTTTCTGGAATAGCAGCTCTAGTTGCAGTGGCTGGAACGGCAGGATCAATCGTTACAGGGATGTGTGGACCGTTTTCAAGATAGTAAGGTATAGTAGGGTCTACACCTTCTAAGAAGAGTGTCATCCTATTTTTCCATAAGTTGAAGTTGTCTCTGGAAAATCTAGGGGGTTTTGCAAGAGAACCATTGTCGATATAGTGAGTGTTTGTGTTTGAGTTGGCCATTTTCAGATAATAGCAAGGAAGAGAAAATATCTTAGATTAGATCTTGTTTATGAGATTAAACAAATCTGCTCTGATACCACTTGTTGGTCCCGAAAGGCTTAAACAAGTTTGTAGAAGGGGGGGGGGGGGGGGGGGTTGAATACAAACACACTATTTTACTTTTCTAAATTGTTTATTGATAAATCATTAACAATTTACAGCTTGTTGCGGAAACAAGATTAAGGATAAACCTAAATCTAAACAAGTTGGAACACTAAGGTTTTCTTGCACTAAGAAAGATAAGGATATTACTAATAAAATCCTATCTTGAGAGATTTGAACTTGTCCAGAGTTAGCAAGTTACTTCAAATGAAGTGAGTTCATCTCTTTATATACTGCATGCATTTAATGCAATCCAGTATATACTTTACACGTGTCATTAGCGGATTGGTTGTATGTCATTGACCTTTGATGACAACCTTAGTAGCCGCATGAATGAACAGTGTAGTATCAGAGTGGTTGTACGATTTCAGATTTTCGGAGGTTCTTTTCTGACATTTCGTACGGTGGCGTGCAAGGGAGGTTAAGACAAAAGTACTTTGTACGGAGGACTTCATGATCAGCTTTCGTTGATTCAGCGATTATCATTTACTATTCAGCAGATGATAAAGTTCAGCGATAGCTGAAGTCTTGTACTTGATACTTCACGTTGAGTGGACAAATCTGAGTCTTCGCTGATCCGCATCAGTTCATTAGGAGACTTGTCGCTGGTTCTTGAGCTTGATCTTCGACTTCGGCGTAGAACCTTTGTTGACGTGAATCTTATCTTCAGGGATCATAAGTAAACAACTAACTTATCAGCGATTACCATAAGGACTGAACAGACTCAGCGATATGGTGAACAGTGTTCGCTGAATGTTTAATCTAAAAGTGCGAGAGTTCCTATCAGCAGTACTGTAAGATCTTAGTACTTATCAGCGATAGTGAAACTCTGATACATATTGTTTACTTACAATTTTCACTAAGTATTTAAGATAGGGTCATTATCAAATCACTGAGGGTTTGGATCAACAAAATCTTTGACCATATCTGATGAAGAACATACATTTTCACGGCTATAAGTAGATGGCATGATGAAGTAGTAATTCACAACTTCCTATCTATCTTTTAGACATTCTCCTCACCGTTTACAAACACACTCTCGCTTTTCTTAACACCATGGCTGGAGGTTCAAGATCAAGGGGGAACAGGTCAGCGAATGTGGCTGGAACTTCACGTTCGGGAGCCTACCAACCACTGAACAATGGAGCTCGCCGGAGTACCTGGAAGGTACCGGAAACAGACGAGGAGTGGAGAAACTGTGGGCGAACTGCGGCCGATTTTCCATTCACGCCTGAGGAGGAAGCAGACTGGGAGATGGCATCCAACAATTACTACTTCGATAATGGCATGAGAACCCCACCAATGTATGATTTTATGCCGACGGGTCTTCGACAAAGTCAACAAATTACTCCCGCAGTGCAAAAAGCCATTCATGGGGCGAACGCCGATATCGAAAAGGTAAAGGGTATGTGGAACCATAACCGGGGGATTCAGCAGGGGAAAATGGAATATCTAGCGGGGAAGAAACGAGAACTGGCCATGGCTAGGGCTCACGTTCGGCAGCTGCAACGAGAGATTAAGGAAGCTGAAGAGGAACTAGAAGAACTCGAATCGGACTACATGGGAATGGAGAACGTGATCAAGGAAAAGGTTAACTTGATCACAGGACTCCAGGACGCCTTCCAGTAATAGATTTCTTTGTTTACATGCACTGTATCCGTTTCGGTTGGGAAGATGATTTGCAATAATTTTTATATGATGTTGTTAATTTATTTCCTTGTTAAATAACTTAAGTGAATTTCTATATTAAAAACATTAAAATGGAAAGGAAACAATACATTAAAAACCACATAAAATGATAACCTAAAAACTATAGGGACCATTAATGTTTTTTTAAATTTGCAACAAACTTCAGGGACCAAACAGTAAATTCGAAAATTTAGCCCGCGATCGCGGGCTCTCAACGCGGGCAGGGACTAAAACTGCCAACACGGGCATTCTTGAGGGGGGAAAGGTGGGTCGCGGGCATTCTTGAGGGACCAACGCGGGCAAAGTGGGCAAACTTTGGTGACACGTGGGCCTGGGGCCCGCGATCGCGGGACCTACAGCGGTTTTTTGTGGCATTTCGATAAGATGGGCGAGATTTGTGGCATTTTGGTAAGTTTGGGTCAAACTTGTGGCATTTTAATTAATTTCCCTTATTTTTAAGGCGTTTCTATAGAAACATCTATCTATAAATATAGGTTTTATATAATTAATTTTGGGGAAGGCTAAATGCACCCATTGATTTGCTAAATGCACCCAAAAAGGGGTGTTGAATACCTATTTTTCCGTGCCAATCATTTTTGATTTAATATAATAATATATATAATATAATAATATATATATATTATTTATTTGTTTTATATGTATATATATATATTGTTATTCTTTTAATATATATAATATATATATATATATATATATATATATTATTTATTTGTTTTATATGTATATATATATTGTTATTCTTTTTGTTTAATATATATATATAGTTATTCTTTTTTTGTATATTTTACGTTCTTATCTATATTTATCTAATATACTCTTTTAAAAATAATTTTTTATTTTTAAATTACATTTTATACCATTATAATTAGTTATTTAATTTACTTTATCTCTTCTTCTTTCATTTTTATGTTACATTCTTATCATATCAACATACATAAACTAAAATAATTAGAAAAATAAAAAATAAACATTGAGATTTTACATATAAATAAAGCATAACATAATGTTTATTACATTTTACTTATTCTAAAATAACATTATCTGTAGTACAATTAACACGTAAAAGACGATTGTACTTCTGTATTCGATCTGTATACGGGATAGCACATGTAGCAGCACACGGATAACTGTAACGGAAGAAATGTGATGTAATGGTAGGAATAATCTTAATTACTGATATTATGTTTAAAAATAAAATGTACATATCTTAGAAGAATAAACTAGTAATTAACACAAAATTAGCATTACCTGGAAATTAAAGTAGAGATGAGAATCTTGGAGTTTTGAGGCCAACTCACATTTGTAAACTGTAAAACGAAAAGAAAAGTAAATAAATCAAGAAGTAATTTGAATTTAGTCGATGTTGGAAGAAATCATTCACAAGTGTTGGAAAAAATCACTTACAGATGTTGGAAAAACTCACTTACAGATGTTGGAAGAATTTCACTCGAGGTTTTTAGGAGAAAAAAGAAGAAGAAGAAGAAGGAAGAAGGAAAAGAAGAAGAAGATGATGATGCAGGAGAGAAAAGAAGAAGATGATGCAGGAAGGAAAAGAAGAGAAAACAAATTCATATACCCTAGAAAGGTTCCGACATAATAATTTGATATTTACACTTTCAACCCTTATACTTATTTATTACTTTACTTTATACCTTTTACTTTCATAATTTAAATTTTAAATTTAACACATATAATCGTTTATTAACTAAAATACGTTAAAATATATAAATCAAAAAAATTCAATATTAGGCTCATTTCGATCGTATCGAATAGACGATTATAATGGTGTAACTTGTTAAAATTGAAACTTATTTTTTTAACGTATTTTAGTTAATAAACGATTATATGTGTTAAATGTAAATTTAAATTATGAAAGTTAAGGGTATAAAGCAAAGTAAGTAAATAAGTATAGGGGGTGAAAATGTAAAATTCAAATCAAATATCACAATTTTGTCGGAACCTTTATATATATATATATATATATATATATATATATATATATATATATATATATATATATATATATATATATATATATATATATTACGTGTATATATATATATATATATATTACAATATATATATATAGGAGGGTTCATGTGAGGAGCGCATCAAAACGTGAGAACGTGAGGAGCACCGTCCATGTACAAAATCACATGTGATTCACAACACAAGGACTAAAAATCATATGTGATTAACATTTTGGACACGCGCGGTTTGTTACGCGGTTTGCAAAAGCGCGCGGCTTGTCCCGCGGTTTGTGTTGTGAATCACATGTGATTTTGTACATGGACGGTGCTCCTCACGTTCTCACGTTTTGATGCGCTCCTCATTTGAACCCGACCCTATATATATATATGTATATTTCTAATATATATTATTTATATTTCTAATATATATGTAAAACAAATAAATAATAATATAAATATATGTCAAATAATATATATATTATAAATATATATTATATATATATATATTATTTAAATCAAGTAATGATCGGTTCGGAATTAAATGCAATTAATAACTTACTTTTTTGGGACATTTAGTAAAAATTGGGTGCATTTAGCAGTGTCCTTAATTTTTGACCTAAATTTAACGAGCCTTGGAAATCGTGAATAGGCTAAACATTTATATTCATTATCATAATGTTTTTTTTGTTTTTTTTATTTTTTAATAATCATAATAATTACTTTTTACTTTTTATTTATAACTGTGGTTTTAAACTAATATTATTATATTATATTTTATTTTGCTGATATTGTTAAATTAATTTTTATTTGATATGATCGGTTTCTACAACTTACTTATTTTTCTCTTTAGCTAGTTAATTTGTTTATTTTTACAACTAGAAAATGTATCATACAATTATTATTAATATGTTGGTTTTATTTTTTTATAGTTTTATTAATGTTATTACGGTTTATTTAATATTTTTATGATTGAAAATATTGATATTAATTATCAAATATTAAGAGGAAAATTTTAATAAGAGCTTGATGATTTAAAAAAGTTAAATTTGTTAGTAATTTGTTTATTTTATTACATATGTTTTAAAATTTAAATAAGCTTAAATTTATAAATAACTAATATTATCAAATATAGTAACTGTTAATATAATTTATTTTAAAAATAATTTATTTAATTGTTAATATAATTTAACTGGTGAGTCATAATTTTCTAAACATAATTAACTTTATTTAACTTGATCGTTAAATATATAATCCAATATTATATTTTTTATTTTTACTTATTAATTTTCGATTTTTTATGTTATTAAAAATTAAAAATCTTACCGTTTTCGACAAAATAACTTTTAACATTAAAAAACTTTAAATTATAGTTGACGTTAAATTTTTGAAATAACTATTATTTACAAAAAGGAATTAACTTAACTTATAAACAAATATAATATAATATATAAAATAAAATAAATAGATATTTATTATTCAATTAAATAAAAAGTCTAGTCAAAAGTTCACAAAAATATGTCATTTTCTTAGCAAATGCACCCTTAAAAGTTGACAAAAATTTATTAAGTTATTATGATTAGTAGATAGGTGTCTAAGAGCATCTCCAACAGCTTCTCTAAAATAGAGAAAATTAAATTTTTGTTCTCTAAATTGCTCCTACAACTTCTCTATATGATTCTCTAAAATTAGAGAAAATTAACAAAAGCTCCAAGTTTAGAGATTCTCTAAAACTTAGTATATGGAGAGAGAAATTAATATTTTATTCATTACCCGGACACATCTATTATCTGAACAGTTTCACACACATCTGATCCGGACACTTTCAGATCAGACACTTTTTCATCCGGATTCCTATCCGGTAAGTTCTGATTAGCTAGTCTCTTACCTGTTTAGCCTACATCACTCTTAGAACCTGCGTTAGGACATCACTCTTAGTGTCTTGCGTTAGGTTTACACTTTGAATCGAACAATCGTCTGATGATCACATTAGTGCAATCAACTAAGATGTCTCGTGACGCTCTTGCTATCGGCACCGACTCCAAGCCGTCGACCCTCTACCAGGGAGAATATAGCCAATGGCGGGACAGATTCCTTATATTCATCGAGTCGAAGGATAACTACGAGTTCATCTGGCGTGCTCTAACTGATGGCCCACAACCTAAACCTATGAAGACTATACCAGCACCAGAAGAAGGTGGTCAAGTTCATTATGAGGCCAAGACATACTCGGAAATGAACGAGGACGAAAGGGGAATGGTTGATGGCGAAAAGCATGCCAAGAGATACCTCGTTCATGCTTTACCGAATCCGATCTACACAGCCATAGATAGCTACAAGGATACAACAAAGGGCATGTGGGATCAGGTGGAGAAGATGATGAGTGGGAGCAAAGTCGGCAATCAATTGAAGATCAACAACTGCATAACAAAGTTTGACAGCTTCAAGCAGCGCTCCGGCGAATCTCTCTCCCAGACCTATGAACGGTTTTGTCTCTTACTGAACGAGCTCCACAAGAATAAGATCAATCGTTCAAATACGGAGAATGCGCTCAAGTTCTTGAACAACCTCCTTCCTGAATGGAAAGTGTTTGCTTCTCACGTCAAACACAACCACCTGATGGAGGACGTCCCAATTTACGAACTCTATGAGATGTTTCTCCAAGACGAAGATGAAGTAATGGAGATTCTGAGCAACAAGAAGTTTGTGTCCAAGTCACCTGTTGATCCACTAACTCTAGTTTCTTCTAAACGAGGCAAATCCTCCAGCCGTCGTTCCAAACGAGCCCAAGAGCCGAGTGAATCCGAACCAGAATCTGAGGAAGAAGAATAAAGCGATTCAGATCCTGAATTGACAGCTGTAAAGAAAGCAATGGCCCTGCTCTCCAGATCTTTCCAGCAAAAGAAATTCTTCAAGAAGCCTACATCCAATAATCAGCGCTACTCCACTTCCTCCAACAAGCGCCATGATTATCAGGATAAATACGAAGACAAGAAAAAGGCAGATGAGCACAAGCAGCCTGACAAGAAGGAGAAGAGTGAGAAAGAAGACTGCAAGCCCGAAACAAAGAATAAGGACGAACCCGTCACTTGCTACAACTGCGGGAAGCTGGGTCACTTTGCAAAGGATTGTAGGAAGCCTGTCGTGAAGAACGCACATTACTACAAGGCCAAACTCCTGCTAGCAGAACAAAAAGAGGCAGGAGAAGCACTATTTGTTGAAGATGACCACTGCTAGCTCGTTCTGATGATGAAAGCGATTCTGAAGATGCCGACGCTTTCATGGGCTACCATTCTCCTTCCGAAGATAAGGCAAAGTTGTGTCAGGTATGTGAACCTATTCATAAAAACTTAATCAAACAATTAGAACCTCTTGTTGAACGAATAGATTCCTAGAAGGCCACCTCCAATGAACAACTGTTTGAAATTAAATCTTTAACTGAAAAGCTAGATGTTCAAAAGCGCATAACTGAAAAGTATAAGTCCGAAAATGCTAATTTAAAGGAAAAATGTACCAATCTTTCAATAGCACCTAAGGACTTAATGGCCAAAATATCTGAACTGAATTCACAGCTGGATCAGTGTAAGAATAAGAACACAGAGATTGTTTATCAATGCTCTTCTCTTCAAATTCAGCACAAAGAAATGGTTTCCAAAATAACTGATCTTGAAACCAAACTCCACAAAAGAGGTCAACCAGACCAGACCATTCACATGAACAAACCCAAGGAATTCACATACTTCAACAAGGAATGGGGAATCGGATACGATAACCCTCAATACTTGAAAAAGGGTATATCCAAAAGACCAACACTTTATCACTTTGGTTGTCTCGGTATAGATAAGAAGTATCCTGAATACAAAATCAAATGGACTGGTCCTCTTGAACCGGAGAAAGTAGAGGAAACTGAGGAATACAAGCGCAAACATACCACCAAAATGCAACTTCCTTTTTGCTACGAGCCTATGAACTACTCGTACAAGAAAAATCCAAAGAAATACCTCTCGAATGACTACTTTGATGGCTATAAGGTCGCAACGCCCAATGATTCCTCCAAAAAGGATGAGGCCCAAGCACCTGAACCCAAAACTGAGACGGATGAGTTTAAACTCTATGTATCGCCTCTCATTTTGGAAGAATAAATAGTCGAATTAGAGGAGTCTCTCGAGAAGGAAAGATCATGTTTTCAAAAGGAAAAGCAAGCGCTTATGACAGAACTTGAGAATCTTAAATCCGTAAAAACCGAATCTGTGTCGGATGAAGGACAGGAAATCCTTCGGAACGAAATCGATCGGCTCACATCAAAACTGTCTTCTTTGACGACAGAAGCGATGCAGGAGCATGTGAGAAATAGTCAACTTCAAGAGAAGATTGACCTACTCCAAGAAGAAAAGACGATTTCACCCGAACCTTCCTCGGACTCGTCTAGCACATCTTCGTGCAAAGCTTTCATTGGCAAAACATCTTCCTTAAACGGTAAAGAGTCTCAAGATGTGTGTGTTTTAAAGAATCTAAACTCTGATTTTTTCTTAGCATCCGCACCAGATTCACCTAAGCACACCGACACAAAGTGTTCCTCACCTCCCTCGACCAATCCTAGTCCATCGATTCCAGATATCGATTTTTCCAAATTTATGAATTTCGAGGGTAGTTCAGATGAAGAGTTTGAATCATTTCTATTTGACAAACCTCTTCCAAGTCATACCGACTTTCTTTCGCCGGCAGTAAATCGCCCGGTCAATTTTCAAAAAGGCGAATGTTCTACAACACCTAAGACCCCGACTGTGATCAAGGTTTCTAAAATTAGAATTGGTATCGATTTAATTGCCTGAAATAATAAGAGATTACAACCAAATATATAGAGAAGCAAAATACACTTAGCACCCTAGACAATATTACAGATATTAAACTAGGTTAGCGACTTAGTCTAATATCCCCCCGCAAGTTCAGCGCGGTTAGCAATCTGTAACTTGGACCGTAGAAACTCAAACTTCTGAGAAGACAAGGGCTTTGTAAAGATATCAGCAATTTGGTCATCTGTGGAGATGAACTTGACATTTAGATTCCTGTGAGAGACTTGTTCACGAACAAAGTTATAATCAACTTCAACATGCTTGGTACGAGCATGAAAAACAGGGTTGGCTGTGAGATATATTGCGCCAAGGTTATCACACCAAAGTGTGGGGGCCTGGCAATTTAAACCAAGTTCCCGAAGAAGGGACTTCAGCCAAATCAACTCAGCAACAGTGTCTGCAATGGCCATATACTCAGACTCGGTTGAAGGACGAGAGACAGTTTTCTGTTTGCGAGCAGACCAAGAAATAAGATTCGAGCCTAAGTATATAGCAAATCCCCCCGTGGATCGACGATCAATTGGGCAACCAGCCCAGTCTGAGTCGGAGTAAGCCTGAAGATGTGGGCCCCATTGAGAGTCGGAAAAGGCGTGAAGCTGGTAGCCCGTATTATGACGAATCCATAGACCCAAATTGACGGTTCCCTGGAGGTAACGTAAGATCCGTTTGACAGCAGCCCAATGATTTTCAGTGGGAGCATGCATAAACTGGCAAACTTTGTTAACGACAAAGGCAATATCTGGTCGAGAAAGGGTAGCATATTGAAGAGCCCCAACGGTCTGCCGGTAGCGAGAGGGATCATCGAGTAATGGGCTATCATCCGGTAGTAACACGTGAGAGGTGCTCATTGGAGTAGCAATCGGTTTGCAGTCGGCAAGACCAGCGCGATGTAAGATCTCACGAACATACTTTCGTTGCGAGAGAAGTAAGTCAGCACCCTTATGAACAACTTCGACCCCCAAAAAATAATGTAGCTGCCCCATATCTTTAAGTTTAAAGAGAGTATTGAGCCGGTTAACAATTGAGGTAATGGCAGTGGAGTTGTTACCAGTGATGATGATGTCATCAACATATACCAGAAGGTAGATAAGAGAGCCCGGAGAGTTGAGAATAAAGAGTGAGGGGTCGGTTTTAGACCCAGAAAATCCCAACTGATGAAGAGCAGTAGACAGTTTTATGAACCAGACACGGGGAGCTTGTTTAAGCCCATACAACGACTTGTGTAATAAGCAAACATGATCAGGTTTGGTTTGATCAATGAAGCCAGGGGGTTGGCGCATGTAAACAGTTTCCTTGAGATCACCGTGCAGAAAAGCAGTCTGAATATCCAACTGTCTGAGAGGCCATTTGTTGGTGACAGCAAGAGACATGACAGTTCGAATAGTGACAGGCTTGATAACGGGGCTGAAAGTCTCATGATAATCCACGCCATGCTGTTCGTGAAAACCTTTGGCCACAAGGCGAGCTTTGTACCTGGTAACCTGTCCATTTTCATCCGTTTTTAACCTGTAAACCCATTTACAATTAACAACATTAGCATTAGGGACAGGAGGCACAAGAGACCACGTGCCATTCCCATGAAGCGCAGCCAACTCATCAGCCATTGCTTGGCGCCATTTTGAACATTTGTTAGCAACGGTAAAACTAGTGGGTTCAGGAGGTAGAGGCGACGAAGCGGTTGTAGAGTAAGCCACTGGGTCATATCGGGTAGGTTGTTTGGGATTGGGGCGAAGGTTAGAAGGCCGAGGTCGAGGGACAGGTTGTGGAGTAGGGGTATGATCGGGCGGGGAGGCAGCTGAAGGAGGTGGAGTAGGTGGGGTTTGTGGAGAGGATTGGGAAGGTGGAGAGTGAGGAGGGGGTGGCGGTGGTGTTGGTGGAGGCGATGGTGGAGACTCGGGTGGAAAAACAGGTGGTGGATTAGGAAAAATAGAGGTGTAAGGAGGAGTAGAAGGTGGTGGTGAGCTTGGTAAGGGTTGGTAGGGAAACACATGTTCGTTGAAGCGAACATGTCGGGCAATGTAGATCCGATCATTAGACGAGTCAAAACAGCGATAGCCGGGGTGACCAGGGCTGTAACCAAGGAAAACGCAAGGAGTGGATCGGAATTCCATTTTGTGATGATTATATGGACGAAGGTAAGGGAAGCATTGACAAGACAAATTGACGTTCGGCCTCTCACTAATCTTTATTTTTGTGTTAAATTGACGTTCGACCATGGTAATAAAATGTGTGATCACAGTAAGCACGTCAGATTTATGAATTAAAGGGTAAATCCACATATAGCGTGTGAAGTGATCAACACATAGAAGAAAATAACGATGAACATCAAGAGATGGCACGGGAGAGGGGCCCCAAACATCACAATAAAGAAGATCTAAAATATTATTGCTACGAAAAATGGAATCAGGTAAAGGCAACTTTGATGATTTTCCCAATTGACAGGAAGAACATAAAGTGTTTGATAATTTATCCGAAACCGGTAAAGAACAATAAGAAACAATTGAACGAAAAACTTGAGCATGAGGATGTCCTAAACGTTGATGCCAAATGGTGGAAGGAGCTTTGACAACAGTGAAGGCGACCTTGGGTAGAGACTTGAGTTGAGGGAGACGAATGGAGTATAAACCCTGTTCACTGGGTCCCGTAAGGAGGGTAGTGCGTGTAGACTCGTCCTTGACAACAAAATAAGAAGAGTGAAATTCAAAGAAAACATTGTTATCAAGACAAATTTTTTGTACAGACAAAAGATTTTGTTTGAGTTGTGGAACATGAAGAATGTTAGTTAGGGTAAAGGTTTTGTTTGGAGAGTGTATTTTAGATGAACCAATGTGAACGATGGGTATAGAATTACCGTTACCAACAAGTAAAGAATCATTACCGTAGTAGGCCTCTGAGTTTTCCATGCTAGATAGGTCTGGTGTGGCATGATGGGTTGCACCGGTGTCTGGTTTCCACGTAGTGCCAGAAGATGAGGCAGCGTCGGAGTGGGATGTAAAGTTGGCCTGCGGTGCAGAAGAAGACTGGTTTGGCTGATTGGGGCACTGAGATGGTAGATGACCTATGCCACACCTGTTGCAATGGCCATAGACTGTGTTTTGAGTTGAAGCCCAAGAAAATTGTCGGGAGCCATTGTTATCCCGAGGGCGATTGTTGAGACCACCGCGTGAGGTGCCACGAGAGGAACCACGAGATCCCCGACCACCTCGTTATTGTTGAAAGACCGAGAACCATAGTAGGCTTGAGCCCGTGGGGCAGGAGTTGGGTTCAATGGATAACCGAGTTGAGAGGCCGTAAGTTGAATGCTTTGAAGTTGTTGTTGAAGTTGATCAAGATTTGGTTGTGGTTGGGATATTGGAGCAGTAGGGGCCAGAAAAGCTTGTGGAGTTAAGGTTTTTGTAAAGACATAGTCATGATCACACAAAAGACCATGCAATTCATTGAAGCGAACAGGAGGTAAGCGAGTCAGAAGATTGCCTTTAATGACATTGTATTCCTCTCGAAGCCCGACGATAGTTAGCATTACTAGGTATTTGTCCTTCATTGGTTCTCCAATGTTAGCAAGAGCAGTGGCATATTCATGAACCCTGCTCAGGTAGTCGGACGGTTTTTCATCACCCTTCATGGTGATTCGAAGTAATTGGTTTTTGAGAGTAAATTAATGAGAAGATGTAACGGGGGCATAGGCTCGTTCAAGGGATAACCATACCTCACGTGATGTTTTGCCCTGGATGTGTTGATAAGAATTTTCGGACACAGTAGAGATGATAAGCATCCGAATATGGGCATCGTTTGAAATCCACGGGATGTAGCTTGGATTGTCGGTGGTGGCTGTATCGTTGGTAACTTTCTGATCAGGGCACGGTACTGTTCCATCAATATAACCAAAGAGATTATGAGAGGTGAGAAAAGCTTCAATCATAGAGCGCCAATAGCCATAGTTGGTAGGTTTGAGAGAGAAGGAGAATTTGTGAGAATTGTGAATGGTTTTCTCCTGATGTGAAAACGGGATTATAGCTGCCATGAAAAACCAGAAGTTGATCGGCGCTGATGATTGAGGTTAAAGGAAAGAGGAAAAACGAAAAGGCAGGGATAATGCTCTGATACCAAATTAGAATTGGTATCGATTTAATTGCCTGAAATAATAAGAGATTACAACCAAATATATAGAGAAGCAAAATACACTTAGCACCCTAGACAATATTAAAGATATTAAACTAGGTTAGCGACTTAGTCTAACGTCTAAAAATGATTCTAGTTCTCAAAAACAATCACAGCCGCGGCAAAAGACCGGTCGATCGACTGATAAACGTCCTTTCTACTCAAACTCCGCTGACCATACTGTTAATGTTGTTTCAGATAAAAATGGTTGGGCTAAACAAGACAAACCAAAGTGGGTAGGCAAGGAATCTATCGAGAACAATGCAGCATCGAAGTCATTTAATACTGTCTTTTATCCTAGAATGAACAAGAATGATTGTGCTTTGAATCACAAGAATGATTTTGTTGAACAAGATGTTAATTTTCCTATTAAACTTTATTCTATTCAGCAGTTGATTCAATTATTGCATGATTGCTTGTGTTGTTCTAGTTGTGGTTGGAATGACTTCAATGACATTAGAAATTCAACTGATTGGTTTGGTTCTTTTCATGTCTATAATTCTGAACCAAAACGCAAACCCCGTAAAAACAAAAAGAAGCCCAATTCAAAACGGGGTCCCCAATCAGAGGTTAAACCTAAAAACGAAAGGAAACCCATTTCAAAATGGGTTCCTCAAACAGAGGTTAAACCTATACCCAAGAGGAAACCTGCTTCAAAACAGGTTCCTCAGCCAGCTGTCAAATCTAACCCTCTAGGACCCATTTTCAAATGGGTACCTAAAGTCCGTTAATCTCGTTTTGCAGGACGATCATGTGTGGTACGTAGATTCTGGATCCTCCAAGCACATGACCGGGAGGAGGGAGCTGCTCACGAACTACACCCAGAAATACTGCAGAGACGTGAGATTCGGAAATGACGACAAGGCGCCGATTTTGAGCTACGGCGACATTGTCCAAGACAAGATCACAATAAAGGAAGTTTCATACGTCGCGGGATTGGGACACAATTTATTCAGCATCGGTCAATTCTACGATAAAGATCTAGAGGTCAGATTCAAAGCCAAAAGGTGTAGCGTCCGCACTGACGACGGAACGGGACTGCTGGTTGGAAAGCGAAAGACCAACCTATACACCATCGACCTCTCAGCCCTGAAGACCGATGACTCTGTCTGCCTGATGTCAAAGACCAATTCTCAGCAAGCATGGATTTGGCACCGACGTCTCTCGCACCTAAACTTCAAGAGTATTAAGAAGCTGGTGCTCGGCGGACATGTGAAAGGCATGCCCGAACTTCAATTCGTGAAGGACCGACTCTGCGAGGCATGCGAGATGGGGAAGATGAAGCGAGCGACGCACAAGCCGAAGGCCGCTTCGAGCACGTCCCGGTCCCTCGAACTTATCCATATGGATTTGTGCGGACCGATGCGTGTTCAAAGCATCAACAAACGAAAGTACGTCCTGGTGATGGTGGATGATTTCACACGCTACACCTGGGTAAAGTTCCTGCGTTTGAAGAACGAAACCCCGGAGCTGATAATCAACCACTTGAAGACCATCCAACTGAACCTTCGACAGCAAGTTCAGACCATCAGGACCGACAACGGGACGGAGTTCAAAAATCAAACGGTGAACGAATACCTGACATTCGTCGGTATCTCGCAAACCTTCTCGGCCGCACGCACTCCTCAACAAAATGGAGTGGTGGAAAGACGCAACCGGACCCTTGTCGAAGCCGCTCGCACAATGCTATCACAGTCAAAGCTGCCTCTATTTCTCTGGGCTGAAGCGGTGTCTACTGCCTGCTACACGCAAAACCGCTCCATCATCAACAAGCGGTTCAACAAGACGTCGTACGAGATCATCAACAATCGCATCCCGAACGTCAAGTACTTCCACGCGTTCGGATGCATGTGCTACGTCCTCAATGACAAGGATGATCTCGGGAAATTCAGTCCGAAGGAAGACGAAGGAGTCTTCATAGGATACTCCATGCAGACTAAGGCGTATCGCGTTTACAACAAACGGACCAAAACCGTTACTGAGAGTGTAAACGTGACATTCGACGAAGCCGCGGATTTGGCTTCTGAACAACTCAGTTCAGAACCCGGTTTAAATGGCGTGCTAGCTTCCGAACTTTCACGTTCGGGATCTGCACAACCCATAGTAAATGCAAATCATGTTGGAACTTAGTGAAGAGGTGAGAAAACTTGTCCCACATAGGAGCCAAGGCAAAGTCTAAACCACTTAATAAACACAAACCATTGAGCATTAAATGAATCATTTAATTGCTTGGACTTGGTGTGTGGTGTTCTTGGTGGGCTCTCTTTGACATATATATATATATATATATATATATATATATATATATATATATATATATTAAATGTCAAAGATTGGGCCTTGGGCCTTGGGGCTCTTGGGGTCTCGATGGGGTCGAGATTCAATAGATGAAGAACGAATGTGATGTGCAGGTTGGCGCGGATAACGGCGCGACCCGAGTCGCGCGAGAAGTAGCGCGGGATACTGAAGAAACATCAAACAGTGCTCGGCGCGCATAACGGCGCTACTTAAGCCGCGCCACAAGGCGCGCGGGTCACTGTGGGTTTCGATGAACAGACCGCGGCGCGCCTTTCCGCGCGAGTTTACCCGCGCCGCAAGTAGCGCGGACGCCTGGCAGTTTCTGTTGGTTAGCGAGACATACCTATAAATACACATCAATTCCCATTCGTTTAACAAAAAAAAAGATACACGAAAATTCATGAGTTTTCCTGGGTTCTCTCTCCTCTTGTTCATCACCGACGTATGACGATTCGATAGATTCAAGTGAGACACTTGAATAGATTGTTGTATCCTCAAGACAACGCCGATACTCGAGGCGAATTTTTGTCTTAGGACACTGCTTAATCGCAAGCCTCAATCTCTTTCACGTCACAAGAATCTTCGTATCAAGTAAGGTTTACGATTTCGTTGTAATTTATGTTTGTATCAAAACGTTTGTAAAAGAATTCATTATTTTATGTGAATTTGTTTCTGTTCTTCTACACAATTATTTTATGTGAATGTGATAAGTGTGTCTATGTGAAACAATATAAGAATGGTTATGTTATTATATGTTTATATGTTGATGATATGCTCATCATGGGATCAAACTTGGATGTAATAAACCAAACCAAGAAGATGCTACACTCCGCATTTGATATGAAAGATATGGGAGTTGCTGATGTTATCCTTGGTATAAAGATTCAAAGAAATCCAAATGGTTACATCCTTACCCAATCTCACTATGTTGAGAAGGTGCTACGAAAGTTTGGTCACTTTGATGACAAACCGGTTGTGATTCCATTTGATCCTTCAAGTCAGTTGAAGAAGAATGAAGGAGATAGTGTTGCTCAGTTGGAATACACTCAAGTTCTTGGAAGCTTGATGTATATCATGAACTGTACACGACCGGATATTGCGTATAGTGTGAGTATACTTAGTCGGTACTCACATAACCCGGGAAAAGACCATTGGTATGCTCTAGTAAGGGTGCTTCGATACTTGAAATACACAATGGGTTATGGGTTACACTATGCCAAGTACCCTCCCGTTCTAGAAGGGTATTGTGATGCTAATTGGATTTCCACTCATTCGGAGAGTAAGTCCACAAGTGGATATGTATTCACACTTGGTGGTGCTGCGATTTCATGGAAATCTTCTAAACAAACGGTGAATACCAGATCAACTATGGAAGCAGAATTTGTCGCATTAGACAAAGCCGCTGAAGAAGCCGAATGGCTAAAAAGCTTCCTAGAGAGTATTCCGTTGTGGCCAAAACCAGTGACTGCTATTGGTATCCATTGTGACAGTATGGCCGCTCTCACAAGAGCGAAGAATCAGATTTACAATGGAAAGTCCCGTCACATACGAAGGCGCCACAACACTATAAAGGACTTGCTGAAAAATGGAATCATTTCCATTGACTACGTAAAGTCAAAGGAGAACATTGCCGATCCTTTGACAAAAGGCCTAAGTAGAGAGCAAGTATCCTTCACATCGAGGGGAATGGGCTTAAAGCCAACACAATGAGTTTCCTCGGCGGCAACCTAACCTAGCGGAATTGGAGATCCCATGGTCCAGGTTCAATAGGCAAACTAGTCGGGGTCAACTCAAGCAACAATAAAACAAAGGTATGCCTATTCCTATGATGTTTCCTTTGTGTTTTCCGTTGATGATATAGGGATGAATAGTTTATTCTTAATAATGCTGATAGCTTCTTAGTAGAATACAACGGAATATTCTTGATCGGCATTACCTATGTGAGACTGATGTGGGGTCGCATCTTTGAGGACGGATATGGCTACGTCTTCTAAAACTCTCATGAAGAAAGGATATGTTCACGACCGAAATGAACACAACGGTAAGAATTTAATTACGTATAGCTATAATATGTGTGATGCCTATTGTCTCGATTTACTACAAAAAGTGGCTAGTTCAAGACTTTAGTTCACTATCCACAAAGTAGATCCGATTGGCATTCACTAGGAAAGGTTCAAGTCCAAAAGACACCGTTTTCCGATGCATATTATAACTAGATTGGTGATAGAAACATAAGTTCCATAATATTGCTTATTTTCTATTCAAATGTGGGGTATTATTTGGGTTTGAATAGATAATGTGGGGGATTGTTGGAACTTAGTGAAGAGGTGAGAAAACTTGTCCCACATAGGAGCCAAGGCAAAGTCTAAACCACTTAATAAACACAAACCATTGAGCATTAAATGAATCATTTAATTGCTTGGACTTGGTGTGTGGTGTTTTTGGTGGGCTCTCTTTGACACAAATATATATATATATATATATATATATATATATATATATTAAATGTCAAAGATTGGGCCTTGGGCCTGGGGTCTCGATGGGGTCGAGATTCAATAGATGAAGAACGAATGTGATGTGCAGGTTGGCGCGGATAACGGCGCGACCCGAGCCGCACGAGAAGTAGCGCGGGATACTGAAGAAACATCAAACAGTGCTCGGCGCGCATAACGGCGCTACTTAAGCCGCGCCACAAGGCGCGCGGGTCACTGTGGGTTTCGATGAACAGACCGCGGCGCGCCTTTCCGCGCGAGTTTACCCGCGCCGCAAGTACCGCGGACGCCTGGCAGTTTCTGTTGGTTAGCGAGACATACCTATAAATACACATCAATTCCCATTCGTTTAACAAAAAAAGATACACGAAAATTCATGAGTTTTCCTGGGTTCTCTCTTCTCTCGTTCATCACCGACGTATGACGATTCGATAGATTCAAGTGAGACACTTGAATAGATTGTTGTATCCTCAAGACAACGCCGATACTCGAGGCGAATTTTTGTCTTAGGACACTGCTTAATCGCAGGCCTCAATCTCTTTCACGTCACAAGAATCTTCGTATCAAGTAAGGTTTACGATTTCGTTGTAATTTATGTTTGTATCAAAACGTTTGTAAAAGAATTCATTATTTTATGTGAATTTGTTTCTGTTCTTCTACACAATTAACAACCGTGATTGATCAGTCCTAACAAATCAAGCATCTACGTCGAATACACATCTTTCTGATTTAGATTTACTGTTTCAATATTTTTATGATGATTTATTTAACGCTCCTACCCCTCGTGTCTCAGTGCAACCACAAATTGAAGCTGCTCAAATCGAGGACTCGACGAATCTTTCCGTCCCGCCACCTTCGACGAGCACGACCACTTTAGAGACACCTCAGCCCTCAACAACCACTACATCAACTGATACGATCATACCCCGGAGGAACCAGTACAAGACCCGGAGATCGTTCCTGAAGATTCGTCCTCCACAACACTCGTTGATCAACCTTTGACTTCCTCGGAACCAGAAGTCGCTCAACCTTCGACGAATCCTGCCAAGTCTCCTCCGAGAAACCGACCCGCTACACTTGAAGCTGATCAAGACCTTCCAACTGGTGGATATGTGGATCTGGATACATCTCATTCTACTCAACAGCCGCTTCCACACACCACCAAATGGATAAGAGCTCATCCCCTGCACCAAATTATCGGTGATCCCTCTACTCCAGTTCAAACGCGAGGCAACAACCGTCTCCGAAGCTTTACAAGATACTGACTGGGTCATGGCCATGCAAGAGGAACTCAATCAATTTGAGGCCCTCAAAGTATGGCTTGTCCCACGTCCATCTCACAGGACGGTGATCGGCACAAAATGGATCTTCAAGAATAAGAAGGACGAAGATGGTATCGTCGTGCGGAACAAGGCGCGTCTCGTAGCCAAGGGATACCGCCAACAAGAAGGGATAGACTACGACGAGACATACGCTCCAGTTGCCAGAATCGAAGCCATACGTATGTTCCTTGCATACGCCGCGCACAAAAACTTCACGGTCTTCCAGATGGATGTGAATACTGCTTTCCTCAACGACGAGCTCAAGGAAGAGGTGTACATATCGCAACCGGATGGGTTCGTGGACGACAAGAAGCCTAACCACGTCTACATCCTAGACAAGGCTCTATACGGTTTGAAATAAGCTCTACGGGCCTGGTATGATGCTCTCTCTAAGTTCTTAATAAAATCGGGTTTTTCAAAAGGTAAAATCGATACAACCCTATTTATTAAAAACGAAGATGGTCATATAGTCTTAGTTCAAGTGTACGTTGACGACATAATCTTCGGCTCTACTAATCCACTGTTTTGTAAGAACTTTGCCAAATTAATGGGACAATATTTTCAAATGAGTATGTTGTGTGAGATGAATTTCTCCTTGGTCTTCAAGTTAAACAACTGTCGATCGGGATATTCATAAATCGGGCTAAGTACATTCGGGACATTCTTCGCAAGTACCAGATGGAACAGTCCTCACCAACGAAAACTCCCATGGCACCCGGTACAAAGTTACACGTCGATCCTAACGGAAAGGACGTGGACACAAAAACGTATCAAGGATTGATTGGTTCTTTAATGTACCTAACTGCTAGTAGACCAGATATTATGTTTTCTACATTTCTTTGCGCCCGGTTTCAGTCAAAACCTAAAGAGTCTCATTTAATTGCTGTTAAACGAATTTTTCGTTATTTGAGAGGTATTGCTGATCTTGGCTTGTGGTACCCGAAAGAGACAGGTTTTGAGCTTTCAGCATATTCTGATGCGGACCACGCGGGCAACATGATGGATCGGAAGAGCACATTGGGGCATGTGCGGTTCTTGGGCGACAGCTTGGTGAGTTGGGCATCCAAGAAGCAGCAATGCGTCTCTACGTCGACTGCCGAGGCGGAATACGTGGCCGCCGCAAGCTGTTGTTCGCAAGTCATCTGGATGCACATGCAACTCAAAGATTATGGTTTCACATACACCAAGGTGCCTATCTACTGCGACTCGAAGAGCGCCATTTCCATATCCAGCAATCCGGTCCAGCATACAAAAACAAAGCACATAGACGTTCGGTACCATTTTATCAAGGATCACGTTGAAAGAGGTACAGTCGAACTCTATTTTATTAATATAGAACATCAATTAGCAGACCTGTTTACAAAACCCCTGGACGAAAAACGCTTTAATTATCTAGTGTCCAGGTTAGGTATGCTAAATCTGAAGATTTGATCAGATCGTGTGCCCTATACAAGTTTCATACATCTACGAGAAACTGTCTATTCATCATCTGTTGTTTATACTCCAGCTGATTAAAATACACACTTTCTCTCATCTGTATTCTACTTGTATCGTCTACACTTTTCGGTTAAATCTCTGTATTAATTAGGTAGATTTCGTCTGTTGGCTTTCTTTTAACGTGTGTTTCTTTTTTTTGTTTCTTATTGTCATCTACTTTATGTGATATATCTGTGCTTTCACAAGTTGTTCATGTGTTCAGGAGGAGCACGAACAAGTATCAGGTAAGCATATTCTACTTTTGAGGGGGAGTATCACACAAATATTTTTTAACTTCCAAAAAGTTTTTTGTGTGTGAACATTCCCAAGTGTGCTTCATATCACACTACTTGCACATTCTAAGGGGGAGCGAATTTCTATTTGTTTATCATTTGAGGGGGGAGCGACACACAGTCTTTTTCTTTAAATGTGTCAAAGTTTCTTTTATGTGTGATCGTTCTTTAACACTCACTCACATGCACGATCCGAGGCGGAGCAGAGAAATCCCCATGCTTAGTTCGAGGGGGAGCGGAAACTTTTTGCTCCATGCTCAAAGGATTTTTTTTCTGAGTCCATGGGCTAAAATTGAAATTTTCTTTCAAATCTGTCCGGACAGGTTCCCGGATACCCTATCCGGATAGGTATCCGGGTAAGACCCATCCGGAAAGTACACCATATATAAACCTCCGGAAACCTAATTCATTTCATCATTTCCGGAAACTCATCTCCAAAACCCTCGACAAAAAAACCCCTCGCACTCTCTCTCACTCGGTCACTCCCACATCTCGACTATTTCGGTCACTCCCACATCTCGACTATTTCGGTCGATTTCATCTTCTAAACCACAGGTATGTTTATCCTCGATCTCAAATGATGTTTTCAGTCACTCACACACACAATTCCACCGTTAAATCGATCCACTGATGATCGATTCAGGGTTACCGAAACCCCTATTTTCACGTCGATACATATTCGACAAGTTTCTATGTGTTTTAGATCGAATCAAATATCATTATGTGCTTATATTCGAACATCGTTGCATCTAGAATGAATGGTTATGTGTCTGCTTTGCGTTATTGGTTGTTTTAATTTTCCCAGATGTCGTCCGGATAGTTTTCAAACTATCCGGACACATTCAAACGTACCCGGAAACATTCATGTACTTTAGATATTTTGTTCGGATAGTCATGTCACCCGGAAACCATAGTTGTCCGGAAACTTTAGGGTTTCCGGTAAGCTTAACTATCCGGGTGTTCATGATTGCCCGGTCAGTTATGTTTGTCCGGATACCCTATTTATTCGTAATCCTCGTGTGTCCGGATACCCATTTTTGTCCGGAAACCTTTGCCTTGTCCGGTAACCATTTTCATCCGGAAACCCATAATCATCCAGAACCCATAAATATCCGGAAACCTCGATTTATCCGGATACTTCACTTTGTCCGGACACTTCTTTTTGTCCGGTAACCTTGTGCTTCCCGGATAATTTTGTCCGGACTCTGTACACACAGTCCAATACCCTGTTTTTCACTGCCAACCCTCAACCTGTTCCAGATTGAGCCGATTTAGGCCAATGTACGCGCCGAAAATTGTTCTTCCGACTGTATGCTAACCCTGCTCTTTTTCAGATACAAATGGCGGATCAAGAACAACAACCACCGCAAGAGCACATTCCTCCTCAAGAGGAGTTCATTGACGAGGAAGCAGATAATGCCTTGGTGTCGGCAGACCACGACATTGTAATCGAAGCGAACAACCACTACTTAGACACTGCCGGGTTCCGACCACAACATCGTGTGGTCGTGGACATTCTTCTCGGCCATCTGCTTCATGAGGCACTCACTGCAACGGCCGACGTCCCCGTTCTATACGTCTACCAAGTCTGGCTTTCAGCTCAAGTCGTCACGGCTGCCAATTCTCAGACGATCACCGCGATGATCAACAATCAACCTTTCACGCTCACACCAGAGACATTCATACGCCTTCTCTCTTTACCTGAAGCCACCACCGGCGGACGTGCAGCTTACGACCCTGCGGTCAACGACGCCACACTCTGTGCTGAGATCCGAGCTCTCGGCTACAACCACGCCCTCGACCGCCCATCCGGATTCAACCGAAAGTACCTGGCGCCCATCTGGTACACGTTGTTCACTATACTGAACAGATGTCTTTCATCCAAATGGAAGGGTATAGATCATTGCACCGGCGACTTTCTCCGACTGTTTCACGCCGTCTGTTACAACCGCCACATTGACTACGCAATGGTCATATGGCACGAACTTGTTCAGGCAATCCGACAGATCGGCGGAACAAAGCAGAAGAAGTTTCTTCCGTACCCACGATTCCTATCGTTGGCCGTCAGAGAACACATGGACGCGAATCCCAACATACCGCGACGCGCAAACTATCCGGTAGGTCCTCCTTTTCACTTAAGATATCTGGTGATTTGAAACCCGTCCAACGCCCAACCGATGCCCTTACCTGAAGCCTTACTGGCACATGCAGACCCCAATGCACCGAGTGTGTTAGGTGCTCCTGCGGTCCATCCAGAACCGGAGGGACCTCCCCAGGGAGTTAGACCTGAGAGGCGTGAGGGTCCTAGAACTCGTGGAGGTAGAGTCCGGGTAGTTGTGGCTCCCGGACGGGGTGTGCTGAGAGTACACGGGAGGAGAACAGGCGCGGGCGGTGCATTGGATACGCATGCCAGTACTACCCATTCCAGCCAAGCCGGATTTAGCCAACAACCCCTCATTCCACGCATCAGAACCGCGACTGAAGCCGGACAGTCGACCAGCTTACACGAGGTCCCGGTGGTCACTGCCCCTCTACTCGAAGAGGATCCCGGCACTGACACAACAGAGCCGATTTCACCATTTGCCCAGGTCGAAACTGTCGAATCCGACACTGACACCGATACAGATCTAGCCATCCGTGCATCCTTGATTCCACACCGTATCGGTCGTCGACCTCCAATGACTGAAGGATCTCCTTCTGACTCACCCACACCCCCCATCATCCCTACATCCCAGCCTATCACGGGAGACATAAGGAGAGAGGAGGGAGTATTAGTTGAAAATCTTGAGCAGGCGAGTAAGAGACAATGGAGATCAAAACAAAATCAAGAGAGAACGAGCATAAGAACTAGAGAAGCTAGTGAGCGAACCCAAACCAGCGTCAGCCAGGTAGCCACATCTGCTATCTTGTCTCATCCGTTGGGACAAGGTATTGAAGAAGCCGTCGTGGACCTAGCGGCGCAATTGCACAACCTCTCTAGCCACTCACCCATCTCTCAACAGATGGGTGTTTCACTTTCACACGGGGACTTAGCACAACATCTACCGAGCTCTCACTTGGAGAGTATTGGTATTGAAACAAGAGACCAGCCTCCCCCGGTCTCGACTTCTTTCGATGCACGTTCGAGTCTAGAGCCACTTGATATTATACATTCTTCGGCTAGGACACAGGATGAGACTCCACTTATCGGTGCTCTTCGTGACCCGAGCGGAACTTCCGTAGTGTCTCTGCCTTTGAGCGGAACACGAGGATCGGAAGAAAATCCTACCACGGCCACTCCATTGCCATCCGTGAACGTAGGTGGTGCTACCTCTACGGTAGATACCTCAACGTGCTGGTATGTTTTCTTGGATTTGGACATCTCAAAGTATAGACCTAGAGGGTTGAGGTTGAGACTCTGCGAGCAATAGACTTAGAGGAGTTGAGCTCGATATATCATACGATTATGATCCAA
Organism: Saussurea involucrata; assembly: GCA_033807775.1. Taxonomy (NCBI): domain Eukaryota; kingdom Viridiplantae; phylum Streptophyta; class Magnoliopsida; order Asterales; family Asteraceae; genus Saussurea; species Saussurea involucrata. The sequence continues at coordinate 60,840,236 of CM066315.1, read as the reverse complement.
GTAATTGGTTTTATTAACCTAGACATGTGACATATTTTTGTGTTCCGTCACGTTCAATGGAATCGGGTCTCCCCCGTCACTGAAAGGTGGATTTTGGGATATATTCTTTGGAGACAAAGATTATCCACGTTTTGACGCTTTCGATGTTGTTTACTGATTTTAGCGATTGTTTTGAGTATTCAGTATTATCCATGTTTTCCAATGACGTTTTATATATACAGATTGTTGTCCATGATTGATTTATAGGTTGAATACTATACACATCCATGTTTTGGATGTTTCGGGATATAAAGTTTTATCCATGTTTTCTTTAATTGAGAAGTAAATCATTATTCACATTTTGGGTGAGTTTTGGTTTTGAGTTTACATCTTGAGAAAATGTTTTATATTGGCGTTGTTATTACCTAAAACGCGTGTTAAGGGAAAACGGGTGGTTTTTTTATGTTTAAAGTAAATCATTTTGGAAATCATGTTTTAAATTGCATTTCCTCCGTTTATCGATTTATATGAGTAAGATTGAAAACCTCTTGAACTCACTAGGCGTTAGCCTAACCTTTTTATTTGTCGGCATGTGCATCAGTTCCGGTTGGAAAATGGTATTAGTGACACTGTGAAGAGATGAGTGTGAGTCATATGCACGATAAGAGAGTAGCTATTGAATGAAGTCTTTCGCACTTTGGAAATAGCAACTTGTATTGGGTTTAGTAACACCCGACCTATTTATTTAGTCTTTGTATAAGACTTAAAATTATTGTTGAGGTTAAATATAGGATTTAACTTGAGGCACTTTCGAATATTGATTTGTAAAAAGAGATTCTATCCATTATTTGATGTAATAATGAAAATTTTAAATTAGTTGTTTTTTTTCCAAATTTGAGGGTGTTACACCCGCATAGTACGGTTTCGAGCAGGTGAACCTACTAATGCACTCCGATTGGATCGTGACAAGATGTTGGAGGAATTGCAGAGGCAATTGCTACGAGCACAACAACGAATGAAATGATCGGTTGACCAACATCGTCGGGACATCGAGTTTGACATAGGGCAATAGGTGTACTTAAACTATTGCAGGAGCTAGTAACGTAAAGTTGGCACCATGGTATTATGGACCTTTAGTGATTACTGAACGGGTGGGTAAGGTAGCATATCGACTACAATTACCCCCCGAGGGTGCCATTCACCCGGTGTTCCATGTATCTCAACTGAAGGCTGCCTGGGGGATCAAATTGAAACGACTCCATTACCGGCGACGCTACAAACCGACTGGGAATTCACCATCGAACCGAAACGCTTAAAGAGGTCCGATTTCGACAGCATACCGATCTGGAAGTTTTTAATTGGCTGGATAGGTCTACCGGAAGGGGAGGATACTTGGGAGCCTTACAAAGTATTTGTCAGCAGTTCCCTTCATTTCACCTCCGACACGATCGGACCGGAGGCGAAAATGCCAAAGGGACCGTCCGGTGTAGCTTAAACGCATCGTACGAACGGACGACCAAGCTTCGCTGCAATCCGACATGGTAGGCAAAAATGCCAAAGGGGCCCCCGGGGGGGATATGGATGAGCCACCAATAGTGAAGGTTTATACAAGAAGGGGAACTAAACGAAAAAAGAAGAAGTAGAAGGGGAATTCGATAATTATTTATTTGCTTTCCATTTTTAGTTGAATTGCTTTCCTATTATATATTAATGATTAAGAGAAGATTGTAGACGCCTGAGTAATTTCTGTTCTTTCATTTGGGAGAGGTTGGCTCTCGAAAACCAGTAATTTTAATTTTGTAATTCCTTCTGGAGTTGATTATTCTAATATAAAAAAAAACCTACCATTCAACAGTTAACATGTTTTTAGTCATAAATACCCAAATACAGAACCAGAAATCCTTTGTCCATGTGAAGGGTGAACATGGTTCTATATGTAGCTTCCTTATTCTCATCCACCAGTTGAAACTTGAAAAAGAACACAAGAAAAGCTGCCATTATTTTCATCTGCCTATATGCAAACTCCTTCCCTAAGCATATTCTTGGCCCACCCTATAAAATGCATTTAATCATCAAACTATCATGTCATTTACCTGAAACGCGGTAAACTTGAATGGACTTTCAGGCTGGAAAACGCCACCACAGAGCCATCTTTCTGGCCGGAATTCCTCTGCATCTTCTCCCCAAATATAACTCATCCTTCCCATCGGATACGCCATGTAACTTATACCATCTCCTTTCTTTATTTTATACCCATCTGGTAGAATATCATCTTTCTCCGAAAATTTTCCATCCTGAACAACAGTTACAAGAATTAAAGCAAGTGTTAGTGACAAATATAATCAGATATGTGCAACATTACCATAGGAACAGCAGGATAGAGTCTTAGAGTCTCGGTTAAAGCTGCATAAAGATAATGCATTTTGTCGAGAGCAGTTTCGGTTAACTTTCTGGAGAATTCGTCAATAGAGTATGTCTGCTCTGCTCCCGTGGCTTCTTTCACTTCTAGTGCAACTTTTTCTTGAATCATATTGTGTTTACAGAGCATGTAAAAGAACCAAGTGAGTGTGTTTGCAGATGTGTCTTTCCCGGCAATGATGAAACTAAGTGATATGTCTCTCAAATATTGATCACTCAAATTTGCAGGATTCTTCTCGCTTTCGATCAGAAATCTTGATAATATATCGTCTTTATCTCCCTGTTTTCAGAAAAAAGGAAACGTATTAAAGCATGTAAACTCACAGTAACAAGTGAGAAATTCATCATTTCTGATGATACTCACATCAAGTTTCCCATTTCTCATCTGCTCCCTCTTGTGGTTTATCAATTCATACACAAAGTTATCGATCACTCTGATGTTTGTCTTAAGAGCAGCTTCCGAGCCAAGGTTGAGATACCTTTTCACCCTCCATAACAGGTCAACATATCGCCAGAAGATGATACAATTTGAATCGTCAAATGCTTTCATAAACCGATTACTGACCTCATCTGAACCTGATAAAGTATCAAGATCAGACCCAAATCCCACCTTGAATATCGAATCCAAAGTTGATTTCATCAACAGATCCTACAAAAAAGAAAGGCATTATTCTGTTGCGGCTTTATCCAAATCATACATGTCATCTATTAGTACCTGTAAAGAAATAATTTGCTTATGGACAGATGCTTCTGAAACCTTTATCACCAGCTTAGCAGTGTTAGACCTGAAAACAGCAGTACTAAAATCTCTAAGAACTTTAGTTGAGAACTCAAAACTTGCTAGCTTCCGCTGGTGGCGCCATATATCTCCATCTGCTGCAAATATCCCATTCCCGAAAAGATCTCCCATTATCCCTTTGTGGTAATCCCCCTGTGAAAGCCACCAACAAAGATATATAAAAGATGTCGATTATTATTTTCCAGATAGACCCAAAACCACACCTGGTAAAACTTTTACCACCAATCCATTCACAGGCACGGGTACGCATACGCCCTTCATCCCCAGCAACTCAAAAGAAACCAAAAAGGAGTTAAGCAAGATCAGAATACCTTGGTGTAGTTTGGGAAGTTGGTTTTAAGAATGTGTTCAACGTTAATAGGATCAGCAATATAGACTTCACTGTGTATTGGTGTGACAAAACGGAAAGTGTGGTGCTTCCTAGCATTCAAGGTCATATAATCGAAAAGGTGGTTGAAGTGTATCAGCATATTCATAGTCGACCCTACTACCAACAAGTGTCATCATGAAGGGTGATGAAAAGTAGAACCCCATGAGGAAGATGGTGGAAACCAAGAAGAGAGTCTTCATCATGGAGAGTAAATACACTTGCTAGAGGATCAGATGGTTGTAATTAATGGTGGGTTTGTTGTAGTTGTAGGGGTCAATTAAATTGGTGGGAGCTTGGGTGGTAAACTGGGTTAAGAGTTAATTTATTATTTTCCAGATAATCAAAGAGAAGTGCACGAGACGGCACCTTGATGTTTCTTATATGCAGAAATTAGTTTTCTCTAACCATGATAGCAACACTTTTTATCCACCTTGTTTATGACGATTTATGCAAATGTCTCCTACATAAAAACCCAATAACTTTTTTCATTTTAAAAAATAAAGTTGACCGATGTATATAAAAAAATTCACAGCAGAGTTGAAACATAGGTTTCTTAACACAAGTGTGTCCAAACTTAGATCCCTCGACAAGAGGCTAATTGCAATCATAACACAGACAAGAACAATTTTGAGGAAAAAATGGAAAATCATATTTTATCATAAGACCTCGAGTCAAAAGGTATGGTTTTTATAATCATATGATAAGAAATTGTTTTAGTTACATAAAAAAAATATAACAAGATTAATCAGTGAAAAGAGTTGTAGAATAGGAAATTTTTAAACTAAAATAAGCAACAATGAAAGTTTTAAGTTTGAAAATTCAAAGCAGACACAACCACATGGAGTTACTTTTGGCCATGAAGAAAATGAGAAAAATACAAGGTTGATAATGAAAAGAGTTAAAAATTTAGAGATGGCATAGGTCACTTCATAGCATTATCATAAAGTTTTGATATTGTTTATTCCACGCTTTAAAAACCAAAACATCTATTCTGGTATGTATTTATATAAGTTGCAGCAAAAGTTCAAGCTTGAATTATCTATGCATGTTGCTAAATGCACCCCTTTAGGGTCAAACTGGGGTCAGGCGTGCATTGCAAATGTAAAAAATAGAGGGTTGGATGTTGATTTGAAAGTATGATATATTGATATTGGTAGGACAGTTTATTTAGCCACCTGTAGTTCACATGCTTCTATTTATTAGCATAGGAAGATATAATATGGACCTTATTATGTCTTAAAATGGCATGTATAGAGATATTTTTATCCTGTTTACCTTGACAAATAGCCTTGGTTTTGTCTTCTCGTATCTCTTCCCCACAAGCAAACTGCCTGCCAATCCATCAAGATGAACTTATCAAGTTATTAATTTTTGTGCATAAACTCGGTAAAATAACAGGCTGGATAAAACTCTTTTCCTCACATGGTTACTTGGCTCAATATCAACACAGAATGGTGACTGTAATATGGTGAAATGTCGACGATAAAATAGACAATTTGCTATAAACTCAAACAAATGTCACTGACTCACTGTGCAGCATGCAACCCCTTCTTGTCTTCTCTACTGCTTATTCAGTATAAGCAATGTATCCTGATCTACCTTCATCTCTTTACTTAGCTGATACAAGAGACTCTTAGTCTCCACCAGGACTTCTGATGACCCTTTTATTGAGAATTCATTTATAATGCCATCAACTTCAATCATGCTGCTACCTGGCATGTCCTTCTTAATCCCTCTGTCATTCATATGAGCCCTAGTATTATCCAAGTCTTCAAATTTACCCGCTTTGGCATGTATATCACATAATATGAAATAAAAAACATGATTTAGAGGCTCCAAACCAATCAAATGTTTGGCAACCTTTTCCCCAAGCTCTACATTGCCATGCATTTGACAGGCACCAAGTAATGCACCCCAGACAAAAACATCTGGATCCATGGGCATACCGGCAATAAGCCTATTGGCCTCGTCAAAAAGTCCAGCTCGACCAAGAATATCAACCATGCAAGCATAATGTTGGACCGTTGGATCAATCAAATAAACACTTCTCATGATGTTGAAATACCAACGACCCTTCTCTATCAAACCCAAGTGAGCACATGCTGTCAATAATGCACCAAAAGTTACCGGATTGGGTCTCAGCCCACACGCAACCATCTCATCGAAAAGATCAAAGGCCTCATCGCCATACCCATGAAGAGCATATACTGAGATCATTGATGTCCAAGCCAAAACATCCTTCTTGGGAAAATCCTTAAAAACCCTTTTCGCCATATCTACATTTCCACATTTGCCATACATGTCAACCATTGCTGTTCTAGTTACCATGTCACACTCTATCCCATTTCTCAACATGTAACTATGCAGCCACTTGCCATGATCAAGCCACCCTAACGATGCACAAGCTGAAATCGCAGTAGCTAAGGTGATCTTATCAGGGTAAATCATGTCCTCCTTTAATACAAGCATTTCTTTGAAATATTCAATGGCCTCCTTTGGTCTACCCCCCTGAACCATTCCAGTGATTACAGAGTTCCAAGTAATGATATTTTTCTTATCCATCCTCGTAAACAAGTCAAGTGCCATATCAAGCTCCCTGCTTCTTAAACATCCGATAATAATTGAATTCCAAGATACAATATCCCTTTTAGACATTTCATCGAACACCTTGCACGCATATGTCAAAACCCCACAGGCAAAGTAAAAACCAATCATTGAATTTCGCACATACACGTCATCGTGAAGCCCAAACTTAACAGAATGAGCGTGAATGCTTTGACCTACCACAAAATCAAGTCTGCTCCCACATTCCTTTAAAAGGAATGGGATAGTAATACAATCCGGTACAATGCAATTCAACAACATTTGCTCATACAAAAGCAAGGAGTGTGGTTTATCGTCCTTGTTAGTGAATTGAGAAGAATATGCTCTGATCATGGCGTTGTATATAGCGAGATTAGGGTTATCGGTGACTCGAAAAACATGAGAAGCGTAAGTGAGAGACCCAGAACAGGAAACCGCACAGAAGAAGATGAGACGAGAAACTAGGAAGAGATTATCAGATTTTGAGAAATATGGTGATGTTATGATCTGAGAATGAATTTGTTTAAGCTCCCTCATTTTCTTGCACTCATCTAATAAGCGTGCAATTGATTTCAGTAATCTTCGTGATTCCATTATCGTTCAAGAAAAGGAAGATTCTTGCAGTCAACTCGATATTTAGGGGGTGTTTGGGAGTGATTATATTTTTGACTTATTTGCTTATAGCTTCTCCCCACCGCAAATAAGCTATTTGGAGTGTTTTGATAGAAAAAATCAAAAATGTTTATTTGCTTCTCCTCACCACAAATAAGTTGTTTTTGATAAGTCATTCCATACCTACTTATTTATTTCTCTTTATTTTCTTGTCTATCCAAATTACCTTTTTACCCTCAATTTTTAACAAACACTTTTTAAAAACTGCTTTTCCTCACCACATAAGCAAATAAGCATAAGTAAAAAATATAAGCACTCCCAAACACCCACTTAAGGGATTGACATGTTTTTTTTGAAAATTGCTTAAAATGGAGTTTTATATAAATAAATAAAAAAAGTAAATTAGGTTTCAAATAATAAATTGTTTTCAATGAATTAGAATTATTTGACTTATTAAAAAGTGTTGTACCGATGTTAGGCCGGTGATAAACACTTTTTTTCCATTCAAACACTCAAAAGTATTTATCATTGATTTGACATCAAAATAAATCGAAAAACCCTTAGGGTGCGTTTGGTTCACAGAATATTTTTGGATGGAATAGAATCTGTCAAATGAATTTGACTTTGAATTGGAATGAATTGTTATCAGGTTTGACCACCTATTTGGTTGACATACATTGGAATGGAATCTGCTAAAGGAAATTGGATTTTGTCTGTTTGGTTCACGTAATGTAGCTTTGGAATTGGAATTAAATATTAGTTAATGACCAAAATACCCTTTTTGAAATTTTGAGCCATCGGTGATGGTCGGTGGTGGTGGATCAAAACGGTGATGGTCGACGGTGGTGGATCAGAACGATGGTGGCCGACGGTGATTCAGAACGGTGGTGGCCGACGGTGGTTGGCGGTGGTTCAAGTCGGTGGTGGTCGGCGGCGGCTTAGAACGGTGGTGGTCCGCGGTGGTCGGCGCTGGCTGAGATCGGTGGCGGTCGACGGTGGCTCACAACGGTGGTGGTCCGCGGTGGTTTATAACGGTGTGGTAGTCAGTGGTTCAGTTCGGTGGTGGTCGGCGGCGGTTTAGGTCGGTGGTGGTCGGCGACGGCTTAGAATGGTGGTGGTCAGCGATGCTTCAGGTCGGTGGTGGTCGACAGTGGTTCAGGTCAGTGGTGGTCGGCGGTGGCTGAGATCGGTGGTGGTCGACGGTGGCTCACAAGGTGGCAGGGGCGGATCTATGTGAAGGGTTGTGGGGGGAAGGGCCCCCATGAAAAGGAAAAAAATGAATTTTTTAGGGTAAAAAAACGAAATTTCCAGTTGTATGGCTTAATGTCCCCCCAGTAACTTATTGGCCGGGACCCCATAAACCAAAAAAAGTATCTAGAAATCAACCAAAAAACAAAAATTAACTTTCGAAATCGACTAAAAACCAAAAAAAGTCCCTTGAAATCGACAAAAAAACTTAAAAATCTCTTAAAATCAACCAAAAAAACTTTAAAAAGCCCTCGAAACGTTGAATTTAGGCTAAAAATACATCGGACAACTTTACGGGCATTTAAACTACCTTAAAGGTGCCCCCATGAGGACATAATCCTGGATCCGCCACTGCAAGGTGGTGGTCGTCGGTGGTTCAGAACGGTGGTGGTCGGCGGTGGTTCAGAATGGTGGTGGTCAGAGTAGGAAAGATGGGGATAGTTTTGTCTTTTTAAAAAAATTGGGTGGAATGGAATTGAATTCCTTCTCATTTGTGATGGAATGACCAAATCCATGAATGGTGGAATGTGTGGAATTCAATTCCATTCTATAGGTAACCAAACGTCCGGATGAAATTTGGTCAATGAAATCGATCATTTTAATTCCTTCCAATTCCAAAGGAATCACGTGAACCAAACGCACCCTTACAATAAACAATTTCAACCACCCCTAAATTCTTTTATCATATTTCTCCATATTCTTTTTACAAAAAAGAAAAAAAGAAGTACAATAGCCTTTATATCGTCTACAAGATGTTATTTTATGGAATTATTTTCTTTCTAAATTAAATATCTAATAATTAACAATTATTACAAGATATTGATAAAAAAATTGATTTTCATTGGATCATACAAAATTTACAAATATAAGTGAAGCCCTTGTGAAATGTGAATAGAGATGGCAAAAAAACCCGTTCTCGGCGGGAATTCGATACCCGAACCTGATTTGACCTGGGAATCTTCGAGTTGACCGGGGATGGGGAATCCCCGAATTTGTTAACCAGAGATGGGGTCGGGGACGGGGATACCTCTCAAACCCGATCCCGACCCCGAGTATTTAATATAAGTTTTTATATATAGTATGTGTTTATATATATACGTATATATAACATAATAAAAATTATAAATCCAATGAGTATATATAGTATATATAACACACCAATATAATCAATCTTCGATTATGAGAAAACTTCAATTCAAGATATATTATAGTATTGGTATTATTATTCGGAGAAACTTTTAGCTATATAACATGGATGTATAAAATATATATTAATTTGTATTGTAATTAATATATTTATTTCCTAAAAACTCTTTTACAAACGCAATAAATTAAAAGTTGATTAACTAAAGTTTATAAAAATACATCATTCAACCGTGAAATTGACATTTATAAAGATATTATATAAAAAAAAGAGTGAATTACACCGGTGGTCCATGTGGTTTGCCCAAATTTTAGATTTGATCCCTAAAGTAAGCTATCTAGATGGTGGTCCCTAACTTTCAAATTAGCTTTCACTCAAAGTCCCTCTTATCTAACGGCGTTAACTCCTTGATGTTATCATCCAACCCCTTATTTAAATAAAAGGACAAATCAGTCATTTTATTAAATTAAATATTTAACCTATTTTAAAACAAATAGCCATTATCTTCAAACTCACCATTTCTTCTCCAAAAATTGATCACGTCCTATCAATTTCACCTCTGCTCACTCCAAATTGATAAAGCAATCTGGTTTATCCTCTTCATGTTATTATACTCTTCTACAGGCTACATATAATGTCATCTTCAACCAACAAAAAAATTGAAAAATTAAAAAATTTGTCTCCATTTCAAGGCTTCCGAGACATCATCTTCTTTCTCCATTGTTACACCACTTAATTCCATTGGCGGAAGAGGTGGCGGTGGTGGTGTCGAGGACATACTTCCCATTGAAATCATCCGTTATCTTGTTATGTGAAGAGTTCATAGAATCATAATTTGGAATATCGAGTAAAAGACCATGTTGACCTTGCTGGAATCTAATCCCGTTCATAAGCGAGCTCAAAACAAATTCTGCAGACGGGATTCTTCCAAAAGCATCAGCAAGCTCGAACAGATTCTGCAGACAAGATTCTTCCGAAAGCATCATCGATTTCGAAAATAGATTCTGCAGACGAGATTCTTCCGAAAGCATCATCGAGCTCACGATCTTTGATCCGGAAGGCCTGAAAACTTGACGACATAAATGCAATAAAAAGCGTTGTATTGTGATTTTTTCTAAGCGTTGGACTGAGGACACAAACTTTGTCGAGAGGAGCAAACGGGTTTATCTTGGCAAGACATCCGACACGAACCATGATGTAGTCGCTAAATGTTGAAGTTCCAACGAAATGGAAAACGGGTTTGCCGTTGATTGAAAAGCGAGATTTCTGATCGTGAATCATGACCCCACGGTCGGTGTTGATCCTTAATAGTTAAAAGATCGCACATATTTCTCTCTTGGGACTTACTGTGAGCACATTCTCTGCATCCACCGGTGAAAACAGAAAGAACATGATCTCCTGGTTGAAGATTAGTCACTCCTTCACCAACACTGTCCACAATCCTATCCACTTTCATCAAATTCATCAATAAACCGATATGTGTATGTAAGAACTTTTATTTACTGAGTTAACACGAAACATGTTAAAAAATTTAGAACCCAATTAATATTTAAAAAGAAAAAATAGTTTTAGAATAAAGAAGAAACTTTGAGACCTGATTGCATCGGTTGGCATCTGTGCTCTGTTCCTGTCTGCAACAACTAGAAGGACCCATTTCTCTCTGCAACTCCGTCATTCTCTCCTTCCCCATTTCAATTCAGTCTCATGTAAAATCTCATCCTCCGCCATTTTTGAATCTGAGCAAACTTTCCCTCTCTCTCTCCCTAAAATCAAGAATCCAAATTACGAAATTGACAGAAACCCTTTTGAATTTTATACAAGGTGGTGAAGAGGATCTTTATCCGGAATTCCATTTTTTCCGGTGGCGCCACCTCCTCTTCTTCAATCACTAGTGGCTTCCCAACTTCCCATGCCACCGCCGATGTCTCATACAAATGCAAAAAAGTTTATATCCATCATCAGCACAGTGAAGCACAAATTAGCAGTCAAAAAAAGTATAATACCATGAAGATGATAAACCGGATTGCTTTATCAATTTGGATGGAGCAGAGGTGAAATCGGTAATGCGTGATCAATCTTTTGGAGAAGAAGTCGTGAGTTTGAAGATAATGGCTATTTGTTTTAAAATAGGTTAAATATTTAATTTAATTAAATGACTGATTTGTTCTTTTATTTAAATAAGGGGTTGGATGATAACATCAAGGAGTTAACGCCGTTAGATAAGAGGGACTTTGAGTGAAAGCTACTTTGAAAGTTAGGGGCCACCATCGTAGATAACTTACTTTAGGGATCAAATCCAAAATTTAGGCAAACCACAGGGACCACCGGTGTAATTCACTCTTAAAAATAAGTTTTTTAAACCGGGAAAAATCCCCGATTCCCTGGTGGGGTTCCCCGTTCCCCGATGGGGATGGGGATGGGGAATGAATTTTGTTCCCTGACGAGGATGAAGATGAGAAATAAATTTTGTTCCCCGACGAGAATAGGGACGGGGATGGGGAATCGAGGATTGCGAACCCCGAAATCCCTAGCCCTAGCCCTGGTGCCGTCTTTAAATGTGAAGGGTGAACATGGTTCTATATGTAGCTTCCTAAGTATATTCTTGGACCACCCTAATCGGATGCATTTAGTCAACAAATATGTGTTTAGTGTGATGTTTAAATCAAAAAACTAAATCAAGAGAAGATAATTAAAAAAAAGATCCATATATGAATTATTTAAAAAATGGAAAATTTTGTATTTATATATGTATATGTGAACTCACGTAAAACGTTATTTATATGGGTTTACAATGTATTTTTAAATATATTTTTTATTTATCCACATGATACAAACCTTTCCTTCTTACCTTCTTAAGATGTTGATCCGGCTCGGTTATTGATAGAGTGAATAAATCTGCCATTTCTTGAAATCTCTCTTCTGATTCAAAATCGTGGTGTAACGTGTATCCTCCCCTGTTCCGGTCATGGAATAGATGAAATAAATCAAAAAATGGATTTTTGTTCAAGAATGAAATCTTGTTGGAACTGTCCATATCCGGTTCATCCTTCGGAACCATATCACATCCCGAATAACGTATCTGTATAATTATATATCAATTCATCGATCAGACTATCTAATTGAACATTGATATATTTTAAGAGGAAGTTGTTATTCATACCCCGTCACTCATATACCATTTATATATCAATTCATCAGACTATCTAATTGAACATTGATATATTTTAAGAGGAAGTTGTTATTCATACCCCGTCACTCACATAGCATTTACTTAGCATGGGAAATTGGCCATTTTAGGGGTTGTTTGTTTTTTCACATTTTATAATTCAGACTGTTTTTTATTATAATTTTGGAGGCTCTTATCACTTAAATGCATCTAAATTAAAAAAAAGGCTAAATTTTCCTCTAATTCACATAGACATCTCCAACGCCTCCATCGACTCCCGCCTCCACCTCATCATGTCTTAACCCAAACATCTCCATCGACTCCATCTCCTTCAAGGTATGTCCATCGCCTCCATCTCCATCATTTTCTGCATGAGATGTGTGGTTTTCACCATCTCTCTTTATTCTTTTTCTATTTAAGCATACATTATAATATAATTGTTGGAGCAAAAATATCCCTAAAATCTTCAAAATCTCTACTTTAGTATAGATGTTAGAGATGATGGCACATAATAGGGAAAAAAACAATGCACTTATTAGTTCATTACTTACATAAAAGACGGTAAATTTGAAAGGACTTTCGGACCGGAAAGCATCATCAAGAAGCCATATTTCCGGTCAGCATTCCGTAGCACCTTCTCCTCAATGTATGATATTCTTCCCATTGGATAGGCCGTGTAATTGATACCATCACCTTTCTTTATTTTCAGCCCATCGGATAGAATGCCATCTTTCTTTGAAGACTTGACGTCCTGAATAATAATCACCAGAATCGAAAGAGCTACTAAAAACATCTCCAATAATTTCTCTGTAATTTCTATAAAAAGGAGAATGGTAGAGATCAATTCGAGGTAATCAATCTCAAGAAAAGTTGAAACTCAAAAGAATATCTTTCAAAAACATAAGTACAATACAACTCTAAAACTAACCCACTTCCTTAGAAGGAAGACATGGCCTTACTAGACTAGTGCTAATTGACCAAGTCTTGGGAAGTCGACATGAGGTTTAGATCAGGGTTCATATCAGAGACTCAAAAGTCAGATTTAAAAATAAATTAATTTAAAGATTTAACACTAATTATATTATTAACATTTAGTATCCCGACAAACTTTAATGTACCAATAACAAAAGAAGCGAACTTATTTTTGTGCAAAGAATAAAAAATAATTTATTTATTTCTCTCTCCTATAGCTTTTTTTGGGAAAGAACTCTTTGCTAACTGCTTCAACTTTCAACTTTCGACCAGGGCAAGATTATTTGAATTTGGATAATTTTTCACTTTCAAAGTTCAATTAGATTAGGGAAAAGAACTCAGAGAATTGAGTATTTATCCGTTTGATTTCTTTTTAACACCCGAATCTGATGGTAACCACTTCGAAAATCAAGCTTCGAAAATCTCCAGCTACGATGTAATTCATCAAGCAATTCCTCATCTTTTTCTTGTTTTGAGAAAGTTTTATAGCATATGCTATAGCAAAAAAAAGTCAAAACTCTAAATTACATGGACTGTGTTATTGGCTATTTTCGGTCCATTAAATATAAATTGAATAGTTTAGCCATTAAAAATTGATACACTAGCATTTTTCAAAAAAAAAATTATCTCTTAAAATTGAAAACTAATCGATTGTTGGTATACTTAATCTTCCACTTAGTGATCTGCATGATCGGTTCGAGAAGCAACATATGAACATCATATACAAATAGTCTAACCGTAAAGTCTAAAGAGTTAACTCCAAATATAAACAAATTAACCTACCTACAAAGTTAGTCCCAAATTAGTAAGAAAAACCTAGTCTACAAAGTTGGAGCATCTTCTACAACGCTATAATTTTCTATAATATAGTATGAAAAACTCAAAATTTCTAAAATTAAATACAACTCCAACGGTTATTCTGTTTTAGCAATTCTAACATTAAATATATTAATAAAATATTGTTCTACATATTTAACTAGTGTTATACCCATCCGTTGGTTGGATACACGACATGACTTTAATCTATGTATCAATAAGGTCAATTGTTATAGGTTTATCATCTAAAAAGTGATATGTCAACTCATAAGAAAAATTAGACAAACATGAATAATGCATATTAGTTTGATTTTTATCTTGCATCGTTAGTCGGATACACGACATGACTTTAATTTAGATTCACGTGTAAATATTTAAATGTCATTTTATTTTTCTGTTAATCTTTTTTTCTCAAATTCATGTGAACGGAATGAATCCAGATTAATCTAGAAAACTCACATATTATCGCAAAATTCTTCTCTAGGAACTACCTGATGTGAACCGGTATCGTGATTATTGATTAATGTCTCGATATTATAGCTTGTTTTGGAAAGTAGATTAAGGGGTCGTTTACCCAACACTTGACGCTTACCGGTAATGATCAACACTTTACTTAACTTACCAGATAAAATTTTAGTCCATTAAAACAGCATCGTATGCAACATTTTTATCCGGTAAACGTTTATTGGGTAAGGGTCGTCACTCATAATTATCGGGTAAGACTGTCGGTCCTTGTCATCATTCATACCAGGACAATACAGCCCATTCTAAAAGCTTGAACACAAGGTAACACACATAATTTGTAAACGGTGACAACATTCTTTAATTTATTACTTGGGTAACATTCTTTAAATGTTTCATGCCAGAGTGCCTAGATCCTTGTTGCCAGGGGTACGAAGCTCTCCGTCAAAAAGATGAGCGTGAGCTGTTGGTGAAGAAGGAATTCATTCAAGATATACTCTTAAAACCAAACGGTCGGAGATTACAGAGGTTCTAGTTCCGATAAATGAAATTCAGATATAATTTACAGTAAAACTACATGATTAAGCTAAAAAACTTGCCACAAATTGAATTAACCACCACAAAAGCTGATGAAAAATCGATTGACTTACATTTGAATCGAATCCGAACTTGAAAAACTCTGAAAACCTCAGGTTCTACAGAAAACCTGCAGACATTGAAATCATCATACAAAACGATGAGTCGGTGATGAAATCAGCAACAAAACATTCAACTAATGATGACCAAATATATTAGAAATCAAATTGACTCACCTTTGAATCAAATAGTGCTTGAAAACCTTCACAATCTTAAGGCTCCACTCGCAATCAGAGATTTCAATTGAAATGTTGGCTTCAAGGTGTTTGATGTGTGTTTTGGAGAGAGAAAGAGAAAAGTACCAACTGAGTAACAAATTGACTGTAAAAATGTTTTGATGTTAGCTACCGAAATCATACCAATGCAGTTAGAATTCTGATTTTGATGATCTTGACTGTAAAAACGTCTGATGTTAGTTACCGAAATCAATATCAGAAGTAGCGGAAATGGGGGCACCGGCACGGGATGCAGAAGCAGAAAGGGGAATCATCGTCGGCGGCGACACAGTAGAGCAACGGAGTACACTGACGGTTGTCCCGGTGGTGGAGCAACCACATGATCAACATTCACGATTTCTTGGTGATCATTATGGTTGTCCCTGCGTCTTGAATGGCTCACTGTAGCTTTACAGGAACGAAGCCATTTGGTAATAGATATTGAGAGAGCATGGTGGTGATGGGTAGAGATATGCAAGAATAAAATACAGGAGCGAAGTCGTCTTCTTAGCGAGGGGGAGAGAAATTAGGGGATGTGGGGGAGAAGATTAAGGGGCATGGGGTAACCGTAAAATAGTTATAGGGTTAAGCTAAAATGAATTTGAATGACCCAGATTAAAAATTAGATGAATTTAAACGGCCCAGATCAAGTCAAAAACTCGTCTAGGTCAACCGTATATATGATTTCAATACCTTTTATTTATATAAAAAAAATTATACTAAATTTGAAGATCTTCGCCTTGATCTCTCTTATTTTCTGTATTATAACATATCATCTAGTATAACTATTAGAGAGAAAAAAAATCTATATATTTAAAATCTTCTATTTTAACATAATACACATAAAATAACCCTAAAGATATAATATAAATTATAGAGCAAATTACACATTTCATCCTGACATTTAACCATTTTAACAGTTTTGCTTCCTTCAACTTCATTTATACCAAGTCATTACTGTAATAATTTCAAGCAACAATTATAAATACTAACATTACAGAATAAAGATGTACAAAAGATACATTTACAGTTTGCAAGAAAACAAGATTCCACGTGTCAACGGTTACCATATAGGGTTGGCTTCCGGTGAGAAGTTGAGGTTAATATGAGAAGTGTCTGAAGTGGTTATCAACCGTAGGATTAGAAATGGATGCACCAAGATGCACCAGATCAATTTAGCCGCAATTCATGGGAGGGCATGAGATTAAAAGTGATCAACGGTTCAGATCCACATCTCATGCTTCTCACGTTAACCTCAACTTCTCACACGATCCTTCGCCTGCGGTGTATTATTCTTTTGGATTTTAAATAAAATGAATTTTATACAGAAGAAACTATGTTATATGTGTTGGAACTTAGTAAAGAGGTGAGAAAACTTGTCCCACATAGAAGCCAAGACAAAGTCTAAACCACTTAATAAACACAAACCATTGAGCATTAAATGAATCATTTAATTGCTTGGGCTTGGTGTGTGGTGTTCTTGGTGGGCTCTCTTTGACACAAATATATATATATATATATATATATATATATATATATATATATATATATATATATATATATATTAAACCATTGAGCATTAAAAGTTCATTTTACTGAGTTTAGATCTAATCTTGATATTTTTGAGGAATTACACTTTTGTGATAACTACAAAAATGTGCGAAATCAGTTTTCGAATCAATTTGTGCATGTTTCATCGAATTTGATAAAGAATTGAAAGAAATATGGCCGAAATTGTGATTTTTGGTCAAGTGTTTGCATGATCTAAATAACTCGCAACATTCAAGTATTGTTCGCAAGCTTCATAAAGAACTCGCATCCTTCATAATTTGTTCGCATAATTTTTTTTCGTATTGCTCATCATACGAGAAGTCTAGTTTTTGTATTGTTCCTGATACGAAGAGTAAACTACTCGGTTTGGTTTGATACGTAAAGTGAAAGAATTCGCATCTGTTTGTTGCGAGTAGTGAGGTGTTCGTATTGAACTAGATACGAGAAGTGGATTGTTCGTATTCAACTAGATACGAGAAGTGGATTGTTCGTATTGAGCTTGTTGCGAACAGTAAGGAATTCGCATTAAGCTTGTTGCGAGAAGTTTCATTGTTCTTATCAGTTGCTTGCGAGAAGTATATATATATATATATATTAAATGTCAAAGATTGGGCCTTGGGCCTTGGGGCTCTTGGGGTCTCGATGGGGTCGAGATTCAATAGTTGAAGAACGAATGTGATGTGCAGGTTGGCGCGGATGACGGCGCGACCCGAGCCGCGCGAGAAGTAGCGCGGGATACTGAAGAAACATCAAACAGTGCTCGGCGCGCATAACGGCGCTACTTAAGCCGCGCCACAAGGCGCGCGGGTCACTGTGGGTTTCGATGAACAGACCGCGGCGCGCCTTTCCGCGCGAGTTTACTCGCGCCGCAACTAGCGCGGACGCCCTGGTGGTTAGTTTCGGTTACCGAAGCATACTTATAAATACACCATCATTTTCATTCGTTTTTCCCAGTTTTTACACACGATTTTGGACAATTTTCTGGGTTACTTTCTCCTCTCGTTCATCACCAAACGTATGATGATTCGCTAGATTCAAGTATTAACTTGAATAGATTGTTGTATCCTCAAGACAACGCCGATACTCGAGGCGAATTTTTGTCTTAGGACACTGCATAACGCAGGCCTCAATCTCTTTCGTTGTTACGAGAATCTTCGATATCAAGTAAGGTTTACGATTCAGTGTTGTTTATGTTTTGTATCAAAAGATTGTAAAAGAATTAGTTAATTTTATTGAATTTGATTTTGTTCTTCTACACAATTCACAACCGTGATTGATCAGTCCTAACAATCTAAGACAAAAATTTATGTTAGGAGCGATGGATCAATCGAACGTGATGAAAAATCACGTGGAGAAACCCGAAAAGTTCAAAGGATCGGATTTCCGTCGTTGGCAACAGAAGATGTTGTTTTATCTAACAACACTTCGTGTTTCTAACGTCCTCACCAAGGAGGAACCATCACCGACGCCACCGGTAAGTCAGGATGGAGCGCCACCCACTCAAATACAAGTGGTTACGCAAGAAAGAACGATCGAGGCATGGAGAGAAAATGAATATAATTGCCGTAATTATATTCTGAACGCCCTCGATGATTCCCTATACGATATTTATTCCACCCTTGGTACCGCAAGGGAGATTTGGGAATCTTTGGACACAAAATATAAAACTGAAGTTGCGTGTTCCAAAAGATTCGTTGTTGGGAAATTTCTGAATTATCGGATGGTGGATACAAAACCGGTGATGAAACAAGTTGAAGAATTGCAGATTCTATCCCACGAACTAGAAGTGGAAGGCATGGGAATAAATAACAATTTTCTGGTTGGGTCGATAATCGACAAATTGCCTCACTCATGGAAAAACTTCAAACTCTATTTGAAGCATTTGTCGGAGGACATAACATTTGAACAACGTGTCCTCAAATTACGAGTGGAGGAAGATAATCGACTCAACGATAAAGCCGATGCCAACCCTTTGGAACCAAACGCCAACATGGTTGAAGGAAGTACTTCGAGGCAGAAATTCCCTAAATTCAAAGGGAAGAACATCATGACAAAAAGGCCTTTCACTTTCGGGAAATGCACTATGGCTCCTCAAAGGAAACCGTTCAAGAAAGTCATGCATTGTTGGGTTTGTGGGAAACCGGGTCATAGGGCCAAGGAGTGTCGACATAGACGAGATAACAATGGTGGTGGTGGAAACGGCGGTGGAGGAGCCGGCGGGGGAAACAATCATGCAAACCTCGCTCACTCCCCAAACCAATTCGTTGGAGTCGTTGAAGCACACATGGTAACCAATGTTGTGGATTGGTGGGTCGACACCGGGGCAACCCGTCATATTTGCAATTCGAGAAGCTTGTTCGAAACGTATCAAAATGTGAAGGAAGAGGAACCGATGTTCATGAGAAATGCTTCTACCGCGATGATCGAAGGAAAGGGGAAGGTCACGTTGAGGTTGACTTCCGGAAAGGATCTTGTGCTATGTGATGTGTTACATGTACCTAATTTAACTAAGAATTTGATTTCTGGCCCTATTCTTAGCAAGAAAGGGTTCAAACTTGTATTCGAATCGGACAAATTTGTCATCACCAAAGGTGGTGCCTATGTGGGGAAGGGTTACCTCGATGAGGGACTCTTCAAACTTTCTGTAAATAGCAATGTAAATACCGTTGATGCCGCCATTGTAATTAATGAAAATAAGGCAGGCACTAGCACTGCTTCCGTGTATATTGTGGATCCTACTTTCCTTTGGCATTCTAGATTAGGACATGTTAACTTTAGATCATTACAAAGAATGATCAAACTTGACATGATTCCTAAATGTTCTAATGATAAAATATCTAAGTGTGAGGTTTGTGTAGAAGCTAAATACACAAATCACCCACATAGATCGGTGGAAAAATCCAATGAAGTTCTCGGGTTAATCCATAGTGATTTGTGTGATTACAAGGCAACTCCTACAAGAGGAGGAAATAATTATTATATTTCTTTCATTGATGATTGCAGTAAATTTTGCCATGTTTACCTTATACATACTAAGGATGAAGCCTTAAGCATGTTCAAGACTTATAAGGCTGAAGTTGAAAATCAACTTGAAAAGAAAATCAAAATTCTGAGGTCTGATCGTGGAGGAGAATATGAATCCAACGAATTTGCAGAATTTTTGTGCAACACATGGCATTATACATTAAACTATCGCTCCTTACACTCCTCAACAAAATGGAGTGGCTGAGCGGAAGAATAGAACATTGAAGAACATGATGAATTCAATGTTGATTACGTCCAGAGCTCCACATCATTTATGGGGTGAGGCGTGCCTTACTGCAAATATGATCCTTAACCGGATTCCCCACAAGAAAAGTGACAAAACTCCATATGAACTTTGGAGAAGAAAGATTCCATCCTTCAAAAGGATGAAAGTGTGGGGTTGCCTTGCTAAGGTTCAAGTACCTTTACCAAAAAGGACTAAACTTGGACCGAAAACGGTTGATTGTGTATATATTGGTCCAGCCCATAATAGTGTTGCATATAGGTTTTTAGTTCATAAATCAAATGTAGATGGCATAAGCAATAACACGATTATAGAATCTGCTGAAGCGGAATTCTTTGAGACGATCTTCCCTTATAAGGAAAAAGAGGGTAACACCTCTAACCTTGGTAAACGACCGATTGATGATTTGCACTCTCAAGTGAACATTGAATCAACTAAGAGTGATCAATCGAGGAATGCGGAAACCTCTAAAGTTCAAGAAGAGGTTGAGCCTAGAAGAAGCAAAAGGGGAAGAATCGCTAAAGACTTTGGACCGGACTTTATGGCTTTCAATGTTGAAGGAGAACCTCCCTCCTATAAGGCCGCCATGGAATCATCTGAGGCACCTTATTGGGAAGAGGCCATCCACAGTGAGATTGATTCCATTGTGCAAAACAACACATGGAAATTGGTTGATTTGCCTCCGGGACATAAAGTCATTGGCCATAAATGGATCTTCAAACGGAAGTTGAGACCCGATGGCACTATAGAGAAATACAAAGCTCGACTAGTTGCCAAGGGGTACCGACAAAAGGAAGGTCAAGACTTCTTCGACACCTATTCACCGGTTACTAGGATCACGTCTATACGAACGTTGGTTGCAATAGCGGCTATCCATAATTTGGAGATACATCAAATGGATGTAAAAACCGCTTTCTTGAATGGTGAATTAGAAGAAGAGATATATATGCAACAACCGGAAGGTTTTGTTGTAAAAGGCCAAGAGAACAAAGTCTGTAAGTTGATTAAGCCTCTTTATGGACTTAAACAAGCGCCAAAGCAGTGGCATTAAAAGTTTGATAACACTATGTTGTCAAATGGTTATCACATAAATGAATGTGATAAGTGTGTCTATGTGAAACAATATAAGAATGCTTATGTTATCATATGTTTATATGTTGATGATATGCTCATCATGGGATCAAACTTGGATGTAATAAACCAAACCAAGAAGATGCTACACT
Source organism: Saussurea involucrata (assembly GCA_033807775.1). NCBI lineage: Eukaryota > Viridiplantae > Streptophyta > Magnoliopsida > Asterales > Asteraceae > Saussurea > Saussurea involucrata. The sequence goes on along the minus strand of CM066315.1, from coordinate 60,818,774 downwards.
CCGCATTTGGTATGAAAGATATGGGAGTTGCTGATGTTATCCTTGGTATAAAGATTCAAAGAAATCCAAATGGTTACATCCTTACCCAATCTCACTATGTTGAGAAGGTGCTACGAAAGTTTGGTCACTTTGATGACAAACCGGTTGTGACTCCATTTGATCCTTCAAGTCAACTGAAGTAGAATGAAGGAGATAGTGTTGCTCAGTTGGAATACACTCAAGTTCTTGGAAGCTTGATGTATATCATGAACTGTACACGACCGGATATTGCGTATAGTGTGAGTAGACTTAGTCGGTACTCACATAACCCGGGAAAAGACCATTGGTATGCTCTAGTAAGGGTGCTTCCATACTTGAAATACACAATGGGTTATGGGTTACACTATGCCAAGTACCCTCCCGTTCTAGAAGGGTATTGTGATGCTAATTGGATTTCCAATCATTCGGAGAGTAAGTCCACAAGTGGATATGTATTCACACTTGGTGGTGCTGCGATTTCATGGAAATCTTCTAAACAAACGGTGAATACCAGATCAACTATGGAAGCAGAATTTGTCGCATTAGACAAAGCCGCTGAAGAAGCCGAATGGCTAAAAAGCTTCCTAGAGGGTATTCCGTTGTGGCCAAAACCAGTGACTGCTATTGGTATCCATTGTGACAGTATGGCCGCTCTCACAAGAGCGAAGAATTAGATTTACAATGGAAAGTCCCGTCACATACGAAGGCGCCACAACACTATAAAGGACTTGCTGAAAAATGGAATCATTTCCATTGACTACGTAAAGTCAAAGGAGAACATTGCCGATCCTTTGACAAAAGGCCTAAGTAGAGAGCAAGTATCCTTCACATCGAGGGGAATGGGCTTAAAGCCAACACAATGAGTTTCCTCGGCGGCAACCTAACCTAGCGGAATTGGATGAAAAATCACGTGGAGAAACCCGAAAAGTTCAAAGGATCGGATTTCCGTCGTTGGCAACAGAAGATGTTGTTTTATCTAACAACACTTCGTGTTTCTAACGTCCTCACCAAGGAGGAACCATCACCGACGCCACCGGTAAGTCAGGATGGAGCGCCACCCACTCAAATACAAGTGGTTGCGCAAGAAAGAACGATCGAGGCATGGAGAGAAAATGAATATAATTGCCGTAATTATATTCTGAACGCCCTCGATGATTCCCTATACGATATTTATTCCACCCTTGGTACCGCAAGGGAGATTTGGGAATCTTTGGACACAAAATATAAAACTGAAGTTGCGTGTTCCAAAAGATTCGTTGTTGGGAAATTTCTGAATTATCGGATGGTGGATACAAAACCGGTTATGAAACAAGTTGAAGAATTGCAGATTCTATCCCACGAACTAGAAGTGGAAGGCATGGGAATAAATAACAATTTTCTGGTTGGGTCGATAATCGACAAATTGCCTCACTCATGGAAAAACTTCAAACTCTATTTGAAGCATTTGTCGGAGGACATAACATTTGAACAACGTGTCCTCAAATTACGAGTGGAGGAAGATAATCGACTCAACGATAAAGCCGATGCCAACCCTTTGGAACCAAACGCCAACATGGTTGAAGGAAGTACTTCGAGGCAGAAATTCCCTAAATTCAAAGGGAAGAACATCATGACAAAAAGGCCTTTCACTTTCGGGAAAGGCACTATGGCTCCTCAAAGGAAACCGTTCAAGAAAGTCATGCATTGTTGGGTTTGTGGGAAACCGGGTCATAGGGCCAAGGAGTGTCGACATAGACGAGATAACAATGGTGGTGGTGGAAACGGCGGTGGAGGAGCCGGTGGGGGAAACAATCATGCAAACCTCGCTCACTCCCCAAACCAATTCGTTGGAGTCGTTGAAGCACACATGGTAACCAATGTTGTGGATTGGTGGGTCGACACCGGGGCAACCCGTCATATTTGCAATTCGAGAAGCTTGTTCGAAACGTATCAAAAGGTGAAGGAAGAGGAACCGATGTTCATGGGAAATGCTTCTACCGCGATGATCGAAGGAAAGGGGAAGGTCACGTTGAGGTTGACTTCCGGAAAGGATCTTGTGCTATGTGATGTGTTACATGTACCTAATTTAACTAAGAATTTGATTTCTGGCCCTATTCTTAGCAAGAAAGGGTTCAAACTTGTATTCGAATCGGACAAATTTGTCATCACCAAAGGTGGTGCCTATGTGGGGAAGGGTTACCTCGATGAGGGACTCTTCAAACTTTCTGTAAATAGCAATGTAAATACCGTTGATGCCGCCATTGTAATTAATGAAAATAAGGCAGGCACTAGCACTGCTTCCGTGTATATTGTGGATCCTACTTTCCTTTGGCATTCTAGATTAGGACATGTTAACTTTAGATCATTACAAAGAATGATCAAACTTGACATGATTCCTAAATGTTCTAATGATAAAATATCTAAGTGTGAGGTTTGTGTAGAAGCTAAATACACAAATCACCCACATAGATCGGTGGAAAAATCCAATGAAGTTCTCGGGTTAATCCATAGTGATTTGTGTGATTACAAGGCAACTCCTACAAGAGGAGGAAATAATTATTATATTTCTTTCATTGATGATTGCAGTAAATTTTGCCATGTTTACCTTATACATACTAAGGATGAAGCCTTAAGCATGTTCAAGACTTATAAGGCTGAAGTTGAAAATCAACTTGAAAAGAAAATCAAAATTCTGAGGTCTGATCGTGGAGGAGAATATGAATCCAACGAATTTGCAGAATTTTTGTGCAACACATGGCATTATACATTAAACTACCGCTCCTTACACTCCTCAACAAAATGGAGTGGCTGAGCGGAAGAATAGAACATTGAAGAACATGATGAATTCAATGTTGATTACGTCCGGAGCTCCACATCATTTATGGGGTGAGGCGTGCCTTACTGCAAATATGATCCTTAACCGGATTCCCCACAAGAAAAGTGACAAAACTCCATATGAACTTTGGAGAAGAAAGATTCCATCCTTCAAAAGGATGAAAGTGTGGGGTTGCCTTGCTAAGGTTCAAGTACCTTTACCAAAAAGGACTAAACTTGGACCGAAAACGGTTGATTGTGTATATATTGGTCCAGCCCATAATAGTGATGCATATAGGTTTTTAGTTCATAAATCAAATGTAGATGGCATAAGCAATAACACGATTATAGAATCTGCTGAAGCGGAATTCTTTGAGACGATCTTCCCTTATAAGGAAAAAGAGGGTAACACCTCTAACCTTGGTAAACGACCGATTGATGATTTGCACTCTCAAGTGAACATTGAATCAACTAAGAGTGATCAATCGAGGAATGCGGAAACCTCTAAAGTTCAAGAAGAGGTTGAGCCTAGAAGAAGCAAAAGGGGAAGAATCGCTAAAGACTTTGGACCGGACTTTATGGCTTTCAATGTTGAAGGAGAACCTCCCTCCTATAAGGCCGCCATGGAATCATCTGAGGCACCTTATTGGGAAGAGGCCATCCACAGTGAGATTGATTCCATTGTGCAAAACAACACATGGAAATTGGTTGATTTGCCTCCGGGACATAAAGTCATTGGCCATAAATGGATCTTCAAACGGAAGTTGAGACCCGATGGCACTATAGAGAAATACAAAGCTCGACTAGTTGCCAAGGGGTACCGACAAAAGGAAGGTCAAGACTTCTTCGACACCTATTCACCGGTTACTAGGATCACGTCTATACGAACGTTGGTTGCAATAGCGGCTATCCATAATTTGGAGATACATCAAATGGATGTAAAAACCGCTTTCTTGAATGGTGAATTAGAAGAAGAGATATATATGCAACAACCGGAAGGTTTTGTTGTAAAAGGCCAAGAGAACAAAGTCTGTAAGTTGATTAAGCCTCTTTATGGACTTAAACAAGCGCCAAAGCAGTGGCATTAAAAGTTTGATAACACTATGTTGTCAAATGGTTATCACATAAATGAATGTGATAAGTGTGTCTATGTGAAACAATATAAGAATGCTTATGTTATCATATGTTTATATGTTGATGATATGCTCATCATGGGATCAAACTTGGATGTAATAAACCAAACCAAGAAGATGCTACACTCCGCATTTGATATGAAAGATATGGGAGTTGCTGATGTTATCCTTGGTATAAAGATTCAAAGAAATCCAAATGGTTACATCCTTACCCAATCTCACTATGTTGAGAAGGTGCTACGAAAGTTTGGTCACTTTGATGACAAACCGGTTGTGACTCCATTTGATCCTTCAAGTCAACTGAAGTAGAATGAAGGAGATAGTGTTGCTCAGTTGGAATACACTCAAGTTCTTGGAAGCTTGATGTATATCATGAACTGTACACGACCGGATATTGCGTATAGTGTGAGTAGACTTAGTCGGTACTCACATAACCCGGGAAAAGACCATTGGTATGCTCTAGTAAGGGTGCTTCCATACTTGAAATACACAATGGGTTATGGGTTACACTATGCCAAGTACCCTCCCGTTCTAGAAGGGTATTGTGATGCTAATTGGATTTCCAATCATTCGGAGAGTAAGTCCACAAGTGGATATGTATTCACACTTGGTGGTGCTGCGATTTCATGGAAATCTTCTAAACAAACGGTGAATACCAGATCAACTATGGAAGCAGAATTTGTCGCATTAGACAAAGCCGCTGAAGAAGCCGAATGGCTAAAAAGCTTCCTAGAGGGTATTCCGTTGTGGCCAAAACCAGTGACTGCTATTGGTATCCATTGTGACAGTATGGCCGATCTCACAAGAGCGAAGAATTAGATTTACAATGGAAAGTCCCGTCACATACGAAGGCGCCACAACACTATAAAGGACTTGCTGAAAAATGGAATCATTTCCATTGACTACGTAAAGTCAAAGGAGAACATTGCCGATCCTTTGACAAAAGGCCTAAGTAGAGAGCAAGTATCCTTCACATCGAGGGGAATGGGCTTAAAGCCAACACAATGAGTTTCCTCGGCGGCAACCTAACCTAGCGGAATTGGATGAAAAATCACGTGGAGAAACCCGAAAAGTTCAAAGGATCGGATTTCCGTCGTTGGCAACAGAAGATGTTGTTTTATCTAACAACACTTCGTGTTTCTAACGTCCTCACCAAGGAGGAACCATCACCGACGCCACCGGTAAGTCAGGATGGAGCGCCACCCACTCAAATACAAGTGGTTGCGCAAGAAAGAACGATCGAGGCATGGAGAGAAAATGAATATAATTGCCGTAATTATATTCTGAACGCCCTCGATGATTCCCTATACGATATTTATTCCACCCTTGGTACCGCAAGGGAGATTTGGGAATCTTTGGACACAAAATATAAAACTGAAGTTGCGTGTTCCAAAAGATTCGTTGTTGGGAAATTTCTGAATTATCGGATGGTGGATACAAAACCGGTTATGAAACAAGTTGAAGAATTGCAGATTCTATCCCACGAACTAGAAGTGGAAGGCATGGGAATAAATAACAATTTTCTGGTTGGGTCGATAATCGACAAATTGCCTCACTCATGGAAAAACTTCAAACTCTATTTGAAGCATTTGTCGGAGGACATAACATTTGAACAACGTGTCCTCAAATTACGAGTGGAGGAAGATAATCGACTCAACGATAAAGCCGATGCCAACCCTTTGGAACCAAACGCCAACATGGTTGAAGGAAGTACTTCGAGGCAGAAATTCCCTAAATTCAAAGGGAAGAACATCATGACAAAAAGGCCTTTCACTTTCGGGAAAGGCACTATGGCTCCTCAAAGGAAACCGTTCAAGAAAGTCATGCATTGTTGGGTTTGTGGGAAACCGGGTCATAGGGCCAAGGAGTGTCGACATAGACGAGATAACAATGGTGGTGGTGGAAACGGCGGTGGAGGAGCCGGCGGGGGAAACAATCATGCAAACCTCGCTCACTCCCCAAACCAATTCGTTGGAGTCGTTGAAGCACACATGGTAACCAATGTTGTGGATTGGTGGGTCGACACCGGGGCAACCCGTCATATTTGAAATTCGAGAAGCTTGTTCGAAACGTATCAAAAGGTGAAGGAAGAGGAACCGATGTTCATGGGAAATGCTTCTACCGCGATGATCGAAGGAAAGGGGAAGGTCACGTTGAGGTTGACTTCCGGAAAGGATCTTGTGCTATGTGATGTGTTACATGTACCTAATTTAACTAAGAATTTGATTTCTGGCCCTATTCTTAGCAAGAAAGGGTTCAAACTTGTATTCGAATCGGACAAATTTGTCATCACCAAAGGTGGTGCCTATGTGGGGAAGGGTTACCTCGATGAGGGACTCTTCAAACTTTCTGTAAATAGCAATGTAAATACCGTTGATGCCGCCATTGTAATTAATGAAAATAAGGCAGGCACTAGCACTGCTTCCATGTATATTGTGGATCCTACTTTCCTTTGGCATTCTAGATTAGGACATGTTAACTTTAGATCATTACAAAGAATGATCAAACTTGACATGATTCCTAAATGTTCTAATGATAAAATATCTAAGTGTGAGGTTTGTGTAGAAGCTAAATACACAAATCACCCACATAGATCGGTGGAAAAATCCAATGAAGTTCTCGGGTTAATCCATAGTGATTTGTGTGATTACAAGGCAACTCCTACAAGAGGAGGAAATAATTATTATATTTCTTTCATTGATGATTGCAGTAAATTTTGCCATGTTTACCTTATACATACTAAGGATGAAGCCTTAAGCATGTTCAAGACTTATAAGGCTGAAGTTGAAAATCAACTTGAAAAGAAAATCAAAATTCTGAGGTCTGATCGTGGAGGAGAATATGAATCCAACGAATTTGCAGAATTTTTGTGCAACACATGGCATTATACATTAAACTACCGCTCCTTACACTCCTCAACAAAATGGAGTGGCTGAGCGGAAGAATAGAACATTGAAGAACATGATGAATTCAATGTTGATTACGTCCGGAGCTCCACATCATTTATGGGGTGAGGCGTGCCTTACTGCAAATATGATCCTTAACCGGATTCCCCACAAGAAAAGTGACAAAACTCCATATGAACTTTGGAGAAGAAAGATTCCATCCTTCAAAAGGATGAAAGTGTGGGGTTGCCTTGCTAAGGTTCAAGTACCTTTACCAAAAAGGACTAAACTTGGACCGAAAACGGTTGATTGTGTATATATTGGTCCAGCCCATAATAGTGCTGCATATAGGTTTTTAGTTCATAAATCAAATGTAGATGGCATAAGCAATAACACGATTATAGAATCTGCTGAAGCGGAATTCTTTGAGACGATCTTCCCTTATAAGGAAAAAGAGGGTAACACCTCTAACCTTGGTAAACGACCGATTGATGATTTGCACTCTCAAGTGAACATTGAATCAACTAAGAGTGATCAATCGAGGAATGCGGAAACCTCTAAAGTTCAAGAAGAGGTTGAGCCTAGAAGAAGCAAAAGGGGAAGAATCGCTAAAGACTTTGGACCGGACTTTATGGCTTTCAATGTTGAAGGAGAACCTCCCTCCTATAAGGCCGCCATGGAATCATCTGAGGCACCTTATTGGGAAGAGGCCATCCACAGTGAGATTGATTCCATTGTGCAAAACAACACATGGAAATTGGTTGATTTGCCTCCGGGACATAAAGTCATTGGCCATAAATGGATCTTCAAACGGAAGTTGAGACCCGATGGCACTATAGAGAAATACAAAGCTCGACTAGTTGCCAAGGGGTACCGACAAAAGGAAGGTCAAGACTTCTTCGACACCTATTCACCGGTTACTAGGATCACGTCTATACGAACGTTGGTTGCAATAGCGGCTATCCATAATTTGGAGATACATCAAATGGATGTAAAAACCGCTTTCTTGAATGGTGAATTAGAAGAAGAGATATATATGCAACAACCGGAAGGTTTTGTTGTAAAAGGCCAAGAGAACAAAGTCTGTAAGTTGATTAAGCCTCTTTATGGACTTAAACAAGCGCCAAAGCAGTGGCATTAAAAGTTTGATAACACTATGTTGTCAAATGGTTATCACATAAATGAATGTGATAAGTGTGTCTATGTGAAACAATATAAGAATGCTTATGTTATCATATGTTTATATGTTGATGATATGCTCATCATGGGATCAAACTTGGATGTAATAAACCAAACCAAGAAGATGCTACACTCCGCATTTGATATGAAAGATATGGGAGTTGCTGATGTTATCCTTGGTATAAAGATTCAAAGAAATCCAAATGGTTACATCCTTACCCAATCTCACTATGTTGAGAAGGTGCTACGAAAGTTTGGTCACTTTGATGACAAACCGGTTGTGACTCCATTTGATCCTTCAAGTCAACTGAAGTAGAATGAAGGAGATAGTGTTGCTCAGTTGGAATACACTCAAGTTCTTGGAAGCTTGATGTATATCATGAACTGTACACGACCGGATATTGCGTATAGTGTGAGTAGACTTAGTCGGTACTCACATAACCCGGGAAAAGACCATTGGTATGCTCTAGTAAGGGTGCTTCCATACTTGAAATACACAATGGGTTATGGGTTACACTATGCCAAGTACCCTCCCGTTCTAGAAGGGTATTGTGATGCTAATTGGATTTCCAATCATTCGGAGAGTAAGTCCACAAGTGGATATGTATTCACACTTGGTGGTGCTGCGATTTCATGGAAATCTTCTAAACAAACGGTGAATACCAGATCAACTATGGAAGCAGAATTTGTCGCATTAGACAAAGCCGCTGAAGAAGCCGAATGGCTAAAAAGCTTCCTAGAGGGTATTCCGTTGTGGCCAAAACCAGTGACTGCTATTGGTATCCATTGTGACAGTATGGCCGCTCTCACAAGAGCGAAGAATTAGATTTACAATGGAAAGTCCCGTCACATACGAAGGCGCCACAACACTATAAAGGACTTGCTGAAAAATGGAATCATTTCCATTGACTACGTAAAGTCAAAGGAGAACATTGCCGATCCTTTGACAAAAGGCCTAAGTAGAGAGCAAGTATCCTTCACATCGAGGGGAATGGGCTTAAAGCCAACACAATGAGTTTCCTCGGCGGCAACCTAACCTAGCGGAATTGGAGATCCCATGGTCTAGGTTCAATAGGCAAACTAGTCGGGGTCAACTCAAGCAACAATAAAACAAAGGTATGCCTATTCCTATGATGTTTCCTTTGTGTTTTCCGTTGATGATATAGGGATGAATATTTTATTCTTAATAATGCTGATAGCTTCTTAGTAGAATACAACGAAATATTCTTGATCGGCATTACCTATGTGAGACTGATGTGGGGTCGCATCTTTAAGGACGGATATGGCTACGTCTTCTAAAACTCTCATGAAGAAAGGATATGTTCACGACCGAAATGAACACAACGGTAAGAATTTAATTACGTATAGCTATAATATGTGTGATGCCTATTGTCTCGATTTACTACAAAAAGTGGCTAGTTCAAGACTTTAGTTCACTATCCACGAAGTAGATCTGATTGGCATTCACTAGGAAAGGTTCAAGTCCAAAAGACACCGTTTTCCGATGCATATTATAACTAGCTTGGTGATAGAAACATAAGTTCCATAATATTGCTTATTTTCTATTTAAATGTGGGGTATTATTTGGGTTTGAATAGAAAATGTGGGGTATTGTTGGAACTTAGTAAAGAGGTGAGAAAACTTGTCCCACATAGGAGCCAAAGCAAAGTCTAAACCACTTAATAAACACAAACCATTGAGCATTAAATGAATCATTTAATTGCTTGGGCTTGGTGTGTGGTGTTCTTGGTGGGCTCTCTTTGACACAAATATATATATATATATATATATATTAAATGTCAAAGATTGGGCCTTGGACCTTGGGGCTCTTGGGGTCTCGATGGGGTCGAGATTCAATAGTTGAAGAACGAATGTGATGTGCAGGTTGGCGCGGATGACGGCGCGACCCGAGTCGCGCGAGAAGTAGCGCGGGATACTGAAGAAACATCAAACAGTGCTCGGCGCGCATAACGGCGCTACTTAAGTCGCGCCACAAGGCGCGCGGGTCACTGTGGGTTTCGATGAACAGACCGCGGCGCGCCTTTCCGCGCGAGTTTACCCGCGCCGCAACTAGCGCGGACGCCCTGGTGGTTAGTTTCGGTTACCGAAGCATACTTATAAATACACCATCATTTCCATTCGTTTTTCCCAGTTTTTACACACGATTTTGGACAATTTTCTGAGTTACTTTCTCCTCTCGTTCATCACCAAACGTATGACGATTCGCTAGATTCAAGTATTAACTTGAATAGATTGTTGTATCCTCAAGACAACGCCGATACTCGAGGCGAATTTTTGTCTTAGGACACTGCATAACGCAGGCCTCAATCTCTTTCGCTGTTACGAGAATCTTCGATATCAAGTAAGGTTTACGATTCAGTGTTGTTTATGTTTTGTATCAAAAGATTGTAAAAGAATTAGTTAATTTTATTGAATTTGATTCTGTTCTTCTACACAATTCACAACCGTGATTGATCAGTCCTAACAATATGTTGTCTAGAGGAAAAAACCATCAACCTCTCGTCCTGCTACCGCCTCTCGATAAATGCCAACTGCTTCCTGCATTACACTTGCCTCAGATAACAATTTACTTCTCCTCTTTCCAGATGGATGGGTAGAAAGGTAATCTCGCAAAGCCGAATCACCTGATACTTGACCCAACTTCTCAAATACCTTTGGTGCAATCCGCGGATCGTACCCAGCTGAAGCCATCAACAGCAACCCTATGTAATCAGCTTCAATTTCCATCCTACATATTCAACGAACAACATATCCTTAATTATAACAACTTTTCTTCATGTAAAAACAAGTGAATTTATTATTATTATTCGCCTTTTTCCATATTGTTTCGTGTAAAAACTAACAACATATATACCTTCGGGAAAAGGGAAGCTTAAGCAGAAGATTTGACATGACGTTGACAAGATCTGGCATAACAAACTGATACAGAAGTAGCTGCCCGATGGTAAACCAGAGGTTCTTTGTAATCTGCTCAGCTGAATGTCTTGCCACAGCATGTGCAACCTATAACCATATTCATCATTACCCAAAATACCCTTCAATAATAGCATCATCAAATTTTCTGTAATGACAATGGGCAAGTAACCACATGTTTACTGTGACGCCTTTTGGGCGGACTATCTCTTTAACTACTTTTCAAGGTAATGAACATATGGCTAATTTGCATAATCAAATTACAAATTAAGTATTGCTTAATGCTTCAAATTAAAATTTGTACGGAAACTATTAGGTTGAAATTCAATTAATTTTCTTGTCTAAATATATTTTAAATTATGAAAATAGTAATCGCTTGTCGTTCAGCACTTAATAACTAGGTAAAAGTATATTTCATTGAACGTTTCATCATACAGAGGGTTATAATAGTAAACTTTTATTGGCCAGTGCTTAATCCAAAGCACTTGGTAAGCATTTGCTTTCTAGACATCGTTTACTTCAGACAGACCTCTTATCAGCAATTGTTGGTAAACAGTCTATAAGTAGCTTTAGATTAAGAACTTAAAAAGGAAGAAAAATGCAACATGATAATGCCTTCTTAATCTAACAATCAACAAGAGTTTTCTTAAGGTGCAGGAATTCAATTATCTTGCCTCAAGCATATGGATGATTTAGTGCTGAAAATTAAAATGTGAGGATAACTAAGAATGGCCCTTAAATCATTAATTCATTATATATTTTATATGTCCTGATGAAGGGTTGTTCATTAAAATAGTAACTCCCTACTAGCTTCTCTATGATCCATTATCCAATCATTCATCAGTTAAAAAGTCGCTTAGACAAATCTTTTTTGTCGATAACCTAAGACCAATCAACCAAATATGGATTAACGCGTAATGGTTATAGCATAAAATTACCAACCCACAAATCTTAAATTACTATACATGTGCTTAATTCTAAGGGGCTGTTTGTTTACCTCTTAACAGTTCCAATAAGAAGCAACCAAAGTTGTTAAAGGCTCAAGGCGCACTTAGGCACAAAAAGGTCTCGGGGCCTAGATGCAAGGCGCGAGCGTGAGGCGCGGGCCTTAGGAATGCGAGGCGCATATTATCAAAATGTGTGTATATACATATATACACACACACAGAGTTACACAACCCAAATATGCAGCAAGTAGAAGCCTCCAATGCAACAACCACCAATACTTCGATAAAGGCAAAAGGGAGAAGGGTTTAAAGCGTGAGTTGTGAGGGAGAAGTTTTAAGGTTTGGGTATATTATGGCTTGACTTATCTCATCTATTTAATAAATCTTTTTTAAGAAGTTAGGAGATGAGAAAACTTATTTAATATTAGGGTTTGACTAGGTATTTAATAACTTTTTATGAGGCGCACCTAGGCCCACAAGGCGCCACAGCCAAGGCGCACGGCCTTGGTGAGCCTCGTGAATACGCCGAGCCTCGACTTTAAAAAAGCCCAAGACCTTGAGCCTTATGAGCCTCAGAGCCTAGGCGCGCTTTTAACGACTATGGAAGCTACATCTGAATCGCTAAGAGGTGAATCTTGTTTGGCAAAAATAAGTCTGCCTCTTAACGGTCTAAAACCCTCTGAATGATTTTTTATCTTGGGCCTCCCTTAACCATTAAGCACCACTATTTTCATTCTGAACAATTACCAAACAACTATATTTCATTTTGCACTATATCATAAGAGTCTCTTAATCATTCTGACCACTTAATCATTCTGCACCAAACCATTCAGAAAATGCCAACACACAGTGTAGTCAAATATACGAATGAATTTTGTTCATATCAACATATAAATAAATTAAATTTACCTCATGACCAATAATGGTAGCAATCTCTTCATCGGTTCTAAAGTGCTCTAACAACCCTGTAAACACCACAATCTTCCCACCGGGCAAACAAAACGCATTTACAACATGATCATTCACCACTAAAACCTCCCACTTCAATCCCTCCAAATGTGCAGTAGCCGATACTTCCCCCTTCTCTTTCCCCTTCTTCCTACTCTGATCAATCCACTTATCATCAAGAACTTCATCTGTAGCTGGCGGCCACTTATCTCCGCCCTCAGTCTCCTCCGCCATGGCCATCAAAGTCTCCTTCCCTCTGCTCTCCGACGCAGCTCCACCCTCAGAAGCATAATTCAAATCGGTCCAAACCTCCTCTTTCTTCAACCCCCTTTGCAATGCCTCAATTATATCCTTGGAAATCAATCTAACCCTAACGCTTTCGGGGTGCATTGCTGGTAAGATTTTGCCTTTGAATCCAGATTTCATGTTTTGAAACTGAGATTCTCCTAGCATTCTTTCCATATTTCTCGACACCAAAACGAGATGTTTTCGTTTTGTGTAAGGTATTGTTTCAACGTTACCGAAATATATTGTTATACCTACCCCTGATCCGACTACGACAGCTATGAAACGATTTCTAGGGTTATCAAACCATCGTTTGAACCCTCGAGGCTTAAAATGCCTAATTTGTCGTGAATCGACGTAGTAATTTCTATACCGACTTCCAAACGATTGAAAACCTAAGCTCCTATCGACAATTACAGGTGAAAAAAGAGAAATTTTGGAAGATGTAAACTTACTCAAGTTATTGTGGTGATTGGTGGTTGAAATTGGGGTTTTGGGGGTGGTGATTTTGGAGGTTAAGTAACGGGAAGTTGCATCGAATCCGAGTTTTGATCTTCTATACCATGCCATATTTTGAGCTTACAAAGAAAACCACAATAGAGAGGGGTGAATTTGCTTTCAGGATTGCAGAAAAGCATTAAAGGGGTGACATGTGAAGAGCTTGTTGTAAGAAACGACGATGGCTTGATTCACTTTCAGGAACCTTTGAATGTTTTCTAGAAAGGGGGAGAAAACTAAAATTTCAAAGAGGAGAAAAACGAATTATTATTTGGTAAAAATATAAAGTTTTTAGCTTGCAAGCTCGTTTATAACCTAACTTTTTTGGGAAATTAATTAAAATGCCACAAGTTTGACCCAAACTTATCAAAATGCCACAAATCTCGTCCATCTTATCGAAATGCCACAAAAAATCGCGGTGGGCCTCGCGATCGCGGGCCCTTGCCCGCGTTGGTCCCTCAAGAATGCCCGCGGCCCAGCTTTCCCCCCTCAAGAATGCCCGTGTTGGCAGTTTTGGTCCCTGCCCGCGTTGGGCCCCCGCGATCGCGGGCTAACCCGCCACGCGTCGGCCCAGGGTTTACCCTAAAAATTAATTGAAGACCAAAACCCTAATTCCCTTTTCTTTTCTTTTCTTCGGCCGCACTATATAAGGGGTGGGGGGGGGACCAAAACCGTCCCACTCTCGTTATTTTATAACTCTCAAATTTTTTAATATCAACTCTCTCTCAATTTTCTCCCACTCTCTCAATTTTGTCGTGTGGAACACGTGTTCGAGTTTTGTGAAGATGTCTCGTATTACCTCTGTGGTATGTTTTCCTTATGTTTTTTGTTATTTTTTGTATGTTATTTTAAGTTAAGATATATGATTTGTATGTTGTTAGAGTGTTTATAACTTTTGTTATGTTTGAATATGTTCTATGTTTAACATTTTTAAGATATATGATATGTATGGTTTTATGTTTGAATGTGATATTTGTATGTTATTATAGGAGTATTTTTATAAAAAAATTGTTAAAAATGTGTTTTTTTATAAAAATAATTCTTAAAAGTGTGCTTTTATAAAAAAAATGTTAACAATGTGTTTTTTTATAAAAAAAATTGTTAAGAGTGTGTTTTTATAAAAAAATTGTTAAGAATGTGTTTTTATAAAAAAATTGTTAAAAATGTGTTTTTTTATAAAAATAATTCTTAAAAGTGTGCTTTTATAAAAAAAAACGTTAACAATGTGTTTTTTTATAAAAAATTGTTAAGAGTGTGTTTTTATAAAAAAATTGTTAAGAGTGTGTTTTTATAAAAAAATTGTTAAGAATGTGTTTTTATAAAAAATTGTTAAAAATGTGTTTTTTTATAAAAATAATTCTTAAAAGTGTGCTTTTATAAAAAAATGTTAACAATGTGTTTTTTTATAAAAATAATTCTTAAAAGTGTGCTTTTATAAAAAAATTATTAAGAATGTGTTTTTATAAAAAATTGTTAAAAATGTGTTTTTTTATAAAAATAATTCTTAAAAGTGTGCTTTTATAAAAAAATGTTAACAATGTGTTTTTTTATAAAAAAATTTGTTAAGAGTGTTTTTATAAAAAAATTGTTAACAATGTGTTTTTATAAAAAAATTGTTAAGAATGACAACTTAGGTCCCTACGGTTTTAAGAATGACAACTTAGGTCCCTACGGTTTTAAGAATGACAACTTAGGTCCCTACGGTTTTAAGAATGCCAACTTAGGTCCCTAAACTTTTAAGAATGCCAATTAGGTCCTACGGTTTTAAGAATGACAACTTAGGTCCCTAAACTTTTAAGAATGACAATTTAGGTCCCTAAACTTTTAAGAATGCCAATTAGGTCCCTAAACTTTTAAGAATGACAACTAGGGTCCCTAAACTTTTAAGAATGCCAATTAGGTCCCTAAACTTCACATGCCACACTTAAATTCATTTTAAGAATCGCAACATCTATATATAACAATATTATACGTTGAAATAAAATAAACCGCAACATCTATATATAACAATATTATACGTTGAAATAAAATAAACCGCACTTTATCTATTTATAACACTATTATATGTTGAAATAAAATAAACCGCAACATATCTATTTGGATTTTGTCAAACGGGTGTAAATAGCCCTAAGGTATGTCGGGATTTAAGCAATCCTTGTGATTCCCCTGCTACCTGGAAGTCCAATAGATTGAGTGGTTTCTTTTCTAAAACTAAAACAAACGAATAATTATCAACACAATAAACCAAACAAGCAAAAGCATCTATATATAACACTAACTATAACATCTGTGAATGACTATGTAGAGGGATTTCTTTTACATCGACTTGACGCTAAAGTGCAAAGTTTCCTACATCGAGGGGTTAGGAGCGTGCTTTAGGGGATTAGGTGGTCGCGCGGATACCCTTGAGGCCATCTTTAGAGGGACATCGTTCGGGCCATGGATGGATGTGTCTTACTCTGCTGGCGACCCTACGCTAGTACACATGTTTCTACAGTTGGAGGTCGAGGACGCCAACGCTGAGCCGGAGGAGATGCATTTTGATTTCTTCGACGATCGATTGCATTTTGGGCGTCGTGAGTTCTGTCTAATTACAGGACTACGTTTTGGAGAGGCTCCCCCCCCCCCTTCGTCCCTTAGCAGACTGCGGCTTCGTTCCTAGGGTTTTCGGCATTTCAACATCTCGTTTGAAGCTGAAGGCAGCCCGGGACATGATGAAAGAGGGCCTTAGTGCCCTAAGCGACGCCGATGCTGTCCGTGTATGCTTGGTGGTGATCGTGGATATGGGCTTCATGGGCCGTGAGTATAGCCAGTATGCTTCCTCGACGGTCCATAGGGCCGTCGAGGACCTTGAGCTGTTTAACAGCTACCCGTGGGGTAGCCATATCTGGACACATTGCTACTCAATCTTGCACCGAGCCATAACCAGACGCGACTCCGATCGACATGGAAAGATGAACCTTTGTGGTTTTACATACGCCTTCAAGGTTAGATACGTAGAATAACAATTGTTAATAATACATACAAACTGTTTGGCTTTTCTTTTTACGTACTTGCTCTTCTTGTCTAATTCCAGATATGGATCTTGGAGATGTTTCCCGCATCAATCCGATATTTCGTCAAGCGCGACGACCGAGTACTTAGGGGAACCCGTTGGGACAAGCGTGTTACCCTAAGTAGGTCGCTTTGGGTTCAGTTCTTCAATGAATCTAGAAATGTAAGTTCTTTTACTATGTTTACAATTTGCATACGTTAGTCCCGCTTATTAATTTTTTTTATGTTTTATCATATATTTAGCTGCCACTCTTGCCTTTCGCTCTCCTTGAGCCTACTGCCGACGAGATGGACACGGATTGGTACAGAGACAGCGTGGCCTTTATTGACGCAGAGGCGGCAAGGGCTCGACGTCCCTCTCCTTCCACGTCTCACGAAGATGAGGAAGACGACGACAGGCCCCCTTCCGGTGGATATCAGCAGCCCCCTTCCTCCTCCTATCCGCGGCCCCCTACCTCCTCCTATCCGCGACCCCCTTACGATCCATATCAGGCGGCCCCTTCCTACGGGCCACATCGTGGCTGTCATGAGTACCTGTGGGACTACGTCCACGGGCCGCTAGAGTCACGTGTAGAGTTTCTGGAGGGAGTCTGGAGACAATTTGGCGCGGTCAATGTTAGTGTTTAACTTAATTTGTTGGCCACGTTTATTTAGTTTGTATATTAATATTACGTTCTAAATTTGTTTTAGCTGTCGAGTACGAAACCCATCCCCGCTTCGTTCGGACAGGGGGCACAGGCGACGTTTGGCACCACATCATTTCCGTCATTCCCGGAGAGTGTAAGTCACACTTATTTATGGCATTATAGTTATATGTTAGTTCCTAAGTTTGTAACTATTTTAATGATCAATGTCACGCAGGCCGCGATGTCGGGGGCCGGGATGTCGGGGGCATACTGTTAGTCCCAGATGGCTTAACAAGTATTGTAGAAGGGGGGGTTGAATACA
This sequence comes from Saussurea involucrata, assembly GCA_033807775.1. Taxonomy (NCBI): domain Eukaryota; kingdom Viridiplantae; phylum Streptophyta; class Magnoliopsida; order Asterales; family Asteraceae; genus Saussurea; species Saussurea involucrata. The sequence goes on along the minus strand of CM066315.1, from coordinate 60,801,152 downwards.
ATACACAAAAATTTCACAATTTTAATTCTTATATTTGAAAAACTTTCAAAAGAATTACACACAGAAAACTTAAGATTGTTGCGGAAAAGAACAGATAAACTATTCTAACAATCTTACACAAAGTATACAACAAAACAACTAAGAACACTAAGAGCAAAGCTATTGAGTTTAAGGCTTAAAAGAAAGTTTCTTGCACTGAGAGAATTTCTTGAAAGCGTGAGAATTGCATGAAGAGCACTTCTCCTTTTATAGTGCCAAGGAGTGCCCAAACATTAAATGCTTGGGACACTTGTCATCTTCACATATGCTGATAATGTTGACTTCAGGAGAACTGTGAAGTCCTTGTCACTTTTCACTAGGTGCAGACAGAGTAGCTTGAGCAGATAATAGGGACCTTAACTGAAAGTGGATAAAGAGACAAACTGTCACTTTTCTCTGCTGGAGGATATTGTCCCATAATAAATGATCTTCTGTTTAGAGCGTTTAGCACCGAAGTGGTTTCCACCGAGATTGAGAAATCTTCGATGGAAAGAAGACTAGTCCACCGAAATTGCAAGCATGTTTCGGTGGTAAGAGGACCACCGAAATTGCAAGCATGTTTCGGTGGTGAGAGGACCACCGAAATTGCAAGCATGTTTCGGTGGTGAGAGGACCACCGAAATTGCAAGCTTGTTTCGGTGGTGAGAGAAGCACCGAAAGAGTCATCGGTGGAGGATAGGGCCACCGAATTTGTCCAAGCACTTCGGTGGAAGAAGGCCACCGAAATTGTCCTATAATTTCGGTGGAGAGAAGGCCACCGAAATGTCAAGGAATTTCGGTGGTGATGACTTGTTTGAATGTTGCCGAGAGTCTTCTATTTTCCACAAGTAGAGAGTCTTCAAGCTTGGTTTCGGTTGATCTTCGACTTCACCGAACATTTGATATCTTGTACAAGTCATTCAAAGAACTGAACTAAAATATTCTAAGTAGGAGTTTTAGGGAAAACATCGGTGAGTCAATTTCAAATCCTTGGTGACCCAACAATCTCCCCCTATTTGAATTTGAGCTCCTTATCTTAGAATATTCAAGAGTAAATAAAAGTAAGTGCGTTTTTGACCCTTTTTACTCTTTTGGGTTCTTTTCACATAGACCATTCTTTTTGTTCTTTTTGATCTTTTTCTTTTGTATGCGTATGTATACTATGTACAGTATTTACAGGTAACGAAAGATAAAGTATGTACAAAAATAAAATTCAAATAGAGATACTTGTATTAAGATAAGTTCTCGTACAATTTACAAAATGAGAAACTAACTTTTACAAGTACCAAATGGAGAGAACTTACTTCTTTGAGGTTTTGCGGCGCTTGATTTCATCCAGTAAGTTTCTATAGAACGGTTGAGCTTCGGGGATGTTCGGAAAGAGGTTGTGAATGCCTTCCAGAAATATAGTGTCGGCGATGGATATCTGGGCAAATCTGAAGAATGCCCGACGACCGAGACCGTCGTTAAAGAACAATCCTGGTATTGGTGAGAGGCTTAAGGTTGTGGTAGGATAGGGAACAGAAGTGGGAATGGTAAGGTTAAGATTGTTTACATTCGGGATTTTACCTTCTCTTGCCATTTCCTTGAAGACTGAGTCAGGAGGATTTTTGACTTTGGGGAGGATGATCTTCTCTTTCAGAGACAGCAGTTTAGCTCTTTCTTCGGTGGAGAGGATGATGTTATGTTTTCTTTTGATCTCCTTCATCTTATTCATTAGACCATCAATGTATTTGACAAAGATGTCTTTCTTTGGATTTGGACTCCTGACAAGGTGTTGAGTGATTTCATACCATTCCGAGAGACCGAAGAGTTGGAGATGGCTTTCTTTCACACTCTTCATAGAACCATCTTCCCAGTTAATAATCAATCTGATGTCTTGAGGGTTTGCCTTGGAGGTGGCAATCTTTACTGAAGAAATTTGTGACCTATAGCTTCGGTGGTGCATGGTCCTTTTGTACCAACTAATTTCTTCATTCTTTTGTTGTTCCAAGGCACTGAGCACCGATTTCTGTGTTTGGATGGCATCGGTGGACTTGACTTTTGTAGCTTCTTCTGCGGCAGCTTTGAGAGACAGATCTCTGGATTTGTCTAAGTCGATTTGAGCTATTCTTGCTTCCTCAATTTCTTGAGCAGAGAGGCCAAGTTCGGTGGTGATAGGTTGAGAAGCAGGCTTGAGTTTGAGAGTTTCAGCGTCCTTCGGTCGAGCCCCATATCTTGCCAGATCCTTTTTCTTCTTTGCTTCTCTGGCCAATTCTTCGGCCGAAAGAGTTCTTTTTCCTTTGTCTTCGGGAGTTTTGCTGGACTGCTCCCCCTCAACTGATGCATTAAGGTCAAGAGCTTCGGTGGAGCCAGTATGGGTCGGTGAGAGTGAGACATGTTTCGGTGGAGAAGAGGGTTTCGGTGGAGAGGTAGAGAGTTTCGGTGGTGAGGATTTCGGTGGAGAGGAGGATTTCGGTGGAGAGGAGGATTTCGGTGGAGAGGAGGATTTCGGTGAAGAGGGTTTCGGTGGAGGCTGGTTACTGGAAAGTTTCTTGATGGATGGAAGTTTCGGTGGAGCCGTGGTTTTCTCCCCCTCAGGAACAGCCGGTAACTTGAAACCCAACTCATAGAAGGCCTTATCAAACTTGGAGTGTAGGAAGGCCAGACTCGTTTCGGTGGTATGGGGAACCAAGGCAAAGTCACCGAGATCCATTTCCCACTGGGAACGTTCAGGACCGGGTGAGTCGGTGGAAGGTTTGGAGAGGGACTCCACTGTGGTAGAAAGGGTAGATAATTTTTCTTGAATGGGGCGTAGGGCTTCGGTGATGGCATCAAGAAGAAGATGCGGTAGCTGAGACTCGAGGTTAGAGATGCGGGAATTTGCTTGGGAGATTAAGGTGATGGTAGATTTAAGAAAGGTAGAGGTGCGGTCGATGTGCGGGGAAGTTTGGCCACTGATTTCGGGAAACTGGAAGAGGAGTCGGTGGGGGTCAGGTTCGGGAATGGGAATACGAAGGTAAGGCATCAAGTCGTCGGTGTGTAACATTCGGGGGGGAGTAGGTGATCGGGGGGGGAGTAGGTGATCGGGGGGGTGATTGGTGTGAAGACGAGGGAGACTCGGTGTGATGTTCTTCGGTGGACGGGATGGTTTGGGGAGAACCAGTGTCCGCTAAAAGAAAATCGAAAAAATCAAAGGGTGGAATTGGGGGGGAACCCTTAGAGGGTTGTGCAATGTCTTCGATCGAAAACTGATCGGGTGTAAAGTTGTGTAGTGTGAAGTCAGAACCCTCGAGCGGAGAGATCTCGAGGTCATCTCCACCACCCAAAGAGTCGAGTGGGGAGGTATGTGGGGGGTCCTCCTGAAATGTAACTGAGGCCTTTCGAGAGGCAACAGAGGAGACGGTGGGGTGTGTAGTAGGTACCCTTGGCCCGGAGGGATGAAGTTCAACAACCGGCGATTTTGGAGAATCGACGGTTGGATGAGTCGGTTGGGCCGATGGTTTCCGAGACCTCTTTGGAAGAGATCCCGAAGGGGAAGGTGAGTGCCTCCGCTTGTGAGAAGGGGTGTGAACCGGGGAAGTCTCCGAGGGATCTCTCGGTGACGTGGTTCGAGAAGCGGGAGCGGAGGTGTCGGTGGCCTTTTGTCGTTTCTTTTGAGTGCCACCCGACGTCACTCGGGAACGGGGAGAAGGGACCACAACATTTGGAGTGACCTCGGGAATTTCCAGGTGGCGAAACCCGGGAATTTCCGCATCACCCCAATGAAGTTCGGGAGATAGGGCGAATGAAATCATACCTGGGCGTAATGGGCGATCGGTGGCGAGCGGCTTGACGTTGAGGGTTTTGGTGCCCACAACGGGAGATTACCATTCATAACAGAACCGGGGCGAGGAAGAGCGGCGATCGGTTTCCAAAGCTTTGGAAAGCTTGTGTTGTAAGATCATGGAGATGAAGCGGGGAAAAGCAACGTAACACTTCTTGGGAGTTTTGATGACCTCGACAAGCTCTGAGAAGAAATATTGGGCGAAATCCACTTTCCTTTGGAAAATGAGGGCATGAGCGAGTTTGTTGACGTGTGAAGGCGATTGATCATGCCCACTTGTTTTGCGTGAGAGGCAATGGATAACGTGGGCAAAGAAGAAATTCCAAATGCCTCCCATTTTGCTGCGAAGAAGAGTACTGGGGCCTTTGGAGCTTTTGGAGGAGTCGTCGAGTACATAACCGGTGGTAAGAACAATGTCTTCATGTATGGTATCCAAATACATGTCTTCATAGTCGGAAAAGGCGTCGATCTTGAGAGCGAGACGAACATCATCGACCCCAAACGTGAGGTCGTGATCACCTTCGGCATTGGTGAAGATGGAGGCGTGAATGGCCTCATTGGAGGGATCGTACACGGAGGTGAGCCAGAACTGTCCAATGAGCATTTTGCTCATATTGGGGTTGCATGTGAAGGCATGAAGAAGAGGAGAGCGAGACAGAAATTTAGCAATAGTAGAGAACTCGGGATGAGCGGGATCGGATTCGAGGCGGGCAACGTGATTGCACTGGTTGAAGCGGAGGTCTTCAAAACGTGTAGGAATTGGATATCGTGAGGATGCCATGAGAGAGATATGTTTGAAAGAGAAGAGATAGTTGCAGGTTTGAATGGTGAGAAAGGAGTGGGAAGGAAGTAAAGGGAGGTATGTATATATAGGGAAAGGATCAGATACCGTGATGATGATTTTGTATGGGGAGAGGGGACATGCGGCTCATGAGGTGAAAAGATTATTGGGAATCGGGACACGGAACGGCGGATAGGCGAAGGGTCTGACACAACTGCAATTGAGTGGTCACAAGTGGGCTTTGGGAACCGTGTGGATCGGTGTAGGCTCGGTGATGCTTCGGTGGAGGATTCGGTGTTCGTTCGGGAGACGATCGGTGGAAGTTCGGTGGAAATGGGACATCGGTGGTAGAATGGTTTCACCGATTTGGATGAGGTCCACCGAAATGGGACTTCGGTGGTGGAATGGATTCATCAACTTTGGAAAGTACCACCGAAATGGGACTTCGGTGGTGGAAGGTTTTCACCGATTGGAGACGACCACCGAAATGAGACTTCGGTGGTGGACAAGTTTCACCGATTTTGAAAATTTCCACCGAAATGGGCTTCGGTGGTAGACATGCATCACCGATACTGGAGATTATCACCGAAAGTGGACTTCGGTGTTGAAAAAAAAAAGATAGAAATGATTTAACACATAGATTTGTCCACCGATGAGAGATCGGTGGAGAGAGAGAAGTAGATAAGAGGGTGTCCACCGATGTGAGATCGGTGGAGCATGAACACATGTTTATTCTTGGAGATTGCACATCCCAAGTTCACTGATGAGAAAGTTGAACCTGGTTTCATCAAGAGGTTTGGTGAAAATATCAGCAAGCTGCAAATCGGTGGGAATGAAGTGCAGTTCAATGTCACCTTTGGAAACGTGGTCCCTGATGAAATGATACCTGATATCGATGTGTTTAGATCTAGAGTGAAGAACAGGATTATTTGCTATAGCTATAGCACTGGAATTATCACACAGAATTGGGACTTTAGAAAAGAATTGATTATAGTCCCTTAGTTGGTTTCTCATCCATAGAATCTGAGCACAGCAGCTCCCAGCAGCTACATATTCAGCCTCAGCAGTAGAGGTTGATACAGAGTTTTGTTTCTTGCTGGACCAACTTACCAATTTTCCCCCAAGGAGCTGACAGCTTCCTGTAGTACTCTTTCTATCAATCTGGGAACCTGCATAGTCTGAATCTGAATAACCAATTAGTTCAAAACCCGAGTCTTTGGGATACCAAAGACCCAAGTGCAGTGTGCCCTTAAGATACCGAAAAATTCGTTTTACAGCCTTTAAATGTGATACTTTAGGATTGGCCTGATAACGAGCACATAGACAGGTAGCAAACATTATATCCGGTCTGCTAGCAGTTAGGTAAAGAAGAGAGCCTATCATACCTCGGTAAAGAGTAACATCCACAGATTCACCTTTTAGATCAGCACACAGTTTCAAGGGAGGTGCCATGGGAGTTTTCATAGGAGAGCTATCTAGAAAGTTAAATTTCTTCAGAAGGTCACGAATATATTTGCTTTGATTTATAAAAATCCCTTCTGAAGATTGTTTGACTTGAAGGCCCAAGAAAAATGTGAGCTCTCCCATCATGCTCATCTCATATTCACTCATCATGAGAGAAGCAAACTCATCACATAGGCATTCATCAGTGGCACCAAAGATGATGTCATCAACATAGATTTGAACAAGAATGATATTACCTGAGGTTTCTTTGATGAAGAGAGTGTTGTCAATTTTACCTCTGGAATATCCATGCTTGAGAAGAAAGTTGGCAAGAGTGTCATACCAAGCACGTGGAGCTTGCTTGAGACCATACAATGCTTTATCAAGCCTGTACACATAGTCTGGATGAGCTGGGTCTTCAAAGCCAGGAGGTTGTTTCACATAGACTTCCTCTGCAAGTTCCCCATTGAGAAAGGCACTTTTAACATCCATTTGAAAGACCCTAAAATTTCGGTAGGCAGCATGAGCCAGAAAGATCCTTATAGCTTCAAGTCTTGCAACAGGGGCAAATGTTTCATCATAGTCAATGCCTTCTTCCTGTCTGTATCCTTGAGCTACTAATCGGGCCTTGTTTCTGATAACAGTACCATCTTCATCCATTTTGTTCCTGAATACCCACTTGGTTCCAATGATTGTCTTGTTTCTGGGTTTGGGAACCAATCTCCAAACTTTATTCCTCTGGAACTGAGAAAGTTCTTCTTGCATGGCAGTGATCCAACAAGGATCTGATAGAGCTTCATCCACTTTCTTGGGTTCAGAGAGAGAGAGGAAATTCACATAGAGACAAATATTTCCAACTCCTCTGCGAGTTTGGACACCTGCTTGTTGGTCACCAATAATTTGATCTATGGGGTGATCTTTGGTCCATTTTAGAGCAGGGGGTAAAGGTGATGGGGTATGAGAAGTAGAGTGAACTGGAGTAGTGGGATCAGAGGTTTGGTGTAAGATGGGATTTTCGGTAGTAGATGCCATGTGATTTTCGGTGGGATTAAGGGTGGAAGAAGGGCTTCGGTGTGGAGTTTCGGTGGGAATAGGAAAAACGGTGTGAGAGATGGGTTGATCAATTTCGGTGGGAGAGAGTGATCCAGCTGGGTATTTTGAGGTAGATGGATTTGAGGGAATTGAGGAGATATCGGTGGAAGTGACTAAGGGGGTATCACCAATACATGATGAGATCCATCTGTGTAAATCATCCTCATCACTTGAAAGTGATGAACATCTGAGATCATCAAACTTGACATGAATGGACTCATCAATGCATTTTCTTCTGAGATTGTACACCCTATAAGCTTTGGAGGATAAGGAGTACCCAACAAATATTCCCTCATCTGCCTTGGGATCAAACTTCCCAAGATTTTCACGATCATTAAGAATAAAGCAGATACACCCAAAGACATGAAGAAAGCCAATATTTGGTTTTCTGCCATGAAAAACTTCATACGGGGTTTTATCATGTCTTTTGGATATTACTGACCTGTTTTGAGTGAAGCAGGCAGTATTCACAGCTTCGGCCCAAAAATAGGTGGGGAGATTTGATTCACTCAGCATGGATCTAGCGGCCTCACACAGTGTTCTGTTTTTCCTTTCCACCACTCCATTTTGTTGAGGAGTACGAACAGCAGAGAAGTTCTGAGAGATCCCTTTCTTGGTGAAGAAGTCTTCAAGAGCACTATTTCGGAATTCAGTGCCATTGTCACTCCTTACCGAGCGGACAAGCTGGCCATTGAGAACTTCATTTTTCTTGACAAAGTTGATGATTTCTTCAGTGGCATCACTTTTGTACCTGAGAAAGAATACCCAAGTATATCTGGTAAATTCATCAACAATAACAAGAATATACCTTTTGCCTCCAAGACTTGGAGTGCTGACTGGTCCACATAGATCCATGTGCAGCAATTGAAGAGGAAGAGTGATGGAAGAGCATTGCTTCGTCTTGAAGGATGTTTTGGTGAGCTTTCCCTTTTCACATGCATCACACAGCTTCTCTTTGACAAAGTTCAACTTTGGCATGCCCGTCACCAGCTCTTTGTTGGAGATTTTATGCAAGGTCTTGAAGTTTAGATGAGAGAGACGTTTGTGCCACAACCAGTTCCTTTTGGATGCATCATTTGACACAAAGCAGACATTTGATGAAGAATTGGATTGTCCCATATCTATGACGTAGACATTTTCCATCCGTCTTCCCGATAACACCACATTGAGTTGTTTGTCTACCACGGAGCAGACACTAAGTTCAAAGATAACTTTGTATCCAAGATCACACAGTTGGCTAATGCTGAGGAGGTTATGCATGAGGCCGTCCACAAAAGCCACTTTATTGAAGGTTACAGATCCATTAGAGAGAGTTCCGTATCCTTTGGTGTAACCCTTAGAATTATCACCAAAAGTTACAGATGGACCTTTTCCCGGCACATAGTTGATGAGAAGAGACTTGTTTCCCGTCATGTGGCGTGAGCACCCGCTGTCTAAATACCAAATTTGATGGTGCTCAAAAGCCTGCATGCAAACACATATTAGTTCTTTGGTACCCATTTTGTAATGGGTCCTTTGGGGTTAGAAGAGCATGATTCCTTAAGCTTGGATCTATCAATCCTATCCTTGGGACAGTCCTTAGCCATATGAAAAGTGTCACCACAGTTATAGCATTTTCTATAGATAAACACCTTTTTAGCATTTTTCATGTTTTGGCTTTTATCATTTGTTCTTATAACCTTGTTAGAGGAGAACAGAGCAGGAGGCTTGGACCCAAGGATTCCTTTGGATAAATCTCTGGAGGTTGATTTTCTTAAAAGCACAGATCTAGGAATATAAGTGTTGTTAGAGGGAATGTTTGGGGTAAAACTTTTAGGATGGGAGCTTGCCATGCAGTTGACCACCGATTTTCCTTTGTCGGCACAGGAGATCCTTTTTGAGTGAACAGGAGTTTCTCTTTTGGGGATCTTTGAGGGCTTAGGTTCGGTGTAGGTATCTATGTGAATAGATTTTAACACTTCATGAAGAGGAATTGGAGGGTCATTGATTGAGGGATCGGTGGGCACAAAGAGGATAAGATCGGTGGGTTTAGATCTTTTGGAAGGATTAGCTTTTGAAGAGTTTGAGGAGGAGGCTTCATCCATGGCCGAAAATTTGAGCTGATCATGGATGGGTTTAGAAACGTCATTTGAATCTTGCTTCTCAATGACTTGCAATGAGGAGTCTTTGGCCTTTAAGGATATACCATACTTTAAGGCTTCACACAGATCTAACGAGTTCAAAGAGATGGAATCACAAGAGCTAGAATCAGAGAGATCATCACATGCATTGGTGGGGGGAACAAGAGCAAGAGTGGACTCACAAACATCAGTTTTTCCAAATCCTAGACCGAACTTGTTTGAACTACAGATTTGACTTTGAAAGATTTGTTCAAGATTTTTGGAAGAGCTTGACCATTTTTTGATGACTTCTTGTTCCCTTTTTAGTTTCTTAAACAGGGAGTTCTTTTCTTTTGAGATCACATGATTTATTGTTTTCAAGTCTTCAAGCTCATTTTTGATTTCCTCAAACCTTTTAAGCTTAGACATGCAAATTTCAAGTTCAGCTTTGAGCTCTTTCACTTGAGCAGATTTTTTATTCTTACTGTCTTTAACAGAATAAAAATCTTGAGTTAAAGACTCATAGGCATTGATCTTTTCAATATCAGACATATTATTGAAGGGATGTACCTGAGCGTAGGCTGTGGAGCACCCAGTTGCCACTAGAGCCATAGGTGAAGTGGCCTTTTCGGAAACTTCCATTTCTTCTGAGATGGCCACGAAGCATCTATTCTGAGAATCACTGTCGGAGGTGTCTTCGTCGTCCCAATCGTGGGTTTCTGCCATGAGACCCTTCCCTTTTCTCTCTAGACCCTCACTCCTTTCCTTCTCTTTCTTGTACTTGGCCTTGTATTTCTCAGCACGCTCCTGATGATTTAAGAAGGATGGTGGGGACTCCTTTTTGGGAAAGGTTGATTTGAAAGGCATGTGTTTGGATTTTTCCCTTTTTGAAGAGGGATTGTCAGAAGAAGTAAATCTGGACTTGGAGATACGCTTGCTTCTACACTCAGATGCAAAATGTCCTTTCTTGCCACAGTTGTAGCATTCCTCATTAGACTTGTCAGAAGAAGTTTTGAAAGATGAAGTTTTTCTAAGACTTCGAGATTTGTTGAAGGGACGAAACTTGTGTTTAGAACCGGCCATCATTTCCATCTCATCTGACAACTGTTCAACCATGATATCCTCACCTTCATCATCAGCATCACTAAGATATGCTTCCGTTTGGTGGGTTACATTTGTTTGGCTGTCATTGTCAGAGTCAGATGAAGGATAGGTGATTCTAGGAAGATTCTGAGAATTCTTGGAACTTTCACTAACAAGAGCTATAGAGGAGCTCTTTATTTCTTTGATGAAAGATTTCCGTTGAAGCTTGGTTTGCTCAAAGTTGAAAAGAGTACCATATAAAACAGTTAAGGGCATGAACTCAAGGTCCTTGGTAGTTTTGATGCAAGTGCATATATTTTCCCAAAAATCTGGGAGACAATCCATGAACTTGCACAAGACTTCCTCATTATCATAGACTCTGCCCAACAACTTAAGATCATTTAAAAGAGAGTTGAAGCGGTTATAGAAGCTAGGAAGACATTCTCCTTTTTCAAAAGAAAATAGTTCATACTTTCTGATAAGACCAATCTTTTTACATTTCTTGACTTCCTCTGTACCTTCGTACAGAACACATAGAGTGGTCCACATTTCTTTGGCAGTTTCAAAGTTCACCAAAGAGTGGTAGACCTCATCAGGAAGAGAGAGAGCAATAATAGCTCTTACCTTGGAGTCAAGAGTAACTAAACGTTTTTCCTCATCAGTATACTTTTTAGGATTTTTGAGAATATACCGACCAGTAGCACTGGATTTTTCCTCATCAGAATCACTAGAGATTTCCTTTTCAAAGGTCTCTTTACCTGGCCTCTGCGTGTCATAGCGAGCCCAAACTCTGGGGATAATGGGTCCCTCGTTGAGAATGGTTGGATATCTAGTATCCACTCCTTCCATGAATAGCATCATGCGGCTTTTCCACAAGGAGAAGTTGTTGGCATTAAACTTAGGAGGTTTTGAAATAGACCCATTTTCTGAAAAGTTGTTTTGAAGAGAGTTTTCAACAGTAGAAGAAGAAGAGGCAGCCATCGCAGATCAAGTTTATGGGATTAAACTTTCTGCTCTGATACCACTTGTTAGTCCCAGATGGCTTAACAAGTATTGTAGAAGGGGGGTTGAATACAATACACAAAAATTTCACAATTTTAATTCTTATATTTGAAAAACTTTCAAAAGAATTACACACAGAAAACTTAAGATTGTTGCGGAAAAGAACAGATAAACTATTCTAACAATCTTACACAAAGTATACAACAAAACAACTAAGAACACTAAGAGCAAAGCTATTGAGTTTAAGGCTTAAAAGAAAGTTTCTTGCACTGAGAGAATTTCTTGAAAGCGTGAGAATTGCATGAAGAGCACTTCTCCTTTTATAGTGCCAAGGAGTGCCCAAACATTAAATGCTTGGGACACTTGTCATATTCACATATGCTGATAATGTTGACTTCAGGAGAACTGTGAAGTCCTTGTCACTTTTCACTAGGTGCAGACAGAGTAGCTTGAGCAGATAATAGGGACCTTAACTGAAAGTGGATAAAGAGACAAACTGTCACTTTTCTCTGCTGTAGAATATTGTCCCATAATAAATGATCTTCTGTTTAGAGCGTTTAGCACCGAAGTGGTTTCCACCGAGATTGAGAAATCTTCGATGGAAAGAAGACTAGTCCACCGAAATTGCAAGCATGTTTCGGTGGTAAGAGGACCACCGAAATTGCAAGCATGTTTCGGTGGTGAGAGGACCACCGAAATTGCAAGCATGTTTCGGTGGTGAGAGGACCACCGAAATTGCAAGCTTGTTTCGGTGGTGAGAGAAGCACCGAAAGAGTCATCGGTGGAGGATAGGGCCACCGAATTTGTCCAAGCACTTCGGTGGAAGAAGGCCACCGAAATTGTCCTATAATTTCGGTGGAGAGAAGGCCACCGAAATGTCAAGGAATTTCGGTGGTGATGACTTGTTTGAATGTTTCCGAGAGTCTTCTATTTTCCACAAGTAGAGAGTCTTCAAGCTTGGTTTCGGTTGATCTTCGACTTCACCGAACATTTGATATCTTGTACAAGTCATTCAAAGAACTGAACTAAAATATTCTAAGTAGGAGTTTTAGGGAAAACATCGGTGAGTCAATTTCAAATCCTTGGTGACCCAACACATACACCTCCCAGATGCCGCCGTTTGGCACGGCATCCTATTCTACTATCCCGAAGAGTGTAAGTCACACTGAGTAACCATTATAGTTATATGTTAGTTCCTAAGTTTCTAACTATTTTAATGATCAATGTCACGCAGGTCGCGATGTCGGGGGCCGGGATGTCGGGGGCATACACCTCCCAGATGCCGTCGTTTGGCACGTCATCCTATTCTACTATCCCGGAGAGTGTAAGTCACACTGAGTAACCATTATAGTTATATGTTAGTTCCTAATTTTGTAACTCTTATAATGATCAATGTCACACAGGCCGGGATGTCGGGGGCATACACCTCCCAAATGTCGGGGGCCGGGATGTCGGGGGCATTCACGGACATCTTTGGCGCTCCGGCCGGAGAGTATTACCGGCCAGAAATGTCGGGGCCGTCGTCGTACCTCACACCGCCAGTGCACAGGCATACTATAAGTTATTTTGGTTTAATTGTGAACATTTCCTAAATTATACTTAAAACATCTAATAACTTAATTTTCAGCTGATGGAGTCTTCTATTGTCAAGGAGCACTTCTCGGAGCCGGATCCGGAAGATGACCCGATGGATGTTGTAGATCCACCACAGGTGACCCCGCTCCCTCAAAAGCGGCCGCACTTCATTTCTCAATTTCTTCGTTTCCCGTTTGGGCAACAAGGATCTACGACACCACCGGCCGCTAAAAAGCAAGCAAAGAAAGCGGGGGGATAGAAGGGACGAAAGAACAAAAATGGAAAGGAGCCTTCACCGGAGCCTCTTGATGGACCAGAAATATTGAGGATGTGCAAGACTGGTCGCCTCCCCAACTTGACATTCACCCCTTACGGGGGCTTAGAAATCAACCCCTCGTTTTTTGAAACATTGCTTGCGGATGACCCTGTGAACTCTGACTTAGACGATACGGTTAGTATGAAGTTAAAATATAGTCATATATAATCAAATATATTTATATTACATGTCTAACCATCTATTTTTTATGCATAGCACGTCGATTCTTGGGTTAGCCTGTTGCAAAAACATCGTGGCGTAGACACGAGGTGGACCATCATGCACACTATGTTCTTTCAGTGCATACTGATGGACCATCAAGGTCCTGCCTCCATGATCGAAATATGCAATGGCTCGGAAGGGACCTCTTGGACTCTCCTCGATAGGGTATGTAAATCGTTTTACTGTTATTTTATTTAATAACATATATGACATATATTGTAATATTTCAGGTGTACATCCCCATATGCTTGCATCCCAGACATTGGCTGCTTGGAGTGTTTGAACTAGACACTATGGTCATGACCCTATATGACAGCGAAAAGGACGGTCTTTGCAAACAACAATTGACAGAGCAGATGCAATCGTTTAAAACAAAACTATATACGTTCTTTTCATTGATAGGGGATCATAGACGTCACGAAGTGTGAAGTATCTTTCGCACAAAGATGGCCAGCCAAGTACCCCAGCAGACCGGGTTATATGCGGATTGCGGTGTATGAGTATGCCGTAATGTCCAAAAGTTGATAAATAACGAGGAGATATGGGTACCCCCTAACGAAACCGACGATGAGGCCATGAATATCCGCCGACATATGGCGGAGTCAATTTATGCGCATTGTCTAATTAGTTAGGATGTTTATGTAACATTAAATAATTGTTATTTTTACTATTAACTTATTTTGTTAAAGTATTGTGATTGACTTACTGTTTACTTCATTTGGTTTATGCTAATTTCATACAATTAATCAACTTTGAGTATCGATATCTCTTTCACACATACTTCAATTTGGACGCATTATGTATCGTTTCGAAGCTCTCATATAGGAGAACATAAACCTACTAAAAGTCAGTTATATATAACACGTATATATATATATATATATATATATTTATATATTTAAAAGCGTCCAAAGTTTAGTAAAACCCATATTTTTACTAAAATTTTCCAACACCTAGTAAGTAGGTTTATGAAACTTGCGATAATCCTAATACATAGATTATTGGATGCAAAAATTAATGCCTAATGAAAGACCTTTATTCAAGAGCAGACGAATATTGCAGTTACTTTTTCAGTCGAATCTTACAGGCTCTTTTCAAACGAATCTTGCAGTGAACTATTCAGACGAATCATGCAGGCAACTTTTTCAGACGAAATCTTTGACCATATCTGATGAAGAACATACATTTTCACGGCTATAAGTAGATGGCATGATGAAGTAGTAATTCACAACTTCCTATCTATCTTTTAGACATTCTCCTCACCGTTTACAAACACACTCTCGCTTTTCTTAACACCATGGCTGGAGGTTCAAGATCAAGGGGGAACAGGTCGGCGAATGTGGATGGAACTTCACGTTCGGGAGCCTACCAACCACTGAACGATGGAGCTCGCCAGAGTACCTGGAAGGTACCGGAAACAGATGAGGAGTGGAGAAACTGTGGGCGAACTGCGGCCGATTTTCCATTCACGCCTGAGGAGGAAGCAGACTGGGAGATGACATCCGACAATTACTACTTCGATAATGGCATGAGAACCCCACCAATGTATGATTTTATGCCGACGGGTCTTCGACAAAGTCAACAAATTACTCTCGCAGTGCAAAAAGCCATTCATGGGGCGAACGCCGATATCGAAAAGGTAAAGGGTATGTGGAACCATAACAGGGGGATTCAGCAGGGGAAAATGGAATATCTAGCGGGGAATAAACGAGAACTGGCCATGGGTAGGGCTCACGTTCGGCAGCTGCAACGAGAGATTAAGGAAGCTGAAGAGGAACTAGAAGAACTCGAATCGGACTACATGGGAATGGAGGACGTGATCAAGGAAAAGGTTAACTTGATCACAAGACTCCAGGACGCCTTCCAGTAATAGATTTCTTTGTTTACATGCACTGTATCCGTTTCGGTTGGGAAGATGATTTGCAATAATTTTTATTTGATGTTGTTAATTTATTTCCTTGTTAAATAACTTAAGTGAATTTCTATATTAAAAACATTAAAATGGAAAGGAAACAATACATTAAAAACCACATAAAATGATAACCTAAAAACTATAGGGACCATTAATGTTTTTTTAAATTTGCAACAAACTTCAGGGACCAAACAGTAAATTCGAAAAGTAGCGGGTTAGCCCGCGATCGCGGGCTCTCAACGCGGGCAGGGACCAAAACTGCCAACACAGGCATTCTTGAGGGGGGAGAGGTGGGCCGCGGGCATTCTTGAGGGACCAACGCGGGCAAAGTGGGCAAACTTGGGTGACACGTGGGCCTGGGACCCGCGATCGCGGGGCCCACCGCGGATTTTTGTGGCATTTCGGTAAGATGGGCGAGATTTGTGGCATTTTGGTAAGTTTGGGTCAAACTTGTGGCATTTTAATTAATTTCCCAACTTTTTTTTTGGTAACATGTTTGAATGACCATAAGCTATCTTAACTTATAAGCTAACTTTTTAAAAAACTACTTGAAGTAGCTTTTTAGTAGCTTTTTTATGAATATTCCAATATTACTCTTATTAATATCAATTATTATTTATTAACTATTATTTTAACTATTATTATAAATAAATATTAATTTTTTAAATTTAATTAATTAATAAATATTAATTAATATTAACTGAAAATTATTAAATTAAATTTTAATTATACTTTAATATTAATTTTTATTTATTTAAATTTATTGTTAATCATATAAATTATTTTTATTTATTTTTTAATATCAATCAATATATTTTAATTATCAATTACTATTTATCTTTTCAATTATTAATTGATTAATTTTTTTATAATGTATGTAGCGGTTATTAAAATTATAAATTAATATATATTTTTTTCTAACTTGTTTTAACAAATTCAAAATTTATAGTATATATGTAGTAAAAAAATTAAATTCTTTTAATTAATAAGTTATGTTATTTAATTTTTTATTACATTGGTTGTATTAATTAACGTATTATATTGCTATAAATTTGTTTTAATTATATAATTAAATATTGTAATTGATAATTTATTGAAGATGTCATTTTTTGTCATTTTACATGTTTATAAGCTAGTTTTGCCAAACATGACTTCTTCATTAACTAGCTTATCAGCTACAAGCTAGCTTATCAGCTAGTTTGCCAAACATAGCCTAAATGGCCATATCACACTATTATCTTCAACTTTTAACCATTTAATTTATTTTTTTACCAAACTAACCAGCATCTCGCAAGTCTGACACCGTAAGACGACTTTTACTTGTAGTGTCAGACTTTTTCTGACGCACTCCAAAAAAGTACAATTTTCTAAAATAAGGTCAACACTGCAAGCCACCGCAAGGGATACGATCGAGGCCACGTGTCATTATCCCTTTTAAATTAGAACGCAAGCCGATAGAATAGAAACCGCAAGCAACGTCTTGGGATGTGGTAAAGACACGTGTCACAATCTTATAAAACCGCAAGCATTGGAATATGCAAACCGCAACTTGTGTTTTGATATTTAAATTATAAAAAAAAATCTTGGGATAAGGAAGGGACACGTGTCATAATGCTATTTGACCACAACCATTAAAATAAGAAACTCTTCATTTACTCCGTTTACATTTACATTAAAAGTCAATAATTACCTTCTCCTCTTCCATGGTTAATTTTTTAGGGTTTTACCCCCTCTCCCTCTCCCTCTCATCGGCTCCACAACCACAAGACGCCGACCACCTTCTTTCGCCTACTCCGACCACCTTCTTTCACCGACGAGTCGCTACCTCATTTTCAATCTCTTATCGCTCATACAGGTACTGTAATTAGTGTTCAATAACAAAGTTTTAAACTTTTCAATATATCGTTCGTGGCAAATGAAACAAATAAACTTACACACCATCCTCACCTTTGGTGAGGTTTGAGCCCATGACCTCCTACAAGATCAAGGGCTCCGATACCGCTAGGCTAAAGGCCCTTTTGATTACCTTCTATTTCTCTCTATGCACTTTCTTGGATAACTTGATATCTTGATTTTGGTTTCAAATCGTGCTACATGAACATATACCGCATAATAGGCATTCAAGATGCAAGAATCATCGATGGTGTCAGAAATGTTAGAAACATAAACAATTGAACAATGGATTATTATATAAAGATAAGCAAGAAAATTAGTAATTGATCTCCGTTTTATGTTCTTGAATACGGGCAACAACATATGTTAGGACATTATTGTATTCAAGATTTACTGTAAAGTCAATGTCTTGTAATGGTCAATGTTGTAAGTTTTAGCCTTTATACCTTGTAAGTCTTAGGTATAAATAGGCTTATGGTGTCAAAACTAAGGGTAACTCTTTAGGAACTCAAATGAATGTTAGTCATTTCTCATTTGTAATCTTTGTTATATCAATGAATGATGGATGACTTTCACTCTCTAGATTGTGTCTACATTTTCACATTCATTCACTAGATTTGGGAATTAACATTTGGTATCAGAGCACAGACAGAGATTTCGGACAGTTTCTTGAAGAATTTCTTGAAGATTTCTTGGATTTTTTTTGGGAGCTCGCATACACTGTTCATATAGTTTTTCGAAATTTCTCAATTCTGGACAATTTGGATCAAATTTTGTGTTCATAGCATGCGTTTCATCTTCCTGAACACATTTGATTCAAGTGATTTTACCTAAATCTGTCTAGATTTTGTGAATTTTGGAGATTTAGCAATATTTTGTTCGAAAAGTTCATTTTACTGAGTTTAGATCTAATCTTGATATTTTTGAGGAATTACACTTTTGTGATAACTACAAAAGTGTGCGAAATCAATTTTCGAATCAATTTGTGCAAGTTTCATCGAATTTGATAAAGAATTGAAAGAAATATGGCTGAAATTGTGATTTTTGGTCAAGTGTTCGCATGATCTAAAGAACTCGCAACATTCAAGTATTGTTCGCAAGCTTCATAAAGAACTCGCATCCTTCATAATTTGTTCGCATATTTTTTTTCCGTATTGCTCATCACATGAGAAGTCTAGTTTTTGTATTGTTCCTGATACGAAGAGTAAACTACTCGGTTTGGTTTGATACGTAAAGTGAAAGAATTCGCATCTGTTTGTTGCGAGTAGTGAGGTGTTCGTATTGAACTAGATACGAGAAGTGGATTGTTCGTATTCAACTAGATACGAGAAGTGGATTTTTTGTATTGAGCTTGTTGCGAACAATAAGGAATTCGCATTAAGCTTGTTGCGAGAAGTTTCATTGTTCTTATCAGTTGCTTGCGAGAAGTAAAGAGTTCGTATCCTACTGGTTGCGAGAAGTTCTTGAGTTTATCTGTTTGTTGTGAATAGTTTGCCATTTCACAGTGTGTTGCGAAAAGCTTGTTAAAACAAGGAAATTTTCAAGTTGGATAAGAAAACTTTTTCTGAAAAAGTTTTCCAAGTGTATATCATACACTTTTTTGTCTGAATTTCTGAAAGATCTACAATCTAGTGAGGAAAGATGCCTACTACTGATGAGAGAGGGAATGTTAGATACACAAGAAGAGATACGGCAATTTTATACATGCATGAAATTCCAATTCTCGAAGCAGAACGAGAAAATTTGAGAATTGAGAATTCATCTCTGAAAGAGAAAGTTTCTGGCCTTGAAAGAGAGATACAAGAGCTAAAAGGAGTTCGAGCTGAAAAGGACAAAGTTGCCAAGAAACTTATTTTTGACAGCACTGGTTTTCAGGACAAGAAAATCTGTTTGGAAAAATCTTTTGAAGCTGAAAGAAAATCTTTCAAAGAAAAATCATTTGAATTTTCAAAAAGGATTTCTGATTTGGAAAGTGAAAACACTGTCTTAAAAAGAAAATTTTATGAATTCGCATCTGAGTTTACAAAAGAAAAAGAAAAATTAGAAAAGATATGTATACAAAAGTTATCAAATTTTTCAAAGAAATCTTTTGATGAAAAGAAAGAGATTGAACTGAAATGTATAAAACTTTCAAAACAAGTCTCTGATTTTGAAAAAGTTATGTTTCTTGAAAATGAAAAACTTGAAAATGAAAAACTTGAAAAAGAAAGGGTGGAATTTAATGAAGAAAGAAAATCTTTTGAGGCAAAAAGTGTTGAGTTTTCCATGAAGTTATCTGATTTTGAAAATGTCTTAAAGAATGAAAGAAAAGAATTTGCTGAAAAAGAAAAGCTTTTTGAGAAGGAATTGAAAAGAACAGTCTTCAAAATGCCGAGCTCTCCGTGAAAATTTCTGACTTGGAAAACATTTTGGAAAAAGAAAGAAAAGTTGTTGCGGAAAGGAAAGATCTCTTTGAGAAAGAAAATATAAATCTTAAAAAGAAATATATGGAGATTTTCAAAGAGATAATTGATAAACGGAAGTTTTTGGAAAAATATTTTGAATCAGAACGAAAATATTTTGAAGATGCGATTCTAAATCTTACAAAAAGATTATCTGGTTTATCAGCAGATATTATGAAGGATCAAATGATAAAATCTGATCTCCAAAAGATATATGATCTAATTTTTAAGGAGAAAAATGTTTTGATCAACAAAATCAAAGAACTTGAAGACATCGTTTTTAAAGTTGATGTGTCAAAACAAGCAAGTCCTGAATCAATTATTCAGACTCCACTTGTAGATTCAAATGATTCTGAATGTTCTTTTAAAACTGCTTCAAGTTCAATTTTTAAGAACATTTCTTCAAAACAATTTAATAGATCAAATGATTTCTCAAAAGATCAGATTCGTTCTTCAAATCTCTTCTATAATACTCTGTTTGATAAATCAGATGATAATCCAAATGTGCCTAAAGTTAATACTGCTCCTTCTAAGCCTAAAGAAACTACAGTCTTTAAGAAGGTGAAGATGGAATGGAGAGTCAAAGGCACAACTCTGGAGAAAGATGTTTCAAATTCATCTGCTTCCACATCAAATGCAAAGAGGAACAATGCTCCGAAAGGTAACCTAATCCTGTTTATTCTGCAAATCATCTGATTAGGTTGGCACACAAGCAAATTTGTTGTTCCTACTGTAGATCAAATGATTTTGCGCATAAAGATTATGCTTCTTATTGGTATGGTACTTATCGAGTTTCCGTAAAATAAAACTGCACCTAACAAACGAGGACTCAAGTTCCATTAGGTACCAAAATCTACTTAATCTGTTTTACAGGTTCATCATGTGTAATGTTGATTGTGAGATGTATACCACACACATGACTGGAAAACAGAAGAGAAGATGTGCAGACTTTTAAAGAAAAGTACATGTGTTTTTAAGGGGGAGTAAAGAGTAAACTTCTGAATACAATAGTTCAGGACTCGTACTTCAATGATATTTGGCTTCTGAATAATTCAGTTCAGAACTCGAACTGCAAATAGATTTTGACTTCTGATTATATCAGATCAGGACTCGTTCTTCAACGACTATGACTTATGAATTTACTTCAATCCTGGTAATTCAGAACTCGTTTTAATGAATAAGGATATTTTAATCTAAGTCTTGTTCTTTGTGCAGATTTTATTCAAATAGAGATCTTTTGCACATGTTAAGGGGGAGCTTATAAGAATTTAAATCATTCTATCATGATTTGAGGGGGAGCTCAAACATTTCTGAGTGTAAGTATCTTCTAATCTTAATCTCCGATTGTTTGAAAGATGAATGACTTTCAAGAATGAAAATCGTTTTTCTTTAAATGTTCAAACCACTTCTCTATTCTCAAACATATTTTATGAATTTAGAAGTGTGATTTTAAATGTTTTTCATGGAAATCTTGGATTATAGTAACATCATTTCTGACCGTGTGTTTCCAAAGATTAATACTTGTGTATTATCTTTTCTATATTTTCAAGTATTCATACACACCGATTCCGCTTCATATTGACTTTGTTATTACCATGTCTCAAAACGTAACAAATTTTTCGATGGTAATACTCCCGTTTGTACTTCAATTTTGTTGAGCATCATACATTTTTTTCAACGTGAGAACTTAAACGTTTCATTCAAAGATTGTTTATATTTGTTCATATAAACAAATTTCAATTATTTGATACCCTATCCTCTTTTTATTATCATTCAAGATATTTGATCTGATTGATACATTGTCAGATTCTCAAACAAGTCATTCGAATTCATTTCATTAATTCATTATCCTTGTTTTGAGAAATCTTTAACGTTTAAATGCTCAAATATTTCATGATATTATTGAGGAGCATACATTCTGATGACAATGTCATTCAAATTTGAGATTCATATTTGTTCAAGCTAAACTGTTGAACAACACATATTTTAGGACAAAATTTCATGGGATCAGTGTGTGAGCTTAACATACTTCTATGGATTCACGTTAACCAATGTTTCCTACCCAAGAAGTTATCATTGAGTGATTGAGGGGTGAGGGGTGTACATCAAAGAGTGGGGGAGATAACTCATCCGGTTGAGTAATCTCATTGTGCTGAGCGGTAAAATGTAAATGAGAGTTTGGGTAGAAGTGAGCGGATTAAAAACAGAAAGAGGGTGTGTGAACAAAGTTAAAAGAATAAGAGAACTCTGCACCAACCATTTTTTGAGCCGGGAAGCCATATTACTGATTGGTTCAGATTCTTTGGTGACCATCATTGAAACAGGCAGTTGACCTATGCCAACTCTTGCTTTAACCCCACCAGCTACTCATTTTTTTCTTAACAAAGGAATGTTTCATTTTTCTTGGGGACGTATCATATAATCTATCTAATCTTCATTCAGAAGGTTTGGATATTGAAAAAGAAGGAAGTTTGCCCCACCTTCGCACTTCAATCATGCACATTGAGTCCGTGGAAAACTTGTTTCTGTCTCAACAGTTTACACACTTTGAGCCAAGCATAAGTTGCTTCAATCATTTCTACACATGCACGTACACACAAGGAATATGTTTTCTTGTCATAACGTTCATAGAAATTCCTTTGTGTTTTTCGATGATTGAATGGAAGCCCTGGGGGAGTGAACACAAAAAAACTCCTTTCCAAAGTACATCCGTTGTACTAAGTGGCTCCGTGATACTTACAGACATTTTAACTGATTCATTCGTTGTTTTAGGGTTACCACTTTCTTATCTGAATTTGAAAAGATTCGGATAATTTTTTTTGGGAATTGACGGATTATCATATCAAAAGGAGGAGAATGTTAGTAATGAACAAAGAGCGTGCTGGAATTGTTAAAGGTTTTGATGATCATGATGCTCACAATCATCAAAAATGGGGAGAAATAACATGATGAAGACCAGGGGGAGAAATAATATTCTGGAGAAAAGGACAGATTTATCAATGAAAGACTAAGGGGGAGAAATGATGTGTCAAAGTCAAAAAGATTTACTAAGATTATTCGAGGAAAGTTCGTTGTTCAAAGACAATTCAAGGTCAGAGTGATGAAGATACAGAAGTTCAATTCATTTAAAGTTTTCGAATAAGGAAAGTTTTCGCATCAAAGGTCAAGATAAACAGTATCCATCAAAATTCTCGCATGATGAACAATTTGGTTTTCGCATGATGATGAATGCGAGAAGTTGAGTGTTCGCATTCTATGGATACGAAAATCTAAGTGTTTGCATCAAGAAGGATACGAACAATGAATTGTTCGCATTGCATTGCATACGAGTAGTGAGTTTTCGCATTGGTCTTGATACGAAAAGCAAGGTTCTCGCATGATGTTGGATGCGAATAGTAAAGTGTTCGCATAAAGAAGGATGCGAATAGTTTTGTGTTCGCATGCTAAGGATGCGATAAGTGAGGTTTTCACATAGTGTTGAATGCGAGAAGTGGAGTTTTCGCATGCAGTTGGATGCAAAAAGTTTCTTCATTTATACAGTTGGATGCGAAAAGTTTTGCAAATTCCAGTTGGGTGCGAAAAGTTTAAAGCTTCAATGTTTTTAAAGTTGCGAAGATCTGAATTTCATGTACAAAACTTGAAGATGATTTGATAAAGCTTTTGTTTAAGAAGATTGACTTTACAAAGGGCAAAATGAAAATTATTCTATGTTTGAAGATGGTAAGAGCTTCAATGTTTAAAGCGACCAGAGTCAAAGCTTTAAAGATCAAAGTACTGAAGATTGTTGCTATATCTTTGTTAAATCTTGAATCTAAAGGGGGAGAATGTTAGGACATTATTGTATTCAAGATTTACTGTAAAGTCAATGTCTTGTAATGGTCAATGTTGTATGCTTTAGCCTTTATACCTTGTAAGTCTTAGGTATAAATAGGCTTATGTTGTCAAAACTAAGGGTAACTCTTTAGGAACTCAAATGAATGTTAGTCATTTCTCATTTGTTATCTTTGTTATATCAAGGAATGATGGATGACTTTCTCTCTCTAGATTGTGTCTACATTTTCACATTCATTCACTAGATTTGGGAATTAACAACATAAGATACTAGAAATTGTCGATAATGACAATCTTTATTATCTATCGTCGTATGGCTACATTAAAACTAGCGAAAATAATACGAAATAAAACTATTCTAGGATATCTCTGTTTGTTTATAAGTATTTTACCTTGTGGATGCTTTAATTCAAATTTAAATGTTGTACATTATTATAATGAGTAAAAAAATTCAAAGTATAATACCTTAATAAAAATAGTTTAAAACTAAAAAAAATTATAATAAGAAAAATTATTCCATGGTGTACGGTTGAACCCTACAAGGTAGCGATTAAAGGGGTTGGCAAACAAATAATAAATTTGGCGGCAAAATATTAGACAACATTTACATTGGTAGCTTTTGTTTTTGGGGAAGGGTATATAGGCAGTTGACCTGCAAACAGCATAAATGTATACTAAAACTGTAAGAAAATCAAAAATCAAAAACCAAAGAAGAAAAAAGTTATCGAGTTTTTGAAGAAATTTCTATCTGCTCAAAGGTTCCAGTTGAATTTCCATTCTTTCTGAAAAAAGCAATAATATTTGATAATCACTTACCCGAGTCAGACCACTTACCCAGTATTATAATTATTTTATATCTTGGTGCAGTGAGGGTGATGGATTAGGAGCTTCTTTATAAGGAGGGAAAACAAATCTTCATAAATGGAGGATTCTCGAAGGAATATCGTAAGATTTACATATTTTTGTTGAAGAAATGTATATTCAACAAGTTTAAATGCATATGTATGGTATTTGTTTTTAAGAAATGTTTATTTGTATATTGTAAATTTGTGTATTTGTGTTTTCTGTTTTAGGAAATGTAGTATATTTTTTGTTGGAAAATTATTTTGTATTGACATTTACATAGAAAAATGTATATTTGCTTTATTTTCGTTCAAATCTCCTTTGTAATTGTAATATTTTGTCTAATTTGTAATATTTATCCAATTTGCTTTATTTTTGTTTAAATCTCCTTTGTAATTATAAAATTTGTCTAATTGAAATGTATATGATGATAGTGTTATTTAGTTTATTTGTCAACAATTTTATAAAAATGTTAAATTTGTGTTATTTGTCAAGAAATGTATATTTATGTTATTGACCATAAAAATGATTCAATTAAATGATATAATAATCTTATTGACCCTATTAACGATCCAATTATGCGAGTTACACTTATTTTTAAATTATTGTCACTAAAATAATCGTAATCAATGTTAAGGGATGTAAAGAAATGAACATATCGTCATAAGTATCTAGTTTACCATATTTACGATCGAATTATATTATTTTTAACTATTTTTAAATTATTCACTTAAATATATGTAATCATCGTAACGACGTAAAAAACGAGCATATCGACATAATTATCTTATTGACTTTATAAATAGTCAGACTATTACAATGCGGGGTTGACATTGAAAGACAAAGCAAAAGTTGGAGCAAATCTTCTAGAAAAATTAAGTGCCTTTCTAGAGCGGTTGACAATGTTCCGAGCCACATGTTTCGGGCATTGGTTGGATATTCGGTCGCCCCAAGGTGACCCGCTCCTTATTCATCTACTGTTACAGTCGCAGGTTTTTCTAGATGATGCGGCAACAAAAGAGTTATAGTTTGGTGTGGGCGAGCACATGCTTCATTTCGGCCCACGAGAGTTTTGTCTCATCACCGCTCTTCGATTCGACCCGCTTGTTGCTACACTGCCTTTACCCGATATTCCGCTTAGGACGAGAGTATTTCCGAACCTAGCTCCGAAAGAGTTTCTGCGTATAAAACACATTATAGCAATCGTCTACAATACATCTAACAGGTTGACGCATTTTGCTTCCCTGTCGGATGATGATGTAGTTTGATTGTGCTTATTGTTGATGGTGGAGGTTTGTTTTCTAGGCCATCAACCCGAAGTCGTCATTAGCTCAAAGTACCTACGTCTTGTAGAGGATTTAGACTATGGAACCGATATCCATTGGGTTCAGATATTTGGACTGCTACTCATACCCAAATGAATAGGGCTGTGCGGAAGCGTGGGGAGAATAGAAAGAAGATATACACCCTCACTGGATTTCTTTATGCCTTTAAGGTTAGTAAAACTTGTTGAAATTCTATCTTTATTGTAATTGTTTTTAAGGTTCTTGATAAATAACTAAAAAATCGTTGTCATAGATTTGGATATATGAGGTCTTCCAGATAGGACTCGAGTACGCAACCTGTGAGGTCAAGATACCGAGGGCTATAGGCTGGAGGAAGACCATAAGGGTGCGTTTGGTATGGTGGACAAGATGGGACATGACAGAACAGAACACATCTGTCCCGTGTTTGGTGTCAGCATATGTTGGACACACTAGGGTTAAGTAGAACAAGCATGGGACACTAAACAAGCCCTCTTGTACCAATATACCCCTCAACCTTATGCTTCCTCCTTCACGGTTTTAGGCATGCAATCGACTATCTCCTTATCGTCTTCGTCTTCATCAGGTTCTCGATTCCAGATCCTCCCATCGATCATCGTCGCCTCCAATTCTCCCATCGAACATCATCTTTTCCAGATTTCTTACACAGGCAACCCTAACCCATCGATTTCTCCACACATCCTCTGTCAATTTCTCCAGACATCTTCTATCGATTTCTTCCCTTCTTCTATCAAATTCTTCACTTCTTCTATCTATTTCAACAGGTCCACGAGTTCAGTCGAGTTCTTCTATCGATTTCCACTCCCATACAGGTATGTTTACAATTTCTCTGATCATTTACCCATGGGTTTTAGAATCTATGATTTTTTTTGCTTATTCTGTGATTTTTTTGTTTATTCAGTGATTTTTTGGCTGAATCTGTGAGTTTTTGCTCATTCTGTGATTTTTTGGCTTAATCTGATCAATTTACCCATATTTTCTTAATCTAAATTTCTGCCATGACTTTTTCTTCATGGCCAAATCTGTGAGTTTTGCTGCCAAATATGATATTTTGTTGCCAAATCTTGCTTTCCATCTGCGTATGTATGTGTATTTGTCAACTCATGAACTTCAGATTTTGGTCCAACTCATGTAAGTATCCGTAGTTTGAACATGTGATTTTTTGGTAAAAAAACACTAAATAACTCAGTAGGGGCAAACTGGTCATTTTTAACTAGTCTTGTCCCTGTCCTGTCATGTCTTACCAAACGCTGGACAGTTGTCCTGTCCTGTCCTCTTCTGTCCTGTCTGCGTACCAAACGCACCCTAAAAGTTGATTGGGATGATTGTTTGCTATTTCTCAATGTCACAGATGTAAGTATGTTATATTTTGTGATTTGATCAGGGTTTCGTTCTGATTATTCAACTAAAAAACTGTTTGTTACTATTTACTATATTAGCCTACCCATCGGCCACTACCGGAGCTTACACCTACGCCTGAGGAGCAGGCCATGGGTTTGTGGATAGACAGCCAACGTTTTTTGGCTGGGGAGTCCAGGATAGAGGGCAGGATCCAGGGTCACCACCACCGTTACCGTCACAAAGGCCATTGTCACCACCACCGTAGCCGCCACATAGGCCACCGTCCCCATTACGACTGTAACACCCTAAAATTTTACAGTAAATTTAAACCTGAAAAATCTGCGGAATAAAACTAAGCTGACATAGACGAATCACCCAAAAAAGGAAATACTTTACATTACAAATAACCGAGCGAAATAAAACTCAACAACCTATTAATCTAGACTATCAAAGTTCAGATTATAAACGGATGTTTATATCTTTCTCTCAAAAGTATATCAAATATATACTCAAAAGGTCCGCCTATATGTTCATCCAAAAATGCTAATTTCCTTCCATGAATCTCTGCTCAAACCCGAGGAGTCTCACCGCTAGAATGACCTGTAAAACATGCCATTTTAAGAAAAAGTGTAGGCCAAAGCCTAGTGAGAACAAACAGTTATAATTGGGAAGATAGCAACCTTTGATGTAAAAAGGCAAACAATAAAGTAAAATAATTATAAACGAACTTCTCAATATACAAATACTTCTTGGGTTAACGGGGGAGTTCCGCTTACCAACACAAGTGACGGAACACGATAGTAAGCCACTTGACATGTTAGTAATGCCAAAACACATAATAGAACACATATTGGATGCCGAGTGTGGCTACTTAAAACGCACACTAATGAAATGCTAACATCCATGAACGTAATAGCACGTAGGACTTACACCATACCGTCGATGCCTAACTACGCCTCAATGTGGAAAACTAGTGTTCCAACATTGGACATAAATGACTAGTGCTTATGGATCCATTACACTCAATACCCACGATGACGATTTCCAATCACATATATAGCTATGCATGGATTAAAGATTGATTAACTTACAACAATTCCACCAAAAGGTCAAAACCCTAGTTTTTACTCCATAAATGTTCAACCTCATAAATTTGGAAGAACACATTTTAAAATCAAGTAGACCATAAGGAACCCAAGTATGGTAACCATTTACCTTTAAAATAAATTTCATCCAAGCAAAACCCCAAAATCTCTCAAAATGAGGTTTTGATGAAAACTCAACTAAATCATGAAATATATAACAAAGAGATGTTTAAAAGTTTAAAAGTACACTTTTAACATGTATAAAGTTTAATAAAAGAGGATGAACTCACCTTAGGAGGTTTTTAAGGTGAAAACCTAGTTTTCTTGAGAAAACCCTAGAAATGGTGAACTTAGAGATGGAAGAACTTGGATGGAACTTGACCCACTCGAAGCTTGCTACACCCGAAGAGATCCTAAATAAGAAATCCTTAGCCTCTAAAAGATGTATTAAATGCTAGGGATCTTGAGTGCATTGAATGAGGAGGGAGAAGAGTGAATAGAGAGGAAAATCGCCCCACTAGAGAGTGAAATCGACCGGCTGCAAGAAAGATGAAAAGTGCGCTAAAAGTTCCTCAAAAACGCCCTAAGTAGTTGTTGTCTGTCCCTCCTTCGCGACTTTGCCCCATCGACTATGCCCTGGGAAATGTCGCGGGGCATTGTCGTCGTCCGCTACCCACTTTCTGTCCAAAAAGTCTCGTCTCTGTGATCGTGGCCATGCGACTATGCCACAACATAGTCACCGGGCATAGTCGCCGACGACCCCATAACTGCTGTCCAAAATCCCGATTTATCACACGCGAAGTCTTTTCCTACCACTCTAGATGCACTAAGCCGAAAAGTGAACGTACACACGTAATAAACCATGCATGGGCTAAGACGACCAATACTCATACGTATGCATGCATCTAAAAGTTGTTTCGAACCATGATTATCTTGCTAGATGGGTTAGGATTGGAAGATAACGAAGTTAAAGTCGTGAAGTTTCACAAAATCGGGAATGTGAATATTTCTTTACTTACGTGGATTTCGGGGTGTTACAACGACCTTATAGTCCGAGCCATGGTTAGGATTCCATTATTAATCCCGACGACCAGCTACCCTTAGATCAACAAGTCGCCCAATTACGCACCGAAGTTCATGACATGCGGAAAAAACTTGCTTTGTATGAGTTGCAGATATCTAAACTAGAGAAGACTTGCGAAGTTCTTTTGTCTAAGGTAAAAAAATATAACCAAAAACATGTATACATTTACGTTGATAACGTATTTAAGATGTTAACATTTATTTTAATGTGTATTTTGTTTTAAAAATAGGTTTCGTCCTCTTCTGAGGCTAGGCAAGAGATATCAGGAATACCGACGCATTCATCACAACTTGCCCCATTCTCCGTGTCATTGTCACCGACCTCTATCCATGTGTCATTGTCACCGACCTCTATCCCCGTGTCACAACCACCGACCTTTATTCACGTGTCAAATCCATCGACCCCGCTTACCGTGTCACTGCTACCGACCACTCTCCCCGTGTCATTGCCACCTCTCTCTCTCTCTCTGTTTCTTTGCCATCGACCCCTATCTCCATGTCGTTGGCACCATCCTCTATTCCCGTGTCACTTCCACCGACCACTATCTCCGTGCCGCTGCCACTGACATATGTCTCCACACCCATTGCACAACAAAAAATGAAGCGGATAGTGAGACCCTCGCAGAAAATGAGAGGAAAGTCAAACCATCTGATTATGGAAGCAATTCAGTGACGCCTTTACCAAAACCGTTGTGCCATCAGATGACGGATGTTGCCTCTATTGAACAAGTACCTGCATCTGGAGTGGAGATGAACTTTTTTCTCGAGCCATGAAGGCAGTTTCCTACTACGCGAAAATGATAGGGGATACTCTTGGGAGAATAACGCTGAGGTTAGTCAGCATTAATTTTGTTATTGGTTATTAATTAGAGCACAAGTTACATGTATATTCTAAAGTAATAGGACTATAGTTTACATGTTTATTGTTTATTAATATTTTTCTTATCGTGTAACAACATATAGACATGTGGATTCGTCACCTGGTATCTGGGAGGTCATCCAATGCTAATTGGTCCTTGGTTCCCGTATTTTTCATAGAGTACTTGGCCAACACGTTCAAGGAGACAGGATATCAAGGTATGAAGAAATATGCCGATAGGAGTACTCGTGGGTATCCTTTATGGTCCGATGTCTCGCGGGTTAGTATTTAACTTGAACATATTTCGTATAAGATGAATATTTTATCCAATAACTTAATGTACACATATGGTGATTAATTTACAGGTTTAATCCCAATAAATTTAAAAGATATACATTGGGTGCTCGGGGATATGGACTTAGGGACCATGGTGATGACCATCTATGATACCATGGGACCCGATCTATACAAAGACCATTTGAATCCCATATTGACTTACATCAAGAAGGTGCTCCCCGCGTTTTTTGAGATGATAGGTGACATGCACCTTCGGGACTCTAGTTTGGGTTTCAGTTGGCACCATGCACCGGACGTACCTCGCCAGGGACCCATCCTTGGAGATTGTGGTCCTTTGGTATGTTTGTTTATTAGCCAGTTGACGGACGATGAGAAGATTTCTTGTGAGCCAGATAGTGTCACGGCAACAATGTCCTTTCGACATCGGATGGCATCTACTTTCTACATGCTACGAGTGTAGTAGATTATTATATCTATTATCCTTTTATTTAGAGTAAATTACATATTTTAGACAATATTGATCATCTTTCAATCATCAAATATTACCAACCAAACATAACACGTAAGTAAGTATATTTGATCATCTTAGGAAAAAAAGTAGCAACCCGGTCATCTTAGATTAAGATATATAATCTTCTACTAAAATGACCGGTATGCCACCTTTTCCCCTAAGATGAGCAAATACACATACCTCTAATATACAAAAGATCAATTAAATGTTAAGGTACGACTACACGATGGTTGATTATTGCACTTCCTCGTCCTACTTCTTCTATGCTCCGGTGATATTCGTCTCAAATTGTTAAAGTTCACTATTTCAGTGTACACTTCAATGACGGTATGGCCGTCAACATATTCACGTATTTTCATTACATCTTCATAAACATCCAATGCTTGTAATCCACTATCTAAGTCTGCATTTGGCTTTTAAAAATACATTTTCAAATATTTGAGTTCTTCATAACCTAGCTCTTCCATTATCTGGTGACAAAGTTGCATGGAAAGATCGTCGACATCCAACATGTCAACATAAATTTCTAAACCATTGATGTAACGTTTACCCGATGTTTCTGTAAAATACCCTTGATGGTGAAATTTCACGGTGAACAACTGCGGATATTCAACTGTTGGAAGAGGTTGAGATAAAATTAGAAATATGCTATGAAAATTATGTGGTATATAAAATTAAATACTAACCATACAACTCGGTGGTACTTGCTGGAAGAGGTTGAGATAAACACCTAAAGCTCCAAACATGAAGTTTTTTAGATGTCATTTAAAGAAAACTTGGAGAAAGGATATAAAGGGATGTGGTTTATAACATATGACATCTGTATTTACAGTTAATACATCATTGCGGGATTCCTAGTACGGACCTGCAGGATTCCTAGTACGTCAGAAGAGTCATCGTCTTGGCACGTCACTGAAAATCGTACATCCTTGCGGGATTCCTAGTACGGACCTGCAGGATTCCTAGTACGTCAGAAGAGTCATCGTCTTGTCACGTCACTGAAAATTGTACATCCTTGCGGGATTCCAAGTATGGACCTACGAGGTTCCTAGTACGGACCTGCGGAATTCCTAGTACGTCAGAAGAGTCATCGTCTTGTCACATCATTTACAAAATTCACATACTTGCGGGATTCCTAGTATGGACTGATGGGATTCGTATTTTTGGGTATTTATAAGCCTCTCAATTCGACTTATATTTCACACCTTACAATTATTCATCTTTAAGCTATAGATATTAACTTCTTTTAAACGATGGCGGCCTCCTCTTCAAACCCAAGTTCTTCTCAAACGATGCCAGAACGAATGAAACAATCAATCGAAGAACACGTAGCATAGATTAAAACGCTGAAAAAAACCGCGATGATTTCCTAAGATGCCTGTCATTCAACAAAGATCAAGTTCGTGCAAAGGAACAAAAAGTCAAAGACCTCCAAAAAGAAATTATGGGGGAGAACAATCGGCGTAGAAAAATCGAGAAACTTATAGAATGTACTGATTTGGAGATTATGGAGAAACAAAGTTGGGTGGATAAATGCAAAGCATTATATCCGTAGGGCTTACCTAACATGTCTAACAAACAGTGTCTTCTATGTCATCTTGTATTTCCTACGTTATTAATGATATCATGTTTTTTTCTATGTTACTTTTTATTATGTTTAGAACATTTATCTATTACATGCATAATTAGAAAACGTAATTTTAAATTAAATAACATTTATAACTTACAAAGATACTAAAATCACAAATTTATTTATGGAAGATTAAGGTCAACGGTAGCATATCTAACATTTTGTTAATCATCTGTCGGTGGCGGAAGAGATTTACCTCGTCCGCTACTAAACCATTCATCCAGAATCCAGGTCCGGGACCAGGCCCGTCCGCGCAGAATCAACATCTAGGTCCATTCATGCAGAATCAGCAGCCGGGTCCGTTCATTCCGAATCCCCAGTCTGGGCATATTCCCCCTCAGCACATCCGACCACCACCCTTGAACAATGGATCCCAACCATTGCAAGGTGGCGCCCAGCCGTTTCAGAATGGATCCCAGCCGTTTTCCCAGCCGTTCCAAAGTGATCCACAACCTTTCCAGCAAGGATCACAACCTTTCCAGCAAGGATCACAACCTTTCCAGCAGAGATCGCAGCCATTTCAGCAGGGACCACAATCGTTTCAGAATGGACCGCGGCAATTCCACTATGGGTCGCAACCATATTTTGTTCCGTTCAACGGGGATACCAATGGTTCGTCGCATGGTAATGGCACTAGTCCAGGGGCAAATCCTGATCTTAACGATCCCGT
Organism: Saussurea involucrata; assembly: GCA_033807775.1. Taxonomy (NCBI): domain Eukaryota; kingdom Viridiplantae; phylum Streptophyta; class Magnoliopsida; order Asterales; family Asteraceae; genus Saussurea; species Saussurea involucrata. The sequence continues at coordinate 60,767,995 of CM066315.1, read as the reverse complement.
CGCCCAGCGTTTGAAGATGTTAGAAGACCAAAATGAGCGCGTCCTGTCCTTGCTCGCCAAGTTGCCTGGGGCAGCCGTGCCTGTCGACGTCGAGCCTCGCACGGGGTATCAGGCGTCGCTCTTCATCGACAAGATCGCCACCGTCGAGGTCCCAAAGAAGTATAACATTCCTGCCTTCACTCCCAAGTATTCGGGTGTGACCGATCCAACCGAGCATGTCGCGCAGTATAAGCAGCTCATGTGGACGATCTCGATTCCACACATGTACCAGGAAGTATGTATGTGCAAGAGTTTTAGGGCGACTCCCACTGGCCCAGCTCTCCACTGGTTGATCAATCTCAAACCCAAATCTATCGGGTCGTTCGCCGAATTGGTCAACCAATTCTCCCGGCAATTCGCCAGCAGTCGTAAGATGGAAAAACAGACTAGTGATCTATACTATGTCGTGCAGAAGACCAATGAGTCTATTCGAAGTTATTTCAATAAATTCAATGCTGAAATGATCAGTATCCGCAATTGTGACATCAAAACTGCGATCGAAGCTTATAAGCGTGGTCTAGACGTTAGTTCAGGTTTATATATCGATCTGACCAAGTATCCCCCAGAGACTTTCGAAGACGTCCGAGCTCGAACCTTAGCATATATGAGGGTCGAAGACGATGCAGCCTTTCGTCGCAAACACACTGACGACAAGAAGCCGTTAGGTGTCAAGAAGCCAGAATTCAAGCCGAAAGCCATATCCAGAGTAGAGCCAACGCGTCAGATTTCAAACGTTCGTTTCAAGACGAAGGCAGAAGCTAAAACTGCGACTAAATTCTCCGTGTACCCCAAGATTTCTTCTTATGGGTTCAAAGGGTCAGCTAAAGACTTAGTCGAAGCTCTGAAGACCACCAAGCAACCATCCGGTGGCCGAAGAAGTCTGACGTGGACGATGCTAAGAAGGATAAATCAAAGTGGTGCGACTTCCACGTCGACCATGGTCATGCGACAGATGATTGTATCGCACTCAAGAAGGAATTGGCATATCATGTTCCACAAGGCAATCTCAAAGATATTATTGATAATGTCGTTATTAACAGCCATCGACAGTCGACTCCCGAGCATGCAAAAGTTGTCAATTAAAAATCCCCTACGCCATTGGGAACCCTGAAGATCGAGAGTGAGTCGAAACGCCGCTATGGTGCTCTGTCGTACGACGACATGATCAATCACAGACAGTATCTCATTGGATCGTCGTGTCGTCCTGTCATTTAAAACCTATCTTTCTTTCCAAAAAGAATAGGATAATAAATGACAGGGGACAATACCCCATGAAGGAGAAAGGTATGATTTCTAACTCTTTTCCATACAAATTTTTCTCACAAACAGCTACTGACTTAAGCATCGGAGGGTCGTTGGTGAGCCAACGACGAACCCTCGACATCGTTTTATCGCAGGATCGCACGACATAGACGATCAGGTCCATGACTTGATCACACCTTACATCTAATCGAACGACTTAATCGCTCGATCGCATAGACGGCTTCGCAGCCTGAGCTTCTTAACTTAGAAAAACTTCACGTTTTGAATAAATACCTTAGTCGCATGTATTGGTGTTTGATTAGCATACATTCTAAACGAATGCCTTATTTTTTCTTTCTTATACCCTGTATGGATGCTTTGATCGTATGTTCTCATATTTTATAAGTGCCTTGGTCGCATGATTTCTATGTATCTTATGTTCAAATCGATGCGATAGTTGTTTACCAATAAAGTTCAAAACAAAAAGTGCATTCATCAGGAAAATTGTCAAAAACGCGCTCGACCACCAACGGTCGAGCAGTAAAACAAAAAAGAAAAAAAAGAGAAGATTCTTAAACTAAAGAAGGAGCATCCGCTGCATCCTTGCCCGAAGTCTCATCTTGAGGACCTTCGCCTACCGTCTCTTCTTCGACATCTTTCTCATCATCTGAGTCCAGATCCCTCTCGGTCCCGACGCCATTCAAATAAATGTCCAGTTCCTCCTTTGCAGAAGCAAGAGGATCTTTTCCCAGCAAATGCCGCCGCATGATAGCAGCCCGAGCAGTCAAACGAGCTATGGCAAAAACAGACTTACCCTCGTCTTTAGCAGCCCACACTTCTTTCTCTAAACTTTCCACCCTGGACTTATAATCCTCAGCCTCTTTCGAAACAACAGCCAAGGATTCCTTAATCTTTTCCATCTCCTCCCTTTGCTCAGCAGTCATGGACAAGGACTGCGTCAAGAGATGGCTAAGATCCTCCTTCGCATGATTAACGATCTCCATATGTTTTAAAGTGTCAGCAAGACGCTTCGATAGATCCTCCGTGCGACCAGTAGCATCGTTTGCTCGATCCAATGCTGCATTCTCCCTTTCGCGCGCAACAGACAAGAGATCTTTCACCTTCGACGTTCCACTTTGCAAGGCCAAGGAAGCTTGAAGTGCCTACGAAATAATAAAAGACAAACATCATCAGTGGACAACGACAACGACAATGACAACGAAGTCTGGGCCTAGACAAACTAAGTCTTGAAAGAAAGACTTACTATGAACACCAAGCCGGCTACATGGGCACCCGTCTCCTCGATAGGAAACAACTCAAAACGTTCCCTGAAAGATGGAAGCAGGAATTTATCCAGGTGAGGGAACATGTTCGTCCCGTCTAGGACATTACCTGTCATAAAGTCCGATGGCAGCGTAAAGTTGACCGTCGTGACCTTCTCCCCTCCCGTCGAGTGTTCCTGGCCCTTGTCGGCTGACAAAGAATTCGACGCGGCAGACGGGGACTTCACCGTTTTCGCCGGAGGCGCAGAATTAATGGGTGTCGCGGCAATCACCTTCTTAGGTGATCCGACCCCTACCTTCTCGGGTGAAGCGACTCTCGACGAGTCATCAAACCCTGCAAACGACTCCCTCGAGATCGTCGTCCTCGTCTTCTTCGGAATTTCAGGGCCAACAGACATGGATTTTAGCCTCTTCTCTCTACCCTGACGAGCACGCTCCAGCTCAGCTGCCCTCTTAGCAGAAATATTCAACACTTTAGGTTGAGACTCTCCTGGAAAAAAGGAATGTCATAAAGCACGCAAAGGAAAAAGACTCGAGGTAACATAGGAAGAAAAGGAAAGTAAAGCTTACCCGTCATCCCTCTCCTTCCTCTCGACTTATCTTCCTCCTCTTCTCTTCCTTTCTCTTCACACTTCTTCCCCTGGTTCTCTCCTGAAGATTCTAAATCATCATCATCCGTCGAGTGTCGCACGACGAAAGACCTTTTGGCGACGCTAAATTCTAAAAACGAATTGATCTTCGCTTGAGAGTTAGCATCTGTCTTCACGACCTCGAATTTTATGGCTATCAACATACAAAAAACAAGTTAAAAATCATATGTAAATCATCTACAACGCACGCTAGATGAAATGACGAGGCTCACCCGACATATTCCAACCCGTCCTAATCCACCCACTCTCGGAGTCAAGAGACAACTTACGCACGAATACATATCGAGTCTTCCACCCACGGTCATTCACAGATGTCCCTAAAACCAGAACACTATCACCCTTGAGCCTAGAGTGTAAGCTACAGTGATGACAACTATCCTTTTTGGCCTGATAAGCCAAGAGAAGCTCACGTACACCCATAACTCGCCAGAATTGGGGCATTAATTGGACTGGTGCTAAATCGAACTCCAACATAAAAGCTTTGGCTAGAGGCGAATACGGCCATTCAAAGCCTATCTTAAAAGGGTATTCGTAGGTCACGATGTACCCCTCAGGACATTCATTTAAGCGGATCTGACATGGACGAATCAATTCGATCCACGCAAGAATTTTTGCTAACTTTCTAAAGTCACGGAGGTCTGATAACTCTTGAATAACACTCTCAGGATCCCTCGACTTTTCTAAAACACAAAATTTACAGGAGTCAAAGAAATCGTACCTTACTTATAGGCGCGCTAAACCCCAGAGAACCTAATCAAATCAAAGAATTTCACAAGTTTGGAAAGGATTCGGCGAAGAATGGCAAGGAAATCACAGCACAAACCCTTCAAAGGCGAAACAAGGAAGGATTCGCCATATCTTTTACTTATACGAACAAACCGAATTCCTTGATGATCAACACACGTCCATGTCCTTTTGTATACCCACCCAGATCTTCGACACTTGTCTTCAACAGCTGGTAAGCATCATCGTGCGTCAGTGTGACGTCACACCTTTTCAACTTCTCGTTCAGTTAAAGGCGAACCGGTTTAGTTCCACGACAATCAGGTAAGTCCCTCAACCCAGGTTACAAGTCTAAGCGTTCGACAAGAAAAATTTAAAACTTAAATTTGACATTCAATTTTCAAATTTTGGGGGCAAACTGTTTGGGCAAAAAATCACGTCGCTCGACCGCGACCAAAACAGGTAAGACGTACGATTAAGGACTATATCTTGTATTAAGATAAGGTCTCTACAAAGACCCAGAGCACCATCGTCGTCCCTCATAAAAGGTAAGACGAGAGTTCCTTACGACGCTCGACCATAGCGTCGCCCGATTCGCACGACTATTATATAAGGACGTGCGACCTCGACCAAAGCTAACGTTCACCATGACCATTTGTTAAGTGTTTAATGCAGGAATAAAAGTCATTAAGGAGCAACGACTATAACCGATGCAATCATTAAACAGCCAGCGACCGTAACGGAAGAAGATCATTACTCCGGCGACCGTTTCCAACCGTTAAGGCCATTAAAGGAGCATTCATGGATGAAGCTAAGGACACGAAGACTATAAATATCAAGCTCAATCAACATTTCAAGACATCGAATATCCGGCGATTAACAACCGAAGCAATACTCAAGAACATCTGAAGTGAAGAACTATTATTCTAAGTATCGCTCTCGACGCACGATAACAGCCCTCGACCAGCAGTTCGCACTTTGTTTCGTACACGACAAACACCTATTTTTACATTCCAAACACTTGTATTTTACATTTCGAAGCATTTCCTTCATTTGTATTGTAATCTCTGTACGATCGACACCAGTATCCAAGGACATCGCCCCTGATTGGTGACCATAGTGCAGCGACGACACCCCCTGTCGTCCGCAGGTTTTTTCCTCGTTTGAGGTTTTTTCTGCGTCATCAAATCCCTTGTTTCTTTATTTTATTTATCGTTGCACGTCTCGTCGAAATATTCTTTCTTTAGTTGTTTAAGTCCACATCGACCTTAAGTTGTCCATTTGGTGCGATTTTTGGCATTAACACCGAGTATTCCCAAATACCCAGGAGCTCAACGCAGGTAAGCTTTCCACTAAGTGGGAAGGTCCTTACCGCATCTCCGAAGTCATTGGCAAAGGAGCCTATCTACTTCAGACCCTCGACAATCAAGAAATCCCGCGAAGTTGGAATGCGACGCATCTGAAAAAATATTTCTTTTAGAGTCGCCTTCCTCTTATACAAAGTTTTTTCAGCACGACAATAAGCGTCGTTGTAGGACCAACGACCGACCCCTAACGAACTTTATCGCAGGTACGCACGACATGAGTACCCGAGTGTGAATTAATTGTTTTACCACAGGGGCATACATTCTGGAATTTCATCATACGATACAGTCACATGTAAGGTCTAAACGATCCCTTGATATAAGTTTCCTGAACTTAGAAAAACTTTGTATGTTCTTGCACATCGATGATATATATTTGTGCTTATTATTACAATCCAAATACATGATTTATGTTTCAATCGTTATACTGCAATAAAAGCCTAAGTTGCACGATCCTCCGTTTGTTTCATACTTGACGAATTTTATGATCAATATTACATTTATCCACGACATATGTAATTGAAAACACGAGTTCAGCAAAAGAAGGAACTTCATTGAACGATTACATATGAACGACCGATAGTCGGACAAGTAAAAACAAAGTCAAAAGTCGTTGCGTACCAACAACCCGACCACCAATGGTCGGACGTAAAAAGTCTAGCTCGTAAACCCAAAAATCTACCCTAGAACTGAAGAAGCACGTCGATGGTAAGCTCTGCTCAAAAGTCTCGATCTTCAAAATCCTATCAATCCCGAAGAACTGATGCAAGGATCAAACGAGTATATTAGGAGTTATCTTCCAACTCTTTACTCCTCGACATTCTGAGAATGTGGCTCTTAAGATTAATGTTAAGGTTGGAGGAAGGAATATATTCTTCTCAACGATTGACCTCCACTCCAACATTTCCTCTGCCTTCACACATTTAATGAGAAGAAATAGAAACATCTATCAAATACGAAGGGAACACGTTAGCAAAAAATAAAAACGAAAGAACATCGATAACACAAGTTTTGAAAGAAAAACTTACAAGGAACGCCAGTTCGGCTAAACACATCCCTATCTCTTCAATAGAGATCCTTTGAAAACACTCCTCGGAAATTAAGGGTTGATGTTTCCCCAGATGCGGAAGTGACTTCATCCTGACGAGGACGTAGTCAAACGAGAGGGACGGCGACAGCGCAAAGCTGATCACCATAAGTTCCTCCTCGTTCTCTCCCGTCTTTACACCCCCGCCCCTGTCGGCTGACGAAAGGGTTGACGTGGCAGAAGACATCGTCGCTAGGTGCGCATAATACACAGACATCGTGTTCCTCGTAACCAACATCGTCAACGATTCGGGTATCACAACCCTTGATAGATCTCCAACCACCCAAGATTTGAACAAAGTCGAGAAGGGCCTCATCAGAAACAGAAAACTTTTAAAGAAAATCTCTAAAGAAAACAACCCATTGTGATCTCTATTTATGCAGGAAATCGCAACAAGTCGAGTCCGCTGATGATCAACACGCGTCCATGTCCTTTCGTATATCTGCCCGGATCTTCGACACTTGTCTTCAACAGCTGACAAGCATCATCGTGCGTCAGTGTGACGTCACAACTTTTCAACATCTCGTTCAGTTAAAGGTGAACCGGTCTAGTTCCACGACAACCAGGTAAGTCCCTCAACCCAGGTCACGAGCCTAAGCGTTCGACAAGCAAAATTTAAAACTTAAATTTGACATTCAATTTTCAAATTTTGGGGGCAAACTGTTTGGGAAAAAAATCACGTCGCTCGACCGCGACCAGAACAGGTAAGACGTATGATTAGGGAATATATCTTGTATTAAGATAAGGTCTCGACAAAGACCTAGAACACCATCGTCGTTCCTCATAAAAGGTAAGTTGAGAGTTCCTTACGACGCTCGACCATAGCGTCGCCCGATCCACACGACTATCATATAAGGACGTGCGACCTCGACCAAAGCTAACGTTTACCATAACCGTTTGTTAAGTGTTTAATGCAGGAGTCAAATTCATTAAGGAGCAACGACTATAACCGACGCAATCATTAAACAGCCGGCGACCGTAACGGACGAAGATCATTACTCCGGCGACCGTTTCCAACCGTTAAGGCCATTAAAGGAGCATTCATGGATGAAGCTAAGGACACGAAGACTATAAATATCAAGCTCAATCAACATTTCAAGACATCGAATATCCGACGATTAACAACCGAAGCAATATTCAAGAACACCTGAAGTAAAGAACCATTATTCTAAGTATCGCTCTCGACGCACGACAACAACCCTCGACCAGCAGTTCGCACTTTGTTTCGTACACGACAAACACCTATTTTTACATTCAAACACTTGTACTTTACATTTCGAAGCATTTTCTTCATTTGTATTGTAATCACTGTACGATCGACACCAGTATCTAAGGACATCGCCCCTGATTGGCGACCATAGTGCAGCGACGACACCCCCTGTCGTCCGCAGGTTTTTTCCTCGTTTGAGGTTTTTCCCTTGTTTCTTTATTTTGTTTATCGTCGCACGTCTCGTCGAAAGATTATTTCTTTAGTTGTTTAAGTCCACATCGACCTTAAGTTGTCCCTTTGGTGCGATTTTTGGCATTAACAACTGCCATCTCCAACTTCTCTCGGTCGTCCGGAGTGAAGTGAGATAGAGGGACAGTGGGGGCTTCCATCCTCTCCAGGATCTTAGTAAGTAGCGTATTGGATTTACTAATCTTTGTAAAAATGCTGCTCACCTCACCTTGGAGGTTTGAGACGGTTGTTTTCCGGGACCCAACTTCACCGCTGAGACTGGTGAATTGGGTGGAGAGATCTTTGTAGTCGCTGGATATTGTAGTGACCTATGACTTGACGGCCTAGAGTGCTGATGTATTATCATTGAGGGCAAGCTCCAGGTCCTTCACTCCCCTTTCAGAGATGAAAGATCAGCAGAATTTGCTTTGTCGTCTAGGGAGGTGGAAATATTTTTCAGCGTCACCCCAGCGTCATTAACCGCTGAGGTGTTTGATCCAAGATTGTTGGAGAGAGAGTCCATTTTATCAGTGATGCCCTTGAGGGACGTGCTGATTGTCCTCAAATTAGGACCTGAAACAGAAAGTAACTTGTGAGCAAAGGAAAGCTCAAAAGTTGGGGTTTTAGAAAGGGGTAAGGATTGTGTTTGGATACTTGTAGGACTTGGATTGGAGAAGGCACTGAAGTCGCGAGTTCCTCCCCAATGTTCCATGTTGTCTTCGAACGAACGAGCAAGGATTGCTATAGATGATCATGCAGGTCCTGTAGCATTGCGCTGCATTAAGTTTCAGAGCATTGCAGCGCTCATGTTCATCACTGAGAAAGATGGAACCGTAGGGGGGTTTGAGATGACCAAAGGAGCAGAAGAAGAAGGGACTGAGAATGGGGTGCATCAAGTTCAGCGCCGGAGACGCCGAGAGAGACTTCTTCAATGCTTTGAGGCGCTGAAGATGTTTGGGCAGGATCCAGTGAAGCTTCAGAGAATGAAAGCTTTGAACTGGTAATAGGGGTGGTTGATGCAGGTGTGGCGGAGTTGACCACAAAATCATCAAGCGTTGCCTGTGAAGAGGCCAACGCTGATTATTGAGCCTGGGAAGGCTGAGGTTTCTCCTGGTGGATCTTCTGAGACTTATGGATGCCAAGGGGGATAGTAGATTGTTTCCTCTTTTTGGAGGATGTGGTGGTTGCAGCTTGGGTAGCAGCGGAGGGTTGTGCCGCTGAAGGAGTAGCTGCAGAAGGAGAAGAACGTAGGAGAGAGAGAAGAGTAGAAAGACTTACCTCGCCTTGGATGGGTTTGAAATCGGGAACTTTAGGGCCAACCTGAGAGAGTTTGTAATCTCCCCTCGTTGGGTAGTTGCTCCCTAGCAGCATTGGAGAATAACACTAATAAAGCGAGGATAGGGAACGGTTGAAGATCTCTCAGGCTTCTCGACCCGGTCCATCAGGTCTTCAAAGATGATTCGGGCATAGTCCACGTTCAGCCCTTTCAGTAGTGAGTAGACCATGGCTACCTGAGTTTTGGCAGCTTGATCGGTGGAGCCTGTTTTGGCCGTCATGCAGCTGATAACGTGGGCGAAGATGAAGTTGATTTCAGCAGGCATTTTATTCGTGAGGACTTTAGTGAGTTTCTTGTCGTCATCCAAGGTTCGGGTCTTGCCCCATGAGTAGTTCATGATATCAAAGAAGGCAATCAGCTCTTGTTCACCTTCTGTGGAGTTTGGGCTAATGAGAGGAACGAAGGGTTTTGACTTAGTACTGCCAGGAAAGTTCATTACCTGACGGATGGCTGAAAGGGAAATGGCTCCTTTACCCAGTTCGGTTTGAAACCCAATCACTGAGTATTCCTTTTCAGTTCTTTTGGAGAATGCAGTGGTACGATGGGCAGTGTACCAGAATTGTTGTAAGTTATTGCGGTGTGCAGGGGGGTTGATGGTCATAGCAGTGGCTAAGGGACATGTCTTGATGAAGTTGACAGCGTCAGTGAGATGTGGGGCTGGCTTTTTCTTTGGAAATTCTAGCAGGGCATAAGGGTTGTTCGAGGCAAGGACGATCTGGTTCAGCTCACATTTCAGATTTTCAGCCCTTGTCATAACTGGAGGAGAAGCAGTGTTGGTAGCAGCGATGTTTGAGGATGCCATTTCTAAACAGAAATAAACAATAGAAAAAGAACAATGAAGGAACTTCTTAAAATGGGAATGTTTTATCCAAAATAAGGGTTTTGAAGGTTTTAGGGTTTACCATTTCTTTTTAAGGAAAGAAAAGGTAAAATGTGAATGTTTTCCAGTTTCCTTTTAAGGAAAGGGATTCTGGAAAAACGTATGAAATCAAGTTTAAGATATTTGTTTTAAACTTAATAAGAAAAACTATTTTTCAAGCTTTATTCATAAGATCATGAAGAAGATGATCTTATGTGTGAAAGAACGTTTGTTTTGATCAAATGTAACAAGAAATATAAGATCAGAAACAAGTTATTAGAAGATTTAAGAGTAGAAAAAGATATGAAGATATGAACCTGTTTGAGTGATGGTTGAAGATTCGAGTAGCAGTTTTTATCACAAATCCAAGAACAAAAATGCAAAGGAAAATTCTTTCTGCTTTTAGAGAGTTTGAGAGCGTAAAGGTAAAAGTATAAACATGAAGTGTTTATAAAGTGAGACTAGAGAGAAAAAGTGATGAGCGGGAAAAAGTACTCATCTTGACACGCGACACGTCCCACGAAGCTTATTGGACAAGAATTCGAAACGGGCGAACGTGTCAGACAAAAAGCAGTGCTAGGGTTTATCCGTTTGATGACGTCATATAGAAAACTGTCTTTTCATTTTCAAAAACGTTTCCCTGAAGGTTTTGAAGACATTAGAGAGGATTTTAAAAAGAAGAATCACTGATAAAAAAAATTATTAGTGAGCTTTGTTATTTCAAAGGAATCACTGAAGGAAAAGATTCAGCGATTGATTTAGTTTTGAAACACAACATACTGAAGTAAGCTTCAGCGAATAGGAATAGATAAACAGACCTTAGAATCAGCAAATCAATTTTGTTCAGAGATTAGATGATAAATAAGGATATAGAATTTCCTTTATCACTGACATAATGCATAATCACTGAAGATTTATTCTTCAAGGTTCAGCATGCCAAGCTCGCTGATGAGAAAGTTGAATCTTGTCTCATCAAGAGGTTTGGTGAAAAGATCAGCTAACTGAAAGTTAGTAGGGATAAAGTGAAGTTCGATATCGCCATTCATCACATGATCTCTGATAAAGTGATACCTGATCTCGATGTGTTTGGTCTTTGAGTGTAGCACTAGATTATTGGCTATATCGATGGCACTTGTGCTGTCGCAATAGATTGGAATTTTGGAGAGCTGAAGTTCGTAGTCTAATAGCTGATTTCTCATCCATAAGACCTGATCACAACAACTTCCAACAGCTTCCAACAGCTACATACTCAGCTTCAGCGGTAAAAGTGGGCACTGAGCTTTGCTTCTTACTTGTCCAACTTACCAGCTTTCCACCCAGGAGTTGACAGCCTCTTGTGGTGCTTTTTCTATCCAACTTGCAACCTGCAAAGTCACTATCTGAATAGACAGTTAGATCAAACCCTGAGTCTTTGGGATACCAAAGACCTAGCTTGGGTTACCCTTAAGATAAAAATTCGCTTTACAGCGATCAGATGAGATTCTTTGGGTTCAGATTGATATCGTGCACATAAACAAGTTGCATACATAATATCAGAACGGCTAGTTGTTAGATAAAGAAGAGAGCCGATCATCCCTCTGTAGGCAGTGACATTAACAGGCTTCCCTGAAGAATCTTTGTTAAGTGTCAGTGGAGGTGCCATAGAGGTTTTCATAGCAGAGCTTTGAGTTAAATCAAATTTTTTTATAGCCAAGTTCCCTTCAGGGGCGATTTCTTTGTGCTTGACCTTGGAATCTTTCTTTGCAGGAGACTTCCTGGTCGTCTCTCCTGCTTCATTAAGTACGACTCCCTTCGGTTTAGGGACCCTGATGGTAGTGGGTTTGAACCATTCAAAATCACCATCATCATCATCATCGTCATCATTTACCATCAGGATATGATGATGGTTCTTCTTCTTGAAGTTCCAGCTCATCTTCCACTTCTTCTTCACCCTCTTCATCAGAGGGGATTTCCACTGTTTCTTGCACTAGAGGAGAGGAAAGAGGAGTGGGAACCTTTTCTTCTTCAACATTCTACCCCTCAGAATGAGAGGGATCTTCAGCATTATTGTCTTCCTCCCCCTCAACATTTTGGGGAGGGCCTTCGGTGTTCATCTCCCCCTCTTTGTCATCATTCAAATTAGGAGGGGAGGGAATGTCAGCGGTGGCAGTTGCGGCAGCAGCAACAGCGGTGTCAGGATCCCTGTCTTCTAGGCCAGGGACCCCAGACATTGAGGCCTGATTTGTCTCAACTCTGCCAACTCTGTCTTCTAGGCCAGAGATGGCAGGCGTGGCCTGAATTATGAAGTCCGGAAACCAAATCCGGAACTTACCCGGAAACAAACACCCGAAACCGAGTCGGGAATACTTTATCCGGAAACATGGTCCGGACAACCTATCCAGAAACAACATCCGGACAATGTCTATCCGGACAATTCCCATCCGGAAAGATATGGGAATCCGGATCAAACCTCATCCGGAAAAGTGAACAATCCGGACAAATCGAAATCCAACCCATAATCGACACCGACTATTTGATAATCAAAATCTACGAATTCTAAACCAACAGAAATCAATTACTACTAGATACAAACATAATTCTAAAAGACAATTACCTCAAAAACGATTCAATTGAGAATCCCCCACGACCCTAATCGAACGAACTCTGCTCTCCCTTTCTAAACTTTCGACTTAGCAGTACACACACACACAAACTCTGGAACCGGCTCTTGAAATGATACGGATATATATATATATATACACATATATATATATATTTTTTTTCTAACCCAAAATTGCAATCAAGTATTCTAACTATACTAAAATAACACTAACACCCTTAAACTTACAAATCGCCACAAACAAACCCTAAACTAATAAACGTAAAACAAATAAATAAATTCAAATCTTAACTTAAACTAAAACGAAAAACACAAAATAAATAATGAAGTTACCCGAGGTATTACAACTGCCATTCCTAACTTCTTGCGGTCATCCGACGTGAAGTAGGAAACAATGACTATTGGAGCCTCCAGGCGCTCGAGGATTTTGGAGAGTAGGGAATTGGAATCATTAACCTTTGAAGCAAGGTTACTTACCTCGCCCTAGAGCCCTAAGACCTCATTCTTTAGCGTTCCAACTTCATTGCTGAGAGAGTTGAAGTTGGTGGCGAGAGTTGCTACGCTGGAGGTGAGGGTGTGAATGGATGTGGAGTTGTTGACCACGTACAGTTCAAGGGTCTTCACTTCCCCTTGCAGCGATGAGATATCAGCGGTGTTGGCCTTACTGGCAAGAGAAGTGGAGATATTTTTCAGCGTCTCACCGACATTTTTGACTGCGATGGTGTTGGTAGAAAGGATGGTGGACAGCGTATCCACTTTATCACTCACATCCTTGAGGGATGTAGTGTTGGTGCCCAAATTAGGACCTGTAAAAGAAAGAAAGTTTTGAGCATAGGAAAGCTCAAAAGAGGGAAATGGGTGAAAAGAAGAATGGGAATAGGGTTGGATACCTAAAGGGTTGCAGAAAGTACCAAAGTCTCTACTTCCTGCATAATATTCCATGTCATCAGCCAGGGAGGGAATAGAGATACCTTTAGGTCCTGTTGAATTTCGCTGCATGAGGTCGGAGAGCAGCGCATGTTGAGTGTCATCGAATGAGTTTGCTGGTGTAGATGTGTTGAAGATCAAAGGAGGAGAAGAAGCGGCGGCTGAGAAGATCGTGCTTGCAAAGGCGGCACTGGCGTTGCCGAGAATAATTTATTCAATGCATTGAGGCACTGAGAAAGGTTGGGAAGATGCCAGTGAAGCTTCAGAGATAGGAGCCTCTGAAGTAGTTGTTGTTGTGGTTTCAGGGGTGGTGGAGCGTACCACGAATTTCTCAATCGATGCCTGTGAAGAGGCGATCGTTGATTCTTATCCTTGAGAAGGATGAGGCTTCATCTTTGAAGGCTTCTTGGTCTTATGGGTGCCAAGTGGGGTTTCAGAGTGTTTCCTCTTCTTGGAGGATGTGGTTGTTGTGGCATGGGTCTCAGCGGTAGGTTTGGCCGCTGAATTGGCCACAGAAGAAAAAAAAGTAGAGAGAAGAGAGAGAAGGGTACAAAGACTTACCTCACCTTCAATGGGCTTGAAGTCAAGAATTTTGACACCAAGTTGAGGGAGCTTGTAATCCTCTTGTTTCGGATACTTCTCCTAGATGAAGAGTTGGAGAAGTGTCTAGATGAAGCGAGGATAGGGGACCTTCATGTCTCTCTCAGGTCTTTCGACCTTGTCCATCAGTTCTTCGAAGATTATCCGGGCATAGTCAATTTTCCTCCCGGTAAGCAGAGAGTACCCCATGGAAAGCTGAGTGCGACTGGCTTGGTCAGCGGAGCCAAACTTCGCTGTCATGCAAAAGATGACATGAGCGAAAATGTAGTTCAGTTCAACAGGTATTTTTGCCTTGAGGACCTTGGTTAGGCGTTTGTCGTCCTCTTCAGTTTGGTTCTTCTTGTCTCATGAATATTTCATGAGATCAAGGAAATGAATGAGTTCTCGTCACTATCAGGAAGTGATTAGAAAGGAGCAGTGGGTAAGTTCAAGGCATCACGGATCGCTGAGGGAGAAATGTATCCTTGGCCAAACTCGGTTTGGAAACCGACCACATTGAATTGTTTGCCAGTACGGGTGGAGGTTTGGGTGGTTCGTTCAGGGGTGAACCAAAATTGTCGTAGGAGATGTCGGTGTGCAGGAGAGAGGGGATTGTTTGAGGAATGCCACAGCATCAGCAAGGTAAAGACAAGGCTTCTTTTTGGTAAACTCCATTAGGGCTAGATGGTTGTTTGCAGCGAAGGTGATCTGGTTCAACTCCCCAGTCATCTTAGTGGATTTCTTCATGGTAACGGGAGTAGATGTTGCCGAGGCCATTTCTGAAGAATTAATAACCAAAAAGAGTAGAAGACGAAACTTTTCTTAGTATGGAAAGATCTCCAAAATAAGAGGTTTTTGAATATTTTCAGTTTCCGTTTTGGGAAAGAAACCTTGAAAAGGGTTTTCTAGTTTTGTGAAGATCAAAACTAGGAAGAAAAAGGTTGTTTTCCAGTTTCCTTTTTAAGAAGGATTCTGGAAAAACGTATGAAGATCAAAAGTTTACGATTTAATTTTCAAACTCTAAGAAAAACTATATTTCAAGTTTTGTTCAAGAGATCAATAAGAATATGATTTTATTGTTAGAAAAACGTTTGTTTTGATCTTTGTATACAAAAGAAGTTGATCAAAAGAAGTTTAAAGATGATTTAAGGAAGGAAATAGTAGAGAAATGTGAACCTGTTTGTGTTGAAAGTTTGAAGATCTTGATCTTAGAGTTTTAAGGAAATATGAGAACACAATGCACAGGTAAACTCTTTGCTTTTAGGAGAGTTCGAGAGCGTAAAAGGTAAAAATATAAACTCTTAGGGTTTATATAGTGAGATGAGAGAGAAGGAAATGATGAGCGGGAAAAGCACTCAGCATGACATGTGACATGTCCCACGAAGCTTATTGGGCAGGAATTCCAAACGGACAAACGTGTCAGACGAAAAGTCGTGCCAAGTTTTATCCGTTTGATGACGACACATAAGAAAACTGTCTTTTCATTTCACAAGGAATCCTTGATGGTGTTGAAATGATCAGGGTTGCGTTTTTCTTAAATGAAGGATCACTGATTAGAAATATTAGTGATGAAAATTTATGTTATTTCAAAAGAGATCACTGATAGTGAAATGTCAGTGATATAATTTTCTTTTTGAAAAACATCCTACTGAGGTAAACTTCAGTGATCAGGAATAGAAAAACATACCTTAGTATCAGAGACCATTTGTTCAGATAGTAGATGATGAATAAAGAGATATAATTTCTTTATCACTGACATAATGCATAACCGCTGAAGAGTTAATCTTCAAGGTTCAACATTCCAAGCTCGCTGATGAGAAAGTTGAATCTTGTCTCATCAAGAGGTTTGGGGAAGAGATCAGCTAGCTGATATTCAGTGGGAATAAAATGAAGTTCTATATCACCATTCATCACATGATCTCTGATAAAATGATATCTGATGTTGATGTGTTTATTTTTTGAGTGGAGTACTGTATTGTTTGCTATAGCGATGGCACCTGTGCGGTCGCAATAGATAGGAATTTTGGATAGCTGAAGGTCATAGTCTAATAGCCGATTTCTCATCCATAAGACCTGAGCACAACAGCTTCCAGCGACTACGTACTCAGCTTCAGCGGTTGAGGTGGACACTGAATTTTGCTTTTTGCTTGTCCAACTCACCAACTTTCCACCCGGAGCTGACAGCCACCTGTGGTGCTTTTTCTATCCAGTTTGCAACCTGCAAAATCACTATCTGAATAGGCAGTTAGATCGAACCCTGAGTCT
Source organism: Saussurea involucrata (assembly GCA_033807775.1). NCBI lineage: Eukaryota > Viridiplantae > Streptophyta > Magnoliopsida > Asterales > Asteraceae > Saussurea > Saussurea involucrata. Next base: position 60,751,604 of record CM066315.1, on the reverse strand, counting down.
TTGGGATACCAATGACCTAGGTTGGGTGTACCTTTTAAATATCTGAAAATTCGCTTTACAGCGATCAGATGTGATTCTTTGGGTTCAGATTGATATCGTACACCAAGACAAGTAGAGTACATAATATCAGGACGACTCCCTGTAAGGTATAGAAGAGAGCCGATCATCCCTCTATAGGTAGTGACATTAACAGGTTTCTGAAGGATCTTTGTTAAGTGTCAGCGGAGGTGTCATAGTGGTTTTCATAGCTGAACTTTGAGTTAGATCGAATTTCTCCAACTTTCCATTTAGAAACGCTGACTTGACATCCATTTGATGAACTTTGAAGTCTTTGTGAACTGCATAGGCTAGAAATAGTCGAATTGCTTCGAGTCTTGCCACTGGGGCAAAAGTTTCATCGTAGTCTATGCCTTCCTCTTGTCTGTATCCCTGAGCAAATAGACGAGCTTTGTTGCGGGTTACATTTCCGAATTGATCTAACTTGTTTCGATAGACCCACTTTGTGCCTATCACTGACTTGTTAGATGGTCTTGGAACAAGATTCCAAACTTTGTTTCGTTCAAATTCAGTCAGCTCTTCTTGCATGACACTGAGGGCATCATCTGTTTGGATCTCTGAGGGCATCATCTGTTTTCTTTGGTTCTATCAGAGAAATAAAGTTAACAAATAAACAAATGTTACCTGAATTTCGTCGAGTCTGAACACCTGCGTTTGGATCACTAAGAATTTGATCGATTGGGTGATTCATAGTCCATCGCTGAGCAAGGGCATGAATCGCTGACTCAAAGTGAACTTCTGGAGGTGCTGAAAAAGAAGCTTCAGCAGCAGCAGTTTTAGGTATATCAGTATTAGGACCATAAATGTCCCATTAATTAGAAAGTTATATAAAGAATTATAGAAGTTTAATTATTTATTGTAAAAAGCCTTTAATTGTTAATTGGGCTTCCATTAGCTTAATGGGACATGGGCCTTAATAGTCTTTGCCCTAGGTATAAATAGTTTGTTAAGCCTTAAAAATTAGGTTAATCGTTCATTACTCTTATTGAATATTCTCTCTGAACGTATTGTAATCTTTTTGAATATCAATCATATGGATGACGACCTATTGATCTGAGTTGTTGATTATTATTGTTACTTGATTGTTAAACTGAGATCTACACGTGGTATCAGAGCCGAATCGGTGATTTGAAGATATAGAAGAAGTCAATCGAAAGTGAGAAAAACAAAGAAAAAATCGTATGCAATTTTCTGGAAAACGCAGCCGTTCCGTTTTGCCTATTCCTGAAGTTTGAACTGTCAGATCGTCGCGATTTTTGGACAGTAGCTTCACGACATCTTGCCTTACATTCTGAACGGTGGAGATCGGCGTTTGAAGTCCAGAAGGCACATTTTTTATTTTTGACATAGTGCAATTTTTTTTGGGGTGAATCGATCATCAATCGGGTTTGCAAAGTTGTTTTTTATTTTATCTTATTGATTTGATATTATTATCTCGTTAGATCTTGATTTCTAATCAGTTTTTAATTGATCTTAATCTGTTTCGTTTCAATTTTGAAGGTTTTTGGAATTTTTGATTTTCGAGGCGTTCTTCGTATTCATCAAAATTTTCGACAAATCTGCGATTTTAATTGATTTTCTCCGTGTTTGATGATGTTTTTTGTGAGTTTTTGAGAAGTGCACGTGTTGAAGAAAGGAAAAGGACCGGAGCCGTAGATGGTTGTGTTCACAAACCCTAAAATCGCAAGAAGTTTGATCTACCCACGTTTGTTTACGGTACGATAAAAGTTTTTTCCGGATAAAAGTTTCCCGGATAACCAATTTTATCCGGAAACCCAATTTTACCGGAAACTCAATTTTTCCGGAAAACAATTTTGTCCGGAAAATAATTTTTGTCCGGAAAGCATTTTTTATCGGAAAACATTTTTTTACCGGAGAACTAATTTTTTCCGGAAAATCATTTTTATTCGGAAAACTTCATTTTACCGGAAAACTTTTCTTTACCGGAAAACCAATCTTCCGGATAACTTTTCCGGTTAGAGCCGTAGTCTTTGACTTTTGGTTTCTCTTTTGAATCACTTTGCATGCTACATACATAGTACATAGCTGCCTCCAAGAATTTTTCCTCTTCACAGCACATACATATACGTACATCAACATATATATTTAATCGATTTTTCTGTCAACTTGCTGTGTACTTCTCCTTTGTTCTTTCTATCATCCATACATGCATCCACATAAATACAGTTAAGAGCCTTTTGTGTTGGTTATTTTATTTTTGCTTAGGCTGTTTTCGATACATATCACACCAAAGGAAAGATTTATCGCATGCTCCTTAATCGGTATTTGCGAGATTGTTTTTTGCGATAAGTTTGAGAGGTTTCCGAGATAGTCGTGAGACGTTTTGTGACTTTTGGAGAAGTTTTTGTGACCACTTGCATGAATTTGCATGGTAGTTGTTTCTGAGCTTTTGTGACGGTTTGAGACTATTTGCGACAGTTTGATCTCATTACGACGGTTATCATTTTATGTGATTTTAGTTGACGCTTTGATCTAACTTGGTTTGTTTATCTTGCAGTTTTCATTCTCGAAGTTTTAGTTTGTTCGTTCGACTTTGATAATCAAAATTTAATTTTTGGAAACGAATTTATATTTTAGATTTGTTTTTAAAATTATTTTTTTTGATTTTCTTCCGCATTTTTTATTCTTTAAAGCAACACCGATTAACGTTCAATTTTCAGGTAACAATGTCTGATTCTGAATCAGATCAAGAACTCAAGGAAATTAAAGAGAACATGAGAAGGATGCGAGAAAAGATTTCTCATGCGTGTATAGCTTCTGCAAAGAAGAACGACGAACTTATTGACATCTTGAGACGTGATAAAGTTTCTCTTAACCAAGATCTGATTGAACTTGAAGAGAAAAGAAAAGCTACCGAAAGTGAAAATCTTGATTTGAAGAAAAAGACACCTGTTCTTGAAAAACAGATTCAAGTTTTTGAAAAGGAAAAGAGTGACTTTTTGAATGAAAAGAAGAATGTTGAGAGAAAAATTCTTGATCTTTCCAAAAGAATTTTTGATGAAAGAAAAGTATTTGAGCTTAATAATGCTAAACTGTCTAAACAGATTTCGGATCTTGAACAAGTTTTAGTGCTTGAGCGAAATTTTTTTGAGAATCAAAGAAAATCCTTTGAAATTGAAAATAAAGAGCTTGAAAAGAAAAACGTTGCATTTTCAAAGAAATATCTGACAAACGCAACACAATTGAAAATGATTTTGAATGTGAAAGAACCATTTATGAAACATAAATTCATAAGCTTACACAAAAATTATCTGGGTTAGCAACCGAGATTTTGAAGGAACAAATGGTTAAATCTGATCCACAAAAGAAATTTGATTTAATTCTCGAAAAACGAAATGCTTTATCCATTAAAGTTAAGAAACTTGAAGAAAGCAAGTTCAAAGGTGTTCAACCTTCTTATGCTTCAAGTTCAATTTCTACAAATCGTTCTTCAAAGAGTTTGTGAGTTCCAGATTAGTGCATACAATCAATGAAATCAATAAAGTAGAATCAATCAGAATGATTTCAACTGGTCATCCATATATTGTATTAAGATTTCAGAGAATTTACAATATGAATGATATGAACGATTAATAATCGATTTTCTAAGGCTAGAAAACATATATATACCTAGCGCCTAATCTATCAAGCCCATGGCCCATAAAACAATTAAGCCCAAATAACAACAATTACAAAATAAACCCTTTAACTTCTATTCAACAAGATTTATCCCTAACAATCTCCCCCTTTGAATAGAAGTTCAAGCTCTTGCCAGTTTGGAACATATATCTTCCGGAGTGCGAAGAGAATCTCGAAGCTTCGAATGGCTTTGCGGTAGTCGATGCGGTCTTCAACTATTTCCAAGGCTTCTCGGGTGGTTGATTCGCTTAGGCTTGCCGTAAACGCTTTCTGAAGATCTTTTTCCTTGGAGACGATATCTCCGAATGCGTCTCTGACCTTTAGCAATGTACCATCGCAGAATCTGTCGACTTGGCTGAAGCGAAGAAACTTCTTTTCTTTTTGCTCATTGAGATACACTATTCCCAATTCTGGTTCAAGAAGCAGTGAATGTTCGGGGTACATATTCAACTCGGGTGCATTCTGATTCGGTTTCAGCATGTTTATCTTCTTAGTGCGGTGTTCGACTCCCATTTGAAAATATGTGATGTAATATATCATGACTTTGTGGAGCATGAATCTTCTGATCGCCTCGAGCGCTTTGGTGACATGAATCGGTCGGATAGTTCGGGTTCAGAGGTCTTTCAGAAGAGCATGGAAGTTATTCAGTCTGAGGTTCTTAAAGTCTGCTTCGAAGAATATCCATTCATTTTCGTCTTCGCGTCGGACGGTGAATACTGGAAACACAACTCTATGAATTCGGCCGATTTGGATGTTAAGCACTTCGGTTATTTTGTGCTTTGTTCGGACTTGGCTGACTGGTAGACACCTCTTCATTACCTTTATGTATTGACTCTGGTATTCTTTGTCGAACTTCGATATCCCAAGGCAGAAAGTTGGCTCGATCGGGCGTAACCTGTGAACGAATAACCTCTTCAGGGAGTCCTCAAGGTAAGGAATGAGGATGATAATCTTCTCCTATCTGATAGGTTGCTGTTGTGGTGGTGGTTGATCAGAAGCTTGTTGATGTTGAGGAGATGTCGGATGTAGCGATGTAGAAGTTTTGGGAAACTGTGAAGTGTATATCGGAGTACTCTGAAGGTTTTGCAGAAGGAACTGGTCATAATCGATTTCATCATCGGCATCGGTGGGAAAGATCAGATTAACCTCGAAGTTCATTGCACTGGCGGCCTTTTGATACCATGCATCTTCGGTCTTTGGGTCGATCTCTGTATCTGGATCTATCAGGTCAAGTGCATCCCTTTCCGGTGCAGTATATACGATCAGTTCCTGCAAATCTCCCTCGGGCTTTTCAACTGTTTAGTCTTCGTCATCTGAGATTTCCATGTCTTTAACCATCTCAGCTAAGCTATACTGGGCTTCAGGTTGTTCTTCGGTTTCGGTTTATGCCACAGTTGATGGTTCCAGTTGAACCGTTGTTGTTGTTTCGGTAATGATTGGATCGGACTCAGACAGTCTTTGTCTCTTGTTATCCCCCTTACGGTGATCAGGATCATCCTGGTCATCGTGGCGCCTTTTAAGTTCGCCAGCTTGACTCTTGCATGTGTCTTCGAGTGAGGTTACTCTTTCAGACTGAATAGTAACGGCTTTCTGAACGTCCTTAAGAGTCACATCAAGTTGGGCCAATCTGTCGGATACTGATGACGACGAATCAGACGTTTGCGAACGTAGAACGGAAATCAGGTCTGCTTCAGTGGAGGCTTCGGTGTCAGTATGCTGGAGCAATTGGGCAAGAAGCATAGTCTTGAGGGTGTCCACCGAGTAAGATGGTTGTACAAGAGTCGGTGGAGGTGTTGGTGCGGTTTCGGTTTCGACTATCTTCTCCCTCCCTTTGATCAAGCTCTTTACCTTGTCGAGCTCTATGGAGAACTGCTTTTCCAGTGCCTCGCGGACAGCCTTTAGGGCGCTGTCCAGATATTCCCTTAACAAAATGTCGGGTAAATTAACTCTGGGCTCACTTAGATTGCCCATTGAAGTAGCTACCGTAGAGGTAGTACCACTTACGTTCACGGATGGCAACTAGGTGGCCGTGGTAGGATTTCCTTCCGATCCTTGTATTCTGCTCAAAGGCAGAGATACTATGGAAGTTCCGATCGGGTCACTAAGAACACCGATGGTCGCAGTCTCGTTCTGTGTCCTAGTCGAAGAAAGTATAATATCAAGTGTCTCTAGACTCGATTGTGCACTGAATGAAGTCGCGAACGGGGGAGGCTGTTCTCTTGTTTCAATACCGACACTCTCTGAGTGAGAGACCAGTAGATGTTGTGCTATATCCCCGTGTGAATGTGAAACACCCATTTGTTGAGAGATGGGTGAGTGGCTAGGGAGGGTGTGCAATTGCGCCGCTAGGTCCACGGCGGCTTCTTCAATATCTCGTCCCAACAGATGAGACGAGAGAGCAGATGTGGCTACCTGGGCAACACTTGGCTGGATTCGCTCACGAGCTTCTCTAGTTCTTATGCCCGTTCTCTCTTGATTCTTTTTCGATCTCCATTCCCTCCGCCTCACTTGTTCTAAATCTTCAACTAATACTCCCTCCGCTCTCCTTATGTCTCCCAAAATAGGCTGGGATGATGGGATGTTGGAGGGTGTGGGTGAGACAGACGGAGATCCTTCAGTCAATGGTGGTTGACTTCCGATACGGGTTGGAATTAAGGACAAACGGATGGCACGGTCTGTATCGGAGTCGGTTGTCTCGGAATCTAATGCCTCAGTTTGTCTGAGCGGTGAAAGGGGCTCAAATATGTCCGTTACGGGATCACGATCAAGCATTGGTGTGGCAGATACGACTTGGACCTCGTGTAAGGATGTCGGTGGTCCGACTTCAGTCGTGGTTCAGGTGGTTTGTATGCGGTATTGTTGGCTAGTTCCGGGTCGGCTGGAATGGGTAGTACTGGCATGCGTATCCAATGCACCGCCCGCGCATGTTCCTCTCCCATGATGTACTCTCAACACATCCCGTCCAGGAGCCCCAGCTACCCGGACTCTACCTCCACGAGTCCTCGGACCCTCACGCCTCTCACGTCTAACTCCCTAGGGAGGTCCCTCCGGTTCTGACTGGACCACAGGAGCACCTATGCCTATCGTTTGTCTATATGCTATCACACTACGTGCATTGGGGTCCGCATGTGCCAGTAGGGCTTCTGGTAAAGGCATGGCTTGGGCGTTGGACGGGTTTCGAATCACTAAATATTTTAAGCTGAAAGGAGGACATATCGGGTGGTTTATGCGTTGCGGTATCCTTGGATTCGCATCCATATGCTGACGGACGGCCAACCAGAGGAATCGTGGGTATGGTAGGAACTTCTCTTTCGTTCCACCGATCTACCTGATGGCTTGAACTAATTCGAGCCAGATGATCAGCGCATAGTCTATGTGGCGGTTGTAGCAGACGACATGGAATAGACGTAGAAAGTCGCCGTTGCACTGGTCTATTCCCTTCCATATGGATGAAAGACACCTGTTCAGAATCGTGAACAGTGTGTACCAGATAGGCACCAGGTATTTTATGTTGAAAGCGGATGGATGGTTGAGCGCGTGGTTGTAGCCGAGCGCGCAGATGTCGGCGCATAGGGTGTCGTCGTTGACCGTGGGGTCGTATGCAGCATAGCCGCCAGCAGTTGCCTCAGGTAGGGACAGTAGACTTCTGAAAGTGTCCGGTGTGAGCGCGAAAGGTTGATTGTCGATCATCGCCGTGATTGTTTGTGAATTGATCGCCGTGACGACTTGAGCCGTATGCCAGACTTGATAAACGTACATGATAGGGACGTCGGTTGTGGCAGTGAGTGCCTCTCGGAGTGGATGGCCGAGAAGTATGTCCACGACCACACGATGCTGTGGTCGGAACTCGGAAGCGTCTAAGTGATGGTTGTTGGCCTCGAGTTCAATGCCATGGTCTGCTGGTACCAAGGAATTGTCTGCTTCCTCGTCGATGAATTCCTCTTGAGGAGGAATGTTTTGTGGTGGTTGTTCTTGATCCGCCATAAATATACCTGAAAGACACGATGTTAGTGTGGGGGCGGAATAACTGACAGTCGATGCGTACCTTTGCGAAAAATTGGTTCAATCTGAATCAGATTGAGGACTGGCAGTTACAAATAGGTGTTAATGCCAAAAATCGCACCAAAATACAACTTAAGGTCGATGTGGACTTTAACAACTAAAGAAAGGAATCGTTCGACAAAAGCGTACGTTTAAGACAGAAATATAAATGAGACAGAGATTTTGGTGACGCCGGGAAAACCTCAACGAGGAAAAAACACGCGGACGACAGTGGAAGTCGTCGCTGCACTATGGTCGCCAAACAGGGGCGATGTCCTTGTGTTTCTGGTGTCGATCGTACAAAGATTACAATACAAATGAAAGAAAGACTTCGAAATGTAAAGTAACAAGTGTTTTGAATGTAAAAACAATGTGCGTCGTGTGTTAAAACTGTGTGTCGAGAGCGATTCTTCTGCGAGCGATTTCTGTGCTTCAAGTGTTCTTCGGAGTTCGAGTGTTTTGTCTGTGGTTCGATATTGTATTTGTGTTCCGTCCCTTGAAATGATGATTCCCTTTGATATTTATAGTCTTCGGGCACTTTAATTGGATCATTAAGGACTTTGATAACTGCCGTAACGGTCGCCGTCTTTAATGTGGGATTAGATGTTCTTAACTGACTTCGTCGGTTATAGCCGTTGTCCATTAATAGTGTTGACTCCTGCATTAAATACTGAACAAACATAACAGTCGTATAGCGCGTTAGTCGGTCAAGGTCACATGGTTTTATGCGACGGTCGTGTGAACTAGGCGACGTCGAGGTCGAGTGTCGTGAGGTAAACGATTTTCGATTTTATCTTTAATCATGAGAGAAAGTACTATGATTTTACCTTTGTTATGGAAAAAGGGATTAGGTGTTTTCCTTACCTTGGTCGTGGTTGAGACTGGTGAAATTTTGCCCAAACAGTTTGCCCCCAAAATTTGAAAGTAGGATGGCAAATTCGAATTTTAAATTTTGTCAGTCGGACGCTCGGGATCGTGACATGTGTAAGAACTATTCAGTTGCTTTGGAATTGAATCGGTTTGATTCTAACTGAAATGGGAAGTCGAAAAACGGGATCGTGACGTCATACTGACGCACGATGGTGCTTACCAGCTGTTCGTGCCAGGTGTCGTCGATCTGCCGAGTATTTTGATCTATTGGGGACACGTGGCGATCATCGTTGGACTCGACATGACGCAATCTATTGCATGAATAGAAGACTTCGGTGGATATTTCATCTTTAAGTTTTCGGAAAGTTTTTTCGAGAGAAATTTCGTGATTCACTTGCCGTTCTTCTTCGAATTCCTTCCAAATTTACGAGAGATTATAGCGATTCGAGGCTTAGAGTGCCTGTATAAGGCGTTATCTTCCCACCTTCGTCTTCATTGCTCTTCTCTTTTCTCTGATAAACAATGTCGACCGAACCGGAGAGTTCTATCATGAGTCAGGAAGACTTAAATACCATTAGGTGTTTAGCAAAAATCCTTGCGGGGATAGAGCTGATAAGTCCAGGGAGTACACGTCCTGGGAGTTGTCCTGAAGGATACTTTGTAATATACGAGTATCCCTTCAAAATAGGGTTTGAATGGCCGTATTCGGCCTTATCCAAGGCTTTCATCCGAGATTTCGGTCTGTCGCCAGGGCAGTTAATGCCACAACTCTGGCGAGTTTTCCTAGTTATTGAGCGATTGTCCGCAAAGTGGGAGTCGCCTATGATCATGAATGATTTCTTGTTAGCTTATCAAGTCAAGAGAGACAAGAACTAGCGTTATATCCCTTATTCCAAGTACAAGGGCGACCGCACACTGGTTTTGAAAACCGGGGTCAATGATCGTGGGTGGAAGTCTAGGTACGTATTCGTACATATTGATTCGCTTGATTTCAACAGCGATTGGATTCGTCCTGATTGGCATATGACGGGTATGTTCTTTAATATACGTCATTGTTTAGTTTATTTTTTATGCTTTTTATTTATTCTTCTTCTTTTGTCGTCTTCAGAGATCCAGTTCGACGTCGTGAAGCCGAACGAAGATTCCCAAGCCAAGATCGACAGATTCCTGAGTCATAGCATTGATGATCGATCTTTCGTCGTGTGGCAACCGGCGGCCGTGGACGAGGGCGTGGCGGTGTATACGGGAGACTCTGATGAAGAAGATGAAGAAGGGGAGGATGAGCAGGAAGAGGCGACTGGTAAGCGTACCGTAGTTTTTATTTTCGCCGTTTATTTTGCCTGTCTGACGCTTTGTGCGTTTCTTCAGTAGTGCCGACTGTGAAGAAGTCGGTATCCGGAAAAAAGGCGACGCAGGTTGCGCTTACCCTTCGAGGCAGGGAAAGAAGAAAGGATGCCCCGACAGCTGGGTCAGGAATCTCAAAGAAGACAAGGACGATAGTCCTGAGGGAACCGTCTTCGAGGGCTGACGATTCATCGAAAGTTGTCACGCCTAAGGAGGCGAGGGCGTCATCCACCCATTATGGCGCGATGAACGCGACACCGGCAAGTTCGGCGCCTCAACGACAGTGACGAAACCGGTGTCCAAAGTGTTGACCCCAACGTCTGCCGACAAGGGCGAGGGGTCATCGGCCGAAGTCACGACGGTTAACTTTACGTTGCCGTCTGACTTTATGGCGAATGGTGTCCTAGACGGGACGACGTTGTTTCCTCATTTGGGGAAATATTTGCTCCCGTCTTTTAGGGAGCGTTTTCACAGAGTTCCGGCCAGAGAGACGGGATCTCTGGTTGCCGGTCTGGCGTTCACAGTGAGTGTCAATCTTTCATGACTTGTTTATTTTGCAAATTTTGTCGAATATTTTCTAATGAACTTCATACATTTTATAGACATTCCAGTCTTCCCTGGCGTTATACGCCGAGATGTCGAGAATCGAAGATCTGGTGGCGTCTGCTCTTGAAAGAGAAGATGCGGCGCTAGAAAGGGAGATGACGGCTTTGGACAGGGAGAAGTTGGCCTTGGCGCGTGCCGACGAGTTGGCCATTCAGCTTTATGACGCTTTGCACGAGCTAAAGGCCGCTAGTCGTGCGAAGGAGGCGGGCGATTCTCCTAAGCCTTAGGAAACTTTTAATCTTTCCTTGTTTTTGTTGACTATTAGTGGTCGAACCACTTCCCTTTTGATTATAAATCGACAGTTTATTCGCTGAATGAAACGTGGGCTTCTTTTGAATTCATACTTCGTATATTTCATGAATAAATACAACGTTAATTGTAAGATTCACTAAGTAAAGAATAACCAAGAAATCACGCGACTTAAGCATTATTGCAACACAATAACTGGAACGTAAGCCATAAGACTTTTAAATCGTGTATATAAACATAAGCACACGCGACTAGAGCATACATTCAGAGTATGACATTTTTCTAAGTCAAGAAACTTAGATCACGAGATCGCTAGACTTTGCGATCGTACCACTAAGTCGTGGGATGAACTTGAATCGTGTGTCCCTGTAGAAGGATGATCAAGTCATAAACCCGATCGTTTTTGTCGTGCGACCTTGCGAAACTAGAGCCGTAAGATTAATGTCGTGCGATTATGCGGAAAAACGATGTTAGAGGTTGGTCGTTGGCTAACCAACGACCCTCCGATGCTTAAGTCAGTAACCGTTCGCGATGAGAAATCGTATGAAGGAAGAGAAAAGAAATTAGGGAACGTACCTTCTCAGATTTTCCCTTTTTTTGAATTTGAATGGGGTATTTGCCCCCCGTCATTTATTATCCTATTCCTTTCAGGAGAAAATAGGTTTTAAATGACGAATCAACACATAGATCTTGGGAAATATCATCTATGTCTGCGTCGACCGTGTTTTCGCGCGACAGGGAAAGATAGTAATTTTATTCTTTCGTGGCGTCAGAGTGGTCTTATAGCAGTCACGGGCGACTTTCGACTCACTTTTGATTTCTTGGACTCCCCACGGCATAGGGAACTTCAGGGTCTGATGATACGTCGAGGGAACGGCTTTCATTTCATGGATCCATGGTCGACCTAAAATGATGTTATAGGCTGACGCGCAATCGATGACGCTGAACTTGGTCTGCTTGTTGATCCCTCCGGCGTAGACTGGCAAAATGATATCTCCATAGGTGCTCGTCGCTTCTCCATTGAAACCGACCAAAGTTGTCGAACATCGGGTGATTTCCGAGCGATCGATCCCCATGGCCTTGATGGTGTCAAGGAAAATGACGTTCGCTGAGCTGCCCCCATCGATCAAGACTCGTCGGGTTAAACAATTACCAATCGTAAGTTGAATGATCAACCCATCATGGTGCTTCTGATATGAGTCACCGAGGTCGTCTTGATCGAACACAATCTTCATAGCTTCCAACTCCAGATCTCCTTTTGGCCTCGATGAACGCGGAATAGGCCGATCGTCGGGTGCTTGATTGGTGTGACGCTTGGCTGCGGAATATGTCAGACCACACACGTCTGAACCACCGGTGATATGCTACCTCCTTTTTTAGGGCTATACAATCATCTGTCGCATGACCATGGTCGACATGAAAGTCGCACCACTTAGATTTATCTTTCTTAGCGTCGTCCTGATCGGACTTCTTGGGCCACCGGATGGTCGCCTGGGCGGTCTTCAGAGCTTCGACCAAATCCTTAGTGGACCCTTTGAATCCGTAAGAGGATATCTTGGGGTACTGAGGAAATTTGGTCGCGGTCTTGGCCTCTGCTTTTGTCTTGAATCGGACGTTCGAGATCTGGCGCGCGGGCTCTAATTTGGAAATTGCTTTCGTCTTGAACTCTGGCTTCTTCACACCTAACGACCTCTTGTCGCCGGTATGCTTGCGACGAAAGGCAGCGTCGTCCTCTACCCTCATATATGCTAGGGTTCTAGCTCGGACGTCCTCAAAATTCTCCGGAGGATATTTGGTTAGATCAGTATACAACCCCGAACTGTCGTCCAGACCACGCTTATAAGCTTCGATTGCGGTCTTGACGTCGCAATTGCGAGTACTGATCATCTCCGCATTGAATCTATTGAAATAACTCCGAATAGACTCATTGGTCTTCTGCACGACATAATACAGGTCACTAGTCTGCTTCTCCATCTTGCGACTGCTGGCGAACTGCTGAGAGAATTGGTTGACCAAATCAGCGAACGACCCGATGGACTTGGGTTTGAGATTGATCAACCATTGGAGAGAAGGACCAGTGAGAGTCGCACCGAAGCTTTTGCACATACAAACCTCCTGATACATGTGTGGGATCGAGATCGTCCACATGAGCTGCTTATATTGCGCGACGTGTTCTGTCGGATCAGTCACTCCCGAATACTTGGGCGTGAAGGCAGGGACGTTGTACTTCTTCGGGACCTCGACGATCGCAATCTCATCGATGAAGGGCGACGCCTGAAACCCTGATCGAGGCTCGACATCGACGGGCACGGCTGCCCCAGGTAGCTTGGTGAGCAAAGATAGGACGCACTCGTTCTGATCTTCTAACATTTTCAATCACTGGGCGACGGGGTCATTAGGATCGAGATTTGCCCCTGTTTGCGGATTGACTCCTGAACTGGTGCCATTGCCATGCGACGATCCATTGGCGTCCCCGTTGAAATGAACAAAATATGGCTGCGGCCCATTCTGAAACGGCTGCGACCCATCTTGAAACGGCTGCGATCCATTCTGAAATGGGTGCGATCCATTCGAAAATGGCTGCGATCCATTCTGAAATGGCTGCGATCCATTCGGAATGGGTGGTGGCCTTATATGCTGAGGAGGAACCGTCCCGAACTGGGGATTTGGGTTGAACGGTCCCGGCTGCTGGTTCTGCATGAACGGACCTGGATGCTGATTCTGAGCGAACGGACCTGATCCTGGAACTGGATTATGCGCGAATGGCCTAGGACCAGTCTGACCGAACGATCCTTGGCCTGGATTCTGAACGAATGGCCTAGGACCATTCTGAGGTCCATAGTAATTCCTTAACCGTGCGATCTCCTCAGCTGCTCTGCGACTCTGCTCTGCCACGACGTTGATTTGATTTCGAGCGACTTCAAGCTCCTGGTACATCTGGGCAATGACATGCTGCTGATTTCCAGGGGCTGCCATTTTTCTGAAACAGAGAACAAAGGAAACTCCAAGAAACCGTTAGTATGACGCACGTTCGTCGAAGATTTTCTCTAGATGAGGTCCCACGGATGGCGCCAAACTGTAAATGCCAAAAATCGCACCAAAGTACAACTTAAGGTCGATGTGGACTTTAACAACTAAAGAAAGGAATCGTTAGACAAAAGCGTGCGTTTAAGACAGAAATATAAATGAGACAGAGATTTTGGTGACGCCGGAAAAACCTCAACGAGGAAAAAACCCGCAGACGACAGTGGAAGTCGTCGCTGCACTATGGTCGCCAAACAGGGGCGATGTCCTTGTGTTTCTGGTGTCGATCGTACAGAGATTACAATACAAATGAAAGAAAGACTTCGAAATGTAAAGTAACAAGTGTTTTGAATGTAAAAACAATGTGCGCCGTGTGTTAAAACTGTGTATCGAGAGCAATTCTTCTGCGAGCGATTTATGTGCTTCAAGTGTTCTTCGGAGTTCGAGTGTTTGTGTCTGTGGTTCGATATTGTATCTATGTTCCGTCCCTTGAAATGATGATTCCCTTTGATATTTATAGTCTTTGAGCACATTAATTGGATCATTAAGGACTTTGATAAATGCTGTAATGGTCGCCGTCTTTAATGCAGGATTAGATGTTCTTAACTGACTTCGTCGGTTATAGCCGTTGTCCATTAATGGTGTTGACTCCTGCATTAAACACTGAACAAACATAACAGTCGTATAGCGCGTTAGTCGGTCAAGGTCGCATGGTTTTATGCGACGGTCGTGTGAACTAGGCGACGTCGAGGTCGAGTGTCGTGAGGTAAAAGATTTTCGATTTTATCTTTAATCATGAGAGAAAGTACTATGATTTTACCTTTGTTATGGAAAAAGGGATTAGGTGTTTTCCTTACCTTGGTCGTGGTCGAGACTGGTGAAATTTTGCCCAAACAACAGGGTACTGAGATTGTTGGCAGTGTCCGGACAAAATTCATCCGGGAAACAGAGGGTTACCGGACAAGTAGAGGTATTCGGACAAATGGGGTTATCCGGACAAACGAAGATTACCGGACAAACTTGAGTTACCGGACACATGAAGATACCGGATTCGGAAAACACACCCGGATAGTTGAACTTACCGGAAACCACAAGGTTTCCGGACAACTAGGGCTTTCCGGATGGTCAAGGTAACCGGCCAACCAAGAACATTCCGGATAGCTGAACTTATCGGAAATAATTTAGTTCCTGGACAGCTTGGGTTACCGTATGACTTGGTGTCCGAACGAGATGTCTAACCAGATAAATATCGAAAACATTTGAATGTTACCAAATAAAATATCTAAAATTATGGTGGTGTCCGGATACGCTTGAATGTTTCCGGATGAAATGAGAGTTTCCGGGTGACTTTGGGTTTACTCAAATCGGTCCAAATCGATAAACAAGCCACCGATCTAAGCCTAGGATATACGCCTATTAGATAAACTAGGCATGAAATACCGATTATTCAGCTGAAAACCAACCACAATCGATTGGAATGAGAACTGACATCGCGTCGGGGTCCGAAAACCCCTTTCGATCTGGGTGTGGGTCGATTTAATAGACGATGCGAGTGCGTGCGAGAGTAAAACATGTTAGATGATGGGAAGAGAGACATACCAGTGATGCAGAAGTCAAAATTGAGCAAAATGAGCGTGAACCGAGAGTTTCCGAATAAGGGTTTTTCGAGAGAGGGTTTAGGTGTTTTGTGTCCGGAAAAAAATCAACGTGAGGGTGTCCGGGGGGTTTTATAGGGGCAGTAGCTTACCGGATGGGTTTACCCGAATACTTATCCGGTCCGGATAGGTGTCCGGTCCGAAAACCTATTCGGATAGAGGTATCCGGGAACCTGTCCGGACACTTTGGGAATTTGGCAAAAATTACCCCTGAACTTTCCCATCCTTAAAAAAATATATTTTGGGTTTTGGAGAAAAAGCACTTTCTCGCTCCCCCTCGAACAAAGAATAGGAAAAACCTTTGCTCCCCCTCTGATCGTGCATGTGAGTGATATGAAGAACACTTGGGAATGGCCACACACAAAAAAAAACTTTTGGAAGTTAAAAAAACAATTGTGTGACACTCCCCCTCAAAGATAGAACAAACTTACCTGATACGCTTATGTTCTCCCCCTGAACACATGAACAACTTGTGAAAGCACAGATATATCCAAAATAATAAAGCAAACGACAGTAGTAAACATAAAAGGAAACATACGCTAAACAAAAGCAAACAAACGAAATCTACCTAATTAGTACAGAGATGTAGAATACAGATGCGAGAAAGTGGGTACCCAATCATCTGGAGTTTAGACAACAGATGATGAATACACAGTTTCTCGTAGGTGTATGGAACTTGTATTGGGCACATGATTTGATTAAATCTTCAGATTTAGCATACCTAGCCTGGACACAAGATAATTAAAGCGTTTTTCGTCCAGGGGTTTTGTAAACTGGTCTGCTAACTGATGTTCAATATTAACAAAGTAGAGTTCGACTGTACCTCGTTCGACATGATCCTTGATAAAGTGGTACCGAACATCTATGTACTTCGTCTTTGTGTGCTGGACCGGATTGCTTGATATGGCAATGGCGCTCTTCGAGTCGCAGTAGATGGGCACTTTGGGGTATTTGAAACCGTAGTCTTTGAGTTTAGTGTGCATCCAGATGACTTGCGAACAACAGCTCACGGCGACGACGTATTCCGCCTCAGCAGTCGATGTAGACACACACTGCTGTTTCTTGGATGCCCAACTTACCAAACTGTCGCCCAAGAACTGCACATGTCCCGATGTGCTCTTCCGATCCATCCTGCTATCCGCGTGGT
Source organism: Saussurea involucrata (assembly GCA_033807775.1). NCBI lineage: Eukaryota > Viridiplantae > Streptophyta > Magnoliopsida > Asterales > Asteraceae > Saussurea > Saussurea involucrata. The sequence goes on along the minus strand of CM066315.1, from coordinate 60,734,972 downwards.
CGGCGTCTGAGTACGCTGAAAGTTCAAAACCTGTCTCTTTCGGGTACCACAAGCCAAGATCAGCAGTACCTCTTAAATAACGAAAGATTCGTTTAACAGCAATTAAATGAGACTCTTTGGGTTTTGACTGAAAACGGGTGCTAAGAAAGGCCGAAAACACGATGTCCGGTCTACTAGCCGTTAAGTACATTAAAGAACCAATCATCCCCCGGTACGTTTTGGTGTCCACATCCTTTTCGTTAGGATCGGCGTGTAACTTTATACCGGGTGCCATGGGAGTTTTCATTGGTGAGGACTGTTCCATCTCGTACTTCCGAAGAATGTCCTGAATGTACTTAGCCTGATTTATGAATATCCCGGTCGACAGTTGTTTAACTTGAAGACCAAGGAAAAAATTCATCTCACACACCATACTCATTTGAAAATACTGTCCCATTATTTTCGCAAAGTTCTTACAATATTGTGGGTTAGTGGAACCGAAAATTATGTCATCAACATACACTTGAACTAAAACTATGTGACCTTCTTCATTTTTAATAAACAGGGTTGTATCAATTTACCTTTAGAAAAACCTGGTTTTACTAAAAACTTAGACAAAGCATCATACCAGGCCCGTAGAGCTTGCTTCAAACTGTATAGAGCCTTGTCTAGGATGTAGACGTGATTAGGCTTCTTGTCGTCCACGAACCCATTCGGTTGCAATACTTATACCTCTTCCTTGATCTCGCCGTTGATAAATGCGGTCTTCACATCCATTTGGAAGACCGTGAAGTTCTTGTGCGCGATGTATGCAAGGAACATACGTATGGCTTCAATTCTTGCAACCGGAGTGTATGTCTCGTCGTAATCAATCCCTTCTTGTTGGCGGTATCCTTTGGCCACGAGACACGCTTTGTTCCGAACGACGACACCATCTTCGTCCTTTTTATTCTTGAAGATCCACTTCGTGCCGATTACCGTCTTGTGAGAAGGACGTGGGACAAGTCTCCATACTTTGAGGGCCTCAAACTAGTTAAGTTCCTCTTGCATAGCCATGACCCAGTCCGGATCGTCAAGTGCCTCGGAGACGGTTGTTGGCTCGATCTTGCTGAGAAATCCGGAAAAGAGGCAGAAGTTTGCCGATGCGCCTCGTGTTTGAACCGGGGTAGAAGGATCGCCGATTATCTAGTGTAGGGGATGTGCCTTGGTCCATTTGGTGGTGTGTGGAAGCGGCTGTTGAGTAGAGTGAGAGGTATCCGGATCCACATACCCACCGGTTGGAAGGTCTTGAACAACTTCAAGTGTAGATGCTCGGTTTCTCAGAGGAGACTTGGTGGGATGCGTCGAAGGTTGAGCAACTTCTGGTTCCGGGGAAATCAGAGGTTGATCATTGAGTGTTGTCGAGGATGAATCTTCAGGAGTGATCTCCGGGTTTTGTACAGGTTCCTCCGAGAGAATAGTCGTATCAGTCGTTGAAGTGTCTTGTGAGGTCTGAGGGGATTCCAGAGTGATTTCTGGAGTACTCATCGAAGGCGGCGGACCGGAAATATTCGTCGAGTCCTCGATTTGAGCAGCTTCAATTCTGGGTTGCACTGAGACACGAGGGGTAGGTAGGTTAAAGAAATCATCATAAGAGTGTTGAAACAGTAAATCTAAATCAGAAAGATGTGAGTTTGACGTAGATGTATGATAGGGTTATTTATTTAACCCTATTTTAGCTATATAATTCCATTTTTTGAGCCGTTTTGTCATCCCATTGAGTCAATTGTATCTAATTATAGTAACTTTTACATAAAATAAACAATTTGTGCCCTTGGGTATAAAGTTGGCCAAAAAAATATGAAATCGCATGAAAATCGTCCAAAAACGCTTATTTTACACTTTATGTATTTTAGGCTGCGAAAAGACGGTCTTTTGGAGCTATGCATTGAAGAAGATTGCGGATAGAAAACTTTTGGGACAAAACCGAAGACTCCAACTTTTGAGGACCGGGCTTTGCTTTTGTGGATAATCTCGAACTTGGACCGATTTTTGTGGATTTTTGGACCGACCGAATGTTACTACTTGGGCCGAATTCATGCATGCAAACTACATCTCAAATTGGACTTGGATTGATTTTTTTGGATGGGCTTCACAACCGGCCCTTATGCTTCTCGGCCCATGGATCTTTTGATCCATGGGTATGATCCATGGGTTGCCTCCTTCTCCAAGAATTGGTCTTACTATTTATATGCATGCTATGTAACCTTAAATAGACACTTGACATCACTTGGAACCATCTTGATACATTATAGTCACTAATCATAGTGAGCTTAAGATCCGGTTCTCACAACCGATGCTCTAGCTCAAGGTTCGAACAGCGTGGGTTCAACCCATAGTTTGTTTTCGTTACGTTATCATCAATCCACGTTTCGTTTACTTGTTGGTTTCATAGTTATTTCTATTACAATCTCGTTTCGTTAATCTCGTTACTAACTGCACGAATTTACATTCCCATAATCTTTCCGATTTCGCACCTTTCCTTTATGCATTTACGGTTCTTGATAAATTGCTCTTAACCTTGTTTACTCGTGTTATTTACGATTTTAAGTTGTTGATTACAATTGATTTCCTTACTCTCTCGTTACTTACGGTTTTAGTTTGTTACTAATCATTTCCTCTCTTGTTTACGGATTTCCATTATAACCTCGTTGCCATCAACTTTCTTTACTCGTCTACGGCTTTGTTACTTGCTATTAACCTTGTTTCCTTTCGATAATCACGGTTTTAGTTCAAGCATAATGTCTCTTCCCTTAAACTCATAGTTTAGTTAGTTAATTATTGCTAATCTCGTATTATAATTCAAGTTTTTGTTAATCGCTTCATGCAAGTATTTCTAATCACATCATCATTAGTTGTTAAAGATGCTTTCCATTTTAAGTTTTACATGTAAAACAAGATTTTTCACCTGAATGTTAAGCTGTCGTTAACTTCTCATTAGATAAATCCGTCATTACTTGCATAACAAGTTACGTCTTTTTAGTGTTATTCATGCATTGTCCATCTCCATTATTTGCTTTCCAAATTTACTCATCCTTTATAATTAGAAACTGAACGATGATGGGCTAAGCGTCCTAGTTCGGGGTATAAAGTGAAGTTGGGACCGAGACTAATAATTAAATTGAAAGGTGTCGCGTACTGCATGATTGTCCAAAGTTATTTAAATCAATGTTATATTTTATGGTGTTTCACAATTGACCAATTGACACCCGGTTCGTTGTATCAAGAAATAGTCGACATTTGAGATAACCAAGGAATGCAGTCTCATCGTTATATTTGATAATTAATATCATCCCAACGGATCTTTATACCATGTGCTTCTTTTTATAACCGATTTCTGTCATTAGTTGTTAATCAAACCTCCAAAATATTGTTTTCGAATTCGCCATCTGAAACTCGCTTTTACGAACTAGACTTTGAAAGAGAGATTTTTCCACGCTTCCCTGTGGGTTCGATATCTGGTACTTTTGTACCATTATTACTTGTTTTGAGACGATAATAGACTAAGATGTATACGTGCGTCAAGGTTTTTTGTTATCAATTTTAAAGGATATAGTCTAATAAACAACACGCTTTTGGCTATATATTTAAAGGGACATCCAGAGTCACTCAATTTCTCATCAAGTTTTTGGCGCCGTTGCCGGGGAAGCACGCTAGAAGTTTTTCTCTCGTTTAAAGTAAAGTTTTTAAAAGCAAGTTTTCTACCATCTTTTAGAAAACCAAAAAAATAGTGCATGCCAAGGTTGCCTCACGGTGAATTATTCCAATTTGATCCCGACATTGAACGAACGTTTAAACAACGAAGAAGAATTCAAAGAGCTAATTCAGTCTTAAATTCTCCAACGATGTCTGAACATTATTCTTCGTCAGATAATGAGGATGATGGTCCACCGTTTGTCAATCCTGATGGGCAACCTAATAACGAAATCCCAGAAAACCAGCCAATTAATAATATTGACGATGAGGAACAGAACATTTTTCGGTTGGCCAATTCCAAAGATGGTGGTATTATGTCTTACGCCATTCCTGTTTTAACCCAGTTACACTCAGGAATTTTAAAACCAACTTTGCAAACCCACCATTTTGAGTTGAAACCAATAATGTTCCATATGTTACAAACAAACGGCCAATACTCTGGTATGGCAACTGAAGATCCTCATTCTCACTTACGGTCTTTCATGGAAATTACAGATTCTTTTAAGATTCCTGGAGTTGAAGATGATGCACTGAAATTAAACCTTTTTCGATAATCTTTAAGAGACAGTGCAAGATCTTGGTACAACTCATTGAAGCCAGATTCTATAGTTACATGGGCCCAAATGGCTGAGAAATTTTTAAAAAAATATTTTCCACCCAAATGGATGATGAAGCAGTTCCTGATGCATGGGATAGGTACAAGGAGCTTTTGAGAAAATGCCCTTACCATGGCATTCCGTACTGCATACAGTTAGAGACGTTTTACAGTGGTTTAAATATTACTGCAAAACAAATGCTTGACGCTACTGCAAACGGAGCTTTTACCTCTTGTACCTATAATGAAGGATATGACATCCTTGAAAGAATTTCTAACAACAATGGTCAGTGGTCTGATCCACGTGCATTACCAGCTAGAAGGACAGCGGGAGTGCAAGATCCTGATGCTTACGCATTAATATCTACACAGTTAAGTGACATGGCATCTTTGATTAAATACCTCAATGCTGTGACACTCAACCCTGTTGCACCACCTCCTACTGTCCAGTCCATCCAGTGCACATACTGTGGTGATGGCCATAATTTTGAACATTGCCTGGAAATCCTGAGCGTATCAACTACGTTGGTCACAACAACAATAATAATAATAACAATAACAAAGGAGGTACCTTCTCTCAAACTTACAACCCTGAGTGGAGGAACCATCCTAACTTTTCATGGCACAGTTCATCTTTGAATCCACCACCACCAAAATTGCAAGGTCAAAACCAGCAATTTCAGCACAAACCTCAAAACAATCAGCACGCAAATTCTCAAAATAATCAACATGCTTTTCAACAGTCAAACCATCATGCTGAGTCATCTACTTCCTTGGAAGCAATGATGAAGGGATTTATGTCCCAAACTCAGGCATCTATTAAGAATCTGGAGACCCAAATGGGTCAAATGGCTTTAGAATGAGGAAACGTCCTCCCGGTTCATTGCCTAGTGATATTGAAGCACCCCAAGAATCGGAAAAGAGCATGTAAAAGCTGTAACTTTGAGGACTGGTAAGGATTTACCAGAAAATTTACAAAAAGATTTTAAAAACCCAGACAAAGCAGAGCCAGAAAAGAAAAACACAATTTCAAGCTCTGCTCAGTCTAGTGGAAAAATTGGAACAAATAACACTGTTGTGCCCAATAGTTCCACTACCATTCCAACCATCCCATTGTCAATCCCTGATAAGCCCAAGAATGATTCACAAATTAAAGAAAATCATGATGTGGATGTGTCACAAGCTGGTGACAGTCCCAAAGTCCCTAGTGATATTAGGAAAGACAACACCTTACCATCAACACCAGCACCTACTCTTCAAAAGACTACACATCCTACTACAGTTCCTCTTTACATTCCTTATCCTCAAAGAATGAGAAATGAGAAAGAGCAATTGCAATTCAAAAAGTTTTTAGATGTTTTTAAACAGTTGCATAATAACATACCTTTGGTTGAAGCCATTGAACAAATGCCAACCTATGCAAAGTTTTTGAAAGACATTTTGAGCAAGAAGAAAAAGTTGAATGAATATGAGACTGTAGCTCTGACTGAAGGTTGTATTGCTATGTTGTCCAATACAATACCTCCAGAGATGAAAGATCCTGGTAGTTTTACAATCCCATGTTCCATAGGAGGAAAAGAACTAGGGCAAGCCCTATGTGACTTAGGAGCCAATGTAAACCTTATGCCTTTATTTGTTTTTAACACTTTAGGAATAGGTGAAGCTAGACCAACAACCGTTTCACTTTTATTAGCAGATAAGTCCATAGCTTGTCCCAAAGGTAAGATTGAAGATGTCCTTGTCCAAGTTGATAAGTTTATTTTTCCTGCAGATTTTATCATCTTAGACTTTGAAGCTGACAAAGACATGCCTATTATCTCAGGAAGACCTTTCCTAGCTACAAGCAGAACTCTGATAGATGTCCAGAAAGGTGAACTCACTATGAGAGTTCAAGATCAACATGTAACTTTTAATGTGTTGGGCTCCCTTAGATATCCTGATGACAAAGAAGAATGTTCTACCTTAGGTTTGATTGAATCTTGGTGCCAAGACCAAAGTTTTGGGGAGGTCATGGGATTTGGAGAATCTGATAGTGAAGATGATATAGCAGAGTTTGATGACTTAGAAGACATACAGGTCACCTTTGTTGTTGAAGTTTTAGAAAATAAAGATCGGAAAACTCTTGTTCCTTCTTTAGAATGTGCTCCAGACTTAGAGTTAAAACAGCTTCCCTCACACTTAAAATATGCCTTTTTAGGAGAACCAAGAAAGTTACCAGTCATTATTTCATCATCCTTAGAATCTGATCAAGAGGAAAAGTTGGTTAGTATGTTAAAACAACACACCAAAGCCATAAGATGGACCATAGCTGATTTGAAGGGCATAAGCCCTACCATTTGTCAACATAAAATCATTTTAGAAAACAAAGATTTTACCTATGTTGAGCCTCAAAGAAGACTCAATCCTATGATGAAGGAGGTTGTGAAAAAAGAGATTTTAAAATGGCTTGATGCTGGCATAATCTATCCTATTGCTAGTAGTACATGTGTCAGTCCAGTGAAATGTAAACCCAAAAAGGGTGGTGTAACTGTAATTGTAACAACCCGGTTCTCAAACAAGCGTCAAATAACATATATTGCATAATATCGTTACATAACAAAGATACATCATATAACAAGTACGGTCCCTTAGTATTTACAATCCAAAATAAGGTATTTCATTACAAACTTTTTGCTAACTAAATACATGATAACTAATAACGAGGTTATAATTGCAAAACACGTCATAGTCTTCAAAATATAAGTCTTCCCAAAAGCTAGCCACTGATTACCCTTTTCACTTGCTCTTACCTGATCCACGACCTGGAATACATATTTTTAAAACAAAATGAGGGTTAGACCTAGTGGTCTAAGTGAGAAAATCCCTGTCAGCTTAAAATCATTTGTTCAAATACCATATACATAACACCAAAATAAATACCAACTAGGACTCATGCATTGTGTACTTTCCTGTCTAATTCCCATGGCCAAATTAGATGGTAGCGAGCCAACTAATAAATTTTCTCCGCTGTAATGAAATTACAGCCAACACCGCTGTCCCTCCATACAGCCAACTCCACCGGTCCTAAGCCTGGCTAACTTGTACTCATGTAGTGTAATACTCATATAAACATAATATGCACACTATTACACTATTTATCACATTCTCGTTCCACATATATATGTATTCCAGTTTAAAAACGTTTTAAAGTAAAACTTACCTGTTTGCTTATCAAAACTCTTTCCAGTCCTTCCCAAAAGATTCAGCTTTTACCCCAGATTCACAGTATCTGAAACAATTAGATACAAATATCTCTTTACCAAAATGGAACACATAAGACTTACTAGGGCTAAAGACTCTAGATAAATCTATCTAACTCTTATCCTCAAATGTTTCCCCCACACCCGAACTTAAGTCGAGTCCACAGTATATTCAGTCCTCATTCATTCCCCATCCAAGAGTCAACAAAACACAGGTTACTGGATACTTAAAAGTATCTAAACTCTCAAAAGTGACCAAATTAGCTAAAGTATCCGGATACCACAAGTTATCCGAACAACACAACTTTCCGGATAGCACAAACATTCCGGACAACACAATTGTCCGGACAACATATATAATCCGGATAACACCCGGACACCAAAGCAATCCGGACACTATCCGGTAACTAGTTTTAACCGGAAACTTATGGGAAAGAGGACTTACCCGGATACTTGACTCGTCTAGACACCACTAGAACAACTTCCGGACACCATCAATCAAAACTACCGGACACGTTCATACTGTATCCGGAAACCTCTGTCGGTTTATCCATTTTTAACCCAAAAATAGACTGAAATCAACATCATTCCAGATTTGATGATTCTAATCCGATAGGAATTTACTACTAACAATTACATACATAAATTGTAAAGGAACATACCTCAAAATCACTTCTAAGTGTACCAATTGAACCCCTAACCACAAGACTCTTTCTTCTTCTTCTTTTCTCAAAAACACACACACACACACACACACACACTTAATCTGGATATTTTCTGTTTATGAAAAATATTTGGAGCTTAAAGGGTAATATCAAACTATATTTACCATTTAAACCTTGAACTAATTACCAATGACCCAAACACCCCTAAACTTATAAATTTACCCAAACTTACCCTAAACATCAATTATAGAGTTAAATAAATTTAACGGAACTAGAATTTAACTAACGAACTTACCCGGGGTATTACATCATCTCCCCCTTAAAAGAATTCCATCTCGGAATTCAGTTAAGCAAAAAGGTATGGGTACTTAGTTCTCATATCGGATTCTGATTCCCAAGTAGCATCCTGACCTCTATGGTGTCTCCACTGCACTTTTACTTGCTTGATCTCCTTTCCATTCCGCAACACTTTAACTTTATGGTCAACTATGGCCTCAGGTTCCTCCACAAAATTTAGTCTTTCATCAACCTGAATAGCTGGTAGAGAAACTAGTTGATCTGATGTAACCAAACACTTTCGTAGATTCGAAACATGAAAAGCATTATGGACTCCGCTTAACTCCGGCGGAAGTTCTAACCGGTAAGCTACTTCACCGATTCTTTCTGTTATTGCAAACGGTCCGATGTACCTTGGGCTGAGTTTACCTTGCTTGCCAAATCGAATGACTCCTTTCCAAGGCGAGACTTTTAACATCACGAAATCTCCAACTTGGAATTCTAACGGTTTTCGGCGTCGGTCAGCGTAGCTTTTCTGTCTGTCTTGAGCCACTTTCAATCATTCTCGAATCTGAGTAATCTTATCCGCGGTTAACTGAACTATATCTGGCCCTGCTAATTGCTTTTCTCCCACTTCATTCCAACACAGAGGCGTTCGGCATTTTCTACCATACAAAACTTCAAACGGTGCCGCTTGTATGCTGGAATGATAACTGTTATTGTAGGCAAATTCAATCAATGGCAAATGCTTATCCCATGATCCCCCAAAATCAACAATGCAGGCCCGTAGCATGTCTTCCAAAGTCTGAATCGTTCATTCACTTTGACCGTCAGTTTGAGGATGATACACTGTACTTAACTTTATATGCGTCCCCATTTCTCTTTGAAAACTTCTCCAGAACCTTGAAGTAAAACGACTATCACGATCAGAAATAATTGATATTGGAACTCCATGTCGAGTTACTATTTCGTCAATATACAATTTGGCTAGTCTTTCTAACGAATAGGTTTCTTTTATCGGTAGAAAGTGAGCAGACTTTGTCAACCTGTCAACGATCACCCAAATGGCATCAAACCCTTTCGGAGTTCTTGGTAGCTTCGTGATGAAATCTGTAGTTTTCTGATCCCATTTCCACATAGGTATTTCTAAACGCTGTAACTGCCTAAAAGGCTTTTGATGTTCAATCTTTACTTTCTTACAAGTAGAACAACCCTCCACATACTGAGCAACACTTCTTTTCATTCCCGGCCACCAGTAAAATTGTCGTAAATCTTTATACATCTTATTCGTACCTGGATGAATAGAGAAACGAGATTGATGAGCTTCTTGTAGTACCCGATCACGTAAACCACCCAAACGAGGCACCCAAATCCTGCTATCCAAACACAGTAACCCACGATCATCCTTTACAAGCAATGCTGATATCCCCACTAACCGTTATGGTTTCAATTGTTCCTCTTGGAAAGCTTCTACTTGACACTTCTTCAATTCGTCAAAGATGTTAGGTAGAAGTTCAGCTCGTAGTGCAATTGCCTTTATTGTTCCGCTTCTCTCTTGGCGACTCAGTGCATCAGCTACCACATTTTCTTTCCCCGGATGATAAAAAATTTCGCAGTCGTAATCATTCAAAAATTCTAACCACCTTCTTTGCCTCATATTTAATTCTCGTTGATCGAAGAGATGTTGGAGACTCTTATGATCGGTGTAAATTTGACATTTAGAACCGTAGAGATAATGTCTCCAAATCTTTAGCGCGAAAACAACTGCTGCAAGTTCCATGTCGTGTGTAGGATACTGTCGTTCATGATCCTTCAGTTGTCTAGAAGCATAAGCAATAACTTTCCCACGCTACATTAGTACACATCCTAATCCCAGTTTGGAAGCATCACTATAAACAACAAAATCATCGGAACCTTCAGGTAGTGACAGTATCGGCGCGCTACAGAGTTTCTCTTTCAATATTCGGAATGCTCCATCCTGCTCCGCTTTCCATTCAAACTTTATATTCTTTCGAGTCAGCTTGGTCAAAGGTGTAGCGATATGGGAGAAATCTTGTATAAACTTTCGATAGTAGCTGGCTAAACCCAGAAAACTTCGTACCTCGGTTGGCGTTCTCGGCGGTTCCCACTTTCTCGGAAACTACATGCCCCAGAAACTGAACTTCCCGTAGCCAGAATTCACATTTAGAAAATTTAGCATACAACTGTTCCTTCTTCAACAACTCCAAAATCAAACGAAGATGTCGTGCGTGCTCTTCTTCTGATCGAGAGTAGATAAGGATATCATCGATAAACACAATAACGAATTTATCGAGATATGACTTACATACTCGATTCATTAAATCCATAAAAGCAACTGGGGCGTTCGTCAGTCCAAAAGGCATCACTAAGAATTCATAGTGACCATACCTTGTGCGGAAAGCAGTTTTCAGAACATCTTCTTCTTTAACCTTCAACTGGTGATAACCAGATCTTAGATCAATCTTGGAGAAATAACAAGCTCCAACTAATTGATCAAAGAGGTCATCAATTCTGGAAAGTGGATACCTGTTCTTGATCGTGCGCTTATTCAGTTCCCGATAATCAATACACATCCTCATCGACCCGTCTTTCTTTTTCACAAACAGCACTGGTGCTCCTCACGGAGAAGAACTGGGTCTGATGAAGCCCTTATCTGAAGGATCTTGCAGTTGCATCATCATCTCTTTCATCTCTGGAGGTGCCAAACGATACGGTGCACGGGCAACAGGAGCGGCTCCAGGAATCAGATCTATACCAAACTCTACTTGTCTAACGGGCGGAAGACTAGTCAAATCTTCTGGGAAAACTTTCGGGAATTCACAAACCACAAGAATACCTTCCAACTTATTCTTTTCTATTTTAGTATCTATCACATAAGCTAAGTAACTCGGGCAGCCTTTATTAACACACTTACGAGCTTTCATCATAGAGATAAGGCAAGACTGATGATACGGTCACCATAAATCACTATTGGTCCCTTCTCAGGTAATACAACATTAATCAACTTCTTATCACAAACTATACTAGCCTAATTCTCGGCTAACCAATCCATTCCCACTACCACATCAAATTCAATCAAAGCTATAGGAAACAACTGAATAGGTACTCCACACCCATCTATATTTATTACACAACTATCAAATACCTCTTTAACTGATACTTGATTATCATTTGCAGTATCTACCATTAAAACACGATCTAACATTTTAGGTTTTAAATGCATATAAGCAGCAAATGAAGGAGACACGAACGATCGGTTTGCACCGGAGTCAAATAACACATTAGCACGTGTATAGTTTATTAAGAATGTACATATAACCACATCAGAAGTTTCCTCCGCTTCTTATGCTGTCATCTGAAAGGCACGACCCCTAGCTCTGGGTAACTCTGGCCTTGGTACTACCGGTCTTACTCTCGCTGGTCTCACTGAAGTACCACCCTGTTGTATTCTCCCCCGTTGACAATTAGACTGAATGTGATTAGGAGAGTTGCATAAGAAACAAAATCGAGTTACTTTACAATCTTTAGCAATATGGCCGGTTTTTCCACACTTGTAACACACTCGAGGATCAACTTGACAATTTCCTTGATGAAAACGGTTGCATTTTGGGCAAGGTCTTTCAGCTGGTCTGAAAGGTGTACGACTATCAAATCTTTGAAATCTGGACTTCTTTGGATCATACTGTGGTCCTTCCTATTTTCTTTTTCCAGTACTCTTATCACCAGCATCTCTTCCTCTATCCCGTTCCACATTTTCCGCGGCATCTACTGCGGCTGAGAAGGTTTCCGGTCCCTTTGCAATCACTAGACTTCGGATTTATGACTTTAACCCGAAGATAAACCTTTCTATCTTAAGTGCCTCCATGGCAACATAGTACTCTGCGAAACGAGACTTCTCCAGGAAACGAGCAGTATAATCCCTAACCGATAAACTCCCTTGTTGTAGGTTCATGAATTCTTCCTCCAATTGTCTAACTGCTGCTTGCAGACAAAACTGTCTCTTGAAAGCTGTAGTGAATTCGTCCCAAGAGAAAGTAGAATATACATCAGATCCTCTAGAGGTAATGAGAGCTTCCCACCAATATAGAGCATCTGCTTTCAACATCGCGGTTCCGTATAGCACTCTATCTTCTTCAGCGCACTTGCTAGTCTTGAAGATAGCTTCTATCTCTTTTAGCCACCTCATGGCCTTCACTGGATCTCTTTCTCCTGCGTAGGTTGGAGGTTTGCAGCTTAAAAACATCTTGTAATCACACTTCCTTGGCACTGGTATGACAGTAGGTGTAATGGGCATCTCGTCTTCCAGATTAGGATCTGGTATTTCAGTTTCAGTATTACGAGTTCGGTCGAACATAGCCTGTATACTTGCTTGCAGTCTTCCCATTTCAGCCGTCAAGTCGTTTCTTGTAACAAATTCATTACCCCACGGTTGAACTCTGCCTCCCGTTCTGCCCCTGCCTCTTTCTCCCCCTCTTCCCCTTGTCCCGACTGTTGGATTAGTTCTACTAGGGTTTCCTCCTCCCTCTCTATTCTTATTTCGAGTACCGCTTGCCATTCTTTAGATTCAGACAAGATTAATATACACATAAGCACATACCCCATATAATAAGGTGTTAGACAACCTAAGGGGGGGGGGGGGGGGGGGGTAAGGTTGTATTTTAAATCTTTTACTTTCAAAAATTCTTTTATAAATAAATACAGTACAGGAACAGTATAAATAAATCAGAGTATAGAAATAATAAATAAACAACAATTATATAAACAGATATAATTAAATTTGCACAGCGGAAATGTAAAGAGATAAGGGAAAGAGAGTACTTGACAATGATATTTTTAAAGTGGTTCACCAAACACAAAGTTGGCTAGTCCACCTCGAGAAAATAACACTTCTCGGAGATCCAATACGAAACGTGTTCTTTACGGTAGAAACACAAACCTTAATACAATAATACAATCACGAATATCTCTACTCAGTTGAGAGAATTATATGGATCACTCACTCTAATCAAACACTTACAAGAGGGTATTATTTTAATATGACAATCACTCTTGTAAAATATTAATCACTTGGATTTTTAGAGAGAGTTTGATCACTTGAGTTGTTTTGCTGATTCAACTAATCGAGAGATTTTAATCTGCTATCAACTCAAGAATTCTTGCTCAAAAATATTTTTATAAATTATAACAGTTGAGAGAAGAAACAGCAGAGTAGTGATCAAATGCTGAGGAAGAAATTAAATGCTGAAGTTGGTGTGTCTTGAAAGCTGAGGAGAAGCCGGTATAAATACTGAAGCTTGCAACGTAAACTACCTGCTACATCTGACAGTGAACAGTGCCGCGGTATACCGCGTAGTCCTTGGCGGTATACCGCCTGACACATCGTCCAAAAGGAGCACGGCAGCGATGGATTTGCTTTCGGCTGAAGACTCTTCACATTAAATGATGAATAGTAATTAAGATTGAAAACTGATTTTTTGAGCAGACAAACACACCATATGCATATAAAAACTTTAATTTTAAATAAAAAGAGTAATGATGACATCCAATATATATATTATATATATATAAAAAGTAATGATGAGAAACTTAATAATATAATATAATATATATATATATATATCTCATACGTTTATATATATTATATATATATTAAATAAACTTTTGAATTTAATATTAAAAGATTAATTATTTCAAGTGGTTTTCGAAATATCCAAGTGGTATATTATTTTAGGGTGTTTATCATTTTAAAATAAAATGACGCAAATCTTCAGACTTGGATTCTTCAGATAAAATTTATCGAGATCATTAAATAGCTGCACACTCAGATAAAATATTAGATAACAAATAATGCGGTGTGTTTTGTAATCATCAAAATAAATATAGGGATGTGATTTTATGTGTACCAAAAATATATCACAATATTTAAAGCTGGGTACACTTGTACCAACATAAGGTATTCCAGTTCAAACATATACATGTAAGTTCATGATTACACTGGCCAAATGTAATTTGAAATTACCTTACATGATGTTCCTTCTACCTTTTTATATTTAGCATCCCAAGGTTCTAATATAATAGGGACATCCTACTTCACATGCAGTTTAAGTCTAGGTACAGATACGAATACCTAAATCTCTTAAACTAGGGCTCTGATACCATCTGTAACAACCCGGTTATCAAACAAGCATCAAATAACATATATTGCATAATATCGTTACATAACAAAGATACATCATATAACAAGTACGGTCCCTTAGTCTTTACAATCCAAAATAAGGTATTTCATTACAAACTTTTTGCTAACTAAATACATGATATCTAATAACGAGGTTATAATTACAAAACACGTCATAGTCTTCAAAATATAAGTCTTCCCAAAAGCTAGCCACTGATTACCCTTTTCACTTGCTCTTACCCGATCCACGACCTGGAATACATATTTTTAAAACAAAATGAGAGTTAGACCTAGTGGTCTAAGTGAGAAAATCCCTGTCAGTTTAAAATCATTTGTACAAATACCATATACATAACACCAACATAAATACCAACTAGGACTCATGCATTGTGTACTTTCCTGTCTCATTCCAATGGCCAAATTAGATGGTTGCGAGCCAACTAATAAATTTACTCCGCTGTACTGAAATTACAGCCAGCACCGCTGTCCCTCCGTACAGCCAACTCCACCGGTCCTAAGCCCGGCCAACTTGTACTCATGTAGTGTAATACTCATATAAACATAATATGCACACTATTACACTATTTATCACATTCTCATTCCACATATATATGTATTCCAGTTTAAAAACGTTTTAAAGTAAAACTCACATGTTTGCTTATCAAAACTCTTTCCAGTCCTTCCCAAAAGATTCAGCTTTTACCCTAGATTTACAGTATCTGAAACAATTAGATACAAATATCTCTTTACCAAAATGGAACACATAAGACTTACCAGGGATAAAGACTCTAGATAAATCTATCTAACTCTTATCCTCAAATGTTTCCCCCACACCCGAACATAAGTTGAGTCCAAATAATATTCAGTCCTCATTCATTCCCCATCCAAGAGTCAACAAAACACAGGTTACTGGATACTTAAAAGTATCTAAACTCTCAAAAGTGACCAAATCAGCTAAAGTATCCGGATACCACAAGTTATCCGGACAACACAACTTTCCGGACAGCACAAACATTCTGGACAACACAACTGTCCGGACAACATATATAATCCGGATAACATCCGGACAACAAAGCAATCCGGAGACTATCCGGTAACTAGTTTTAACCGGAAACTTATGGGAAAGAGGACTTACCCGGATGCTTGACTCGTCCGGACACCACTAGAACAACTTCCGGACACCATCAATCAAAACTACCGGACACATTCATACTGTATCCGGAAACCTCTGTCGGTTTTGTTTGGGTAAAAAATCACACCCTCGACCGACTTGGGAAATCCCCTCGACATGACCTATGGACATTGATTACCCCCGACTGACAAGGATAATACCCATTATTATCATATCCCCGACATACGTTAAATAGCCACGATAATTGACATATTGGATCAATAGTCATATTACATCTCATGATCGCACGTCACGTATCGCACTTCGCACATCACTAGTCTTATGTCGCCAGTTACGGATCGCCGGTCTTACGTCGACAGTCTTCTATCATCGGTGTTATATCGCTCTGGTCCTACGACAACATCGTCCTGACATCCTGGTCCTACGACCAAATGGTCTTATATCTTGGCGACAGTCGTATGTTCTATAAGACCCACATCCGAGACTTATGACGGTCGTACGATTATACTAACCGTTAACAGTCAAATATCCTTTTTAATGCAGGTCTTGACCACGAACAGAAAAGGTAAGACACTCGTTATGAACCATATCTTGTATTAAGATAAGGTCCTGACAAAGACCCAGAAAACATCCGTCGTCCCTCCCGAAAGGTAAGACGAGAGTTCATCGCGACACTCGACCTCGACGTCGCCCGCTCCGTACGACCGTCGCATAAAGACCATGCGACCTCAACCAAGCTAACACATAACATAACTGTTACGTTTGTTAAGTGTTTAATGCAGGAGTCAAAGACATTAAAGATCAACGGCTATAACCGACGAAATCAATTATGAGCATCTAATCCCGCATTGAAGACGACGACCGTTACAAACATCATTAAAGTCCTTAATGATCCAATTAAAGCTCCCGAAGACTATAAATATCAAGATTCAACAATCAGTTGGGGGAATGGGACACAAATCAATCAGAGGAGAGCAAACACAAGCATTCAAGCTCAGAAGAACATTCACAGCAAAGAATTCACTCTCGAAGATCGCTCTCGACGCACGACAATCACGCAAGACAATTCATCTTTACACACGACGCACACTGTTTAAACACCGAAAACACTTGTACTTTACATTTTGAAGCATTTCCTTCATTTGTATTGTAACCACTGTACGATCGACACCAGTACCCAAGGACATCGCCCCTGATTGGCGACCATAGTGCAACGATGACATCCCTTGTCGTCCGCAGGTTTTTTCCTCGATTGAGGTTTTTCCTGCGTCATCAAATTCTCTGTCTTCTTTATCTTTACCTTCGTCGCACGTTTCGTTGAGAGGTTCCTTTCTTTAGTTGATTAAGTCCTCATCGACCTTAAGTTGTACTTTGGTGCGATTTTTGGCATTAACAGGTTTACCCATTTTTAACCTAGAAATCGACTGAAATCAACATCAGTCCAGATTTGATGATTCTAATCCGATAGGAATTTACTACTAACAATTACATACATAAATTGTAAAGGAACATACCTCAAAATCACTTCTAAGTGTACCAATTGAAGACCTAACCACAAGACTCTTTCTTCTTCTTCTTCTTTTCTCAAAAACACACACACACACACACTTAATCTGGATATTTTCTATTTATGAAAAATATCTGGAGCTTAAAGGGTAATATCAAACTATATTTACCATTTAAACCTTGAACTAATTACCAATGACCCAAACACCCCTAAACTTATAAATTTACCCAAACTTACCCTAAACATCAATTATAGAGTTAAATAAATTTAACGGAACTAGAATTTAACTAACGAACTTACCTGGGGTATTACAGTAATAACAAATGAGAAGAATGAACTTATACCCACTAGAGTAGTGTCAGGTTGGAGGATATGTATGGACTACAGGAAGCTTAACCAAGCAATCCAAAAAGACCATTTACCATTACCCTTTATAGACCAAATGTTAGACAGACTAGCAGGTAAGGAGTTTTATTGTTTCTTAGATGGGTACTCAGGTTATAATCAAATTGCCATTGCACCAGAAGACCAAGAGAAAACCACTTTCACTTGCCCCTATGGCACTTTTTCTTTTAGAAGAATGCCTTTTGGACTTTGTAATGCTCCTGCTACTTTCCAAAGATGTATGATGTTTATTTTCTCGGATATGCTTGAACAGTCCATGGAATTTTTCATGGATGACTTTTCTGTTTATGGTACATCATATGATCTGTGTTTAGAAAACCTTGAAAAAAGTCTGAAAAGATGTGAAGAAACAGATTTGGTTTTAAACTGGGAAAAATGTCAATTTATGGTTAAAGAGGGCATTGTGTTAGGGCATCTCATTTCCAATAGAGGTATTGAGGTTGATAAGGCAAAGTTGGAAGTAATTTCAAATTTTCCTGAACCAACCACTATAAAAGGGATCATAAGTTTTTTAGGACATGCAGGATTTTACAGGAGGTTTATAAAAGATTTTTCCAAAATATCCAAACCTCTATGCTCACTACTACAGCACGGCCATGCTTTAAACTTTGATGAAGATTGTAAAAAAGCTTTTAAAATCTTAAAGGAAGCATTGGTCACCGCTCCTGTAATAGTGGCACCTGATTGGTTCTTACCGTTTGAAATCATGAGTGATGCTAGTGACTGGGCTGTAGGAGCCGTTCTAGGACAAAAGAAGAATAAAGTTTTTCATTCCATATATTATGCTAGTAAAACCCTCAACGAAGCTCAAATCAACTACACCACCACTGAAAAAGAATTATTAGCTGTGGTTTTTGCTTTTGAAAAATTTAGATCATACTTGATGGGTGCCAAAGTAACTGTGCACACTGATCATGCTGCCATCAAGTATCTTATTTCCCATAAAGATGCAAAACCTAGGCTGATCAGATGGGTCTTGTTGTTACAAGAATTTTATTTGGAAATTGTTGATAGGAAGGGTATAATTAATCAAGTGGCTGACCACTTATCAAGACTGGAAAAACAAGACACAAAGGAACACCTTAGTGATATCTGTGAGGTTTTTCCAGATGAAAGAATTTTAGATGTACAACATGCTGCATTACCTTGGTTTGCAGATATTGTTAATTATTTGGCTTGTGGGATCATTCCAAAAGAACTTAACAAACATCAAAGAAAGAAACTTATCTGTGATTCTAGAAAGTTCTATGGGATGATCCATATTTGTTTAATGTTTATGCAGATCAGGTGATACGAAGGTGCATCCCAAAGGAAGAAGTGACATCCATCTTACATCACTGCCACATAGGACCATGTGGTGGTCATTTTAGTGGACAAAGGACAGCTGCAAAAGTCCTACAATCAAGATTTTATTGGCCCACCTTGAACAATGATGCTCACAATTTTGCAAAACGTTGTGGTGAATGTCAGCGAAGTGGAAACATCTCTCAACGGAATGAAATGCCCTTAAATGGAATTTTAGAAGTAGAATTATTTGATGTCTGGGGCATTGACTTCATGGGACCTTTTCCACTGTCCAACAACTGTGCCTATATTCTGGTAGCTGTGGACTACGTGTCCAAATGGGTGGAGGCTATGGCCTGCCATTCCAATGATGCTAAGACAGTTGTCAAATTTCTTCACAAGTACATCCTCACTAGATTTGGTACACCTCGTGCCTTAAATAGTGATGAAGGCACTCACTTCATTAACAATTTGTTAGAGGAAGTCCTGGACAAATACAACATCCAGCACAGGGTGGCAACTGCCTATCACCCGCAAACTAATGGTTTGGCTGAGCTGTCCAATAGGGAGATCAAGGGTATTTTAGCTAAGGTAGTTAAGCCACACAGAAAAGACTGGGCCTCCAAATTGGATGATGCCCTATGGGCCTATCGGACCGCTTATAAAACCCCTATTGGTATGTCCCCCTATAAATTGGTTTTTGGAAAGGCCTGTCACCTACCTGTTGAACTAGAGCACAAAGCCTACTGGGCTATTAAGGAACTTAACATTAGTCTA
The DNA here is from genome assembly GCA_033807775.1 of Saussurea involucrata. Taxonomy (NCBI): domain Eukaryota; kingdom Viridiplantae; phylum Streptophyta; class Magnoliopsida; order Asterales; family Asteraceae; genus Saussurea; species Saussurea involucrata. Next base: position 60,715,182 of record CM066315.1, on the reverse strand, counting down.
GATGATGCTGGAAGAAAAAGAACTCTACAACTTTGTGAATTAGAAGAACACAGGAATTTTTCTTACGAAAATGCCAAACTTTACAAAGAAAATACCAAAAAATGGCATGACAAGAAAATAGTTCCAAAAGAGTTCTTTGTAGGTCAGCAAGTTTTATTGTTTAACTCTAGACTTAGGTTATTTCCTGGAAAATTGAATTCTAGGTGGACTGGACCGTATCAGATTGCAAAAGTCTATCCCTATGGTGTTATAGAATTAACTGATCCAGAAAAGGGAAGCACTTTCAAAGTAAATGGTCAAAGGGTAAAACCTTTCATCGAGCCTACTGCACTATTACAACAACCTCTAGAGGTTATTCATCTCCTGAATTAAGAAACAGTCGGAGAGCTCTTGGATTTTTATGGTCCAAGAAACTGTAAATTTTATTTAAAAGAAAGAAAAAGATTTTTTTTATGTCTAGTTTGTTAGTTTAAAGAAAACGAAAAAGAACAAAAACAGGATAGGATGATTCCAAATGAGGAAGGATGAGTAAACCAATTTTAACGAAGAAAATAAAAAAAAATCGGCCCATGGCCAACATTTTTATAAATGGTTCTTTTGGGTATTGGAAAGAGGCGTAATTCAGACATGAGCGGTAAAGTGATCACTCGAGATTAAACATTTCCGATACAAATTCGATTTTCGATCCATTTTACCGTGGCCCAATTACGTTTTGTTTAGGAGCTGTTCGTTTCGGCCCAACACCCATGAAAAGAAAATTATTCTCGGCCCATGTCTATTTCCAAAAAGGTCTTAATTTTCGGCCCAGCCCAACAAGATTTTAAAAACTGAATTATGGATTGGTTTAGTGACCTAATCTAGTTTGGTTTTGACTAAACTAGGATTTGGTTGATAGATTTCATCAGTACAGTACAAATCTTATATCAGTATTTAGAATTAGCACAGTGCAGAGAAGTGTACTTCATCGTACTGAAACAAACACATCCTCCATCTCTCTACACTTGTCTCTCTCGATCACTCACGCCGACCACGTCATCGCCGGCGCTGACTCCTGTCATCTACCAGACCTGCCACCATTTTCTGTTCCCAAGGCAAAGAAATCATCTTCCTTGTCTTCATCCTTATATCCCCATGCCTCACCTGAAAATTAAAACTCAAAAACCCCCACCTCTCGCCTCCGACCTTCGATCAACCCACCACACAGCAACAGAGGTCGCGATCTTCTTCATCGATCCTCGGTGCTACTTCGTTACCACCAACCATCACTCACCTACGATACTTTCGAAACCCACCATCGTCCTCACCTTTACTCCGATCAAAAACCCTAAATGGAGAATCGAAACCCTAACACATACTACCCCTTCGGTTTAACCACTGGTATATCTCGATCACCACACCCACCATTAAATCAACCCAATGTGATTACACGAGATTTCTTGGACTCGGTGACCTACCTGCTCAGTTTCACCGAACCCCACCTGAGATTCAGAGATACCTACTGGAGAATCAACGCTCCGCCGTATCGCCGCCACCTCCAGGGTTTTCGATTGCAAGATATGGGTCTCAAAGCTCTAAACCTCGATCATCTAATATCCCCTCTACACCATTTGCATCGGCGGTAGTCTTAGACCCAAGTGGTGACCCGATTCTGTACCGACCATCGGCATTCCGCCCGGTCCGGCGACACTCGAGATTGAATCTCGAATATCCACTGATCGCGCCTACGGCTGTCCCAGTCGATCACCGTAACGATGTTCCCACACCTTCGGTCATTTCTCCAAAACCCACCTTAGCACCACCACACACAACCATCGTAGCCACTACTGCTACTGAAACCCCCTCATCACCTACCCCTATCTCTATTGCACCACCACCCATTTCACCCACCTTACCTATCACCGTACCCGTTACCCAGCCTAAACCCCCAATCCAATACACCCATCGGAGTAAAACAGTAGCTACCCCTAGTGCTACACCTATAAAAAAGAGGAAATTGGAGATTGCGGGTATTGCCACTGCAGAAAGTGAGGAGGATGACAATGAATAAAATGGTGATTCGGATGATGATTTGGATGTTGATGATCACGGTGTGGTGCTTCCACAATCTTCATCCACAAAGGAAATGGGTAAAACCAAAGTGGGTAACACTTCTAAACTCAATCATTCTCACATGCATATGTTTAGTTGTCATGAGGCTTTGATTCGTCATAAATCTTTTGCCCATAAATTAGGTCAATCTCCAAAAGGATTTCATCATCGCATTTTACTTGCACACCCACACTTTCAACACACGATCACCAAATTGGGATGGGAACTACTTTGTAGTGTCCCTAGTCCTTACAACATAGATTGGGTACATGACTTCTATTCTGAACTTTCTTTCACTAATGGAATAGAAATCACTGTCCGACAAACCCCAATTTATTTTTCAGCTTATCATATCAATAAAGTTTTGGGATTGGTGCCACCTCCATACTCATCTGAGTTTTGGAGGCTTTGTAACCATGGGACTGAGTCTGACTTGGAGGCAGTCCTTAAAAGGATTGCTCATGAAGGGTCAGACTGGCATTTTCAAGGAAACACACGAACTTTACGCACTCATTGTCTAAAACCCGAAACAAATGTCTGGTTTTACTTTTTAAGACACACGTTGTTTCCTACCTCACATGACACTAACTTATGCATGGTTAGAGTGTTCATTTTATACTGTATTATGGAGGGTCATAAATTTGATGTCGGCCGGCTCATCTCCAACAACACCCTTGGAGGTGCGGATAGGGCTAATGGAAGAATGCCACATCCCACCATAATACACTCTCTCATGGATCAAGCCAAGGTACCCATTTTATCCACCGATCACTTCTCGAAAGACAAGTTGGTCATGGATAAAATGAACGTTGACCGGTTGTTACGTAACAACACGTACTTTCAACCGAAGAGCGAAAGTGATAGCCTTGCTTCCTTAGAGGCAACCCTTCGCTCCTTTAAAAAGGAAATTAGGGCGGCACTAAGAGAGCAACAACGCTTTATCACCGCACAGATCACTGGTATTCCTGAGGATCACTGGAGCACTTTGAAGAGATGGAGGAGAGAAGATAGAGAGGAAAGAACTGCGTGGTTGGTATACGAGAAAGCGAAGGATGATGCCACACGGATGATCTGGAGTAAAGAACACCCCGACATTCTGAAGACACTACCCCCGTTCCCTATGCACTTGTTATGGCAACCTGTTGGGAAGCACCCTACTCACTCCGAGTAGGCCAGGTTCCTTCTTACCACCCTTGTTATTTTTCTGCTTTATATTTCATGTCTAGAATTAGTTTTAAATATAGAGTCTAGGAATTTTTGTTGCAATTTGTGGAAGGTTTTATTTTAATAATTTTCATGCTATCATGCACTCCGTGCACACGTATCACATGCAAGATTTGTTGCTTTTTTTATTTAGTTGTTCCATAGCCTCAAATAATTTCCTTGTTTTCTTAATTTCATTCTTTTCACACATCACTAGAACTATCCGTCTAACTCTTTGCTCTCACCAATTTTTGTTGGAAAAAGATTTTTTGCGCACACCATACACTGTTACACAGATCTTACCAAAAATTGGTTTGATTTTTTTCAATGTTCAATGAGGACATTGAACCCTTCAAAGTTTTGGGGAGTAGATATGGTTATTGTTCATACCATATCATTTTGCACATATCTCCACACATACCCACATACACACAAATTCAAAAATGCACAAAACGGGAAAACACATACACACTCAAAAAGAGCAAAACTCTACAAATGTTTTTTGTGCATACTTGTCAAGCGTCAAAGACACTTAAAGGACCAATGTGTCCAATTGAAATTCCTCAAAATGAGAAGATGGCAAATATTGCCATATGTAGAAAGTGGTACAAAGGCAATTGGCAAACCATTCAAGTCATGTGAAACCTTTTTTTTTCCAATTGGGCATTTAGTTGTTCGGCTAGCTTATGGTTGATGTGTTTCAAAGAGTGGGTTGAGGAACATTGAATTACGAAGGGCTATTTTTTTCAACTAAGAAAAAGTTAGTAAAAATTTTGTTGTGTTGATACAAATGCATGCATGTGGGATTCTTGATAATTTAGTAAAATCTTCACTTTCCATATTGACACAACATTGTTTTGCTCAAAAATTGTGTTTTTTAATAAAGTTGCTTGAGGACAAGCAACAATTCGAATTTGCGGTTGTGATAGGGTTATTTATTTAACCCTATTTTAGCTATATAATTCCAATTTTTGAGCCGTTTTGTCATCCCATTGAGTCAATTGTAGCTAATTATAGTAACTTTTACATAAAATAAACAATTTGTGCCCTTGGGTATAAAGTTGGCCAAAAACATATGAAATCGCATGAAAATCGTCCAAAAACGCTTATTTTACACTTTATGTATTTTAGGCTGCGAAAAGACGGTCTTTTGGAGCTATGCATTGAAGAAAATTGCGAATAGCAAACTTTTGGGACAAAACCGAAGACTCCAACTTTTGAGGACCGGGCTTTGCTTTTCTGGATAATCTCGAACTTGGACCGATTTTTGTGGATTTTTGGACCGACCGAATGTTACTACTTGGGCCGAATTCATGCATGCAAACTACATCTCAAATTGGACTTGGATTGATTTTTTTGGATGGGCTTCACAACCGGCCCTTATGCTTCTCGGCCCATGGATTTTTTGATCAATGGGTATGATCCATGGGTTGCCTCCTTCTCCAAGAATTGTTCTTACTATTTATATGCATGCTATGTAACCTTAAATAGACACTTGACATCACTTGGAGCCATCTTGATACATTATAGTCACTAATCATAGTGAGCTTAAGAGCCGGTTCTCACAACCGATGCTCTAGCTCACGGTTCGAACCGTGTGGGTTCAACCCATAGTTTGCTTTCGTTACGTTATCATCAATCCACGTTTCGTTTACTTATTGGTTTCATAGTTATTTCTATTACAATCTCGTTTCGTTAATCTCGTTACTAACCGCACGCATTTACGTTCCCATAATCTTTCCGATTTCGCACCTTTCCTTTATGCATTTACAGTTCTTGATAAATTGCTCTTAACCTTGTTTACTCGTGTTATTTACGATTTTAAGTTGTTGATTACAATTGATTTCCTTACTCTCTCGTTACTTACGGTTTTAGTTTGTTACTAATCATTTCCTCTCTTTTTACGGATTTCCATTATAACCTCGTTGCCATCAACTTTCTTTACTCGTCTACGGCTTTGTTACTTGCTATTAACCTTGTTTCCTTTCGATAATCACGGTTTTAGTTCAAGCATAATGTCTCTTCCCTTAAACTCATAGTTTAGTTAGTTAATTATTGCTAATCTCGTATTATAATTCAAGTTTGTGTTAATCGCTTCATGCAAGTATTTCTAATCACATCATCGTTAGTTGTTAAAGATGCTTTCCATTTTAAGTTTTACATGTAAAACAAGATTTTTCACCTGAGTGTTAAGTTGTCGTTAACTTCTCATTAGATAAACCCGTCGTTACTTGCATAACAAGTTACGTCTTTTTAGTGTTATTCATGCATTGTCCATCTCCATTATTTGCTTTCCAAATTTACTCATCCTTTATAATTAGAAACCGAACGATGATGGGCTAAGCGTCCTAGTTCGGGGTATAAAGTGAAGTTGGGACCGAGACTAATAATTAAATTGAAAGGTGTCGCGTACTGCATGATTGTCCAAAGTTATTTAAATCAATGTTATGTTTTATGGTGTTTCACAATTGACCAATTGACACCCAGTCCGTTGTATCATGAAATAGTCGACATTTGAGATAACCAAGGAATGCAGTCTCATCGCTATATTTGATTATTAATATAATCCCAACGGATCTTTATACCCTGTGCTTATTTTTATAACTGATTTCTGTCATTAGTTGTTAATCAAACCTCCAAAATATTGTTTTTGAATTCGCCATCTGAAACTCGCTTTTACGAACTAGACTTTGAAAGAGACTTTTCCACGTTTCCCTGTGGGTTCGATATCCGGTACTTTTGTACCATTATTACTTGTTTTGAGACGATAATAGACTAAGATGTATACTTGCGTCAAGGTTTATTTGTTATCAATTTTAAAGGATATAGTCTAATAAACAACACGCTTTTGGCTATATATTTAAAGGGACATCCAAAAAGTTCTCATCAATGCATGATTTGGATTTACTGAGGATTGTGCAGATCCTGAACGTAAAAGTTCGGAAGCTAACACACTAGTTAAACCGGGTTCTGAACTGAGTTGTTCAGAAGCCAAATCTGCGGCTTCGTCAAATGTCACGTTTACACTCTCGATAACGGATTTGGTCCATTTGTTGTAAACGCGATACGCCTTAGCCTGCATGGAGCATCCGATGAATACTCCTTCGTCTGCCTTCAGACTGAACTTCCCAAGATCATCCTTGTCGTTCAAGACGTAGCATGTGCATCCGAACGTGTGGAAGTACTTGATGTTCGGAATGCGAATGTTGATGATATCGTACGGCGTTTTGTTGAACCGCTTGTTGATGATGGAGCGGTTTTACGTGTAGCAAGCAGTTGCAACTGCTTCAGCCCAGATAAATAGTGGCAGTTTCGATTGTGACAGCATTGTGCGAGCGGCTTCGACAAGGGTACGGTTGCATCTTTCCACCACTCCATTTTACTGAGGAGTGCGCGCGGCAGAAAAGGTTTGCGAGACACCGACGGATGTCCGGTATTCGTTCACCGTTTGATTCTTAAACTCCGTTCCGTTGTCTTTCCTGATAGTCTGAACTTGCTGTCGAAGGTTTAGTTGGATGATCTTCAGATGGTTGATTATCAGTTCCGGGGTTTCGTCCTTCGAGTGCAGGAACTTCACCCAAGTGTAGCGTGAGAAGTCGTCAACCATCACCAGGACATACTTCCCCTTGTTGATGCTTTGAACACGCATCGGTCCGCACAAATCCATATGGATGAGTTCGAGGGACCGGGACGTGCTCGGAGCGGCCTTCGGCTTGTGAGTCACCTGCTTCATTTTCCCCTATCTTGCATGCCCTGTAGAGTTTGTCTTTCACGAATTGGAGCTCGGGCATGCCTTTTACGTGTCCGCCTAGCACCAACTTGTTGATATTCTTGAAGTTGAGGTGCGAGAGACGTCGATGCCAAATCTATGCTTGCTGAGAATTGGCCTTTGACATCATGCAGAATGAATCATAGGTTTTAGGGCAGAGAGGTCGATGGTGTAGAGGTTGGTCTTTCGCGTTCCAACCAGTAGCTCCTTTCCGTCATCAGTGCGGACGCTACACCTTTTAGCTTTGAATCTGACCTCTAGATCTTTATCGCAGAATTGGCTGATGCTGAACAGATTATGTCCCAATCCCGCGACGTATGATACCTTCTTAATGGTGATCTTATCTTGGACAATGTTGCCGTAGCCCAGAATCGGCGCCTTGTTATCATTTCCAAATCTCACGTCTCCGCAGTATTTCTCGGTGTAGTTTGTGAGCAGCTCCCTCTTTCCGGTCATGTGCTTGGAGCATCCTGAATCTAAGTACCATACATGACCGTCCTGCAAAAACAAGATTAACGGATTTTAGGTACCCATTTGAAAATTGGTCCTGGAGGGTTAGGTTTGACACCTGGCTGAATAACCTGTTTTGAAACAGGTTTCCTCTTGGGTGTAGGTTTAACCTCTGATTGGGGAACCTGTTTTGAAATGGACTTCTTTTTGTTTTTACGGGATTTCCGTTTAGGTTTAGAATGGTAAACATGATAAGAACCAAACCAATCAGTTGCATTTATAATATCGTCAAAGTCATTCAATCCACAATTAGACCAACATAAACAATCATGTGATAATTGAATCAATTGATGAATTGAATAAAGTTTAATCGGAAAATTAACACTTTGTTCAACCAAATTATTCTTGTGATTCAAAGCACAATCATTAATGTTCTGCCTAGGATAAAAAAACAGTATTAAATGACTTCGACGCCGCATTGTTCTTGATAGATTCCTTGGCTACCCATTTTTGTTTGTCTTGTTTAGCCCAACCATTTTTATCTGAAACATCATTAACGGCATGGTCAGCAGAGTTTGAGTAGACATGTTTTTTATCAGTTGATCGACCGGTCTTTTGCCGCGACTGTGATTGTTTTTTAGAAACAGTTTTAGAAACCTTGATCACAGCCGGGGTCTTAGGTTTTGAAGAACATTCGCCTTTTTGGAAGTTGACCGGGCGATTTACCGCTTTTGAAAGAAAATCGGTATGACTCGGAAGAGGTTTGTCAAATGGAAACGATTCAAACTCTTCATCTGAACTACCCTCGGAATTCATGAATTTAGAAAAATCAACATCGAGAATTGATGGACTAGGATTGGTCGAGGGAGGTGCGGAACACTTTGTGTCTGTGTTGTTAGAAGAATCTTGTATGGAAGCTAAGAAAAAGTCAGAGTTTAGATTCTTTATAACACTCTCATCTTGAGACTCTTTACCGTTTCGTGAAGAAGTTTTTCCAATAAAAGCTTTACACGAAGATGTATCAGACGAGTCCGAGGAAGTTTCGGGTGAAATCATCTTTTCGTTTTGGAGTATGTCAAGCTTCTCTTGAAGTTGACCATTGCTCACGTGCTCTCTCATCGCTTCTGTTGCCAAAGCAGACAGTTTTGATGTGAGCCGATTGATTTCGTTCCGAAGGATATCCTGTCCCTCATCCGACACAGATTCGGTTTTTACGGATTTGAGTTTCTCAAGTTCTGTTATAAGCGCTTGCTTTTTTTTAAAGCTGGTTCTTTCCTTCTCGAGTGTCTCCTCTAATTCAACTATTTTTTATTCCAAAACGAGAGGAGGAACATAGAGTTTAAACTCGTTCGTCTCAGTTTTGGGTTCAAGTGCTTGAACCTCATCCTTTTTGGCGGAATCTTTGGGCGTCGCAACCTTATAGCCGTCAAAGTAGTCATTCGAGAGGTATTTCTTTGGGTTTTTTCTTGTACGAGTAGTTCATAGGTTCGTAGAAAAAAGGAAGTTGCATTTTGGTGGTGTGTGCACGCTTGTATTCCTCAATTAAGAGGACCAGACCATTTTATTTTATATTCAGGATACTTTTTGTCCAGACCGAGAAAACCAAAGTGATAAAGAGTCGGTCTTTTGGTCAAAATCTTTTTCAAGTACTGAGGGTTATCGTATCCGATTCCCCATTCCTTGTTGAAGTATGTGAATTCCTTAGGTTTGTTCATGTGAATGGTCTGATCAGTTTGACCTCTTTTGTGAAGTTTGGTTTCAAGATCAGTTATTTTAGAAACAAACTCCTTGTGTTTGATTTAGAGAGAGGAGCATTGATAGACAATCTCTGCTTTCTCATTCTCACACTGATCAAGCTTAAGATTTAATTCAGATATCTTGGCCCTTAGGTCCTTAGGTGCTATTGAAAGATTTGTACATTTTTCTTTTAGATTAGCATTTTCGGACTTGTATTTTTCAGTTATGCGCTTTTGAACATCTAGCTTTTCTGTTAACGAGTTAATTTGAAGCAGTTGTTCATTGGTGGTGGCCTTATAAGAATCTATGCGTTCAACAAGTGGTTGCATCTGTTCGATTAAGCTTTGATGAATAGGTTTACATACGTGACACAGATTCGCCATTTCTGCTGGAGGAGAATGGTAGCCCATGAAAGCATCAACATCTTCAGAATCGCTTTCAATATCAGAACGAGCTAGCCAGTGGTCATCTTCAACAAATAGAGCTTCTCCTGCCTCTTTCTATTCTGCTATAAGAAGTTTGGCCTTGTAGTAGTGTGAGTTTTTCACGACGGGCTTTCTACAATCCTTGGCAAAGTGACCCAATTTCCTGCAATTGTAGCAAGTGACGGGTTCGTCCTTCTTCTTTATGTCGGGCTTGCGATCTTCCTTCTCATTCTTCTCCTTCTTGTCAGGCTGCTTGTGCTCATCTGCCTTTTTCTTGCCTTCATACTTATCCTGATAATCATGACGCTTGTTTGAAGAAGTGGAGTAGCGCTGATTATTGGATGAAGGTTTCTTGAAGAACTTCTTCTGCTGGAAAGATCTGGAGAGCAGGGCCATTGCTTTCTTTACAGCAGTCAGTTCAGGATCTGAATCGCTTTCTTCTTCTTCTTCGAATTCTGGTTCAGATTCACTCGGCTCTTGGGCTCGTTTGGATCGACGGCTGGAGGATTTGCCTCGTTTTGAAGAAACAAGAGCGAGTGGATCAGCAGGTGACTTGGAAGCGGACTTCTTGTTGCTCAGAATCTCCATGACTTCATCCTCGTCCTATAGAAGCATCTCGTAAAGTTCATGGATTGCAACGTTCTCCATCAGGTGGTTGTGTTTGATATGAGAAGCGAAGACTTTCCATTCAGGCAAGAGGTTGTTTAGAAACTTGAGCGCATTCTCCGTATTTGATCGATTGATCTTGTTCTTGTGGAGCTCGTTCAGTAGGAGACAAAATCATTCATAGGCCTGGGAGAGTGATTCGCCGGAGCGCTGCTTAAAGCCATCAAACTTGGTTATGCAGCTGTTGATCTTCAGTTGGTTGCCGACTTTGCTCCCACTCATCATCTTTTCTACCGGTTCAGCTTGTGGGCCATCAGTTAAAGCATGCCAGATGTACTCGTAGTTATCCTTCGACTCGATGAATATGAGGAATCTGTCCCGCCATTGGCTATATTCTCCCTGGTAGAGGGTCGGTGGCTTGGAATCGGTGCCGATAGCAAGAGTGTTGCGAAACATCTTTGTTGATTGCACTAGTGTGATCGTCAGACGTTTGTTCGATTCAAAGTGGAATCCTAACGCAAGGCACTATGAGTGGAAGTCCTAACGCGGGTGTTGATTCAAACCCTCAGTGATTTGATAATGACTCTATGAGAAACACTTAGTGAAAATTGTGTTAGAGCACTTTGTAGCTATCAAGACAATATTAATCTTTTGTATTGTATCTTCTGAGTAGAGGCATCGACATGTCATGGCCCTACTATATAAAGAAGATCCCTTTGTAATTTCATTAACACTTTGATGCATATGTCATTTTGTACTCTTACGTTCAATATATGGATGACAACTTTTCTCTCTAGACTCTCTCTACTTGTGATTATGATTCATTGCTAGATCTGGGATTTCACATTTGGTATCAGAGCACAAACAGGATTTTCAAGCAGATTAAGACCAAATTGAAGATTTTTTACACTGTTCTTCATGGTTTCAGATTGATCTTCATCTACCGTTCATCATGATTTCGGACTCATCTACGTTTACTGTTCATCCAGACTTCATCATTTCTACCATTTTTTATCTTTTGGATTGATTCTTGGCATCATAGCACTCGATTTTCATCCCTGATCATCTTTAATTCAAGGATCTATACCAAATTCTGCACATAAATAATCAAATTCATCATTTTAAATCTGTTTGTTCGAAAACCCTATTCTTACTTTTTTTGATCAAAATTCGATTAATTTGATCGAATTGTGATTTGCAATCAACAAGAAAAGTGTGTGGAATCTGATTTCGAACAAATCTGTGCAAATTTCATAGCAATTGATCAAGAACTGAAAAAGTTATTGCAGATTCAGTGATTTTTGGTGTGTAAGAGAGGGTTTCGGATCATTCATCAGGGTTTCGGATCATTCATCGTGGTTTCGGATTATTCATTGGGGATTTCAGATCGTTCATACTTGGTTTCGAATCACAAAGTGAATAGTGATACTTGTTAAAATTTACAAGTTTGGGTTTCGGATCTTTTTGGATACGATATCCGTTGGTTTCGCATCAAGTGTGCACATAATTCTAACTTCTAAGCGAAGTTTCTTTTGACGATCACTCTATTAGGTATTATTTTTGGTATTTTTCATTTAATTTTTGTGTGTGTTTCTTTTCAGAATTCTTATTAAAGTTGTCTCTCTCAGAGGATTTAAGTGGGACAATTTGGTATCAGATAGAAAAAGAGAGAAAATGGACTTTTTCTGAAGCTAAAGATGAGATCAAGCGTCTTGAAGGTTTGCTTTCTAGATACATAAGATATTCTGATGAAGATGCAAGAAAAAATACAAAGCTCAAGACTGAGAAAGCTTCATTAGAAGACAACGTCTCTTTTCTTGAGTCCGAACTGAAAGATTTGAATGGCAAGATTGTAGTTCTTGAAGATACTCAAGAGAAAAATAAGACACTTGAAATCTCAACTCATCAAGATAACATGAAGGAGCTTCAAGGGAGTATAAAGACATTGGAAGAAGAAAATGCTGATCTGAAGAGACAAATCTTAGACATTTCTTCTTCAAATGAAAATCTATTTTAAAAGAACAAAATATTATACTTACTAAAAGAATTACTGATCTTGAAGTTTATATTGCAGGTCTTGAAACAAAGAAAGACAACTCAAGTCTGCAAGATCAAATTGAGAAGAAAGTAACAACTCTTCAAAGAGAAAATGCTGATATGAAGAGTAGGGAAAGCGAGAGTGAGAAGGGGAACTCATATCTACGAGATCAAATAAAAAGGGTTCAAGAGAAAAGAACAACGTTGGAAGGTGAAAACGTTGAATTGAAGAAAAAGCTTTCTGAACGTGAAAGAGAGTCATCTTCTTCAAAGAAAGTTCTTGAAGAAAAGAAACCTATTGAGCTTAAATATATAAAACTTTTGAAACAAGTTTCTGACTTTGAGAAAGTTTTATTTTTAGAAAAAGAAAAGCTCGAAAAAGAAAGAGCTGATTTTGTCACTGAACAAAAATCATTTGAAATCAAAAGTAATGAACTTTCCGTGAAAATCTCTGATTTAGAAAATTTTTTGGAAAAGGAAAGAAAAGATTTTGCGGAAAAGAAAAATCTCTTTGAAAAGGAAAATAAAACTCTTAAAAAGAAAAATATGGAAACTTTCAAAGAGATTACTGATAAAAAAAAGTTTTTGGAAAAAGATTTTGAATCGGAACGCACATATTTTGAAGATGCGATTCTTAATCTTACCAAAAGATTATCTGGTTTATCAGCTGATATTATGAAAGATCAATTGACCAAATCTGATCTTCAAAAGAAATTTGATCTAATTTTGTTGGGTCTAGAAAGCCCCAATTATATAGAAAGTTTTATAAAGTCCATGTAAAGTCAACAAAAGTCAAATGTGTTGTTATTAGCTTTATAAGTATTTTGAGACTTTGAGAGTTATTTGAGAGATCATTATACTTTGAGAGAGTCGTATACTTTCAATTTCTCCCTCCATTGTATTTCAAGTATATGAATAGAGATCATTCAATAAATTGTTCTTCATGTCTATCTCTATTCTACTTTCTATGGAGTATTCTTGATTGTTGCTTGATTTTGGGACTAACAATTGGTATCAGAGCCACATCGAATCAATTTTAATTCGATACGATCATTTTTGCAACAATTCAAGATTTCAAGATCTAGTTTCAAGATTTGGTGATTCAAGATCGTTCTTAATCGTGTGCTACAATTCAAGGTAATATTCTGTGATCTTATACATCTTGAAGAGCTATTTTCTATTTTGAGGAAGATTTTATAGATCTTGATGGTTCTTGATGAAGAGAAGAAGTTAGATGTTCATGATCTACTTCTAAATCAGTTTCTGCACGCCAAATGCTCGATGAATTGTCTGTGAAAGGTTTGATGATGTGTTAATTGTTCAAAGTCAGATTTGAAACGAGTTTTAGATCTTTGATTGCTTAAATTCAACTTTCTGAATTGATCAATCAGAAACTTGACTCTTTGCAATCTTTGTTCTAAGAAGATAATTATGGAGATCGGCTTATCGTTCTACATTAAATTAAATTGGTGAACATTTGATTAGAGTGGAGGATTTCACAAGGAGAATAAGGAGTTTGTATTGATGATGAACAACCAGATTTGTTCAAAAGATTAATAGTGATCGATTTATTCTTCTTCATCAAATAAATTTGATGAGCATTTGATTTCATTTGAGGATGTTGATCAGAGAAAGGTAATATGATAATAATTGGAAGATGTTATCAATTGGTATCAATTGGAAAGAATTTATTGTTGATCATGCCAAAAGAAAAAGCCGTTAGGCTATTTCTTTGCTGTCAAAAATGGCGAAGTTGCTGTCAAAAAGTGCAGTATTCTGATTCAAGACTAAAATGTAGCAGTTCTGATCGATCAAAGACTAGTCAGAGTCATGTTTGTTCATAAATCGATCAAAGGATGATCAGAACTTTGTTCAAGACAAGTCAGAAGTCTGATCATGAGTGTTCAGAACTATGATCAAGGGTGATCAGAATTACACTTAAGCCTTCACAGAACATTCTTGTTAAGTCAGAACTTCAACAAAAGGCAATTCAGAAGTATGATCGGAGGTTAATCAGAACTTTGATTAAGCTGTTCAAATTTCAGCTTAAACAGATTTGTTCAGAACTGATATTAAGCCTATTCAGAAGTTGAAGTGATTTTACTCAGTTACAAGGCAATTCAAATATCTGATCATGAGGCTCAGAAGGATCAGAATGTTCAGAACTTTGTCGAAGCTTAATTAGAAGTCTGACTCTAAAAGTCAGAACTTTATCGTGAAGAGTCAGAACTTTCAGACTTAGAATTTTTTTTTTAAAAAAAAATTCTTTAAGGATCAGATATCTGATTGACTTACTCAGAGGTCTGAGTAGTCTTCTAAAAAATTTTACTTAGTATTTTTCTGAGTAAAGGTGCATTTCAGAATTTTTCAGCAGCTTTGCGCACCTGTCGTATTGTGATCAGAACTTCCTCCTCGAAGCTCCAAATTTGACGATTTCAGATGCGCTGGATTCCTAAGACACAGATGAACATTTTTCATGTTTTGAGTTTGTTCTGAATCGATGTTCTTATTGGTCAGATTCTGTGTCGAAGTCGGTGTATAGCTGCTGGACCGAAGCAATGTTTTTCACGATATTTCTCCCAACTTTCAGAAAGATGTTCTGTCTTCTATTTTTTTATGGATCCAAGCTGAGTTATTGAAGTGTATGAAGACACTACCTCCTATGATCTTAATGGATTAAGCTCTTGAGCTTAATGATCATACAACTCGAATTTCAAGGACGAATTCCTTATTATAAACTGAGGTTGTTTCAGTCGAGCTTATTGCACATGGGATTCGATTTTAAAGTTGTAATTTGTGAAGAAGAAGAGCAAATTTTGAGGGGGAGCTTGGATAGTTTTGCAAGGCATGAAGATATGCAACATCAAAGTTTTCAAAGAAATCAAGGGGGAGATCATTTGAAGATGCTTTCTTTATAAAACTTTAGGGGGAGATTGGTGGGTCTAGAAAGCCCTAATTACTTATAAAGTCCATGTAAAGTCAACAAAAGTCAAATGTGTTGTTATTAGCTTTATAAGTATTTTGAGACTTTGAGAGTTATTTGAGAGATCATTATACTTTGAGAGAGTCGTATACTTTCAATTTCTCCCTCCATTATATTTCAAGTATATGAATAGAGATCATTCAATAAATTGTTCTTCATGTCTATCTCTATTCTACTTTCTATGGAGTATTCTTGATTGTTGCTTGATTTTGGGACTAACAAATTTTTAAAGAGAAAAATGTTTTGATAAACAAAGTCAAAAAACTTGAAGACATCATTTTTAAATTTGATGTCTCAAAGCAGGCGAGTCATGATACTATCTTTCAGACACCATTTGTTGATTCAAATGATTCTGAATGCTCTTTTAAAACTGCTTCAAGTTCAAGTTTTAAAAACATTCCTTCTAAACATTTTAATAGATCAACTGATTTCTCAAAAGATCAGATTCGTTCAACAAATCTCTTATATAATCCTTTGTTTGATAAATCAGATAGTCAACCAAAAGTGCCTAAAGTTGATACTCCTTTTAAGCCTTAAGAAATTCCAGTCTTCAAAAAGGTGAAGATGGAATGGAGAGTCAAAGGCACAACAGCTCCAAAGAAAGATGTGCCAAAATCATATGCCTCCACATCAAATACCAAGAAGAACAATGTGCCAAAAGGTAAATCTTCTGCTAAACCTAATCCTATTCATTCCGCAAATCATCTGATTAGGTTGGCACATAAGAAAATTTGTTGTTCTTACTGTGGATCAAATGATTTTGTGCATAAAAATTATACTTCTTATTGGTACGGTACTTACAGTATTCCTTCTAAGAAATCTACACCTAACACACTAGGACCCAAGTGCTATTGGGTACCAAAATCTGCTTAATTTGTTTTGTAGGTTCATCATGTGTGGTGCTGATTTGGAAACATAAATCTCACACATGACTGAAAAATAGAAGAGAAGCGGTGCAATTTTTAAAGAGTGCATGTGTCATTCAGGAGGAGCAATGTTTTATGGCTTCTAAACATATCAGTTTAGAACCCGTTCTTCAACGACTATGACTTCTGAATTTACTTCAATCCTGGTAATTCAGAACCCGGTTTAATGATTAAGGATGTTTTAATCCAAGTCTTGTTCTTTGTGCAGATTTTGTCAAGATAAAATATCTTTTGCACAAGTTAAGGGGGAACGTAACTGATTTTAAATCATTATATCATGATTTGAGGGGGAGCTCAAATATTGTAACTGTACGTATCTTCTGATCTTAATCTCTGATTGTTTGAAAGAAGAAAGACTTTCAAGCATGAAAAACGTTTTCTTAAATGTTCAAACCACTTCTCTATTCTCAAACAGATTTTATGAATTTAGAAGTGTGCTTTTAAATGTTTTTCATGGAGATCTCGGATTATAGTAATATCAATTTCTGACCGTGTGTTTCCAAAGATTAATACTTGTGTATTATATTTTCTATACTTTCAAGTATTCATACACACCGGTTCAGCTTCATAGTGACTTTGTTATTACCATGTCTCAAAACGAAACAATTTTTCGATGGTAATACTCCCGTTTGCATTTCAAATTTGTTGAGCATCATATATTCTTTCAGCATAAGAACTTAAACGTTTCATTCAAAGATTGTTTATATTTGTTCATATAAACAAATTTCAATTCTTTGATACCCTATCCTTTTATGATCATCATTCATAATATTTGGTATGATTGATACATTGTCAGATTCTCAAACAAGTCATTTGAATTCATTTCATTCATTCTTTATCCTTGTTTTGAGAATTCTTCATAGATCAAATGCTCAAATATTAATGATTATTATTGAGGAGCATACATTCTGATGGCAATGTTATTCAAATGCCGATATTCATATTTGTTCAAGCTAAACTGTTGAACAACACATCATTTTAGGACAATTTCATGGGTTTAATGTGTGAGCATACAAAACTTCTATGGATCCACGTTAACCAGTGTTTCCTACCCAAGAAGTTATCCTTGAGTGATTGAGGGGTGAGGGGTCTACATCAAAGAGTGGGGGAGATATCTCATCCGGTTGAGTATCTCATTGTGCTGAGGTAAAATGTAAATGAGAGTTTGGGTAGAAGTGAGCGGATTAAAAACAGAAAGAGGGTGTGAGAATAGAGTTAAAAGAATAAGAGAACTCTGCCCCATCCACTTTCTGAGCCGGGCAGCCACATTACTGATTGGTTCACATTCTTTGGTGACCATCATTGAAACAGGCAACTAGCCCATGCCAACTCTTGCATTAACCCCACCAGCTACTCATTTCTTTCTTAACAAAGGAATGTTTCATTTTTCTTGGGGACGCATCATATAATCTATCTGATCTTCGCTCGGAAGGTCTAGATATTGAAAAAGAAGGAAATTTGCCCCACCTTCGCTCTTCATTCATGCACATTGAGTCCGTGGAAAATTGTTGCTGTCTCAATAGTTTACACACTTTGAGCCTATTTTTTCAAGCATATGTTGCTTTATTCAATTCTTTCTACACAAGCTTGTACACACAAGGAATATGTTTTCTTGTCATAACGTTCATAGAAATTCCTTTGTGGTTTTTCGATGATTGAATGGAAGCCCTGGGGGAGTGAACATCAAAAAGCTCCTTTCCAAAGTGCATTCGTTGTACTAAGTGGCTTCGTGCTACTTACATGCATTTTTAACTGATTCATCCGTTGTTTCAGGGTTACCACTCTCTATTTATCTGAATTTGAAAAGATTCGGATAAATATCTTTCGGAATTGACGGTTTATCAGATCATAAAGGAGGAGAATGTTTCTTGTGGTGAACAAAGTGCGTGCTGAAATTGATAAAGGTTTTGGTGATCATGATGCTCACAATCATCAAAAAGGGGGAGAAATAGTATATTGAAGAACAGGGGAGAAATAATTCCCGGAAGAAAAAGGAGATTGGTCAATGACAGATTAAGGGGGAGAAATGATTTGTCAGAGTCAAGAAGATGTTCCGAGATGTTTCGAGAAAGTTCGTTATTCAAAGACAGTTCAAGGTCAAAGAAGATGAAGATACAAAGTTCAAGAAATCATTCAAAGTTTGAGTTCAAAGCTTCAAAGTTCAAAGCCTCAAAGTTTTCAAAGCTACAAAGTTCAAAGCTGCAAAGATCTGAAATTCGCGTTCAAGACTTGAAGAAAATTTGTTGAAGATCGTATTGAAGAAGATTGACTTTTCAATGTGAAAGACGAAGACTTTTCAATTTTGACTGAAGACTGATCAAAGATGAGAGTTTGAAGACTATCAAATCATCAAAGTTCAACGTGAACTTGTGAAGATTCAACTGTTTGAAGAGTGCCAAAGCTTCAAAGTTCAAAGCGGTCAAAGTTAAAGTTTTGAAGATCAAGTACTGAAGACTGCTGCTATATTTTTAAATATTGAATCCAAAGGAGGAGAATGTTAGAGCATTATTGTATTCAAGATTTATTGTAAAGTCTTGTAATGGTCAAACATTGTAAAGTCAAATGTAAAAGTCAAAGTCATGAAAAGTCAAAGTAGTTTAGAAATACTTGTGTTGTAATTCATAAATATAAATAGGATTAGTTAGCTTAAGTCTTAAGGAAGTGATTAGTAAGAGTTCATAATTGTAATATCCATTGTATTCTAGAGAGAGAGATGAGAGAATTCTAGAGAGAGAAAGTTCCACATTCTTATGTATTTCGAGAATTCTCAAGATCTATAAACATGGAGTTTGATTCAATGTTGATTCCCTAATAGATCTGGACTTACAAATTGTAAGTAGACAATATGTATTAGAGTTTCACTATCGCTGATAAGTATTAAGACTGTTACAGTACCGCTGATAGGAACTCTCGCTATTTAATCTATACATTCAGCGACACTGTTCATCAATGAGCCCTGAGTCTGTTCAGTCTCACTGATGATCGCTGGTAAAATATGTTGTTTACATATGATCCATGAAGACAAGTTTCACGTCAACTATGTTCTACGCTGAAGCCGAAGATCAAGCCAAAGAACCAGCGACAAGTCTACTAATGAACTGATGCAGATATCAGCGAAGCCAAGATCTGTCCACTCAACGTGAAGTTTCAAGTAGAAGACTTCAGCGAACGCTGAACTTTATCATTCGCTGATAAAGAACTATTCAGCGAACGCTGATCATGAAGCCTCCTCTACAAGTTACTTTTGTCTTATCCCCTTGCACGTCTCCGTACGATCTGTCAGAACGGACATCCCTTTTGTCCAGAATCGTACAACCAACTCTGATTATACACTGTTCATCATGTGGCCATTGTTTTGTCTACTGAAGTCAAACCATGCAACCAACCAAAGGTTGCCACGTGTAAAGTTGTACTGTTCATCTTGCTTATACTATATCCTTTTTCTCTTCCTTGCTATTTTCTAAAAATGGCTAACAACACAAACACAAACTATATTGATAATGGTTCTCTTGCAAAACCTCCTAGATTTTCCAGAGATAACTCCAATC
Source organism: Saussurea involucrata (assembly GCA_033807775.1). Classification (NCBI taxonomy): domain Eukaryota; kingdom Viridiplantae; phylum Streptophyta; class Magnoliopsida; order Asterales; family Asteraceae; genus Saussurea; species Saussurea involucrata. The sequence goes on along the minus strand of CM066315.1, from coordinate 60,695,410 downwards.
TAGGGAAAAATAGGATGATGCTATTCTTGGAAGGTGTAGACCCTACTATGCCTTACTACATCGAGAATTATCCATATGTCCCTGTGATGATTGACCCTAAAGTTCCAGCCACTGCTACTAGAGCTGTCATTCCTGAAAGAATCATTCCTAGGGAAGTTCACACTTGGTCTGATGAAGACAAGAAAAAGGTGGCCATCGACACTAAGGCCAGATCCATCCTCTCTATGGCTCTTCCTGACGAAGTCTACCATTCCGTCATGAACCTGAAAACTTCCAAAGCCATGTGGGACACAATCTGTGTTCAATATGAAGGTACATCTGAAGTCCAGGACTCAAGAAAGATCAACCTGGTAAGACAGTACGAAAGCTTCATTTATGGTATGAATGAATCTATTTCTGAAGTTCATCAGCGGTTTAACTGTTTAATCATTGACCTAAAAACCGTTGGTAAGGAATATTCTAACTTTGAGATCCTGACAAAGTTTCTGGAATGTCTTCCTGAAAGCTGGGACAATTATTCAATGTGTCTCAAGCTCTCAAAGGATCTAAAATCTATGAACCTTTCTACCTTATATGGCACTATGCTCAATCATGAGCAGTCGTGTCATCTTAAAAAGAATCTTGTAAAAGATCCCAAAAGCACACATGTTGCTTTACTCTCTTCAGAGTTGGTGCCTACTCAGCGATCTACTGTCACTATCACTGAGTTGGAGTCTAACTCTGATGAATCATCAGAAGCTGATCCTTCAGAAGTTGATGAGTCACTGGCACTCCCGACTAATTCTTTCAGGAGATTCGCCAGAAAGAGTAACTACAGAAGAAAACCTTTTTCCCTCACAGACAAGCCAAAATTGTCAACCCATGTTGATAAGGCAACTGCTACCTGCTTTAACTGTGAAAAAGTAGGACACTTTGCTAGTGAATTCAGGTCTAAGAAAGTCTTCAAACCCTCATCTTCTTCCAAGAAATCCTCTAACCCCAGGGCTAGAGATGACAAGTATAAGAAGTTGAAAGAAAAGTATGTGAAGCTGAAAAGCTTTAAGAAGAAAGGCAAAGGCATGATCGCTGAAGATCATGACTGGGCTCTTTCTGATGAAGAATCATCTGCCTCTGAAGATGATGATGAGGCCAATCTCTGCCTCATGGCCAATATAGAAGAAGAGGAAGAACAAACTAAAATTCCCTCTACTTCTGCTTCCACCTCTCAGGTATCAACTTCTTTCACTGATACTCAAACTTCAGTTCTTAGTGACATCGAAAGACGTCTGACCGTCGATCTTCTGACTGTTGATTTATACGATGCCATGAATGGCAAGATCAAAGCTGAAAAATTAAATATTGGTCTCACTGAACAACTTAAGAATTGTCACTTGGAAATTCAAAAGATTTCTAAAATAGAAGAAAATCTTAAAGACCAGGTCTAGATAAATCAAATCATTCGTATCAAGCAAGAAGATGTTGTCGCTGCACTAAAGGCTGAAAAGGCTACTGTTGAAGGATGGTGTAAATCCTCAACAACGATCACTGAGATATTAAAGTCTCAGATTCCCTTGAGTGATAAAAGTGGTCTTGGTTTTAAAGCTGATACTCTAGAACCAACCACTGATCGTTCCATGCTTAAGTTTGGAATGTTCGTATCCGAAATTCCTGACATTTTCTCGTCTCAGTGTTCCTCTTCCAAAACTCCCACTCCTGAGGAAAAACCTACCTTGACTTCTAAAGGTAAAGGTAAAGGTAAAGAAAAGGTTTTTAACCAAAAACCTCAGAAGGGTACCTTTGTACCTAAGCTGAATGCTTCTAAAGCTTCAGTGAGCTATCCCTCTACTTCTAAGAACAAGATCCTTGGATTCGTTCAACAATCTACTCCTAGACTTAGAGTGGATATATTTGGTAAGAAATCTGAAGAACTGATTGTTCCTCCCATTTCCAATGCCAAAGGTATACTTGGTGTTGGCCCTGCTCATTTAAAAATAACGGTTAAACATGCAAATGGTCCTAAAGCTACTTTTAGCTATAGGAAATGTTATCACTGTGGACTTACCGATCATATTGCTAGTAAGTGCCCCACAGCCACCAAAGCTGAAAAGTTAGCTAAGGTGAAGATCAATGCCCCCAAGGCAAAGAACACCAATCCTGGTGCAAATCAGGTTAAGGTGAAACCAACCACTGAGGTTAAGAAATTAACTAAAGTGAAGACTAGTTCTGAAGCTGAATCTTCAAATGCTGCGACGATTGTTGAACCTTCAACTTCCTCTACCACCACTGAGAAATGTGGGCCCATAGTAAAATGGGTGCCCAAGTCAAACTAATCTTCCTTTGTTTGCAGGTCTTGAAGGGTATCTGGTATCTCGATAGCGGATGCTCTAGACACATGACTGGAAAGAAAACCCTGCTCACTGAATATAAGGAAGAGAGAGGTCCCTCAGTGACCTTCGGTGGAAATGGAAAAGGCTATACCCGAGGGTTTGGTGTACTCTCTAATGGTACAACAACCTTCAGAAGAGTCGCATATGTTGAAGGATTGAAGCACAATCTTCTGAGCATCAGTCAGCTATGTGACAAGGATAACAAAGTGATTTTCACTAAGGAATCCTGCTTTGTTACTGACAAAAAGGAGAAGATCGCTCTCAGTGGATACCGTTTGGAAAATGTTTATGTTATAAATATGGACTTGACAACCACTGAGAACTCGTGTTTCTTCTCAAAAGCCTCATCTGATGTCAACTGGCTATGGCATAAGAGGCTCTCTCATCTCAACTTCAAGACACTGAATACTCTTTCTTCAAAAGAGTTAGTTACTGGTCTACCTCAACACTCATACGCTAAGGAGTCTCTATGTTTAGCATGTGAGAAAGGGAAACAAACCAAGGCAAGCTTCAAGTCTAAACAAGTCTCCTCGGTGTCATCTCCTCTACAACTTCTCCACATGGATCTGTTTGGCCCTGTTAACAAACAATCCCTCGCTGGAAAGAAATATACACTGGTCATAGTTGATGAATTCTCTCGCTATACCTGGGTTATGTTTCTTCGTTCTAAGAGTGAAACCCCTGAAGAACTCATCGCTTTCGTCAGGAAAATGGAAGTCCTGAACAACATGACCGTTCGATCAATAAGGAGTGATCATGGGACTGAATTCAAAAACAGTTCCCTTGATAACTTCTTAGAAAGCAAGGGTATTTCTCACAACTTTTCTTCAGTGAGAACACCTCAGCAAAATGGAGTTGCTGAAAGAAGAAATCGAACTATCATAGAAGCTGCCCGATCAATGCTCAGCGATTCTCATCTACCTACTCAGTTCTGGGCAGAAGCTGTCAACACTGCTTGTTTCACTCAAAACAGGTCGCTGATTGTCAAAAGATTTAAGAAGACAGCCTATGAATTTTTCCATGGGAGAAAGCCTTCAATTAGCTTTCTTCACATCTTTGGATGTCAGTGTTTCATACTGAACAACAGAGATGCCCTTGGAAAGTTTTTGATCCTAAGGCTGATGATGGAATTTTTCTTGGATACTCCCCAGTCTCCAAAGCCTTCAGAGTCTTCAATCGAAGAAGACAAACTGTAGAAGAAACAATCCATGTCACTTTTGACGAATCCCGTTCAGCGAACTCTAGTCCTTCTGCTGATACTGAAGAACTGAATCAATGGATGTTTTCTCATCTTGGTGATTCAGAAGATGCTCCTATCCCTCAAACTCATACTCATACCGCTGAAGATGATGATCTGATTATCATCCCAAGCATGCAGACGAGTGAAGCTGAATCCTCATGGGTCTCAGATGTTCCTCTCAACACTGTGCCTGCTTCTGAACCATTTACCTCAGATATCCCATCGATATCTCAACAATCAGTGAATGAAATGACATCTGAACATCTACCTCTACCTCTTCTACCTGAAATACATGAAGTTGTTGAAGCCTCTTCTTCAGTCCCACCAGAAGTTCAGATCGAGTCAGCGAATCATGCTCCGGCTCAGCGACGGACTATAAGTCATCCCATCGATCAAATTCTTGGTGATCCAAATACTGGTGTTCAGACTCGACGAAGTGCAGGTAATATTTGTTTATTTGTTAACTTTATTTCTCTGATTGAACCAAGGAAAACAAATGATGCCCTCAGAGATCCAAACTGGGTCAGCACTATGCAAGAAGAGCTAACAGAATTCGAAAGAAACAAAGTTTGGAAGCTCGTTCCCAGACCATCCGACAAGTCAGTGATAGGCACTAAATGGGTCTATCGAAACAAGTTGGATGAACATGGAACTGTAACCTGTAACATGGCTCGTCTTGTTGCTCAGGGATATAGACAAGAGGAAGGCATAGACTATGAAGAGACATTTGCCCCAGTGTCAAGACTAGAAGCCATTCGTCTATTCTTAGCTTACGCTGTACATAAAGACTTCAAAGTATATCAGATGGATGTTAAATCAGCGTTTCTCAATGGAAAGCTGAATGAAGAAGTCTACGTGGAACAACCTCCAGGATTCTCATATCCTAAGCATCCAGGTTACGTTTATAAACTGGATAAGGCACTTTATGGCTTAAAGCAAGCTCCTCATGCATGGTATGACACTCTTTCTTCTTATCTCCATATAGAAAAATTTGAGCGTGGTAAAATCGACAAAACTCTATTTTTCAGGAAAATAAAAGGTCATATAATTCTTGTTCAAATACATGTCGATGATATTATATTTGGTTCCACTAACCCTGACCTATGTACTCGTTTCGGTGATATAATGAAAGCTGAATATAAAATGAGTATGATGGTGAGCTAACATATTTCCTTGGTCTTCAAATAAAACAAAAAGAAAAAGGTACTTTTATTCACCAAGGAAAGTATGTTAAAGATATGCTGAAAAAGTTTGGTTTAACTCAAAGCTCAGCTATGAAAACCCCTATGGCACCGCCGCTGACACTAAACAAGGATCCTTCCAGAAAGCCTGTTAATGTCACGACGTACCGTGGGATGATCGGCTCTCTCCTGTATCTTACAGCTAGCCGACCTGATATTATGTACACAACCTGTTTGTGTGCAAGATATCAAGTTGAACCTAAGGAATCTCATTTGATCGCTGTAAAGCGTATTTTTTGATACCTTAAGGGTACTCCTAACCTAGGTCTTTGATATCCCAAAAACTCAGGGTTTGATCTAATCGCCTATTCAGATAGTGATTTTGCAGGTTGCAAATTGGATAGGAAAAGCACCACAGGAGGCTGTCAGCTCCTGGGTGGAAAGCTGGTGAGTTGGACAAGTAAAAAAACAAAACTCAATGTCCACCTCAACCGCTGAAGCTGAGTACGTAGCTGCTGGAAGCTGTTGCTCTCAGGTCTTGTGGATGGAAAATCAGCTACTTGACTATGACCTTTATCTCTCGAAAATTCCAATCTATTGCGACAGCACTAGTTCCATCGCTATACCCAATAATCCAGCGCTACACTCAAAGACCAAAAACATCGAAATCAGGTATCATTTTATTAGAGATCATGTGATGAATGGAGATATAGAACTTCATTTTATCCCAACTGACTTTCAGTTAGCTGATCTGTTCACCAAACCTCTTGATGAGACAAGATTCAACTTTCTCATCAGTGAGCTTGGAATGCTGAACCTAGAAGAGTAAAATCTTCAGCGGTTCACATTTGATCAGTGATACAATGAATTTGTATAACCCTATTAATCACCCTATCTCTGCAGAAGGCAATCTGACTATCCTTCAAAGAAAGCCAGTTTGTCAGGTAAAATATATTTTATTCCCTTACACTGTATCCCTCCTCTATCCCTTCTCAACCTCAGTTCTACTCTCCATAAAACCTCTATACACTTAGCCTCATTCTTTCTCTATCTCTTCTACCAAATGATCTGATCCATATGATCGTTGTGTTTCAGCTAGTCCTCTCCCCTGCTTGAGGGTCAAGCTGAAGTTCCACCTGCAACAACAACAACAATCCCAGCCCCGAGTGCTGATGAAATAATCCCGGTCTTAGACTTCGCTGAGACTGATGAACCAGAAGAAGAACTGCTATCCCACAATAAAAGACCTTCCTTGGTTCCTCAAAATCCAAGTGAAGAAGAGCTGGAAAAGAGAGCAGCTATGATAAAAAAGCTTAAGGATCAGCGAATCATCCGTGCCCCTCGATTCCAAATAACAAAAAGGGAAGTCGATGAACACCTCAAAGCTGAAAAACTCCTCGCCGATCGAAAGAAAGCTGAAGAAAAAGATAAAGCTTATGCTATCGAGCTTGCCCAACGATCGGTGGAAGATCCTGAATTGAAGAAGACTCCTATCTCTGTTCAGCGACAACTGTGGAAGGACGCCAAAAAGATCGTCGAGAAGAAAACCAAGGTCTCTGACTCTACCTTGAATTGGTGCAAAGAAAGTCTGCACTATCGATATCAAGGGTCCAGAATCAACAAGGTGATCATCAGGGGAAAGATGGCCATAAACGTTCTAGTCATCGACATCGATCTCTTCAGAGAGAACGGTCGCAAGGAAACCATCTACCCTTCATCGATTGCCAAGTACGGTTTCTCTGAATGGTTGGAGATGCGGATAGCCATTCAGCGATCACGATCAACCTTTAAAGACTTTGTCGAGAAAGCTCTGAACATGCATATCGACTTGGTTACATCAGTTGTGGATATTCCTCCTCCTCCTCCAGGTCAACGAAGAAGGCCTGCTGCAAACAAAAAGATAACATCCTCATATCCAGGTCCTCCTATCAGAAATGAAACCGGAATTGGCTTTTCGCGAGAAGAAGTCCTTGGTCCTGACCCTGATCTCTCAGCTCTCGACGTCTCCCTGCCCCCTAGTGAACGCTTCATTCCTGGAAAAGTCTTGAGTGAACCTCATAGTATTTTCTTCAGTGACTGCACAGGACGAAAATGCTTTCAACGTGTCCCTGAGCTATGCATTGCCCCTATCGAACAGCTCAGAGATCTTGTCTACTGGTGCGGTTACAGAGATGATCTTCTTGGACATTTCATGAAGCCCCTGATCTTTAAAGAAGCACAACGAAGAAGGGAACTTGGAGAAAAAGTCCCTAATTGGATGATCCCTACCACAAATACCCTTGATGAACTTCTTATCAAGGAGGAACCTGAATAGTTGATAGAATTCCTTTTATAAGTTCTTCTTCATTTTATCAACTGTATCTTTTGTACTTGTAATTATTATTTGTTGTACTTGTAATTTTTCCACTTCCCTTTTGTAACTAATACGAAGTTTAATGAAAAATTTCAGCAAATGTACTTTACTCCATCAATACTTAAAAGATCCCCGAAAACAGTAAATGGGACAAATATTTTGTGAGTCCTTTTTATCCTTATGTTTTCTTACTTAGCAATTTTTCTTTATTGCTATGTCATCATTAAATAGGGGAGATTGTTGATCCAAACCCTCAGTGATTTGATAATGACTCTATGAGAAACACTTAGTGAAAATTGTAAGTAGACAATATGTATTAGAGTTTCACTATCGCTGATAAGTACTAAGACTGTTACAGTACCGCTGATAGGAACTCACGCTAATTAATCTATACATTCAGCGACACTGTTCATCAGTGAGCCCTGAGTCTGTTCAGTCTCACTGATGATCGCTGGTAAAATATGTTGTTTACTTATGATCTCTGAAGATAAGTTTCACGTTAACTATGTTCTACGCTGAAGTTGATGATCAAGCCAAAGAACCAGCGACAAGTCTACTAATGAACTGATGCGGATATCAGCGAAGCCAAGATCTGTCCACTCAACGTGAAGTTTCAAGGAGAAGACTTCAGCGAACACTGAACTTTATCATTCACTGATAAAGAACTATTCAGCGAACGCTGATCATGAAGCCTCCTCTACAAGTTACTTTTGTCTTATCCCCTTGCACGTCTCCGTACGATCTGTCAGAACGGACATCCCTTTTGTCCAGAATCGTACAACCAACTCTGATTCTACATTGTTCATCATGCGGCCACTGTTTTGTCTATTGAAGTCAAACCATGTAACCAACCAGAGGCTGCCACGTGTAAAGTTGTACTGTTGTGCATTAAATGCATGCAGTTTATAAAGGAAACCCTACTTCAGAAATGAAGTGCTCGGCCATTTCCTTCTTCTTACTATTCTGTGTGTTAGAATATTATCTTTAATATTCTTATTTTCTCTCTATCTTATTTCTAGTGCAAGAAATCTTAGTGATTCACATAGCTTGTTTAGATTAGGTTTATTTCTTAATCTTGTTTCGCAACAAGTTGTAAATTGTTTGATACATATCAATAAACAATTTAGAAAAGTAAAAATCGTGTGTTTGTATTCAACCCCCCCCCCCCCCCCTTTTACAAACTTGTATAACCCTATCGGGACCAACAACATGTTCTAAGAGTGATATAGACTAAAATTGGTAAGAAACTAGCTAAACAGAACTTACCGGATAGGAATCCGGATGAAATGGTGTCTGATCTGGAGGTGTCCGGATCAGATGTGTGTGAATTGTTCAGATAGCAGAAGTGTCCGGGTAAACTGAAGTTACCGGATAACAAGTAGTTACCGGATAAAATGAGCTTACCGGATAGAAATTAGATACCAGATAACTTGGTTACCGGGTAAGATAAGAACAAAATCTTACCGAATGAATTTCGGAAACTTACCGGATGATTGAATTTACCGGATAGATGAGTGTTCGAATGATGTGTCCGGAAGGATTATATTACCGGATATAATTGTGTCCGGAAAGAAAAATTAACCGAAAACTTTGAATTACCCGGATAAATTAGATTTACCGGGAACTTTTGGTTACCGGATCAAATTTGTCCGGAAAGTAGCGAGAAAAGAGAACTTACCCGGGAAGTTTATGCGATGTTCCGGAAAGTGCTGTTGTGGTATCCGAAAACAGCGGCCGTGAGCTGCAAAATCGATATATATATATATATATATATATATGCGACTAGGGTTGCTAAAGTCGTTCCTGAAAGATTAGAGAACCTAACAAAACACAAAACTAACAATACCCTAATCGATTTTGAAGCAAACTAACACGATTTTGATGAAAATTGGATTTTTAGCATGAACAGAGACCAAAAACCAAAGAACTTGATTTTGCCAAAAACACAATGAAACAGTTGAATTAGGATTAGAAAAATTGCAGAAACGCTTATAAAGATGATGCTAATCGAATGCAATACGCGAAATCAAGCAATTTTATCCGAATCAAAATATGAGTTTTTGAGAGTCAAGAACACAGTCGATAACAGTGAACAGAAACTTACCAGAAAGCTTTAGATTGCTTTGAATCGAACCGTTCGTATGCTCTGATACCAATTGTGAGTTCCATATTAGTGCATACAATCAATGAAATCAATAAAGTAGAATCAATCAGAATGATTTCAACTGGTCATCCATATATTGCATTAAGCTTTCAGAGAATTTACAATATGAATGATATGAACGATTAATAATCGATTTTCTAAGGCTATAAAACATATATATACCTAGGGCCTAATCTACCAAGCCCATGACCCATAAAACAATTAAGCCCAAATAACAACAATTACAAAATAAACCCTTTAACTTCTATTCAACAAGATTTATCCCTAACAGAGTTTTGTCAAATCAAATGAGTTTTCAAAAGATCAGATTCGACCTACCAATCTTTTCTATAATTCTCGTGTTGATAATAAAGATAATCAACTGTTTCGAAAAGTCAAAATGGTTTGGAAAGGGAAATCAACTACATAAGACAGTGATGGAAACACGTCTTATAAATCTCATGTAGTTGATACAAAGTCGTTTATTCCCAAGACCGATTCACCTACTCATGTTTATTCTACAGCAAAGCTAATCAGTCTGAGGCAAGCAAAGACATGTTGTACTAATTGTAGGAAGAATGACTTTGTGAATCCAAGGTACGCTAATAGTTGGTACAGAACTTATAGTATCCCCGGTCCTCATTTTAAGGTTAAGGCATCTAACCACCAAGGATCCATCAAAGGATGGATACCAAACTTGTTCTAAATCGATTTTACAGGAATTTCATGTGCGTTTTAATTCATATTATTCACATTACATGACGAACATTCAAAGGCTATGCCAATTTTGAGGGGGGCCTATTTTATGAAAGGTAAGTGAACTTTAACTGAATTCAAAGACCGTGGTAATTCATTCTGAATAACTAACTTGTGTTTGTTATTCTCCAATTTTAACTTCCATGATTGCCACGTGTTATGTTTCCTTGACTTAGTTATTTCCATGTCTCACATATTCGTTGATTTTTCGATGGAAATACACTCGTTTGAATTCCTAGTTGTTTTCCAAGTTCGCTATTTCTTGTAAATGATTCAATTATTATCTGACACATTAATTGTGACTTGTTCTTCACAATTAAACTTTCTGACCATTGTTTCTTTTTTAAACATAATGTGCTCAATGAGTCAACCTGTTTAGCGCTTGATCTTGTTTATTGAAGTTCTATATTTCTAATTCATTTTAATAACTTATGATCATCTCAGATCAGGACTCATTCTTAAATGGTTAAGACTTCTAAGCACTTCAGTTTAGAACTCGTATTTAAATGTATAATTCACTGTTTTCGAAACTGTTCTATTCGATGCATGAAAGGAGTGTTAGGAATTACATTGTTTCTATGGTCTATCCAGAACCGGAAGGACCTACCCAAGAAACACATCCAATTATAGACATCAGTGAGGAGTCTAGCTTGATAGATGAGTTCGGAGTGAAAAGAAAAATGGTGGGGGTGTGACAGGACTTAAAAGAATTATTGGTCCTTACCAAACCGAGTCAGTTATCCGGGTAACCACAAAATCTATTCATTCTCGTTCTTTGGAGATAAATATTGAAACAGGCATGGACCTAGTGTCGATAACTCGTGTCACCCCACCTAGCCACTCAAGTATCTCACAAAAGATGCTTGTTTCAGATATTCACGGAGATTTAGCACATAATCTATCTATTCCTCACCCGGAGATCTAAGATATTGAAAAAGGAAGACATCAGCTCCGGTCTCCGAACTTCATATTCTAATCACTGTGTCAATTGAATTTTAACTTGAGTCCCAGGTTAAATCAATTTTTGAGTCAAATCGATATAATTTATTTCTTTCACACATGCACAAGTCTTTGTGAATCCCATTGCATATCTTTGTGATATTGTCGGAACAGTTTGAGAAGTAATTTTTAAAAACTTTACTTCAATGATAACTGGAAGTCCTATCAGAGATACCCCAATGCTAACTCTGAACATAGGCCACATTAACAATTACTATTGTGTTTCTGTGTTAGATACTTACCCCATTCTGGTTACTTAAACGTTTTATCTGGAACTTTGCTACTCATCGGTTTCGTCTTTGAAATTACATGATGCTTCGGATGCTCCTACTCATCATGAGGGGGAGAAATGATACAAATTCAAATACATTGATTATCAAGTTGAGGGGAGTTAGCAAAAGTTTAGGGGAAGTAACTGTTATGATTTGTGCTGAAAAGTTTCACGTATTTCGTGTTGATAAGATTTCAAAGTGTTTTACAAGTGATCAATTCTTCTCATCCCGTGATCAAGTGGTGTTGGCTACAAATTATTATTCCCTCCTTCGAGCATATTGGTTCTATAAGTTCTTAAAGCTAAAGCTGAAAGCAAATTCAACTCGCAGATCAAAGACAGATTCTTTGAATCTGGTGATAAAGTTGAAGATATGAAGACCAAGAGCTTTATTCAAGGGGGAGCGTTGGAAAGACATGAAGACAAGCAACACCAAAGTGTTTCAAAGATTCAAGAGGGAGAGAAGATCAAGACCTGAAGGTTTCAAGACCATTTTTTCTTTATATAACATTTGGGAGAGATTGTTAGGACCATAAATGTCCTATTAATTAGAAAGTTATATAAAGAATTATAGAAGTTTAATTATTTATTGTAAAAAGCCTTTAACTGTTAATTGGGCTTAGAGTAGCTTAATGGGCCATGTGCCTTAATAGTCTTTGCCCTAGATATAAATAGTTTGTTAAACCTTAGAAATTAGGTTAATCGTTCATTACTCTTATTGAATATTCTCTCTGAACGTATGTAACCTTTTTGAATATCAATCATATGGATGCCGACATATTGATCTGAGTTGTTGATTATTATTGTTACTTGATTGTTAAACTGTAATTATTTGAAACTCATGGTTTTTTAAAGTTTTTCAAACTTCAGGGGTAATATAAGTCATTTTCTAAAAGTTGAGTTAAGTGGGAACCGGGAGAGGTATAGATCCGGTACCGGGTTCACTCCCGGTAGCGACCGATATATATATATATATATATATATATATATATATATATATATATATATATATATATATATCGGATTTTTGATCAAGGCATCATAAGTTTCAAATTCTTCGCGCCAACCCTCTCCTAAAACCACTTCTTCTCTCTCAAACTTGTGTTTTTGCCTCAATCGGACTCCAATCTTCGATCCAATCTACAGGTATGTGTTCTAAACTATGATTATTCGGAATCGATGCTTGAAATCGATCAAATCCGTCACCATAATCGATCGACTCGATCGTTTTACTCAAGTCGGCACCGCCTAGGGTTCTCGAACCCTTCGGCTTGCAAAATCGTTCTCAAATCGATCTTCGTTTGATCGATTTAGCTTTCACATCGACGGATTTACTCGATTTCGACTTCGATTTCAGCTTTGATTTAGTCGATTTGGTTAATTTTTCGATCGAAAACCCGATATAGGTTTCCCGGTGTCGGATCCAGAGTTGCATGGTCCCGACCTCTTAAGAGATCCGGGTTCGCCATCTCCCGGACCGACTCCTGGTTTGGCGTGTCCCGATTTCGACTCCCGGTACGATTCCGGGTTGCGGCACCGGGGTCAATTGACTCCCAGCTTCGCCCTCCCGGGTCGTGTACCGGGGAAGCTTTTGTCCCGGGTTGTTTTACTCTAATCCTGGTGTCGACACCGGTTCCGGTCTAAACCAGTTCCGGATGTCTCTGGGTCCCGGTCTCAACCTCCTCCCGGTTCCTAATTCTATTCCGGTTCCGGAGTTTGTTGATTTTGGGGTTGGTTCTTGTTTTTTTATCATTGCTTTTGTATGGTTTTGGCTTTCATTTGTGGTTTCATACTCACTCCGGGCTCGTTCAGACCCGGCTAGTGACTTGTTTCGGGTCGTACTCGACTCTCGGTTTTTTTTTCCAAATCCGAGAATACGAGCCCTAAAACATGCGCTTGGTTTGGATGGAAATTCAACACTATCAGTTTTTAACAGATACTCTCATGGCTCAACCAAACCAACCCCAAGGTGATGCCCCGTTCCTCCCCATCGGTCCAAACTTGCCATTCCAAGCAAACAACTTTCACTTGGATACTGTTTCGGCAAAATTTCACCAGTCTCGACCACGACCAAAGCACTAAGAACATTTATTACACTTTTCTCATGTCAAAGTCAAAACGTAAACATTTTTGTCCTCTGACCAAAGCCGAAGTCGAACGTACCTCCCGACCTCGACCGTCGTGTAGAAATACACGACCTCGACCAACTAACGTATGATTCTTCTGTTACGTTTTCCTCATTTAATGCAGGCCAAACGACATTTATGTCCAACGGATGAAACCGATAAAGCAGTTATGAGCATTAAACTGCGAAGACCGTTGCGACCATTACAGGAGGAATTCATGGACTCAGTAAATGCATTCGAAGACTATAAATACAAAGGCAAAGTCATCATTGGAACATCATCTAACTCCGAACTACACACTGCATACTCAAGAACACACAAAACAAAGAACTCTCTCTCGAAGAATCGCTCTCGACGCACGACATCCGCACACGACACGCAGTTTTTACACACGACGCACACTGTTTTTACATTCAAAACACTTGTTACTTTGCATTTAAAATATTTCCTTTCATTTGTATTGTAATCTCTGTACGATCGACACCAGTAACAAAGGACATCGCCCCTGTTTGGCGATCATAGTGCATCGATGGCTCCCACAGTCGTCCGCGGGTTTTTTCCTCGTTGAGGTTTTTCCCGCATCACCAAAATCCTTGTCTCTGTTACATTTTCTGTCTTTAACGCACCGTCTTGTCGAACGGTTCCTTTCTTTAGTTGTTAAGCTCCACAATCAACCTTAAGTTATCCTTCTGGACGATTTTTGGAATTAACAGTTTGGCGCCCACCGTGGGGCCCCATCTAGAGAAAATCTTTGACAAATGTGCGTTTTACTAACGGTTTCTTGGAGTTTTCTCTATTTTTCTTTCAGGAAAATGGCAGCCCCAGGAAATCAAGAGCATGTCCTTGCCCAAATGTACCAAGAGCTGGAAGTTGCGCGAAATCAAATCAACGCCATGGCTAAGTAGAGTCGGAGAGCAACTGAGGAAATCACGCGGCTGAGGAATCCTTTTGGTCCGCAGAATGGTCCACGACCATTCGTCCAGAATCCAGGCCAAGGATCGTTCGGTCAGAATCCGGGGTCTGCCCTATTTGTCCATAACCCTGGATCAGCTCCGTTCGTCCGTAATCCAGGACCAGGTCCATTCATGCAGAATCAGCAGCCAAGTCCATTCATGCAGAACCAACAACCGGGGGCGTTCAACTCAAATCCCCAGTCTGGGCATGTGCCTCCTTATCATATTAGACCACCACCTATGCAGAACGGGTCGCAGCCGTTTCAGAACGGGTCGCAGCCATTTCAGAACAGGTCGCAGCCGTTTCAAAATGGGTCGCAGCCATATTTCGTCCCTTTCAACAGGGACGCCAATGGCTCGTCGTATGGTAATGGCACCAGTTCAGGTGTTGACCCCCTGACAGGTGCTAATCCCGATCCTAACGATCCCGTCGCCCAGCGATTAAAGATGCTAGAAGAACAAAATGAGCGTGTCCTGTCCCTACTCGCTAAGCTACCTGGGGCAGCCATACCCATCGATGTCGAGCCTCGCTCAGGGTATCAAGCATCGCCTTTCGTCGATAAGATTGCGACAGTCGACGTCCCAAAAAAATTCAACATCCCCGCTTTCACGCCCAAGGGTTCAGGGGTGACCGATCCTACGGAGCACATCGCACAGTATAAGCAAATCATGTGGACGCCCTCAATCCAACACATGTATCAAGAAGTGTGCATGTGCAAAAGCTTTGGGGCGACTCTCACTAGTCCTGCCCTCCAATGGTTGATCAATCTCAAACCCAAGTCCATCGGATCGTTCGCTGAGTTGGTCAATCAATTCTCCCAGCAGTTCCCCAGCAGTCGCAAGATGGAGAAGCAGACCAGTGACCTGTACTATGTCGTACATAAGGCTTATGAGTCTATTCGAATCTATTTCAATAGATTTAATGCAGAGATGATCAGTGTTCGTAACTGTGATGTCAAGACCGCGATCGAGGCTTACAAGCGCGGTCTCGATGACAGTTCGGGTTTATACAACGATCTGACCAAATATCCCCCGGAGAATTTTGAAGATGTGCGAGCCAGAACCCTTGCTTATATGAGGGTAGAAGACGATGTCTCCTTTCGTCGTAAGCACACCGACGACAAAAGATCGTTGGGTGTAAGAAAGCCAGAGTTCAAGACAAAGGCAATTTCCAAGGTAGAGCCCGCACGCCAAATCTCCAATGTCCGATTCAAGACAAAAGCGGAAGCCAAGACCGCGACCAAATTTCCTCAGTACCCCAAGATATCCTCATACGGATTCAAAGGGACCACTAAAGACTTGGTCGAAGCCCTAAAGTCCACCCAGGCGACCATCCGTTGGCCAAAAAAATCTGATCAAGATGACGCCAAGAAAAATAAATCGAAGTGGTGTGACTTTCATGTCGACCACGGTCACCTAACGGACGATTGTATAGCCTTCAAAAAAGAGCTGGCATACCATATCCCGAAAGGTAATCTTAAGAGCATCATCGACGATGTCATTACTCCAGCTAACGACGCTAGACCGCCAACTCCCGATCACACGAAGGTCGTCAATTGCATAACTGGCGGGTCTGACGTATGTGGTCTAACGTATTCCGTGGCCAAACGTCATGCTAGCCAGGCACCTGATGATCGACCTATCCCGCGTTCATCGAGACCCAAAGAAGATCTGGAGTTAGAAGCCATGAAGATTTCATTCGACCAGGATGACCTTGAAGATTCGTATCGAAAGCATCATGACGGGTTGATAATTCAACTCACGATTGGTAATTGTTTAACCCGGCGAGTGTTGGTCGATGGAGGCAGTTCAGCGAACGTTATCTTCCTTGACACCATCAAGGCCATGGGAATCGATCGATCGGAAATCACCCGACGTTCGACAACCTTGGTCGGTTTCAGTGGAGAAGCGACGAGTACCTTTGGAGAGATCATCTTGCCTGTCTATGCTGGAGGAATCAACAAGCAGACCAAGTTCAGCGTCATTGATTGCTCGTCGGCCTATAACATCATCTTAGGTCGACCGTGGATCCATGAAATGAAAGTTGTTCCCTCGAGGTACCATCAGACCATGAAATTCCCTACGCCGTGGGGGGTCCAGGAAATCAAAAGTGAGCCGAAAGTCGCCCGGGACTGCTATAAGACCACCCTGAAGCCATGGAAATAAGCCGCCTAGCGTCATAGGACGAGGAAATCATCCTGTACCTAAGCAAGCATGATCATAAGATCTTGACAGGTTTGTCTTTCCATCCTTAACCTTCGAGACAGACTAAATTCTTATTTACAGGATCACGTCGAGTGTTTTTTCCTGGTCGCATGATAAGGTCGACATGTCTACTGTGGCGACTCACGACGACATATCCTAGATTTCGTATATCGTCTTAAAAGTCACCACAGGGGGGCAAGATGGTATCAAAAATCAAGACGTCCCACACAGATGGGATGCGACGCACCAGAAAAGGTATGTTTTCTAAGTTCTTTCCTATTTTCTCATACGATTTTTTACAACGACGATTACTGACTTAAGCATCGGAGGGTCGTTGGCTAACCAACGACCAACCGCTGACATTGTTTTATCGCAGATCGCATAACCTCGTAAAAGTCCGCTATACGACTTTAAACTCGCAAGGTCACATGACATAAGTATTCAAATCTGTGACTTGCTTATTATGTCGTAAAGATAGGATGCACGATCCGGAAGCGTCGTACGACCTAATAATACGATCGTAGAGTCCCACGCTCACTTGATTTAAGTCGTTGGACTTAGAAAAATTTGTATGTTCTGGATGAACATATCGATTACATATGTTTTCTAATATGATTTGAATGTATGACTTATGTTTTAATCGTTATATTTGCAATGAAAGCCTTGGTCGTATATACTCGTGTTTGCCAATATGATCTCAAAGTATAAAAGCCTTATACCTTATGAGCCAATCTTCTGTAATCACAAAGGATGCCTAAGTCGCACGATTCCTTGTTTAAACTATATGAATCTCACAGTTGATGGTATATCTATCTATGGCAAATGCGATACAGCAGAAAAACAAAATTTCATTCATAAACGAACGATTACATCTAAAAATGACTCGACCACCAACGGTCGAGCATTCAAAATCATTCAAAAGCAAATTCTTTAAAGATTAGAAGGAGCGTCGGCAGCATCCTTGCCCGAAGCTTCGCCCTGAAGGCCCATGTCCGCAACCTCTTTTTCCTCAGCCTCCTTCTCATCATCGGAGTCAAGCTCCCTGTCGGTCCCGACCCTGGCTAGGAAAAAGGCTAGCTCCTCAGCTGCAGACGCAAGGGGATTCTTCCCCGACAAATGTTGTCGCATGATCGCCGCCCGGGCTATTAGACGAGCAAGGGCAAAGGTAGATGCAGCCTCATCTTTGAGATCCTTCACCTCCTTCTCCAGGACCGTCGTGTTGGACTTAGACTCCTCGACCTATTTCCCCTTCATGACCAAGGACGCTTGCATCCTGTCCAGCTCCTCTCTCTGATTTGCAATCACAGAGAAGGACTCCTTCAGACGAGAATTCACGTCGTCCGTCGCATGGCTAACGGCTTCTAGCTGGTTCAAAGTTTCATCAAGTTTCACCGACATTTCCTCGACACGCGCCAGGGCTGACTTCTCCCTCACCAACGCCGCATCCTCTCTCTTGATGGCGGAAGACACCAGACCCTCCATCTTCATCGTCTCAGCCTGCAGGGCCAAAGAAGACTGAAAAGTCTGAAATACATATGAAAACTTGTTAGTAAAAACATACGGCAATGACAACGACAACGACACCGACAATGATAACAACAACGAAAAACAAAGTCTTGAAAGATAGACTTACCATAAATGCCATTCCGGCGACATAAGTCCCCCGAGCTCTCGATAGAGCACCCGTTGAAACGCTCCCTGAAAGAGGGGAGCTAAAATTTATCCAAATGAGGGAACAAACGCGTCCCATCCAGGACATTGTCCGTCATAAAATCCGCCGGTAACGTAAAGTTCACCGTCGTTTCCTCTCCCGTCCACGCGCCCTTGCCCTTGTCGGCCGACACGGGGCCTGGCGCGGCAGCAGGAGATCCCGTCGACTTCGTCGGACGCGCAGGATCGACGGGTGTCGTGTCGACCGAGTCGGGAGTCTTCTCGACAGGTATGGTCGACACCTTCGCCTTCTCAGACGAGACGACTCCCGATAAGTCGCCCGTCTTCGAAGACGGTTCCCTTCGGACTGACGTCCTCGTCCTCTTAAGGACTCCCGACCCAGTTGTCAGAGCCTCTTTTCTCTTAAGGACCCCCGACCCAGCTGTCGAGGTTTCCTTCCTTCTTTCCTTCGCCTGGCGAGCCAATTCGGCCTGAGCCGCCCTCTTAGCCATCGCAGACGACATTTTCGGCTGCGACTGTTGAGGTTTCTGCTGGGATTCCCGTTGAGATTCTTGTTGGGGTTCTTCTATGAAATGAAGAAAAGATAATTAGGCGACTGAAGCAATGGAAGAAGCATGTCAAACAAAGTAAGGTACACTTACCAGTCATCTCTACCTCTGTCGACTCTTCCTCCCTCCCTTCTTCCACAGTCTTCTCCTCTTCTTTTTCTTCTTTCTCCTACTCCCTTCGACCTCTCCGTAGCCTGTCGACCAAGTAATGTGTGACGAACGATCGATCGTCGGGATTAATCTCCAGAAACTTTTCGATTTTAATCCCGGAATCATCGTTAGGCTGTACCGCGTCAAAATTAATATCTGAAAAAACAAAGAGAGGAGGTTAGTCGAAAAACAAAGCGATAAAGATAAAAGACGCTTGACCACAACCAAAACTTACCCGCCATGTTCCATCCAGACATAATCCAATCACTGTCAGGGTCTAGCGTCGCTACCCGTACAAAAACGTACCTGGTCTTCCATTTGCGATCATTGACCGCAGTTCTTAAGACCAGAGTACGATCGCCCTTATGCTTTGAAAATAAGCTATAGCGACGATACGAGTCCGACTTGACCTGGTAAGTGGTCAAGAGATCTTTTACGTTCATCGGCGACTCCCAGTGTGAAGTAAGTTGCTCGATGACCAGAATCACACGCCAGAACTGGGGCATTAATTGCCCTGGCGATAAGTCGAACTCACACATAAACGCCTTAGCTAAAGGCGAATATGGCCAGTGGAATCCTATCTTGAAAGGGTACTCATATATCACAACGTACCCCTCGATACACATCTCCGGTCGAATATTCCCGGCCTTACTCACAGTAATCCCCGCTGGGATTTTTGCTAAAACCCTAAAGTCATCTAGAGCATCCTGATCCTGGATGGTACTCCTAGGCTCCGTCGACATCGATAAACCAGTTAACAAAATTTGACGCTCTGAAAAACCCCAGATATCCCAGTTCTTCCTAGGTTTCCTAGCGTTTGACTTACGACGCATACAAATATTGGAAAGTCGTACCTTATATAGGCATTCTAAACCTCGAAATCTCTAACTCGGTCGAAGAGTCTTGCAGGTTTTGAAAAGATTCGACGAAGAATAGCAAGAAATCAGGGAAAATCTCTCTTGAAATTTCTGCGAATTTGTAAAAGGAAAAGATCCGTCAAAGATCTCTATTTATGCAAATAGTCGTGTCAGGTCGAACCTCTCGATATTCGACACGTGTCCCTGCCTTTTCAAAAGCTCGACAGATCGTCGGCACCTGGCATTTACAGCTGTTGTACACTATCGGACGTCAGCGTGACGTCACGACCTTATCACCTTCTCGACTTCTTCTTTAGTTAGAATTGAACCGATCCAGTTCCAAAGCAACTGAAAAGACTTTTTTGACACATGTCACGACCCTAGACGTCCGACTAGCAAAATTTAAAAAACTTTTGAAATTTGAATTTGCCACTCCACTTTTTCAAATTTTGGGGGCAAACTGTTTGGGCAAAATTTCACCAGTCTCGACCACGACCAAAGCACTAAGAACATTTACTACACTTTTCTCATGTCAAAATCAAAACGTAAACATTTTTGTCCTCTAACCAAAGCCGAAGTCGAACGTACCTCCCGACCTCGACCGTCGTGTAGAAATACACGACCTCGACCAACTAACGTATGATTCTTCTGTTACGTGTTCCTCGTTTAATGCAGGTCAAACGACATTTATGGCCAACGGATGAAACTGAAAAAGCAGTTATGAGCATTAAACTGCGAAGACCGTTACAGGAGGAATTCATGGACTCAGTAAATGCATTCGAAGACTATAAATACAAAGGCAAAGTCATAATTGAAACATCATCGAACTCCGAACTACACACTGCATACTCAAGAACACACAAAACAAAGAACTCTCTCTCGAAGAATCGCTCTCGACGCACGACATCCGCACACGACATGCAGTTTTTACACACGATGCACGTTGTTTTTACATTCAAAACACTTGTTACTTTGCATTTAAAGTATTTCCTTTCATTTGTATTGTAATCTCTGTACGATCGACACCAGTAACAAAGGACATCACCCCTGTTTGGCGATCATAGTGCAGTGACGGCTCCCACAGTCGTCCGCGGATTTTTTCCTCGTTGAGGTTTTTCCCGCGTCACAAAAATCCTTGTCTCTTTTACATTTTCTGTCTTTAACGCACCGTCTTGTCGAACGATTCCTTTCTTTAGTTGTTAAGCTCCACAATCAACCTTAAATTATCCTTCTGGACGATTTTTGGGATTAACAGACACGGCCAACATCATTTGCCAATGTCCGGTCATTGTGGGATCCTCAAACGCCACCCGATCAACCATGCATTGACGGTGACCGCACCTGTACCGACGGTATACATACAACAACTCTGGCGGTCCCACACCATAGTTACACGCAACCAAGACTCCGACATTCACGGTCGCATTGCTGACACTCCGGTGGTCATTTCTCGAGACCTCCTGCGCCGGATTCTAGACCTTCCGAAGGCAACATCAGTTCCCGGGCCGAGTTCACTATGACGCTGATGTCTCCGAAGATGCACTAGGTCAAGAACTACGCTCACTCGGTTATGCTACCGAGCTCAACCATCCTTCCCGCTTTTCCAAGATTCATCTGCAACTGCTATGGTACACCTTGTTCACCATCATGAACAGGTGTCTCTCTTCGATCATCAAGGGCATCGATCAGATGACAGTCAACCTGCTACGACTCTTCCACGGCGTGGCCTACAACAGGCACATAGATTATGCTTCCATTTTATGGACCGAACTGCTTGAAAAGGTTCAGAAGAAGCAACGCAACAAACGACTTCCGTGCCTCCCGTTCCCAGATTCCTGCAACTCATAGCCGCACACTTCATGGCCGTCGATCCGTCTATTCCCCGACGCGCTGACCATGAGGTATTTATCTCAACTCGCATGACTAGGATTCAGAACAAGCAACCGATAGCTGACCTAGTCCCGATGATCGTACCCACCGACTTGCTAGCTCTTGCTAACCCTTTGGCACCGAGTGTGATAGAGTATAGGCGAGAGAACAACTTAGTCACTCCGATGGTCCATCTAGATCCGGCAGGACCTGCCCAAGGAGCGCGACCCGAGCGATGTGAGGGTCCTCGTACTAGAGGTGGTAGGGTCCGGAGAGCAGGGTCTCCCGGACAGGGCGTGTTGAGAGCAAACATAGTGAGGGAACATGACGCGGGCGGTGCTGAAAGGTCAATAAGCAGGGCTAGCTCGTCCCATCGCCAACCCACTCCACCTCCTTCACCACAACACGGAGAACCCGAATTACATTAGGTAGAGGTAGTCTATATCATGTGTGAATAGGAATAAGTACAAGTAGAAGAGGCAGCCTCCTCTTCCAGCTCAGAGTCAGGCTCTGGCTCAGAGTCAAGTTCCGAATCTGGTTCTGAACCAGGTTCAGCGTCCGTTTCTGAATCAGGGTCTTCGGAATCCACGAAATCAGACGATAACGATGATGATCAATTTCGCATGGCACCTATCCGTAGACCTCAAGCCGAATCCGGAGAGATAAGGAGAGTGGAGGGAGTTACAGTCGAAAATGAAAATATCGGTGAGCAAGTGAGGGAAAGGAGAAGCAAGAAACATCATGAGCGACGCAGAGAGCAGAGGTCACCCACTTGGGTCGCCTCCACCCAGCCTCCTTTTAGCCAGGCAGCCACATCCGCTACCCCGTCTCATTCATTGGGATAGGGTATTGAAACAGACGTCGTGAGCCTAGCGACGCAATTGCACACCCCACTCAGCCACTCAGTGTCCTCTTAAAAGTATACTGTTCATTTTCACTAGGGGACGTAGCACATCTGCCACCGGTCTCTCACTTGGAGAGTTCCGGTGTTGAAACAAGAGAACTTCTGCCCCGGTTCTCGACTTCTTTGGGCGCACAATCGAGTCTAGAGCCACTTGATGATATTATTTCTTTGGCTAGGACACAGAACATATCAACTGCTACCGTCGAGATTCTTCGTTACTCGACCGGAACACCCCGAGTAAGTCTACCTTCTGGTGGCTTGCAAGGACAGGGTGGAAGTCCTGCCATGGCTACCCTTACGCCAACCGTGAGCGCCGGAGGTACTGCGGTGCAATCCACCGTAGTCACCATAACTGGTAAGCTAAGTGCTCCAGGTGTTAGTGTCCCGGAGTTCGTCTCCAAGGAAACTCTGGACGGCGCCTTAAAGGCTGTCCAAGCAGAGATTTTAGAGAAGCTGGCAGAGGATATGGACTTCATCAAAAGGTCCATCACATGTAAAGGAATCGCAGCTGATCCCCTTTCGCAACCACAAGTTACAATTCCTCACCCGACACGTAACCCGCGGGACCTGAGCATCGATGCTTTAAAAGCCGCTTTACTCGATAAGCTCTTGTCCCAATCCAACACCAGTACATCCTCTGAAGCCGGCCTCGTGAGTCTTCTACGCTCACAGACTCAACCCTCAGTCACTCAAACAGATGCCTAAACCCAACTAAACACTAAGCTTGATACTCTTACCACAACCCTAACTGATGTTAAGCGCACCCTCGAAACCTTATCCAAGAGGGTTGCCAGCCTCGAAAACACCTGCAAGGGTCAAGCCCAAGGCTAAAAAAGAAGACATGATGATCAGGAGGATCCTGACCAACATAAGGGGGAGAAATGACAAAGAATGACCAAGCTGTCAATCTCAGCGACAGAACCTTTAACCGACACTCCAGCTGAAACTGAACCAGAACAACAGCCCGACGACTCAGATATGGTTCAAGACATGGAGTTATCTACACCGGTCAGAGATCAAGTACCAGAGTCAGTCGACCCGACGGTTGAGAAGCCCGAGGGAGAACCAAAAGATCTTATGATGCTGACAGTTCCGAAAAGGCCAGTCCTGGAATTCATAGATAAGGACTCGTATGGCAATCCGGAAATGGAAAGAGAATGGAGAGAGAAAGCAGTTTCAGCCATTCAATCTGAGACGGATGTTCTATGGAATTTCTCAGATGATGACGAGTTTATGAAAGACGAAGACTACGATCAGTTCCTCCTTCTAAGCGAACAGGTAACTGATTCTCAGCACGATACACATTACACTGCAGGCTCAACCTCAACCAATTCAACCAGTTCGTTGGGGGAGAGTCCGAAACCATGTTCCATACTTAGAAGAATCGCACAAAAAAATATTCGTACACTGGATCAGACCACTTGACCCGGTTATGTGTCACGGGATCTCAAATTTGTCAGAAGCGGTTCGTTCTCAATACTTGGAGGTAATGAAAAGATGCAGAATGGTACATGAAGTCAGAACCAGTCACAGAATAACTGAAATCGTGGAGATCGTGTCCGATAAAATTCTGAAGGTATGGTTCCCAAGTTTTACAGTTAAAAGGGATGATGGAAAAGAATGGGTATTTTCGGAAGCCGATTTGAAAAATATGAACCTGAACGACTTCCCGGTACTTCTCAAAGAATTAAAATCCGGTACTATCCGACCACTGCCATACACCAAAGCCCTTGAAACCATAAAGAGATTCATGAAGTGCACCGTTACCCTCGCTTACATGAACGACTTTCAGATGGGGATAGAAAGCAATCAGAAGAAAGTAAATAATCTGAACCCAATCTGACTCTTCCCGATGCCGAAGATGTACAGGTATCTAAATGAAAAAGGGGAGAAACGTTTCATGAGGATCAGTGAGGTGCATAAGTTCAGTGAAGGGACTTTGTTGAAGATTCAGAATGTGCTGAAAAAGATTATTGAAGAAGAGGAAAGAGACTCGTTAGAGAATTATGCCAATGTCAGAAAATATCTTGCCAAAGAGCTCCTCAAGGCAATTAAAGAAAGGCTGAAATTCAGAAAATCTATCCGGCACTTTGAAATTCTTTTTGCTATCAGGAAGCGATATGTCACGAATTGGTGTGAGATCGAACTTCAATTCTAAGGGGGAGATTGTTAGGTCTCAAAGTTAGTTGAATCGAAGTATAGGGACCAATATAGTCAATTCTTGTATCTATCCCCTTGGGGATATAAATAGCTTGTTTGTTTCATAATTAGGGTTAATGACCTAATCACAGTTTCTAAATTACCCTGTACGGCAAAACACAGTGTTCATTTTTTGCAATTCATTCAAGTGAGATTTATGATGTATACATGTTATTGTGTTGATTCTATCTTATGCACTTGTTGATCTGGGATCCACAATCAGGCAAGATTGGCAGAGGTTCAGATGACACCTCATTCACTGATTATTGAGAAGTAGATGGAATTTCAGATGTTGAGGATTCAGAAGCAGGCAAAGTGTTAATAGGAATAGCTTAAACCCAAGACGAGGATTCAGCTGCACTTGACTGCATGCCAGGAATGATGATAGGATCATCATCAGCATTTGGGTTATTGACCTGAGAGTCAAGGTTGAGCTTAGCTTCTGATTCCCCATAATGAGAAAATATCCACTGATTCAATTCATCATTTTCAGCAGTAGGTTTTGAATTTGCTGAGCGGGATTCATCAAAGGTGACGTGAATGGTTTCTTTTACAGTTTGTCTTCTCTTTTTGAAGACTCTGAAAGGTTTGGATATAGAAGAATATCCAATAAATATTCGATCGTCAGCTTTGGGATAAAACTTACCAAGAGAATCTCTATTGTTTAAGATAAAACACTGACAACCAAAGATATGAAGAAAGCTGATAGAAGGCTTTCTTCCATGGAAAAGTTCGCAGGCCGTTTTGTTGAATCTTTTTACGATCAGCGACCTATTCTGTGTGAAACAGGCAGTGTGGACAGCTTTTGTTCAGAATTGAGCTGAGTTGGAAGATGTGAATCGTTGAGCATTGATCGAGCAGCTTCGATGATCGTTTTGTTTCTTCTTTCAGCGACTCCATTATGTTGCGGTGTTCTCACTGATGAGAAGTTGTGAGATATACCCTTACTCTCAAAGAATTTATCAAGGGAACTATTTTTAAATTCAGTTCCATGATCACTCCTTATTGAGCGAACGGTCATATTATTCAGGACTTCCATTTTCCTGACAAATGAAATGAGTTTTCTGAGGTGTCACTCTTTGCACGGAGAAACATAACCCAGGTATAGCGAGAGAATTCATCTACTATGACTAAATTATATTTTTTTCCAGCGATGGATTGTATATTTATAGGGCCAAATAAATCCATGTGGAGGAGTTGAAGAAGATTTGTCACTGATGACACTTGTTTCGACTTGAAAAACTGGCTTTCATTTTTTTCCTTTTTCGCACGCTGAACAGAGATATTCCTTAGCGTATGAATGCTGAGGTAGACTAGTGACTAGTTCTTCAGAGGAGAGAGTGTTCAGTGTCTTGAAGTTGAGATGGGAGAGCCTATTATACCATAGCCAGTTGACATCAAAAGAGGCCTTAGACAGAAAACATATGTTCTTAGTGGTTGTTGAGTCCATGTTTATGACATAAACATTTTCTAAACGATAACCGCTGAGAACCAAGTTTCCTTTCTTGTCATTAACAAAACATGCTTTCTTAGTAAAGCATACATTGAAATCCTTATCACATAGTTGACTGATGCTAAGAAGATTGTGCTTCAGTCCTTCAACATATGTGACTCTTCTGAAGGTAGTTGTACCATTAGTCAGTTCTCCAAACCCTCGGGTATAGCCTTTTCCATTTCCACCGAAGGTCACAGAGGGACCTTTCTCTTCCTTGAATTCAGTGAGCAGGTTATTTTCTCCAGTCATGTGTCGAGAGCATCCACTATCAAAATACCAGATACCCTTCGAAACCTACAAACATAAGGAAGATTATTTTTGAATTGGTACCCACTTAACTATGGGTCCACAAGTGTCAGTGGTAGAAGAAGTAGAAGGATCAGCGGTCTTCACATCTTTTTAGGAGTCAACGTCAGTGGTAATCTTCACTTTGGTTAATTTCTTAACCTTAGTGGCATTTTTCACATTGGCTTGTTAATTTTTCACCAGGGGTGATCTTCTTAGCCTTTGAAGCAGCAATCTTTACCTTAGCTAATTTCTCAGCTTTGGTGGATGTGGGGCACTTACTAGCAATATGATCGGTAAGTCCACAGTGATAACATTTCCTATAGCTGAAAGTAGATTTAGGACCAAAGGCATAATCATTTGAAATTTTTAAATAAGCATGGCCTGTACCAAGAATGCCCTTCACATTAGATTTCAGAGGAACCTTTGGTTCTTCAGATTTCTTAGCTATCAGATCAATCCCTATTCTTGGAGTAGATCGCTGAACATGTTCAGGGATCTTGACTTTAGGAGTGGAGGATTGATTAGCTAAAGGTTTTGAATTCTTCAGCTTTGACACTTTGGTACCCTTCTGAGGTTTTTGAAAAATAGATTTTCCTTTGTCTATAGGTTTAGGACTTAAAGAAGATATTTCCTCAGGGGTGGAAGTTTTGGAAGAAGAGCACTGAGATGATGAAGTGTCAGGGATTAAGAGACGAGCATTCCAAATTTAAGCATGGAACGATCATGGGTTGGTTATTTAGCGTTAGCTTTATAACCAAGACCACTTCTGTCATTGACAGGGATCTGAGCACCTATTATCTCAGTGATCTTTGCTGAGGATTTACACCATCCTTCAACATTAGCTTTCTCTGCTTTCAATTCAGCGATAGCTTGCTCGCGTTCGATGTTGATGACTTGATTTACGTAAAACTAGTCTTTCAAATTTTATTCGATTTTTGAAAGCTCTTGTATTTTTAATTGACAATTTTTAAGCTGTTCAGTTAAGTCTAAATTTTGTTGTTCAACTTTGGTTTTGCCATTCAGGGCATCGTATAAATCAACAGTCAGCACATCGATAGCACGAAGTCTATCAGAGTCAATGATAGCAGGAGAAGGAGAGGAAGTTGATACCTAAGAAGTAGAGGTAGAGGTAGAGGGAATTTCAGCCGGTTCTTCCTCTTCTTGAATTTCGGCCATGAGACAGACGTTGGCCTCATCTTCTTCATCAGAATCTGATGATTCATCAGAT
Source organism: Saussurea involucrata (assembly GCA_033807775.1). NCBI lineage: Eukaryota > Viridiplantae > Streptophyta > Magnoliopsida > Asterales > Asteraceae > Saussurea > Saussurea involucrata. The sequence goes on along the minus strand of CM066315.1, from coordinate 60,667,608 downwards.
TCAGCCCAATCGTATTCTTCAGCAATTAGACCTTTACCTTTTCTTTGTAGCTTTTCAGTTTCTCATACTTTTCTTTGAGTTTGTTAGGACCGAAAATGTCCAAATTATATGAAAATTTTGTAAAGGGCTTGTTATTGTATATGGGCTTGGGCTTAGCACAAAGTGGGCCTTGGGCTTGACTATATAATGTGTTAGGAGCTCATTTGTAACAAGTGTGGCACAATGTAGGGAGCTAATTGTAGAGAGAAAGAGAGAGTCATCCTATTGTACTAAAATGATTATGAAGGCTTAAATACTTTCTTTGACCTTCACTCACTAGCGAAGTGGCATATTTAGGCTTGTCAGTGATGGTGAGAGGTTTGTTTCTTCTAAAGTTACTCTTTCTAGCGAATCTCCTGAAAGAATTTGTCACGAGTGCCAGAGATTCATCAAGTTCTGAAGGATCAGCTTCTGATGAATCATCAGAGTTAGATTCCATCTCAGTGATTGTGACAGAGGATCACTGAGTGGGGATTAACTCTGAAGAGAGTAAAGCAACAGGTGTGTTTTTTGGAATCTTTGACAAGATTCTTCTTAAGTTGACACGACTGCTCATGATTGAGCATAGTTCCAAATAAGGAACTAAGGGTCATAAATTTCAGATCCTTTGAGAGTTTAAGACACATGGTATAATTGTCTCAACTTTCAGGAAGACATTCCAAGAATTTTGTCAGGATCTCAGAGTTAGCATAATTCTTGCCAACAGTCTTTAAATCAATGATTAAGCAGTTAAAACGATAGTGACTTCAGAGAGGGTTTCATTCTTACCACAAATAAAACTTTCATATTGTCTTACTAGATTTATTCTTCTGGTTTCTTGTACATCAGCAGTACCTTCATATTGAACACAGATTGTGTCCCACGTGGCTTTGGAGCTCTTGAGGTTCATGATAGAATGATAAACCTCATCAGGGAGAGCCATAGAGATGATAGATCTGGCCTTGGTATCTATGGCCACAGTCTTCTTATCATCTTCAATCCACTGAGAGACTTCTTTGATGATTTGTCTTTTCGGTACGGCAGGAGTGGTAGCAGTGGCTGGAACCATAGGATGAATAATGAAAGGAACATAGGGTCCATTGTCCACATATTAAGGTATAGTAGGATCTACACCTTCTAGGAAAAGCATCATTCGATTATTCCAGAGATTAAAGTTATCTTTGCTGAATCGATGAGGTTTAGCAAGAGATCCATTATCAATGTAGTTTGTGTTTGTGTTATTCACCATTCGAAGAAGGGCAAGAAAGAGATAGTATAAGCAAGATCTTGTTTATGGAGATTAAACAATCTGCTCTGATACCACTTGTTGGTCCCGAAGGGTTATACAAGTATAAGTTTGTAGAAGGGGGGGGGGGGGGTTAAATACAAACACACAAGATTTTTCTCTTTCTAATTTGTATAATGATATAATCAAACAATTTACAGTTTCTTACGGAATAAGACTAGTAAAAAACCTAATCTAAACAAACTATCAGAATCACACAGATTTCTTGCACTAAGAAAAGAAAGAAAGAAGTTAAGAAAAACTAAGGATAGTTTTCTTAAGGCACTAAGAAGTTCAGGGATGGACGTCTTAAAAAATGAGGGTAATCCTCCTATTTATACTACATGCATTTAATGCATGTCAGGAGGACTTTACACGTGCCAGCACTTGGTTGGTTGCATGATTCTAACTTTTGCAAACATGCTTTTGGCTGCATGGTGAACAGTGTAGTTGGCAGAGTGGTTTGTACGATTATGGACAAAGGTATGTCCTTCTGATAAATCGTACAAAAGTGTGCAAGGGTATAAGACAAATGTTTCTTGTAGAACAGGCTTCATGATCAGCGATCGCTGAGTTGATCTTCATCAGGGAGACATGTTGAAGGTCAGCTCTTGCTGAAGTCTTCTACTTGAAATATCGCGTGTTGTGGACAAGTATTGGCTTCACTGATATACGCATCAGGTCATTAGTAGACTTAGTCTCTTGTTCATCAGCTTGGTCTTCGATTTCAGCTTTGAACTCCTTTGTCGCGAAACTTTGTCTTCAGGGATTACAAGTAAACGTTTACAGAATAAAACACTCATTGATCATCAGCGAGACTGAACAGGCTCATAACTCACTGATGTACATTTACCACTAAAGGATAATGAAAGAGCAGTTGTTTCCCATCAGCGATACTAAATAGACTTAGTATGTTTTTCATAGATGGTGAAACACTAATACATAAAGTTTACTTATAATTTTCACTTAGTGATTCTCAGGGTCATCATCAAATCACTGAAGGGTTTGGATCAACAATTAACTTGTTTATGAAAACTTTCCTATTATGTTTTCTGAAACTTGTTTAAGTTGATGTTTGATGTTAAAACTATGTTTTTAATTAATGCATATGATATGTTTAGATGCATACATATATGTTATATATATAATTCTAAGAAATATTATATGTATAATTCTAAGAAATATTATATGAACCAATATTTTTGGACCATATATCACCGATATACCAAATACCGGACCCTGTCTGATATACCATCGATATCCGATATTAACAACATAGTGCACGAGCATATCGAGTATCGTAACGTATTTGAAAAAATGAGTTGGATGTCAATTAGGCCAACATATCGCAATAATTTGAGATTTACTGAACCCTAACAAAAAAAATCGACTTACCGAGAGGTATAGCAGACCTCAAGCGGCCAAAGACTAGCGACCGATGAGCAGCACACCGGTGAAGAGGGGTGAAGGAAGCAGAAGGCGACCAGGGGGAATTGACGTGTGGTTGAGACGACTGCAGGAAGAAGAAGAACTGAGGTTGAGGCGTTGAGGGTGGGCCTGGGTTTGAGCCTTTGTGGGAGACTGAACTTACTACGGGTTTGTAACTTATTCATTCCGCTATATACATAGAGGTGGTCAAAATTAGTCATGGTCGGTTTCAAATCGATTCCTGTTATAAAAGTGATTTCAAATTCTCGTAATTAGTCCTGGTTCCGGCCTAAATATGAAGGCATGGTTAAGGAATTTGAGGCTTGGTTAAAGTGTATGAGACCCGGTTATGAGAATTGGTCCTGATATTTGATTTGATATTTTGAACGATTTTTGCCGATATTTACTGATATTCGGTCATGGTGACTCGGTTGAAACACCTTAAAAATCACAATAAATTTAAACCTTAAATTTATCAAAGTATACTACAATATCTTCTAAGATTTTCATACATAAATGGAGCATTAGTAACGAAGATTCATATTTACAACTGAATTATCAAAAACAACCTACTAATCTAATCCATAACACTAAGATCAGATTATAAGGGTTGTCTAGGGAATCTCCCAAAATATCTTCGTCATAAACTAATCCCTCCATTTAACCTTCAAATGTTATGTCCCAAGAGTTGCTCTACTCTCATCCCTTCACATCTCTTCCCGTGCTAGTACCTGGTAAGAAAATTTAATTTGGAGACATTAGGCTTGCACCTAGTGAGAACATCGAGTTAAAATCAAAACGTTTATGTGCTTTGAAAACCCAATTGGCAAACAAAGCATATACAATAATTTTGTCGCAAACTTTCATACCGTACACATAACATCTCTCATTGATGGGAATCATACCCGATTCCATGAGTATGACGAACACTAAGTAAGTCATAGTATCACGTTTAAGAGCGCCACTACGAATCACTGAGGATTCTAGATTACAGCTCATGTCCAAGAAATTACTGTTAATGCCAAAAATCGCACAAAAGCACAATTTAAGGTCGATGTGGACTTTAAACATCTAAAGAAATGTATCTCAAGCCAAGAACACAATCGCGAGGAAAAAGTAAAAGAGACAGGAGATTTGGTGACGCGAAAAACCCCAAAACGAGGGAAAAAACCGCGGTCGACTCATGAGAGTCGACGGTGCACTATAGTCGCCAAACAGGGGCGAAATTCCTTGTGTTACAGATGATTTATGTACAATAGATTACAAATAAATGTAAATAAAAACTTAGTCGTGTGTAAATGACGTGTGTCGTGCGTAAATCGTGCGAAAAAGTATGCTTGTCGTGCGGTTTGTACTGATGTCGTGCGGTTTGTACTGCTGTCGTGCGAAGATGCTTTTGCGGTATTCGTGCGAATGACTTGTGAATTACTGTGTTTCTGGTGTAGAGTTGCTAAGGAAGTCGATGGAGGAAATTGGAATGAATCCAAATTGGTTGCAGCATAGGCTCTTTTATAGCTTCTGTTGCCATTAATGGTGCCTTTATGGCGCACTTTGTAACCGTTGTCGGGCTCTGAATGCCATTGATGATTGGTTTTGTAACCACTGTCGAGCCATTAATGTCATTGATGAACATAAGAAACGACTGTTGACCATTAATGGTTAATGTAATCGTAAGACCGTCTTAAGTTCTGGACGTCGGTCTTATGGAGCATACGACCATTGCCGAAATATAAGACCATGTATATGACTGTAAATGTCTTGTAAGACCTTATCTTAATATAAGAATGTCTACAGAAAATGTCGTAAGACCAGGTCGTAAGACCAAGATGATGATGTCATAGGACTAGGTCGTCAGGACGATACTGTCGCAGGACCAGGATATCAGGACGATGCTGTCGCAAGATGAAAATAAGGTTTTCCTTCTTGAGTTACCTTTAGTTAACCATGACCAAGTGTCCAGTCTTGGGACAAGAGACATGACAGACGCGACATGTTTACTGGTGATAGTTAACAAGTGATATAAGACTGTCGACACAAGACCGACGACGTAAGACTGTCGACATAAGACCAATGACGTGTGACTGGCGATGTGAGACATGCGATGTGTAACATGCGACACATGATGTGCGATCGGGAGATGTAAAGACACTATCTTGAATGACTATTGACGCAAGATGTCTTTTAATAACCAATTATCGTATGTCGGGGATATGGCAATAATGGGTATTACCCTTGTCGGTCGGGGTATGACTTTTGTAGATATTAGGGTAATCAAGGTCCACGGGTCATGTCGAGGGAATTTCCCAAGTCGGTCGAGGGTGTGATTTTTTACCCAAACAATTACAATTAAGCGCCATGCCTATTTCTTGGTGTGGAAGTAGGGATTACAATTAAGAGCCATGCCTATCCCTTATCTGCCAATAGAAAACGGGAATTACAATTAAGAGCCATGTCTATTCCACGTTTTCACGTCATAGTACGAAATGGGAATTACAATTAAGTGCCATGCGTATTCCTCATTTCAAATCAACGGGAATTACGATTAAGCGCCACGCCTATTCCACGTTTTCACGTCACAATACGAAATAGGAATTACAATTAAATGTCATGCCTATTCCTCATTTCAAATCAACGGGAATTACGATTAAGCGCCACGCCTATTCCACGTTTTCTCGTCACAATACGAAATGGGAATTACAATTAAGTGTCATGCCTATTCCTCATTTCAAATCAACGGGAATTACGATTAAGTGTCATGCCTATTCCACGTTTATCAAATAATGCTAGTGCCTATGGATCCATTACACTTACTAGCATACATACATACACATGTTTAAATAACATTTTCTCATATCGTTAATGTATTTAAATAAACAACTGAATTTAATGTAACATCAAATAAGGAATTATCCTCTATAAGATTTTTCATTAACTCTTCTCAAAATGGAAGGATCCCATTTAATCATTTTAATTTCCAATATTTTCAAAACCAATAATATTTCCTGTTGAGTTTTGATCACATCTTCGTACAGTATTTTCCTCCGGATTTCATTTAGAAATAAGGCAATCCTGATAATATCTGATAATCAAATAATCCGGTAACATCCGGTAAACTAATAATATCTCATTTAATTAAAATTTTACCCAGAAATTACACTATCCGGATATCCCCCTCCGGAGATATAACTTCCGAATATCTCCCTATGGAGATATAAATTTCGGATATCTCCCCACGGAGATATAACTTCCGGATTCCAGGTATCCCTCTCCGGAGATATAACTTTCGAATTCCGATATCCCCTCCAGAGATATAACTTCCGGATTCCGGATATCTCCCCACAGAGATATAACTTCCGGATTCCAATATCCCCCTCCGGAGATATAACTTCCGGATTCCGGATATCTCCCCACGGAGATATAAACTTATCCGGGAAATCAAACTTCGGTAATCATCCGGAAAAACATCACTTCCGGAGTGTTCGATAAACCAATCTGATTCGTACTAAAATCGTATTTCCAAGTTCTTCAATCGATTGCACCATACTTTTATTGATACATATAAACATAATTCGATGTATGACTTCAATTCCAACTAATGATTTCAACGTATTCATGGTAATTAGAAAGGAAGATGAACTCACCTGGATTGAAGTACAGAACGATAACCCAAAATCTATTGGTTCTCAAACTCTTTTGTTAGGACCATAAATGTCCTACATATTAGAAAGATATATAAAGAATTATATAGAGTTTAATTAGTTTAATTAATTATTGTAAAAGCATTTTATTTGTTAATTGAGCTTAGTTTAGCCTAATGGGCTTAGGCCTTGTTTGTCTAAAGGCCTTAGTATATAAGGTTTAGTTAACCTTTAGTTTTAGGTTAGCAATTCATTAGAGCTTATTGTTTAGTGATCGTTCCTTTACTTTGAATTGTAATATTCTCTGAACGATACTTTGAATGAATACGAGAGGGATGACAAGTTGAAATCATCAATTGTTCTTGTTATCGTCTATTGATTCATTGTTACCTGATCAATCTGGGATTTACACGTGGTATCAGAGCAGAATCGGTGATTTGAAGATATAGAAGAAATCGAACGAAAGCGAGAAAAAGCATAAAATTCGTATTGAATTTTCTGGAAAAATGCAGCAAGCCGTTTTGCTTATTCTTGGAATTTGAACCGTCGGATCGTCGAGATATTTAGACAGTAGTTCCACGACATTCTGTTCTACATTCTGAATGGTGGGATTGATCGTTTGAGTTCCAAAGGGCACCCATATTATTTTCGACATACTGCAGTTTTTATTGGGGTGAAACGATCATCAATCGGGTTTGGAAAGCTTTTCGTTGATTTAATAATTCGTTTGTTAATTCTCGATTGTTTAATCGTTCTAAATCTGGTGATTATCTGCGTTTACATCGATTCTCAAAGCTATTAATTCTTCAATTTAAAAATCAATTCTGGAGTTTTTGGTGTTCTTAAATTTTTGTGGTGATTATTGAAAAATAGGATATATTTTGCTTAGAAATCGATTTGAGTTTGTTTGTTTTTTGTGTTTTTGGTCAAAATCTAACCCTACATAAGTGAAATCAAGCAACCCCATCGAACCCTGATCCGAATTTTTCAACCAGTCGCGGTGTCCGGAAGTTCCTTATTGTTACCGGGTGTTAATGCCAAAAATCGTCCAGAAGGATAACTTAAGGTTGATTGTAGAGCTTAACAACTAAAGAATTGAAATCTTCCGACAAAGCATACGACAAAGACAGAAAAAGTAAATAAGACAAAGATTTTGGTGACGCGGGAAAAACCTCAACGAGGAAAAAACCCGCGGACGACTTTGGGGGTCGCCGCTGCACTATGATCGCCAAACAGGGGTCATGTCCTTATGTTTCGGGTGTCGAGAGTACAGTGATTACAATACAAATGAAAGAGAGACTTTAAATGTAAAGTAACTGTTAGGTCTTAATATGTGTGGAATTAGAAGTTCAGGGACTAGTTTTGTCTTTTCTTGTAAATACCTTATGGGTATAAGTAGTTTGTGTTTAACCTAGTATTAGGTTAATGATCATTATTATTGTTTGCAAATACCTTTGTACGGCTACAGTCTGCCACTGAATCTTATTCATTCGATCTATCAATACAAGTGAGATTTATGGCTGGCTATTACTGATTGTGTTGATGAATTGTTGATTGATTATGTATCTGGGATCCACAATTGGTATCAGAGCAGAAGGACGTTGATTCAAAGGTATTTTTTTTTCTTGATCATTCATCGCACGCACTGTGTTCATCTCAAGAATTTGATTGCTTCGATTTTGGTGTTAAAACCTAAAATTGAGGCTAGATAAATTCTTCGTATAAGTTTTCTAAGATATACAAGTGTTTTCAAATCATCTAGTTGAGTAAACATCCTTGATTTTTAAAATTCTTGATCTGTTTGGTGTTTGCTCCCTGTTCGTGAGAAGTATTAATTTTTCTGGTCAAAAGTGCTAGTTGATTCGTTTCTAGTATTGTTTTCGTGAGTTTTTGGGTTAGTTTCTGTGTTAGTACTAAGTACATACAGATTATCTCTCGTCAAGACCGCAGAAATTCATCGAACCGGGTAAGTTTTTCTGATTTGGTTTCGAAGTCCCGGTATTAATATCTCCCGGTAGTAATAACTCCCGGTGCTGATAACTCCCGGTAGTGAATATTCCCGATACTGATATCTCCCGGTAGTGTGTAACTCCCGGTGCTGATATCTCCCGGTAGTATTAACTCCCGGTGTAGTCATCTCCCGGTAGTATAACTCCCGGTGCTGATATCTCCCGGTAGTGTTAACTCCCGGTGTAGTCATCTCCCGGTAGTGATAACTCCCGGTACTCTTTTCTTCCGGTACTTTAACTTTCGGTACTGCCATCTCCCGGTACTTTGCTGTGTCATTCAGTAGAACTGTATTAGGCTACACTCTGTTAGGATTTGAGTGCGAATTTGCGTTTAGGTTTCTCAAAATCCTTTGAATCACATTACGTCCTACGATCACCTCTGCAATCTCAATGGATTCACAAGACGCACTCGCTATCGGATCTGAGTTCAAGCCTCCTGTTCTATATCGCGGGGAATACAATGTATGGAAAGACAGATTTTTGTGCTTCATTCAAACCAAGCCACTTTACGAGGAGATTCTTCGCTCGCTCAAGGAGGGCCCTGTTGTTCCACCATTAATGGATGTTCCAGCTATTGAAGGTGGACCTCCTGCCCACAAAGTGCCCAAACCGTATGACAAACTGACGGTAGAAGAGAAACGTAAAGCCGATGGTGACATATTGGCTAAAACTTATCTGGTATATAGTCTTCCCAACAACATCTATTGTAGCATCGACAGCTACAAGGACACGGCCAAAGGAATGTGGGATCAGCTAGACAAGATAATGCAAGGCAGTCGAGAGGGAAATCAGATGAAGATCTCGAATTGTTTCGCTAGGTATGAATCCTTCAAGGCAAAAAGAGGCGAATCACTCACTGAGACGTATGAACGCTTCTGTACTCTTCTGAATGATTTGCACAAGAACAATATCTTCAAGTCCAATCTAGAATGCAACATCAAGTTTCTCAAAAACCTTCAACCTGAATGGAAGGGCTTTGTTCAACACGTCCGCCACAATCGTTCGCTAGAGAATGTTCCACTGCACGAGATATACGAGATGTTACTTCAAGATGAAGATGATGTTACTGAGTTGATGGGATATAACAAGTCTAAAGAGAAGATAAAGGAAGATCCTCTTGCTTTAATATCTCACAAGAAGGAAAAACAATCGTCTCGCAGTTCTCATCGAGAAGAAGCTCCGAGTGAATCCGAACATGAAGATGACGAACCAGAAAGTGATTCTGATCCTGAGCTTGATAGCATCAAGAAGGCTGTCGCCTTGTTAACCCGGGAGTATGCACGGAAAAAGTTCTTCAAGAAGCCATCGAATAACAACCAACGATACTCCACTAACTCCAAGCGTCGGGATTACAAGGACAAAACCGATGGGAAACGCAAGAATGATGATGGAAGAAAGAGAAATGACGATGGGAAGGGCACTGAAGGAAAGTCTGATGATCGAGATGATGATGAACCCGTGAAATGCTACAACTGCGGGAGGCGAGGTCATTTCGCCAAAGATTGCCGGAAGCCTGTAGTACGTAATGCTGAGTACTACAAGAACAAAATGCTTCTAGCAAGACAGAAAGAGGCAGGTCAAGCATTGATGGCGGAAGATGATCACTGGCTGCTCAAGACTGATGATGAGCATGAAGATGCGGAAGCTCATATGTGTTACACTGGTCTGAATCCGGAGGATACTGATTCCGAAGATGATTCTTCCGACGAAAAGAAGGACAAACACGAGTGCCAGGTATGTGGTTCTTCCAATGCTAACTTGTTAAATCAAATGCATGAAATGGTGCGCACTTTAGATTCGTTTAAACATAAGGTTAAGACCAAAGATGCCCACATCTCTAAGCTAGAAGCCGAGGTTAAGTTAAAATATGATACCATAGGCAGACTAGCAATTGAAAAGGCTGAGGACAAATGTGTGATAGATAATTATCAAACTGAGTGCTCGGCCTATTCAGAAAGAGCTAAACTTCTCGAGACCCAAATATCTGAATATACTCAAAAGTTAGAGAAATCTCAAGAGGAATTCTCTAAAAGCATTTTAGTTCAAGATAATGTTTTGAAAGAGAATGAAAAATTGACCACTAAGCTTAAAGAACTTGAATCCAAACTTTATAAACTTGGTCAATCTGAACAAACCATTCACTTGAACAAGCCCAAGGAGTTCAAATATTACAACTCACTTTGGGGACTCGGATATGATAATCCGTGCTACCTAAAGAAGGTCTTGTCAAAGGTTCCCACTCTTTATGAATTTGATTTCATGGGCTTAGACAAGATCTATCCAGAGTACAAAATCAAGTGGACTAAGGCATCTAAGGAAGATGAGGAGTTTGAGGACTTTAAAAGAAAAACCGCCATACCTCTACCTCCAATAGAGGCAAAACCTAACACGGATAATTCTTCTTCGGAAAATAACACAAAATCGGATGATGCGCCGCCTAGGAAGAACATAAACGTACAAATTCCTTTCGTGTACGAAACACTTAATGCATCGTATTTAAAAAGCAAAATTCCTTATCTCTCAAATGACTATTTTGACATCTGCTCTCTCGCCAAAACGGTTGAGACTTCACCTCCTGGTCCGGCGAATGCAGATGAAGACTCTAATGATCAAACAGAGTTGAAACGTTATGTTCCACCTCTGATTTTGGAAAACATTATTTTTAAACTGGAAGAGTCAATTATAAGAGATAAGGTCACTTATGAAACCGAAAGGATTGTACTTTTAGATTCTATTGACAAGCTCAAACAAACCCGACTCACTATCCGAATCTGAAAGAGAGTCCTATCGAACCGAGATTGACAAGTTGACATCTCAACTGGCTGTTTTGGCATCTGAAGCCTTAACGCTGAGAATGGCTAAGGGGAATTCTGTGGATACCCCAATGACGCCGGTCACTCCTGAAACAATCTCGTTTGATGATGCTCAGATCTTTTCGGATAGTTCGTCGTGCAAAGCCTTTATGGGAGTGTCTGATGACACCACTACTAAAGATTTGAGGTTTAAGGATAAAGGTAAGGCCATCGAACCCGATTTTGTTCAAAAGGATCTTTTACAAAATTTTGACAATCCGTTTGCGAATAACTCCTTATCTGACTCTGATGGAGACACTTCACCTGATTATGTTAATTTTAATGAAATATATGCATATTTTCAGGGGGAGAAAACAAATTGCTCCATAATTCTTATTTTGAGGGGGAGCAAGGTTATTCATTAAGGAGGAGAAAAAGCATAGACTTCATTCGAAGAAAAAGCATCGCTAAAGTTTTGAAAAACAAGGGGGAGAAAAGCTAAAGATTTTGAAGATGATTTTGCTTTCCAAAACTTTAGGGGGAGAAAAGCTAAAGATAAGATTTGTCATTTCAAGGGGGAGCAAAGAAAAAGCAAATATGTAACAGAAATCAGTTTGGAAATCATTGCTGTTGCTGATTAAAGACTGACCAGAAGTTATTAACTCAGATTATTCAGAATTCTGAGCAAAAGTTGTCAAAGCATTCAGAAGAGCTCCTTCTGAAGATTGTTCCTGCTCTAAGAATTTGATGATGAAAAGTTTGAAAAATTCTGATTTTTGGTTGAAAAATTCTGATTTTTGAGCAAGTTATGGTGATTTGAAATTCAGAATGTTCAAAAATCACAAAATCCAAACATTTTTCTAAGGAATTTTCTCTGGATAGTTTTATCAGAATTCTGACTCTCTTACTCAGAATTTTTGATCCTACTACTCAGAATTCTGACTCAACTAATCAGAATTCTGACTCTGATACTTGGAATTTTGAACAAGTCTCAGACTTCTGACTATACTACTCAGAATTCTGACTCAACTAATCAGAATTCTGACTCAACTACTCAGAATTTGGATTTTTTTATGTCTAATGAGGAATCATCGTAGATGATTACCAAAATCTCTTGATTTTGCAGGATTATCTTGATTTCAGAGGAAGTATTGACTCAAAATTTGATCTGATTGTTTCAAGATAAAGTTCAAAACCCGTGATTCAACATTTTATGTTTTTGAACATATCAGTTCAAAACCCGTACTTAAATGAATATGGCTTCTGAATAATTCAGTTCAGGACCCGTACTTCAGAGACTAAGACTTCTAAACAAATCAGTTTAGAACTCATACTTCTCAGGTGATATCCTTAACTGTCATATTTTTATGTTTCAAGGAACAAGTGGTGAAAGGTAACATTGCATTACGTTTATTTCTATTGCTTTGAATGTTTGAATCTTAACAAATTTAATTCAATGATATGAATTTTTTTTATTTTCATTCATTGAATAAATGTGTGTCAAAGAGTGATTTTACAAGTATTTTGTATTATCTGAGCTATATTTGTTTCAACTTTCACTTCTGAATTAAATCGAAAGGTAAGCAAAACATGAATGAAATTATGCCGAATGCTCAATGTTATGAAATCTATACTTATATAGAATATAATGCTCAAAAAGCCTAAATATCAGAATGATGGATGGAAACGAAAATATGGGGGAAGTACTACGTTTTAGAACCAAGTGATTGAGATGTAATATACATATATAAAATTATTTAGTTTGAAAGTTTGTACCTGTGGCCTTTCTGGTTTGGGAGAGTAAGTCCTAAGGGGTGCTTGACACCTAGTCCCTAAGATCAACTGGTCTGGGATCGGCTGACCCAAATCCTGCAATAGAACCAGATAGAAAGCCATGTTCTACTGGTACAAACGGGCTTAAGATATATCGATGTGGCCTTTCTGGTTTGGGAAATTAAGTTCCATGGGGTGCTTGTCACCTAGCACCTAAGACCAACTGGTCTGGGATATGCTGACCAAATCCTGCTATAGAACCAGATAGAAAGTCATGTTTAACGATGTATCTTATTCTTACTAAACTTTTTGATTAAAAGATGCCAATGTGCACAAAATTAAAAGATGCCAATGTGCACGAAATTAAAAGATGCCAATGAGCACACATCTCTTGAAACTTTGGGAAAATACAAAGTCGCAATAAACCTGTAAATTTGTGAAAATCCTGATTTTGGACAAATAGTGTGAGTAGAGCAAAGTATTCTTATATGTTTTAGAATTGCATATTCTTGAAGCTAGTCATATTTCGCATGCTAAGCACACCAAATAGATTTAATAAAGGGATTGAAACTGAACATTTTTAACTTGATATGCAATGATGACTTGTATTTGAATCCAAACACATGCATTTGAGTTCATTTGATTGAAAAATCTGATAAATTTCATTAAGTTGGATTTCTTTTGTAAAATTTTCAAATGATCAAATGTTAGTAGTTATCAAGTGTAGTTCAGTGAATCTTATTTTCCTTGTATAAATGTTTTCATTAAAGCACTATATTTGAAATGAATAATTTTAATGAAATATATGCATATTTTCAGGGGGAGAAAACAAATTTTTCCATAATTCTTATTTTGAGGGGGAGCAAGGTTATTCATTAAGGAGGAGAAAAAGCATAGACTTCATTCGAAGAAAAAGCATCGCTAAAGTTTTGAAAAACAAGGGGGAGAAAAACTAAAGATTTTGAAGATGATTTTGCTTTCCAAAACTTTAGGGGGAGAAAAGCTAAAGATAAGATTTGTCATTTCAAGGGGGAGCAAAGAAAAAGCAAATATGTAACAGAAATTAGTTTGGAAATCATTGCTGCTGCTGATTAAAGACTGACCAGAAGTTATTAACTCAGATTATTCAGAATTCTGAGCAAAAGTTGTCAAAGCATTCAGAAGAGCTCCTTCTGAAGATTGTTCCTGCTCTAAGAATTTGATGATGAAAAGTACAAGTGTGTTTGACAAAAAGGGGGAGATTGTTAGGTCTAGAGTTTTGTCAAAAACAACAGTGTTGAGTTCTGAGTAAGAAGACTAAAGAAGACTCAGAAGACTCAGAAGTTCTGAGTAGAAGACTCAGAAGTCCTGAGTGAGAAATCTCAAAAAGATTCTAAGTGTTGGATTCTGACTAGAAGGTTCAGAGTTCTGAGTAGGAGACTCAGAACTTCTGACTATGAAGACAAATGTTCTGAAGCGCTTATTCAGAAGTATGTTCAGAATTCATATCTTGGGATATTCTCTGTTATATTCAGTTACTAATTAGGACAAGTGTAATTGTTCTATTAGTTTGTTCCTTATATGTACTGTAGCTTTAGCCTTTCTTCTACAGTATATATAGGAGTTAGCAACTGTAGCTAACATAATTTTAGAAAGAATCTTTCAGATAATCTTTGGTGAATCAATTTAGAGAAATTCATTGTAATATCTTGTAATTCACAGATTGTTAATAAATCATATGACCAGTTGCTGTGAATACGATCTTAATTGTTCATATTTGATTGTAAGAGTGTATCCTGGACTTTCATTCTGCAAGAAAATTTTCTGAGTTTATGAACTCCACTCCTTGTCATGACGATGATTTTTCTAAATTTGACTTCGATCCGAAGCTTCCTAGTCACTCTAAATTTTTAGAAAAATTGCCAGAACCGGTTAATTTTGAGAAGGGCGAATGTTCGAATTCGAAAACCGTTTCCAAGACCACTTCAAAAACCAAATCTAAACGTCGGTCTAAGAAACGTGGTACAACCGGTAAAGGCTCTTCTAAACAACCCATTTTCTCAAACTTCTCTAACGCTCAAACTAATGTAATTTCAGATAGTACGGGTCGGGGGAAAGCGGCTCGAAGAGAGTGGGTAGAGAAGAATGCTAAGATGCGCCCTGAGAAGAACAAGTCATTTACTTCTGTTTTGAATAATAGGAATAATAACGACAAACATCAATTTGGTTGGAACAATTCTGTTGAACATGGTTTTAAATTTCCTGTTAAACTTGACAATGTTCATCAATTGATTGGTTTTTCGCGTAAATATGTTTGTTGTTCTGTTTGTGGTGTGAATGACTTGATTGACTCTAGATATGCAAATGATTGGGTTGGCTCATATCATTTTTTTAATTCTAATGGTTCACGCAAATCCAAACCAAAAAGACCCAGCTCTAAACGGGTCTCAAACAATGGTGCTGCACCTAACACCCAAGGACCCACTACCAGATGGGTACCTAAACGTGCTTAATCTCTGTTTTGCAGCCCGGTCATGTGTGGTTTCTCGACTCTGGATGCTCCAAGCACATGACTGGTAAAAGGGAGCTACTCACCAACTTCAAGGAGGAGTACTGCGGTGATGTTCGGTTTGGAAACGATAATGTGGCCCCGATCATGGGCTACGGCGACCTAGTTCAGGACAAACTCACGATCAAACGGGTGTCCTACGTAGACGGCCTTGGTCACAACCTTTTCAGCATCGGCCAGTTTTGTGACAAGGATCTTGAGGTGTGATTCAAGGCGAAGAGATGCAGTATTCTAGCTGACGATGGGACGGAAATTCTCGCTGGTACTCGACGGACGAACTTGTACACCATCAATCTCGCCACAGTCAAAACCGATAAAGCAGTTTGCCTGATGTCCAAAGCCACTACTCAACATAACTGGCTATGGCATCGACGGCTATCGCATCTCAACTTCAAGAACATCAATAAGCTGGTGTTGGGTAAACTAGTCAAGGGTATGCCAGAACTACAATTCGCAAAAGAACATCTCTGCTCTGCATGCGAGATGGGAAAGATGAAGAAGGTATCTCACAAGCCAAAACCGGTGCCAAGCACGTCACGTCCATTAGAGCTGATTCACATGGATCTATGCGGCCCTATGCGCGTTCAAAGCATAAGTCATAAGAAGTACGTATTAGTGATGGTGGACGACTATTCAAGGTACACCTGGGTCAAGTTCCTTCGTTCAAAGGACGAGACGCCAGAGGTTATAATCAACCACCTCAAGGGAGTTCAAAACAACCTTCAGCTGACCGTAGTCACGATTCGCACGGACAACGGAACGGAATTCAAGAATCGTCTCATCAGCGATTTTCTCACTTCGGCGGGGATTTCGCACACCTTCTCGGCAGCAAGGACTCCGCAACAAAACGGCGTGGTGGAACGTCGTAATCGCACTTTGGTGGAAGCGGCGCGCACTATGCTGACTCAGTACGCACTCCCTATGTTTCTATGGGCCGAGGCTATCGCGACAGCGTGCTACACTCAAAAAAGATCCATCATCCACAAGCGCTTCAACAAGACGCCTTATGAGGTCATCAATAAGCGCACCCCCAACATCGGATACTTTCATACGTTTGGGTGCAAATGCTTCATTTTGAACGATAAGGATGATCTGGGCAAGCTCAAGCCGAAGGCGGACGAGGGGATCTTCATTGGCTACTCGACATCTTCCAGAGCATACCGCGTCTATAATAAAAGGACCAAGAGTGTGATCTAGAGTATTAACGTGACCTTCGATGAATTGGTCGACCTGGCTTCTGGACATAACAGTTCAGAACCCGCGCTTACTGGAGTGCTGGCTTCTGATCTCTATCGATCGGAACCCAAGCATACAACAGTAGATCCTTCGTCGTCCAATACGTCGAAGTCACAATCTTCTGAGTTAGATCTTCTGTTTCAAGATTTTTATAATGATTTATTTTTTCCCCCAGTTTCTACTGATGCTTCTTTGAATGCAGATGGAACTATAGTGGTGTCGACCGACTTTTCCGGTCCTCCTCCAACCCCCAATGATACATTGTAACATCCCTTATCTTTAAAACACTCATTTAACGGAAAGTAACCTTAAAATACAGCGGAAGATTTGTAATTAAAACATTTAGATAAAATCCCATAATCTTATAGAAAAGAGTACAAGTTTGCAACTTAAAACCAATAAGTTTGAGACAAACAATATTCAACTGAAAAGCTTAGACAATCCAAAACTATCATTCATCAAAAGAAAATATAAGCTGCTGAGCTGCCGCAAATCCAAAAGCTTCAAGCTGAAGCCTTTCCTTTATTCTTCGAAGATGTACCTGCCACTAAAAGATGAATAACAACGGGGTAAGCTTTCGCTTAGTGAGCACGCACCTATACCACATATCATCATGCATACATACTCGCATAAACATAGCAATCACATACATGTAACATCCTTCCATTCCTTAAGGCACAAAGCCAATAAGGAAGGTCATAACTAGACACTGGTACCAGGCCTCTTCATACATAACATATTCCCTAGGGGTATTACTACCACCATAGGTACTCTTTCCTTTGGCAAAGCCAACATACACATAATCACACATGCAATCCAACTACATACACATAACTTACATAATATAGGTAGAGTACTCACCTGTCAAGATGTCAATTACCAAGTACTTCACAGTGTATAATAATCACCTCGTACCACCTATAACATTCATACATACACATATCATAACAAGCCCAAAAATGGAACTCTAATTCTATCCCAACTCTCATCCCGAAATGACATAGCTAGGATAGTCCAAATACCATAAAACTTTGCCAAACATCCCATTTCTATTGATTTCTAAACATAATACACATACCTTGCAATTCTAGACCGCGAACAACAATCCTCCTAGAACCTTTCACAACTTGAATCTTCCAAAATCACCAAATCTTTCGCCTGGAAAATACAGCAACTTCGGACACTTGGTTCTCTCTACTGGGAACTCCGATGCCAAATCCCTCCGGTCAGAATGTAGATTAGAGGGTCGTGAAGTCTCTGTCCAAATTTCACGACGATCCAACGGTTAACGAAGGAGAATCGGTCGATCTTTCACAGCAGCTCACAAGAACTCCGAAAATCCCTTTCACAGCAAATTCGGACACTTGGTTCTCTCTACTGGGAACTCCGATGCCAAATCCCTCCGGTCAGAATGTAGATTAGAGGGTCGTGAAGTCGCTGTCGAAATTTCACGACGATCCAACGGTTAACGAAGGAGAATCGGTCGGTCTTTCACAGCAGCTCACAAGAACTCCGAAAATCCCTTTCTCTTTTCTCTCTTCTTTGCTAAAGAAACAAATGGCTGCAAATGAGGGTGTTTAGGGTTTCCATACCCTTTACATACATGCCAAAACACACCCTCATCTTACAAAATTGATAAACTGGCCCCTAGATTCCTGAACACGTACATAACGACCCAAAAATTAACTCAACCCCAAAAGAGACAGTTAAATCACGTAAATTGGGAAACGGGGTGTTACAACTCTCCCCCACTTACCAGGATTTCGTCCTCGAAATCGATCAGACTTGGAAGAGTTCCGGATAATTCGATCTCATCTCAGCTTCCGGTTCCCATGTCCATTCTGATCCTTTTCGGTGTTCCCACTGAACTTTCATTAAGCTGATCTCCTTGTTTCGCAAGGATTTGGTCTTCCTTTCCAAGATTGCTATCGGTCTCTCAATATAATTCAACCGTTCGTCGACCTGTATGTCATCTATAGGGACATGCGCCGACTCGTCAGCTAAACACTTCCTCAACTGAGATACGTGGAAGGTGTTGTGTATCAGACTGAGTTCCGGCGGAAGCTCCAGCCGGTACGCAACCTTCCCAACCCGTGCTATCACCTTGAAAGGTCCGATAAACCTAGGGCCTAGCTTGCCCCGCTTCCGGAATCGGATCACCCCTTTCCAAGGTGATACCTTCAACAAAACATTATCTCCCACGTTGAACTCCAGATCCGACCTTCGCTTGTCGGCGTAACTCTTTTGACGACTCTGTGCGGTTCGTAGCCTATCCCGAATCATCTCAATACTTTCCGTCGTTTTCTGAACCACTTCTGTGCTGCTTAACTCCCGCTGGCCTACCTCTCCCCAACAGATAGGAGTCCTACATCTTCTCCCGTACAACATCTCATACGGAGGCATGCCAATACTGGCATGGAAACTGTTGTTGTATGAGAACTCAGCCAACGGTAAATACGTATCCCAGCTGCCCCCAAAATCCAAAACATAGGCTCTCAACATATCCTCAAGAGTCTGAATTGTTCTCTCGCTTTGCCCGTCCGTCTGTGGGTGAAAGGCTGTACTGAACTGAAGTCTCGTACCCAAATCTTCATGGAACTTCCCCCAAAACCGCGACGTAAACCGAACATCCCTGTCTGATATCACTGTTACCGGTACCCCATGCCTTGCTACAATTTCACTGACATAGATGTCAGCTAACTTTTCTGCAGATGAACTTTCACGGATCGCGATAAAATGGGCACTCTTTGTCAGCCTATCTACAACCACCCAAATGGCATCATGATTCCTAGGTGTTCGAGGCAACTTGGTAATCAGATCCATTGTTATATGCTCCCACTTCCACTCTGGTATCTCTAATGGCTGTAACTTCCCGTGCGGTCTCTGATGCTCTGCTTTGACCCTTAAACAAGTCAAACATTTCTCCACGTACTTAGCCACGTCCCTCTTCATCCCCGGCCACCAGTAGTCAGTCTTCAGATCTCTATACATCTTAGTAGCACCGGGATGGATAGAGAACCTTGACTTGTGCGCCTCGTCCAGAAGTGTCTGCCTTGCCTCACACGATACTGGAACCCATACCCGACCGTACCGAGTCAATAGACCTCGACTGTCGGGCACTAACTGATCCACCTGTCCCTTTATCCGTTCCTTCTTCTGGTTCTCACCCTTGATCGCTTCCTCTTGAGACCTTCTTACCAAGTCGTGAAGCGACGTTGATACTGTTAGTCTCATCAACGGTACCCGAAGTAGAATACTACTCACTCTTCTACTCAAGGCATCCGCTACGACATTTGCCTTCCCCGGGTGATAAAGAATCTCGCAATCATAATCCTTCACCACATCCAACCACCTCCGCTGTCTCATGTTCAAATTCTGTTGATCCATGAAATAACGAAGACTCTTGTGGTCCGTATAGATAGTACACTTCACCCCATACAGGTAGTGCCGCCATAACTTGAGAGCGAACACCACTGCCGCAAGCTCCAAATCGTGAGTCGGGTAATTCACCTCATGCGTCTTCAGTTGACGAGACGCATAGGCAATCACCCTTCCCCTCTGCATAAGAACGCAGCCTAGCCCGTGATAAGACGCATCACAGTAGACTGTCATGTCTTCAACTCCCTCCGGTAGTGTCAACACCGGAGCCTCGCATAACTTTCTCCTTAAGGTTTCGAACACTGTTTTCTGTTCCTCTCCCCAAACGAAACGTTCGTTCTACCTCGTCAGCTTCGTCAACGGAACTGCTATCTTGGAGAAATCCTGGATGAACCGGCGGTAGTACCCGGCTAATCCAAGGAAACTCCTAATCTCAGTGGGAGTCTTCGGGGTTTCCCACTTCATCACTGCCTCCACCTTCGCTGGGTCTACCTTGATACCCTCTCGGTTCACAAGATGTCCAAGAAATTGAACCTCTTGTAACCAGAAATCACACTTGGAGAACTTTGCATATAACTGCTCCTTACGCAAAATCTCCAAAACCTTTCGTAGATGCTCCATATGATCCTCCTTCGACTTGGAGTAGATCAGTATATCGTCTATAAACACGATGACTGACCTATCCAACATCGGTCTGCAAACTCTATTCATAAGATCCATGAATGCCGCTGGTGCGTTCGTCAGTCCAAATGGCATCACGATGAACTCGAAATGCCCGTACCTGGTTCTGAACGCTGTCTTGTGAACATCCTCTTCCCTGACCTTCAACTGGTGGTACCCTGAGCGAAGATCTATCTTAGAGAACCAAACGGCTCCCTGAAGTTGATCGAAGAGATCGTCGATCCTCGGCAACGGGTATCTGTTCTTCACCGTAAGCTTGTTAAGCTCTCTATAGTCGATGCACATCCGCATCGACCCGTCCTTCTTTTTCACGAAAAGGATAGGGGCTCCCCAAGGAGAACTACTGGGGCGGATGAAACCCTTATCCAACAGTTCCTCCAGCTGCTTAGACAGTTCATGCATCTCCGGAGGTGCCAAACGGTAAGGAGCCTTTGCTACCGGTGCCGCCCCCGGAATCAAGTCTATTCGGAACTCCACTTGCCTCCCGGGAGGAATGCCAGGCAAGTCATCCGGGAAAACATCCGGAAACTCGCTGACCACTGGTACATCTGCCACTGTTCTCTTCTTTTTCTCCTCCCGTTCATCAACAATATACGCCAAGTAACTGCTACCACCATGGTGCACATATCTTCTAGCTTTGGCCAAAGTGCACACCTTTGGTACCCCTTTTCTTCCTTCACTCGAGATAGTTAATTCTCCCCCACTTGGGGTTCGAATCACTACCTGCTGTTTTTCACAATCAATGCGCGCTCCATTCCGACTAAGCCAATCTATCCCAACTACTACATTTATTTCCCTCATCGCAATAGGAATAAGATCTATACTAAACTTCACTCCGGCTATCTCTATTACATTACCTTTATACACATCACTCACAAAACGAAACTCCTCGTCCGCTATTTCTACTTCTAGCGGACTCTCTAACTTGTCCTTTACAATAGCAAAGTCTTTACAAAACGATAAAGAAACAAAAGATTTAGTAGCTCCCGAGTCAAATAAGACAAGGGCAGGTGATGCATTAACAGGAAAAATACCTGTCACGACATCTGGCTCCTCCTTTGCTTCATCTACGGTAATCTGGAACACTCGCCCCCGAGTCCTGGGTGCGTCGTTCTTCTTTCCCAATCCACTCTCTAGCATCTTCACCGGTGCGGTTCCCGAGTTCTGGACCGACCCGGTATTCATTGGGCACTCGTCAGCAAAATGGCCCAGCTTGTAGCACTTAAAACATATCTTTGCGGTCGCCTTGCAGTCTCGACTGATATGACCCGGTTGCCCGCATTTGTAACAGGTTCCGGAGCCCATACGGCATTCTCCCGGATGCTGTCGTCCACACTTCCCACAGCGGGGATGCTCTCTCTTGAACTCTTTCTTTACCTCCGGTTTATGACTCCCAGTTTTGAACCTCTTAGTCTGCTGAGGTTGAGTCTGAACCGTTTCTGCCCTTCTTGTCTTTCTTTGGCTCTCTAATTCGAGCTCTCTAGCCCGAGCCGCCTCGTGCATCTGCTGAAAATCAGTGCACCTTGCCATAACAACAAATTCTCTAATCTCCTGTTTCAAAACTCTCCCATATCTGTACATTTTGGCCTTTTCATTCCTGACATACTCAGGACAGAAAAGGGACCGCTCCAAAAACTTGTCAGTGATCTCGTTCACCGACTCCGTAGTTTGCTCCATAGATAGAAACTCATTTGTGAGTCTCTCTACCTCAATTTGGGGCACATACTGTTCCATGAACAGTTCCTTGAACTGTTCCCAAGTCATGCTATCCACTTGTTCTGGCGTCCGAGCACGAACAATAAGGTTCCACCAGTCTTTCGCTGCCTTCCTCAGAAGGTTCGATGCGTAGCGAACCTTTACTTCCTCGGTACAAAAACTGGTGCGGAAAGCACCCTCCACCTCAGCTATCCAACGAGTGCTGGTTACGGGGTCCTTCTGCCCCTCAAACTGTGGCGGCTGACAGGCCGAGAAATCTCTGTAGCTTGTCCCCCGTGGTTGTACGCCTGACAAGCCCCCTGATCCACTGGCCCTGCTGGCCACAGCTGCCTCTACCTGACTACGAATTTCATTAGCCAGTTCCTGCTTTTCCTGCTCAAAGAGACTTGGGAGTAACTCGTGAAGAACCTCCCCGACCTCAGCAGCGATCACACCTCTCAGATCAGGAATTTCCTGATCCTCTTCAATAATCGGTCTCTTGCCTTGCCTTCTAGTGTTCACCATTCTGATACATAAACATGATACTTTAGAATAATTCATCTATATCCCCCCCTGAGCAAACTCCTAGCATAGTCCAGAGGTCCTAGCTTAGTTGTCTTTCTTTCTAACATGCTCCTTAGAAACCTTCTGCTTATACTCTCTTAACAAAATCCCTTTCTAGCATGTTACTACCCAACCCTCAACCTTGTCTGGTTCATAGAATTCTTTTGCAACTATATCAAGTCCCGGCATGTACAATGTAATTGCAATGGTATGGGCCCTTATACCATTGTAATTACACCCTCCATGTTTAGACTCAACACCGTCACTAAGGTTCCAATTCCCAGCTTAGTTGGTACCTTTAACATATATATCACAACATTTTCCATATCTACCACTTATCATATAAACATTATAATCACATTCTAATTCACATTATGCATCAACACAACATACTTGAAATCATAACCTTGTCACATTGACCATATCTAGCATACATAAACATAATTACTCATCCAATACAGTTATAAAACTGGTCTTTCACAAAACTGAACATGCTTTATCATAAATCCTAATATGGAATAGTGTGCTCACCCCCGTCTTGATGCTCTGGACCGCAGTTCAGCCGTGAAAACTTTTTCTTTTAAAACACCCTTTCCTTATAAACCATTTTCTTACACGAAACAGCTTTTTTTTAAAGGTTACTTATTTGAAAACTTGAGCACTTGGGTTTAAGTTCAAACACTCACCACTTGTGAATGCCCGAATCCCTTAAACCAAGGCTCTGATACCAACTGTAACATCCCTTATCTTTAAAACACTCATTTAACGGAAAGTAACCTTAAAATACAGCGGAAGATTTGTAATTAAAACATTTAGATAAAATCCCATAATCTTATAGAAAAGAGTACAAGTTTGCAACTTAAAACCAATAAGTTTGAGACAAACAATATTCAACTGAAAAGCTTAGACAATCCAAAACTATCATTCATCAAAAGAAAATATAAGCTGCTGAGCTGCCGCAAATCCAAAAGCTTCAAGCTGGAGCCTTTCCTTTATTCTTCGAAGATGTACTTGCCACTAAAAGATGAATAACAACGGGGTAAGCTTTCGCTTAGTGAGCACGCACCTATACCACATATCATCATGCATACATACTCGCATAAACATAGCAATCACATACATGTAACATCCTTCCATTCCTTAAGGCACAAAGCCAATAAGGAAGGTCATAACTAGACACTGGTACCAGGCCTCTTCATACATAACATATTCCCTAGGGGTATTACTACCACCATAGGTACTCTTTCCTTTGGCAAAGCCAACATACACATAATCACACATGCAATCCAACTACATACACATAACTTACATAATATAGGTAGAGTACTCACCTGTCAAGATGTCAATTACCAAGTACTTCACAATGTATAATAATCACCTCGTACCACCTATAACATTCATACATACACATATCATAACAAGCCCAAAAATGGAACTCTAATTCTATCCCAACTCTCATCCCGAAATGACATAGCTAGGATAGTCCAAATACCATAAAACTTTGCCAAACATCCCATTTCATACACCCCATTTCTATTGATTTCTAAACATGATACACATACCTTGCAATTCTAGACCGCGAACAACAATCCTCCTAGAACCTTTCACAACTTGAATCTTCCAAAATCACCAAATCTTTCGCCTGGAAAATACAGCAACTTCGGACACTTGGTTCTCTCTACTGGGAACTCCGATGCCAAATCCCTCCGGTCAGAATGTAGATTAGAGGGTCGTGAAGTCTCTGTCCAAATTTCACGACGATCCAACGGTTAACGAAGGAGAATCGGTCGATCTTTCACAGCAGCTCACAAGAACTCCGAAAATCCCTTTCACAGCAAATTCGGACACTTGGTTCTCTCTACTGGGAACTCCGATGCCAAATCCCTCCGGTCAGAATGTAGATTAGAGGGTCGTGAAGTCGCTGTCCAAATTTCACGACGATCCAACGGTTAACGAAGGAGAATCGGTCGGTCTTTCACAGCAGCTCACAAGAACTCCGAAAATCCCTTTCTCTTTTCTCTCTTCTTTGCTAAAGAAACAAATGGCTGCAAATGAGGGTGTTTAGGGTTTCCATCCCCTTTACATACATGCCAAAACACACCCTCATCTTACAAAATTGATAAACTGGCCCCTAGATTCCTGAACACGTACATAACGACCCAAAAATTAACTCAACCCCAAAAGAGACAGTTAAATCACGTAAATTGGGAAACGGGGTGTTACATACATCCTCGGAGGACTCACATTCTTCACCTATAATTGCGTCGACGACACCTCCCTCATCAGTGGTTCCAACCACTTCTTCCCCCGGAGCAAGCAACGGCTCGGACGACACTGCCACATCTTCATCAACCGTTGTTGTATCTCCACCTGCGGCCGTTCCAAGACTACATCCGGTTCCATCCCTTGAAGCTGTTCAGAATCTACCCCTTGGGTCCTACGTTGATGCGGATAATTCAGAACCTCTTTCGGATCCTCTACCCCACACGAGGAAATGGACTCGAGCACACCCTCTGGAGCAAATTATTGGCAGTCCGACCGCTCCAGTTCAGACTCGAGCTACCTCGGAAGCTGAAGATGACGTTGCACCTGCTTTGCTGAGCAATACTCAAACCCGTGCAGCAACCGGTAACGAGTGCCTCTTCTCGGTTTTCTTGAGCAATGTCGAACCGGCATCAGTAAAGGATGCTTTACACGACCCGGAATGGATAATGGCCATGCAAGAAGAGCTCAACGAATTCGAGAGTCTCAAAGTTTGGCGTCTGGTCCCTCGCCCGAAGCACCGAACCATCATTGGCACGAAATGGATTTTCAAGAACAAAAAGGACGAGAATGGTGTCGTGGTCCGAAACAAGGCACGTTTGGTCGCTAAGGGGTATAGACAACAAGAGGGGATCGACTACGAAGAGATGTTTGCACCAGTGGCCCGAATCGAAGCCATTCGGATGTTTCTCGCATACGCCGCACACAAAAACTTCACGGTATATCAAATGGATGTGAAGACGGCGTTTCTGAATGGCGATCTAAAAGAAGTGGTGTATGTCTCCCAGCCAGAAGGTTTCGTAGATCCAGATCACCCGAACCATGTGTATCGACTCGACAAAGCGTTATACGGACTAAAACAAGCACCGAGAGCCTGGTACGATAAACTGTCAACTTTTCTTCTGATCTCCGGCTTCTCGAAAGGTAAGATCGACACCACTCTTTTCATAAAGAGGGAAGGTGAGCACATTCTGTTAGTTCAAGTCTATGTCGATGATATTATCTTCGGTTCATCTTGCCCGCAATACTGTCGCAACTTTTCATTCCTCATGAAAAAACATTTTAAAATGAGTATGATGGGACAGATGAATTTCTTTCTCGGTCTTCAAGTTCAACAACTGTCGATTGGGATATTCATCAATCAATCTAAGTACATCGCGTATATTCTTCAGAAATTCAAGATGGAACAGTGCTCACCCATGCGTACTCCTATGTCCCCCGGTACGAAGTTGCACGCTGATCCTAACGGAAAGGCTGTTAACACTACTACCTATCGAGGAATGATTGGTTCGCTGATGTATTTGACGGCAAGTCGACCGGACATAATGTTTTCTACTTTTCTGTGTGCTAGATTTCAGTCTAATCCTAAAGAGTCTCATATGATAGCAGTTAAGCGTATAATTCGTTACTTGAAAGGTACTGCTAATCTTGGCCTTTGGTACCCGAAGGACACAGGATTCGAGCTTACAGCGTATTCTGATGCTGATCATGCGGGAAGCATGCTTGACCGGAAAAGCACGACGGGACATGTTCAGTTCCTAGGCGACAAGCTGGTTAGCTGGGCCTCAAAGAAGCAGACTTGCGTCTCTACCTCCACGGCGGAAGCGGAGTACGTAGCCGCGGCCAGCTGCTGTTCCCAAGTGATTTGGATGCGGACACAACTGGAGGATTACGGGTACAACTACTCGAACATCCCCATCTACTGTGACTCCAAAAGTGCTATCGCCATCACAAGCAATCCGGTGCAACATACAAAGACGAAACATATAGACGTGCGCTACCACTTCATCAAAAAACATGTGGAGAAAGGTACAGTGGAACTCTACTTTGTGTGTACGGAAAATCAACTGGCAGATTTGTTTACCAAGGCGTTGGACGAAAAGCGATTTTTCGCCCTAGTGTCCAAGCTTGGTATGTTTAATCTGAAAGTTTGAGTCTCAGTTGTACTGGAATCACCTTTCCCACACAACGGGATAACTGTATCTCTTACAGATACACTTATCACGCCGCGTGGCTTAGGTGTTTCAAGCACATCGGTGACTTGTTTTCTGTACATTCCCGGGTAGTGTTTCCTTTCATTTTTCCAGTTTTCCGTGTGTCTTTACGTTATTCGTCTAGTCTTTGTTATTCCCGTGCTTCTAACTGTGTGTTTTCAAGATGATTCCTCGAATGCCTAGTTCCAAAGGTACGTATTCTATCTCTGTGAGGATAAGCCAATTTTTTTGAGAAATTGAGGGGGAGAAATATCCGTTTGACAAGTCTAGGGGGAGTTTTGTCATTTTTGTCAAAGTTTTATGTAGTTATTCTTTTCTCTCAATTGTGTTTTTTTTGCTTCTTAAAAAAAAAAACTGCTATTTTTTAAAAGTTGAGGGGGAGCGATGTCAGGTTGAAAATCTGAGGGGGCGAAGAGCAATTTTTTTTGGAGAGTCAAAGTTTTTTTTAGTTTTAGCAGTTGGAATATATGGAACCGGGAGAGTTACGGGACCCGGTACCAACCTCACCCGGTGTCGGGACCGGAGTATATAAACAAGGTTTTCCTTGAATTTTTTCATATTTTTCATAACTCCCGCACCCAAAATCTCCCGCACCCCAAACTCCCGGTACCATACTCTCTCTGACTTGCGATTTCTTCCTAATCGGACTCCAATCCTCTCC
Organism: Saussurea involucrata; assembly: GCA_033807775.1. Classification (NCBI taxonomy): domain Eukaryota; kingdom Viridiplantae; phylum Streptophyta; class Magnoliopsida; order Asterales; family Asteraceae; genus Saussurea; species Saussurea involucrata. The sequence continues at coordinate 60,639,646 of CM066315.1, read as the reverse complement.
AATCTTCAGGTACGCCTCCTAATCTCTATTATTATTGCGTTTATCACTCAAATCGAGTTGTAGAACACTACACACGATCGATTTCATCGATCTTCATCGCGACACTGTTAGGGTTTTGGAATCCCGGTAGTCTCGACTCCCGGTAGTCTCGACTCCCGGTAGTCTCGACTCCGGTAGTTCGACTCCCGGTAGTTCTAAGTCCTGGTAGTCCCATGTACCGGTAGTCCTGAGTCCCGGTATTTCCATGTACCGGTAGTTCCAAGTCCCGGTACCTTAAGTTTTTGAAGTCCCGGTGCTCTTTGGCCCTGGTTTTTCCAATTTTTCAAGTACTGATTTTGCGAGCTCCGTAAGATTCAAGATTTACCTATATGCACCTTAACTGTTCTTTCTTGCTTTCATTAAACTCGGATCCTACAAGACTCGAGTTGTGAACGGTCTTGCACCGTCCCGACTCTCGGTGTTCCAAATCCGAGAATACGGGCCTCGAGACTTAATTATAAGTCAAACAAAGCACTGGTTATTGACTCTTAAACTCGTTTTTACAGGCACATGGCTCAACCAAATCCGAATCCGCCGCCAGGCAATACCCCGTTACTTCCAGAAGGTCCGAACCTTCCTCTGGTTCCTAACAACTACCATCTGGTTCCGACGAACTTTAATTGCCAATGCCCTGTTATAGTGGAGATTCTGAAGCGCCATGCTCTTAACCAAGCGTTGACGGCTCATCCTTCGGTTCCAGCCGTCTACTTACATCAACTATGGCGATCACTCGAACTCATCGCGCGCGGCCAACACTTTGCACTTCGGGCTCGTATCGGCGACTCAGAGTTCACTATCACGGTCCAGACCTTCCGCATCATCCTTGGTCTACAGGCCGCGAACGCAGCTCCAGCTCCAGAAGCTTTCGACGGGCAAGTCACTGATGTAGAACTGTGCCGAGACATTCAGGCTCTCGGATATCGAGGTGGCATTCATCAACCTTCGAGCTTCACTCGCTTATTTCATGCTGTTATCTACAGTCGTAATGTTGACTTCGCGGCGATGCTTTGGACGGAACTCGTGGCTCAGGTGCAAAAGAAGATCGAAGGCAATAGACGACTCTCATTTCTTCCGTATCCACGCTTTCTTCAAATGATTGTCGCACATTTCATGGAATCCGATCTCTCCATCCCTCGCCGAGCTGATCACGAGGTACTTGTTTCTACTCGTATGACTCGTATCCAAAATATTCGAGTCTTAGAAGGTATAGTTCCTATGGTTATTCCTGCTGCCTTACTAGCTATCGCGGACCAATCGGCACTAAGTGTGATAGCATATAGGACAGAGAACAACATAGTCGCTCCTATGGACCAACCAGATCCGGCTGGACCTGCCCAAGGAGCGCGAGCCGAGCGACGTGAGGGTCCACGTATGCGAGGACGAGGGGTCCGACCAGCAGGGGCTGTCGGACGGGGCGCGCAGAGAGAAAATATAGTGAGGGGTTCAGGCGTGGGTAGTGCCGGGCGGTCATCACGCGATGCTAGTACGTCTCGACCTAGACCTCGTTCACCACCTGCTAAAGGTTCCGCCCTACACGATGTGGAGGTGGAAGGAGTTTCCCGACTACACATAGCCGAAGAGGCAGCCTCCTCTTCCAGCTCCGAATCCGGTTCTTCTTCCGGAACAACTGTCGGCACCGCCTCTGGCTCCGAACCGGAATCCGGATCTGAGTCTCAATCAGGCTCAGCCTCTGGTGACGAAGAAGGGTCTGAGGAATCCGACAGTGAGGAAACCGAATCTGACGACGATGATGATGATGCAACTAACCCCCAAGCCGATATTGGAGAGATAAGGAGAGCGGAGGGAGTTTTAGTTGAAAAAGAAATTGAAAGTGAGCCTGTGCGTGAAAGGATAAGTAAGTTAAAGAATGACCGTGAGCGTGTGATGGGGCAATCTTCACAGGTTACCCCCAACCAGCCTTCATCTGGCCGAGCAGCCACATCTACTATTCCTTTGCATTCGTTGCATAGGGATATTGAAGAAGACGTCGTGGGCCCAGCGACGCACTTGCACAACCCCCCTAGCCACTCCGTTTCCTCTCAAAAGGATCTGGTTTCAACTTCTCACGGGGATCGAGCACAACTTCCACCGGTCTCTCACTTGGAGAGATCTGGTGTTGAAACTAGAGACCAGCCTCCCCCGGTCTCGCCTTCTTTAGATGCACAATTGAGTCTAGATCCCTTTGATTTTGACATTTCTTTGGCTAGGACACGGGTCTTTGATTCTGCTAACGTCGAGAGTCTTCGTGCCTCGATCGGAACGCCCGGAGCGACTCTACCTTTTGGTAGTTCGCAAGGACAGGTAGGAAGTCCTACCACGGCTATCATCACGCCAACCGTGAACGTAGGCGGTACTGCGGTGCAATCCGTCGCAGCTACTACAACGGAATGGCTAAGTGCCGTCGGAGTTAGTTTGCCGGAGTTCGTCTCCAAGGAATACGTAGACGGTGCCTTAAAGGCTGTCCAATCGGACATTATGAAGCAGGTTTCCGAGGATTTGACGTTCTTTCGTCGATCTATCACAGGTAAAGCCACAGCATCTTCGGCTCCTCAACCGACTCCTCAATTCAGACTATCCCAACCGTCAACCGCTCCGGCTGTCCAACACATGTCCGTTGATGATCTCAAAGCCGCCTTACTGGACAAGCTGTTGACCGACTCAAACATTTCCGCCTCGGCTGATGCAGATTTAGTGAGCATTCTCCGCTCGCAAACCCAACCACCGCCCCCTATCGCTCCGACCGACTCAATTACGGCCCAACTGTCCGATGTCAGGTAGGCACTCGACAGGCTCACCGAGAGGGTCGCCAGCCTTGAAGACACCTGTAAGGGTCAGGTCCAGAGTACCAAACGAAGACATGATGATCCGGATGACTGTGATCAACATGAGGGGGAGAAGAGAATAAGACTGACCGAGTTGTCGTCCGCGGCGGCAGAAACTTCAACGGTAACTCCAACTGAACCACAGCAACAACAACCGACAGAGTCCGAAATGGTTCAGGACATGGAGATTTCTTCACCGGTCAGAGACAACTTAGAAGAGTCAGCAGACCCGACGGTTGAAAAGCCCGAAGGTCCATCGGAAGACACGTTAATGCCAACAGTTTCGGAGCGGCCCGTCCTAGAGCTTATTGATGAGGACTCGGTCGGCGATCCGGAACTTGAAACCGATTGGAGGCAAAGAGCGATTGTTGCTATTCAGACATAAATTGATGCCTTGTGGGAAATACAGGGCGATGACGATTTGATGACAGAGTTTGATTATGACCAACTTCTTCTTCTGGGTGAACAGGTATCTACCGCTTCGGCTGATCTTACTGATAATGCAGGTTCATCTGAAATTATTGTGTCAATTCCAGAAGCGGTTCCACCCCAACATCCTCAACCAGCTCGTTGGGAAAGGTTTCGAATCTTAGTACCGTATCTGGAAGAATCTCAGAAGAAAATCTTCGCTCACTGGATAAGGCCCCTTGACCCTGTACAATGTCATGGGGCCACGTTCCTTGATGAGCCGATCAGATCGCAGTATGTGGAAGTTATGAAAAGAGGCAGAATGAGACATCAGGTCTACTCCAAGCACAGAATCACCGAAATCGTGAGTATTGAATCTGACAGAATCGTTAAAGTTGTCTTTCCGACCTTCTCAGTAAAAAGGGATGACGGAAATATTTGGACCTTCTCAGAATCCGATTTCAAACATCTTTGCCTGAGAGATTTCCCAGTACTACTCAGATTTTTGAAGACTCTTACTATTCGGCCTCTACCCTACACCAAAGCCCTTGAAGCTATCAAAAGATTTATGAAGTGCACGATCACATTATCATACATCGAAGACTTTCAGTTGGGACTCGAAAGTAATCAGGAAAAGATCAACATCTTAAAGCCCAATCTGAACCTCCCTGAAGACGCACAGGTACACTCTTTACTTTCTAAACTAGAAACAGGGTTCGTGTATCTGAACAGAAAAGGGGAGAAACGGTTCATCAGAAAAAGTGAAGTGCATAAATTTAGCGAGGGAACATTGGTGAAAATCCAGTCTGATCTGAAGAAGATTTTAGAAGAAGAAGTCAAGAATGCTCCTCTAGAGCAGTATGTCAATCTTCGCGAGTACCTTGCCGAAGATCTTCTCAAAGCCATTGAAGACCGGCTTAAATTCAGAAGCTGCATCAGATATTTTGAAGTGCTCTTTGCCATACGAAAGCGCTATGTTCCAGACTGGCGTGAACGCGAACTTCTATTCCAAGGGGGAGATTGTTAGGTCTTAATATGTGTGGAATTAGAAGTCCAGGGACTAGTTTTGTCTTTTCTTGTAAATACCTTATGGGTATAAGTAATTTGTGTTTAACCTAGTATTAGGTTAATGATCATTATTATTGTTTGCAAATACCTTTGTACGGCTACAGTCTGCCACTGAATCTTATTCATTCGATCTATCAATACAAGTGAGATTTATGGCTGGCTATTACTGATTGTGTTGATGAATTGTTGATTGATTATGTATCTGGGATCCACAGTAACAAGTGTATCGAATGTAAAAACTGGTGCGTCGTGTGTAAAAACAATCTGTCGTGTGTGTAAGTCGTGCGTCGTGAGCGATCTTTCGAGAGATAATTCTTCGCTTTGAGTATTCTTTGAGAGTTCAGTTATGCCCAGATGTCTGAGATGATCCGCAAATGAGGATGGAATCCTTGTACTTATAGTCTTCGAATGCCTTTAATGACTCCATAAAAGCTTCGTGTAACAGTTGTAACGGACGCTGAGTTTAATGCTGTTAATGGCCTTCGTCGGTTATAGTCGTTGATCATCAATGACATTGACCCTGCATTAAACAGTGAAACCATAACAGTAATATCGCATGTTAGTCGGTCGAGGTCGTGAGGTTCCATACGACGGTCGTGTGTCGCGAGTAATCTTCGATTTAACTTTGGTCAAATGATAAAGTATTTATGATTTTGTCTCATTATGGAAAAGTGTAATAAATGTTTTCCTTGTTTTGGTCATGGTCGAGACCGGCGAAATTTTACACAAACAGTTTGCCCCCAAAATTTAAAATGAAGAAGCAATTTTTTGAGTTTTGAATTTTTTCAGTCAGACGTCTAGGGTCGTGACACGTGTCGAAAGTCACTCCAGTTGCCTTGGAACTGGATCGGTTCAATTCTAACTAAAGAGGAAGTCGAAAAGGGGATAAGATCGTGACGTTATGCTGACGCACGATCATGCTTAGCAGCTGTCATCGCCAGGTGTCGACGATCCGTCATGCTTTCGAGGAGGCAAGGGCACGTGTCAATCATCGGGGGATTCGACCTGACCCGATCGATTACATAAATAGAGACTCACGATGGATCTTTTCCATTTTACGTTTGCAGAGAGTTTTAAGAGTGAGATTTCTTCCTGATTTTCTTGCTGTTCTTCGTCGATATTCTTTCCAAACCTGCAAGAATTTTCGATTTGATTAGGAACTTCGAGGTTTTTAGAGCGCCTATATAAGATACGATCCATTAGACTTTGCATGCGTCGTAAGTCGATAGCTAGGAAGCCTAGGAAGAATTGGGACATTTGGGGTTTTTCTGACCGACAAACTTGGTTAACAGGATTAGCAATGTCGACAGAACCTAGAAATCTTCCAGAAATCGTCCAGAAGGATAACTTAAGGTTGATTGTGGAGCTTAACAACTAAAGAATAGAAATCTTCCGACAAAGCGTACGACAAAGACAGAAAAAGTAAATAAGACAAGGATTTTGGTGACGCGGGAAAAACCTAAACGAGGAAAAAACTTGCGGATGACTTTGGGGGTCGCCGCTGCACTATGATCGCCAAACAGGGGCGATGTCCTTATGTTTCGGATGTCGAGAGTACATTGATTACAATACAAATGAAAGAGAGACTTTAAATGTAAAGTAACAAGTGTATCGAATGTAAAAACTGGTGCGTCGTGTGTAAAAACAATGTGTTGTGTGTGTAAGTCGTGAGTGATCTTTCGAGATAGAATTCTTCACTTTGAGTGTTCTTTAAGAGTTCAGTTATGCCCAGATGTCTGAGATGATCCGCAAATGAGGATGGAATCCTTGTACTTATAGTCTTCGAATGCCTTTATTGACTCCATAAAAGCTTCGTGTAACAGTTGTAACGGACGCTGAGTTTAATGTTGTTAATGGCCTTTGTCGGTTATAGCCGTTGATCATCAATGACATTGACCCTGCATTAAACAGTGAAAACATAACAATAATATCGCATGTAAGTCGGTCGAGGTCGTGAGGTTCCATACGACGGTCGTGTGTCGCGAGTAACCTTCGATTTAACTTTGGTCAGATGATAAAGTATTTATGATTTTGTCTCATTATGGATTAGTGTAATAAATGTTTTCCTTGTTTTGGTCGTGGTCGAGACCGACGAAATTTTACCCAAACAGTTTGCCCCCAAATTTTAAAATGAAGAAGCAATTTTTTGAGTTTTGAATTTTGTCAGTCGGACGTCTAGGGTCGTGACACGTGTCGAAAGTCACTCCAGTTGCCTTGGAACTGGATCGGTTCAATTCTAACTAAAGAGGAAGTCGAATAGGGGATAAGATCGTGACGTCATGCTGACGCACGATTGTTAATGCCAAAAATCGCACCAAAGGGACAACTTAAGGTCGATGTGGACTTTAACAACTAAAAAAAAGAATCGTTCGACAAAAGCGTGCGATAAAGATGAAAATATAATCGAGACAGGGAATTTGATGACGCAGGAAAAACTTCAACGAGGAAAAAACCTGCGGACGACAGTGGAAATCGTCGATGCACTATGGTCGCCAATCAGGGGCGATGTCCTTTGGTTTCGGGTGTCGATCGTACAGGGATTACAATACAAGTGAAGGAAAGCTTCGAAATGTAAAGTACAAGTGTTTTGAATGTAAGACAAGTGTATGTCGTGTATGAAAACAATGTGTCGAGTATGTAGGTCGTGCGTCGAGAGCGATCTTCCGTGAATGACTCTTTTGCTTCCAAGGAGTGTTCTTCAGAGTTTGAGTGCTTGAGATTGTTGTTCGATGATACTGTCCTGTGTCCGATGATACTGTTCTGTCTCTGTTGTTCGATGATACTGTTCTGTCTTTATAGTCTTCGGGCACTTTAATTAGCTCATTAACTGCATCGATAATTGTTATAACGGACGTCGTCTTTAGTGCCGTTAATGATCTTCATCTGTTATAGTCGGTGTCCATTAATGATGTTGACTCCTGCATTAAACACTGAACAAATGTAACATTTTATGTCATGCGTTAGTTGGTCGAGGTCGCATGGTTCTATGCGACGGTCGTGTGAAACGTACGACGTCGAGGTCGAGTGTCGTGAGGCAAAAGACTTTTGATTTTATATTTAATCTGGAGATAAAGTACTATGATTTTACCTTCGTTACGAAAAAGAGAAGAAGCGTTTTCCTTACCTTGGTCGTGGTCGTGATTGGTGAAATTTTGCCCAAACAATTTGCCCCCCGAGATCTGAATTTCAAAGCCATTGGAATTTCAGATCTCGCACCAAAGTAAAATGATGAGCCGTGTCATTTCTACTAATTGGATCATTAGAAGAAACCCGACTTGGTCAGCTAAAATCATGAGACCAGTCGATAGTGTTAAGTAAGTTGCGATGATCGAAAGATGATCTTTAATGCGCGAGGTTCTTGTGGCATTCATCCACTAATGTGAAGGATGAAAAATTTAACGACGATCGTAAGACGACCTTAAAATATAAGGAACTGACGATGATCGTAAGACGATCTTTATCAAAATGAGACGTATGGGACGGGAGACAATCGTAAGATGATTGGGCCGAAATAATGCTTGGCGGCGATCATAAGATGATCGAACCAAGATAAAATTTAAGAATCTTGTGATACAGTTGTTAAAGACTTATGTTCTGGCGTTCCGAGCCGATACGGTCGTTATAGACTTTTGATCTGGCGTTTAGAGCCGATAGGGTCGTTAGAGACCTATGATCTGGCATTTACAGCCGATACGGTCGTTAGAGACCTATGATCTGGCGTTTATAGCCGATACGGTCGTTAGAGACCTTTATCTGGCGTTCCGAGCCGATACGGTCGTTGGAGACCTTTGATCTGGCGTTCCGAGCCGATACGGTCCTTAGAGACCTATGATCTGGCATTTACAGCCGATACGGTCGTTAGAGACATTTGATCTGGCGTTCATAGCCGATACGGTCGTTGGAGACCTTTATCTGGCGTTCCGAGCCGATACGGTCGTTGGAGACCTATGTTACGTTGTGTAATTTTTCTTTAGCAATAATCGGTAAAAAAATTTACCTTTCTATTGAACCTGAGTATTATGTCGACTCCTACATGTCATGGACAAATGTAATGTCAACTGTAAAAATTCATTAAGTACAAAAATGAACAAGAAGTCGTGTGACTTGGGCATCCATTGTAATACAACGATTATAACGTAAGTCATAAGACTTTTTGAATCGTATAAGCAAACATAAGCGCATGCGATCAAAGCGTTCATTCAAAACATGAAAATTTTCTAAGTTAAAGAACTTAGCTTGTGGGGTCGCTAGACCTTACGATCGTGTGATTTGATCATACGATGGACTTGAATCACGCGTTCCTGTAGTTAAACAATCGAGTCGTCTAATAAAACTGATTGTTTATACCGTACGATTTTACTGAAGTCGTATGATATACTTAGTAACTTATGTCGTGCGATCCTGCGATAAAGCAATGTCAGAGGTTGGTCGTTGGCTAGCCAACGACCCTCCGATGCTTAAGTCAGTAATCGTCGTGGAGAAAAATCGTATGAAAGAAGAAAAAGAAATTAGGAAACGTACCTTCTTAGACTCTTCTTTAATTAACGGAGTATTTGACCCCCGTCATTTATTATCCTATTCTTTCTAGGAGAGGATAGGTTTTAAATGACGGATCGACACAGAGATCTTAGGAAATACCATCTATGTCTGCGTTGACTGTGTTTTCGAGCGACAGGGCCAGATGGTCGTTTTATTCCTGTAGAAAAAGGCATAAGTTTGTTTTTAAGGATAGAAGGACGAACCTGTCGAGATCTTACGATTGTGCCGCATCTGCTAGACCATTTACTTTCGCGGCTTCATAGTGGATTTATAGCAGTCACGAGCGACTTTCGGCTCACTCTTGATTTCCTGGATTCCCCACGGCGTAGGGAACTTCAGGGTCTGATGATACGTCGAGGGAACGGCTTTCATTTCATGAATCCAAGGTCGACCTAAGATGATGTTATAGGCCGAAGAGCAGTTGATGACGTTGAACTTGGTCTGCTTGTTAATCCCTCCGGCGTAGACTGGCAGTATGATATCCCCATAGGTACTCGTTGCTTCTCCATTGAAACCGACCAAAGTCATCGAACGTCGGGTGATTTCCGAACGGTCGATTCCCATGGCCTTGATGGTGTCAAAGAAAATGACGTTCGCTGAACTGCCCCCATCGACCAAGACCCGTCGAGTTAAACAATTACCAACCGTGAGTTGAATGATCAACCCGTCATGATGTTTCTGGTACGAGTCACCGAGGTCGTCTTGGTCGAATACGATCTTCATAGCTTCCAACTCCAGATCTCCTTTAGGCCTTGATGAACGCGGGATAGGTCGATCGTCAGGTGCTTGACTGGCGTGACGCTTGGCTGCAGAATACGTCAGACCACATACGCCGGAACCACCAGTGATACAATTGACGACTTTCGCATGCTCGGGGGTTGGCGGTCGAACGTCGTTAACTGGGGTAACGACGTCGTCGATGATTTCTTTGAGATTTCCTTTCGGGACATGATACGCCAGCTCCTTTTTTAGAGCTGTGCAGTCATCTGTCGCGTGACCATGGTCGACATGAAAGTCACACCATTTAGATTTATCTTTCTTAGCGTCGTCCTGATCATACTTCTTTGGCTATCGAATAGTCGCCTGGGCGGTCTTCGGAGCTTCGACCAAATCTTTAGTGGACCCTTTGAATCGATAAGAAGATATCTTGGGGTACTGAGAGAACTTAGTCGCGGTCTTAGCCTCTGCTTTCGTCTTGAATCGGACGTTCGAGATCTGGCGCGCGGGCTCTATTTTGGAAATTGCTTTTGTCTTGAACTCGGGCTTTTTCACACCTAACGACCTTTTGTCGTCGGTATGCTTGCGACGAAAGGCAGCGTCGTCCTCTACCCTCATATACGCTAGGGTTCGAGCTCGGACGTCTTCGAAATTCTCCGGAGGATACTTAGTCAGGTCAGTGAATAAACCTGAACTGTCGTCCAGACCGCGCTTATAGGCTTCGATCGCGGTCTTGACGTCACAATTGCGAACACTGATCATCTCCGCATTGAATCTATTGAAATAACTTCGAATAGACTCATTGGTCTTCTGCACGACGTAATATAGGTCACTGGTCTGCTTCTCCATCTTGCGACTGCTAGCGAATTGCTGGGAGAATTGATTGACCAATTCAGCGAACGACCCGATGGACTTGGGTTTGAGATTGATCAACCATTGGAGAGCAGGACCAGTGAGAGTTGCACCGAAGCTCTTACACATACAGACTTCCTGATACATGTGTGGGATTGAAATTGTCCACATGAGCTGCTTATACTGGGCGACGTGCTCTGTCGGATCGGTCACTCCCGAGTACTTGGGCGTGAAGGCGGGGACGTTATACTTCTTCGGGACCTCGACGGTCGTGATCTCATCGATAAAAGGTGACGCCTGAAATCCTGATCGAGGTTCGACATCAACGGGCACGGCTGCCCCAGGTAGCTTGGCGAGCAAAGATAGGACGCGCTCGTTCTGATCTTCTAGCATTTTGAATCGCTGGGCGATGGGGTCATTAGGGTCGAGATTTTCCCCTGCTTGCGGATTGACTCCAGAAATGGTGCCATTGCCATGCGACGAGCCATTGGCGTCTCCGTTGAAAGGAACAAAATACGGCTGCGACCCATTCTGAAACGGCTGCGACCCATTCTGAAATGGCTACGATCCATTCTGAAATGACTGCGATCCATTCTGCATGGGTGGTGGCCTTATATACTGAGGAGGAACCCTCCCGAACTGGGGATTTGGATTGAACGGTCCCGGCTGCTGGTTCTGCATGAACGACCTGGATGCTGATTCTGAGCGAACGGACCTGATCCTGGACCTGGATGCTGATTATGAGCGAACGGACCTGATCCTGGACCTGGATTATGCGCGAATGGTCGAGGACCGTTCGCTCCGAACGATCCTTGGCCTGGATTCTGAACGAATGGCCTAGGACCATTCTGAGGTCCAGAAGAATTCCTTAATCGTGCGATCTCCTCAGCTGCTCTGCGACTTTGCTCTGCCATGGCGTTGATTTGATTTCGAGCGACATCAAGCTCCTGGTACATCTGAGCAATGACATGTTGCTGATTTCCAGGGGCTGCCATTTTTCTAAAACAGAGAACAAAGAAAACTCCAAGAAACCGTTAGTAAGACGCAGTTCGTCGAAGATTTTCTCTAGATGAGGTCCCACGGATGGCGCCAAACTGTTAATACCAAAAATCGCACCAAAGGGACAACTTAAGGTCGATGTGGACTTTAACAACTAAAGAAAGAATCGTTCGACAAAAGCGTGCGATAAAGATGAAAATATAATCGAGACAGTGAATTTGATGACGCAGGAAAAACCTCAACGAGGAAAAAACCTGCGGACGACAGTGGAAGTCGTCGTTGCACTATGGTCGCCAATCAGGGGCGATGTCCTTTGGTTTCGGGTGTCGATCGTACAGAGATTACAATACAAGTGAAGGAAAACTTCGAAATGTAAAGTACAAGTGTTTTGAATGTAAGACAAGTGTATGTCGTGTATGAAAACAATGTGTCGAGTGTGTAGGTCGTGCGTTGAGAGCGATCTTCCGTGAATGACTCTTTTGCTTCCAAGGAGTGTTCTTCAGAGTTTGAGTGCTTGAGATTGTTGTTCGATGATACTGTCATGTGTCCGATGATACTGTCCTGTCTCTGTTGTTCGATGATACTGTTCTGTGTTTATAGTCTTCGGGCACTTTAATTAGCTCATTAACTGCGTCGACAATTGTTATAACAGACGTCGTCTTTAGTGCCGTTAATGATCTTCATCCGTTATAGCCGTTGTCCATTAATGATGTTGACTCCTGCATTAAACATTGAACAAACGTAACAGTTTATGTCATGCGTTAGTTGGTCGAGGTCGCATGTTTCTATGCGACGGTCGTGTGAAACGTACGACGTCGAGGTCGAGTGTCGTGAGGCAAAATACTTTCGATTTTATCTTGAATCAGGAGATAAAGTACTATGATTTTACCTTCGTTACGAAAAAGAGAAGAAGCGTTTTCCTTACCTTGGTCGTGGTCGTGATTGGTGAAATTTTGCCCAAACGACGATCATGCTTAGCAGCTGTCATCGCCAGGTGTCGACGATCCGTCGTGCTTTAGAGGAGGCAAGGGCACGTGTCGATCATCGAGGGATTCGACCTGACACGATCGATTACATAAATAGAGACTCACGATGGATCTTTTCCATTTTACGTTTGCAGAGAGTTTTAAGAGTGAGATTTCTTCCTGATTTTCTTGCTGTTCTTCGTCGGTATTCTTTCCAAACCTGCAAGAATCTTTGATTCGATTAGGAACTTCAAGGTTTTTAGAGCGCCTATATAAGGTACGATCCATTAGTCTTTGCATGCGTCGTAAGTCGATAGCTAGGAAGCCTAGGAAGAATTGGGACATTTGACCGACAAACTTGGTTAACAGGATTAGCAATGTCGACAGAACCTAGAAGTACCATTCGAGATCAAGATGATCTCGATGACTTTAGGAGTTTAGCCAAAATCCCTGCGGGGATTACAGTGAGCAAGGCCGGTCAGATTCGACCGGAGATGTGTCTAGAGGGGTATGTCGTGATATACGAGTACCCATTTAAGATAGGATTCCAATGGCCATATTCGCCTTTAGCCAAGGCGTTTATGTGTGAGTTTTACCTCTCGTCGGGGCAACTAATGCCCCAGTTCTGGCGTGTTATTCAGGTCATCGAGCGACTTACCTCGAATTGGGAGTCGCCGATGAAGGTGACGGGCCTGTTGACGGCTTATCATGTCAAGAAGGATACATACCGTCGCTACAGCCTGTTTTCGAAACACAAGGGCGATCGTACCTTGGTTCTGAAAACTGCAGTCAACGACTGCAAATGGAAAACCAGGTACGTACTCATGCGGGTAGCGACGCTGGACCCCGAAAGTGACTGGATCAGGTCCGGTTGGAACATGGCAGGTGAGTTTTAGCTTTGGTCGAGCACTTTTATTGTATTTGTTTATTTACTTTTTGTCTAATCTTCTCCCTTATGTATCTTCAGACATAAACTTTGACAAGGTGAAGCCCAACGACGACTCCAAGGCTAAGATCGAGAAGTTCCTGGAGATCAACACTGACAATCGTGTGATTTGATACACGTCATCTGATAGACGAAGACGACGACTTAGTCTTCTTGAGCGAGAGACGTCAGGAGAGTCGAGAGGAAGAGGAGGAGGAAGAGATGACAGAGGAGGAAGAGGAGAAAGAAGAGAAAGAGGAGAAAGAGGAGGAGGTAGAGATGACTGGTAAGTGTACCCTACTCTACTCGACTTGCTCTTTCCAATACTGCAGTTGTTTAATCGTTCTTCCTTTCTTGTTTTACAGGAGAATCCCAGCTGAAACGTCGTCTGCGATGGCCAAGAGGGCGGCCCAAGCCTAATTGGCTTGTAAGGCAAGAGAAAAGAGGACGGAGGCCTCGACAACTGGGTCGGTAGTCTTAAAGAGAAAAGAGGCCCCGAAAACTGGGTCGGGGGTCCTAAAGAGGACAAGGATGTCCGTCCCGAGGGAATCGTCGTCGAAGGCGGGTGGCTCGTCGAGAGTCGTCTTGCCCTAGAAGGCGAAGGTGTCGATTGCATCCGCAGAGAAGATGAGGACGTCTTCTGATGCAATTGACGCAACACCTGTCAGTTCTGCGCTTCCGGCGAAATCGGCGATGTTTCCTACCGCCACGTTGACCCCTTTGTTTGCCGACAAGGGCAAGGGCCGTAAGACGGGGGAGGGTGAGAAGGAAGTCACGACGGTCAACTTTACGTTGCCGTCAGACTTCTTGGCTGACAATTTCCTGGACGGGACGAAATTGTTTCCTCATCTAGGAAAATTTCAGCTCCCGTCTTTCAGGGAGCGCTTTAGGGGGGGTCTCGATCGAAGATACGGGGTCCCATGTTGCCGGACTGGCGTTCTTGGTAAGTCTCTCTTTCAAGACTTAGATTATTTTATCGTTGTTTAACTTTGTCAAATGTTTACTAACATGTGTCTTACGTTTTTTCAGACGTTTCAGTCTTCTTTGGCCCTGCACGCCGAGACGACGAAGATTGAAGGTCTTGTGTCTTCTGCTCTTAAGAGAGAGGACGCGGCGTTGGTGAGGGAGAGGTATGCTCTGGAACGTGTCGAGGGTATGTCGATACGACTCGACGACGCTCTGAACGAGTTGGAAGCCGTCGGACATGCAAAGGACGAGGCGAACTCTCGTCTGAAGCAATCCCTGTCTTTGATCGCCGACCAAAGGGAGGAACTGGACAGGACAAAGGAGTCCTTGGCTACGAAGGAAAAAGAAGCCGAGGAGTCTAAGTCTAAGGTGGCGAGTCTGGTGGAAGAGGTGAAGGAGTTGAAGGACGAGACTAAGTTCGTCTTCGCTTTTGCCCGATTCACTGTGCGGGCAGCTATCATGCGACGACACCTGTCGGGGAAAAATCCTCTCGCCTCGGCGTCGGAAGAGCTTGCCTTCTACCTGAGTGAAGTCAGATCTGCAAGAGACCTCGACTCGGATGATGAGAAGGAGGTCGAGGATGAAGAGGTGGACGAGGGTCTCCAGGGCGAAGCCTCGGGCAAGGATGTGACAGACGATCCTCCTCAGACTTAGAAGATTTTTCTTAGTTTTGCTTTTATCGCTCGACCGTTGGTGGTCGAGTCGTCTAATGTAACCGACAATTTGATAAATGATTTATCTTTCTTTTGAACTTGCGTATCATTACATTCCATAAGCAAATATGTAAAATTCATTAAAAAATGAGCAAGAAGCCGTGCGACTTAGGCATCCACTGTAATACAACGATTATAACATAAGTCGTAAGACTTTTATACTTTTAATTCGCATTGGCAAACATAAGCACATGCAACCGAAGCATTTATTCAGAACACGAAGTTCTTCTAAGTTAAAAAAAACTTAGATTGTGGGGTCGCTAGACCTTACGATCGTACAACTAGATCGTACGATGACCTTAAATCATGTGTTCCTGCTAAAGGATAACCAAGTCATAGACCCGATCATTTATGTCGTGCGATCTTGCGAAACAAAAGTCATGTAGTAGACTTAGCAATCGATGTCGTGCGATCCTGCAATAAAATAAGGTCAGAGGTTGGTCGTTGGCTAGCTAACGACCCTCCGATGCTTAAGTCAGTAATCGTCGTGATACAAAAATCGTATGAAAGTAGGAAAAGGGCTTAGAAGAAATACCTTTTCAGATGCGTTGTATTCCAGCTACATGGGTATCTTGATTGTCGAGGGTTTGGAGCTGATAGGCACCCTTACCCACGACTTCTGAGATACGACTAGGACCTTCCTACCGACCACGACATTAGCAAGCCAGTCGGGGTATTTTACTTCTCAATTTTTTCTTGTCTCGAGGAGATTGTTGACCTCGTCATTTATCACCTTATTCTTTTCAGAAGCAAATTTCCACCGCTTTTGCTCGATAGGTTTAAATGACGGGTCGACATTGAGCTTTATGGGAAATGACGCCAGGGTCTATGCCGATCATGTCTTCGTGCGACCAGGCAAAACAATCAGCATTTTCCTGCAAGAAAGATATTAGCTTATCTTTAAGGCAGGGATCGAGAGACAAACTTATGAAGTCTTCCTGGTCAGGCTTATTCTGGTCCAAGACGATTTCCTTGACCCGTAACTGCTAGACGGCCTACTTCTGCGGCTTCAGGATGGTCTTATAGCAGTCACGGGCGACTTTTGGCTCACTTTTGATTTCTTGGATTCCCCACGGCGTAGGGAACTTCATGGTCTGATGATACGTCGAGGGAACAGCTTTCATTTCATGGATCCATGGTCGACCTAAGATGATGTTATAGGCCGACGGATCAATCAATGACGTTGAACTTCGTCTGCTTATTGATTCCCCCTGCATAGACGGGCAAGGTGATCTCTCCAAAGGTACACGTGGCGTCTCCATTGAAACCGACCAAGGTTGTCGAGCGTCGGATGATTTCCGATCGATCGATTCCCATGGCCTTGATGGTATCGAGGAAGATGACATTCGCTGAACTGCCTCCATCGACCAAGACTCGTCGGGTTAAACAATTACCAATCGTGAGTTGAATGATCAACCCGTCATGATGCTTCTGATACGAGTCACCGAGGTTGTCTTAGTCGAATGAAATCTTCATGGCTTCTGTTTGGGCAAAAAATCACGTCGCTCGACCGCGACTAGAACAGGTAAGGCGTATGATTAGGGACTATATCTTGTATTAAGATAAGGTCTCGACAAAGACCTAGAACACCATCGTCGTCCCTCATAAAAGGTAAGTCTAGAGTTCCTCACGACGCTCGACCATAGCGTCGCCCGATCCGCACGACTATTATATAAGGACGTGCGACCTCGACCAAAGCTAACGTTTACCATAATCATTTGTTAAGTGTTTAATGCAGGAGTCAAAGTCATTAAGGAGCAACGACTATAACCGACGCAATCATTAAACAGCCGGCGACCGTAACGGACGAAGATCATTACTCCGGCGACCGTTTCCAACCGTTAAAGCCATTAAAGGAGCATTCATGGATGAAGCTAAAGGACACGAAGACTATAAATATCAAGCTCAATCAACATTTCAAGGGATGGAATATCCGGCGATTAACAACCGAAGCAATATTCAAGAACACCTGAAGTGAAAAACCATTATTCTAAGTATCGCTCTCGACGCACGACAACAGCCCTCGACCAGCAGTTCGCACTTTGTTTCGTACACGACAAACACCTATTTTTACATTCAAACACTTGTACTTTACATTTCAAAGCATTTCCTTCATTTGTATTGTAATCTCTGTACGATCGACACCAGTATCCAAGGACATCGCCCCTGATTGGCGACCATAGTGCAGCGACGACACCCCCTGTCGTCCGCAGGTTTTTTCCTCGTTTGAGGTTTTTCCTGCGTTATCAAATCCCTTGTTTCTTTATTTTATTTATCGTCGCACGTCTCGTCGAAAGATTATTTCTTTAGTTGTTTAAGTCCACATCGACCTTAAGTTGTCCCTTTGCTGCGATTTTTGGCATTAACAGTTTGGCGCCATCCTTGGGACTACATCTAGAGAAAATCCTCGACGAACGTGCATTCTACTAATAGTTTCTTGGAGTTTCTTCTATTTTCTGTTGCAGGAAAATGGCGGATAACGGAAATCCAGAACAAGCCGTTATACCAGTACACGGAAGCTTAGAAAATGCACAAAACACCCCAGCAGCTGTCGATAAGTATCATTTGGAGGAAATCGTTCTAGATCAGAGCAAACCCGATCAAAAGATTCTTGTGGGTTCATCCCTTGATCCCCACATTAAAGAAAAACTCATATCCTTTTTGCAGGAGCATGCTGATTGCTTCGCCTGGTCACATGAAGATATGGTCGGTATTGACCCCAATGTCATTGCTCATAAGCTTAACGTCGATCCATCGTTCAAACCTATCAATCAAAAACGTCGCAAGTTCGCTCCTGAAAGAAATAAAGTAATAAATGATGAGGTCGACAACCTCCTCAAGACAGGAAAGATTCGGGAGGTAAAATATCCTGATTGGCTCGCTAACGTCGTGGTCGTAGCCAAGAAGAATGGAAAATGGAGGGTCTGTATCGACTTCACCGATCTCAATAAAGCCTGTCCAAAGGATCCATTCCCCTTACCTCATATTGATGCCATGGTCGATGCAACCGCGGGGCATGAGTTATTAACATTCATGGACGCCTATTCTGGATACAACCAAATTTTAATGCACGTTGACGACCAAGAGAAAACCGCTTTCATGACGGATTGAGGTATTTATTGTTACAAAGTTATGCCTTTCGGACTAAAAAATGCAGGTTCTACCTACCAACGGCTGGTAAACAAGATGTCCAAAGACCATCTTGGAGACACGATGGAGGTATATAATGACGACATGTTAGTGAAGTCGAAGCAAGCGATTGATCACATTGATCACCTCAGGCAATCGTTCGACATCCTCCGGAAGTATAACATGAAGCTCAATCCGACGAAATGTTCCTTTGGCGTTAGTGCCGGGAAGTTCCTGGGTTATATGGTCACTCGTCGAGGCATTGAGGCTAACCTCGACCAAATCAAGGCCATCATTGAGATCAAATCTCCTCAAAATTTCAAAGAAGTCCAGAAACTCACCGGTCGAGTAGCAGCTCTAAACAGGTTTATCTCCCGATCTTCAGATAAATGTCATCTATTTTATAATGTCCTCAGGAAAAATAGGGCTTCGATTGGACCAATGATCATGAACAAGCCTTGCAAAAACCCAAGGAATACATGGCGTCGCCTCCTCTGTTGTCAAAACCTCACGATCATGAGATCCTACAGTTGTATTTAGCTGTCAGCCCAAATGCAGTAAGTGTTGTTCTGACACGAGAAGATGAAAAACAGCTATTGTCGATCTATTATGTAAGTAAATCACTTTTAGACGCAGAACCAGGTATTCCTCTATGGAAAAATTACTCTTATCACTAGTCACTGCTGCTAAAAAACTACGTCATTACTTAGAATCACATCTTATTACTGTCGTGACTAACTTCCCTCTTAAATCGGTCTTAAGAAAACCCGAGTTGACAGGTCGCTTAGCAAAATGAAGTATATATCTAAGCAGTTATGACATCGATTTTAAACCCAGGATCGCGATCAAATCGCAAGCCTTGGCAGATTTTATCGCCAATTTCAGCCCTGAGTTAGAAAAAGAAGCAGAACTCAAAGTGTCCGTTGTGGCGACTCGCGACGACGTACCTTGGATTCTACATGTCGATGGATCATCCAACATTAGAGGCTCTGGATTGGGCGTCGTCTTAAAGTCGCCACAGGGGGGGAAGATGGTATACTCGGTCCGATGCGACTTCAAAACCACCAACAACGAAGCTGGATATCAAGCCCTGATCATGGGAATGAATATGGCCCACGACTCGGGGGCAACCGCACTGCATGTCAAGAGAGATTCCCTGCTGGTAGTAAATCAGATCAATGGAGAGTTCGCGACCAAAGATTCAAAAATGACGGCATATCTAAACGTGGCAAAAGAGATTTCCAAAAAATTTAAGTCTTTTTCTATTGAACAAATTCCGCGAGACCAGAACACTCAGGCCGACGCATTGGCAAACCTTGGGTCCGCCTTAGTCGAACCGATATTCGACGTTATTCCTATGATTCATTTAGCGACGTCGTCCATTGAAAGCATCGACGTCATCCAAATCGAGCATGAAGAAGATGATTGGTCGTGCGACATCCGAAACTTCCTTGTGCACGACCAACTCCCCGAAGACAAAATGGAGGCTCGGAAAATCAAATTCAAAGCATCTAAATATGCCGTGGTCGGAGATAGGCTTTATCGACGATCATCGACAGGTTTAAATTTAAGGTGCGTCATCAGCAAAAATCAAACTCAGAAAATCCTCCAAGAAATACACGACGGCGAATGTGGCAATCATTCAGGAGGTCGTAGCTTGGCTAATCGTATATCCCGACAAGGGTATTTTTGGCTGACACTGAGACAAGACGCTGTCAAGTATGTCCAGAATTGCGACCCCTGTCAACGACACTCAGGTATGTCTCATAAACCTTCGGAACCTTTACATTCGACACTTATCCCATGGCCCTTCATGAGATGGGGAATGGATATTGTCGGCAAACTACCACCTGCTCCAGGACAAAAGGTATTTCTCCTCGTACTTACGGACTACTTTTCTAAATGGATCGAAGCGGCTGCCTTCTCCCAAATTAGGGATAAAGAAGTTGTCTCTTTTATCCAGACTAACATCATATGCAGGTTTGGGATTCCATCCGAAATTGTCTGCGACAATGGATCCCAATTCATAAGCGACAGAACCCAACAGTTCTGTGAAGATAGAAACATCAAGCTGACGACCTCGACTCCCAGATATCCCCAAGCCAATGGACTTGCTGAGTCGAGTAACAAGACTATCGTAGCCTCGATCAAGAAACGATTAAAAGCTTCAAAGGGAAGATGGGTTGAAGAACTCCCTTCGGTCCTATGGGCAAATCGCACGACGCCCCGCGCGTCCACAAGACAAACCCCCTTCTCTCTCGTCTACGGTTGTGAAGCCGTCCTACCGATCGAAGTTCATCTCCCGACCTCGAGGCATACTTCCGTCGACCACAACTTGGTTGATTTAAGTTATGACCTCGACGCCCTCGAAGAGCTCAGAGAATCCGCCTTGATCAGGATGGCGTCGCAGAAGCAGGCGGTCGAGCGACATTTCAATAAGCACGTCAAAGTTAAAGTCTTTCAAGAAGGCGATTACGTCCTCCGTCGAGTATTCCCAAATACCCAGGAGCTCAACGCAGGTAAGCTTTCCACTAAGTGGGAAGGTCCTTACCGCATCTCCGAAGTCATTGGCAAAGGAGCCTATCGACTTCAGACCCTCGACAATCAAAAAATCCCGCGAAGTTGGATTGCGACGCATCTGAAAAAATATTTCTTTTAGAGTCGCCTTCCTCTTATACAAAGTTTTTTCAGCACGACAGTAAACTTCGTTGTAGGACCAACGACCGACCCCTAATGAACTTTATCGCAGGAACACACGGCATGAGTACCCGAGTGTGTGAATTAATTGTTTTACCACAGGGGCATACATTCTGGAATTTCATCATACGATACAGTCACATGTAAGGTCTAAACGATCCCTTGATCTAAGTTTCCTGAACTTAAAAAAAACTTTGTATGTTCTAGCACATCGATGATATATATTTATGCTTATTATTACAATCCAAATACATGATTTATGTTTCAATCGTTATACTGCAATAAAGACCTAAGTCGCACGATCCTCCGTTTGTTTCATACTTGACGAATTTTATGATCAATATTACATTTATCCACGACATATGTAATTGAAAACACGAGTTCAGCAAAAGAAGGAACTTCATTGAAAGATTACATATGAACGACCGATAGTCGGACAAGTAAATACAAAGTCAAAAGTCGTTGCGTACCAACAACCCGACCACCAATGGTCGGACGTAAAAAGTCTAGCTCGTAAACCCAAAAATCTACCCTAGAACTGAAGAAGCACGTCGATGGTAAGCTTTGCTCAAAAGTCTCGATCTTTGAAATCCTATCAATCCCGAAGAACTGATGCAAGGATCAAACGAGTATATTAGGAGTTATCTTCCAACTCTTTACGCCTCGACATTCTGAGAATGTGGCTCTTAAGATTAATGTTAAGGTTGGAGGAAGGAATATATTCTTCTCAACGATTGACCTCCACTCCAACATTTCCTCTGCCTTCACACATTTAATGAGAAGAAACAGAAACATCTGTCAAATACGAAGGGAACACGTTAGCAAAACATAAAAACGAAAGAACATCGATAACACAAGTTTTGAAAGAAAAACTTACAAGGAACGCCAGTTCGGCTAAACACAACCCTATCTCTTCAATAGAGATCCTTTGAAAACACTCCTCGGAAACTAAGGGCTGATGTTTCCCCAGATGCGGAAGTGACTTCATCCTGACGAAGACGTAGTCAAACGAGAGGGACGGCGACAGCGCAAAGCTGATCACCATAAGTTCCTCCTCGTTCTCTCCCGTCTTTACACCCCCGCCCCTGTCGGCTGACGAAAGGGTTGACGTGGCAGAAGACATCGTCGCCAGGTGCGCAGAATACACAGACATCGTGTTCATCGTAACCAACATCGTCAACGATTCGGGTATCGCAACCCTTGATAGATCTCCAACCACCCAAGATTTGAACAAAGTCGAGAAGGGCCTCATCAGAAACAGAAAACTTTTAAAGAAAATCTCTAAAGAAAATAACCCATTGCGATCTCTATTTATACAGGAAATCGCAACAAGTCGAGTCCACTGATGATCAACACGCGTCCATGTCCTTTCGTATATCCACCCGGATCTTCCACACTTGTCTTCAACAGCTGGTAAGCATCATCGTGCGTCAGTGTGATGTCACAACTTTTCAACTTCTCGTTCAGTTAAAGGTGAACCGGTCTAGTTCCACGACAACCAG
This sequence comes from Saussurea involucrata, assembly GCA_033807775.1. Classification (NCBI taxonomy): domain Eukaryota; kingdom Viridiplantae; phylum Streptophyta; class Magnoliopsida; order Asterales; family Asteraceae; genus Saussurea; species Saussurea involucrata. The sequence continues at coordinate 60,617,305 of CM066315.1, read as the reverse complement.
GTAAGTCCCTCAACCCAGGTCACGAACCTAAGCGTTCGACAAGCAAAATTTAAAACTTAAATTTGACATTCAATTTTCAAATTTTGGGGGCAAACTGTTTGGGCAAAAAATCACGTCGCTCGACCGCGACCAGAACAGGTAAGGCGTATGATTAGGGACTATATCTTGTATTAATATAAGGTCTCGACAAAGACCTAGAACACCATCGTCGTCCCTCATAAAAGGTAAGTCGAGAGTTCCTCACGACGCTCGACCATAGCGTCGCCCGATCCGCACGACTATTATATAAGGACGTGCGACCTCGACCAAAGCTAACGTTTACCATAACCATTTGTTAAGTGTTTAATGCAGGAGTCAAAGTCATTAAGGAGCAACGACTATAACCGACGCAATCATTAAACAGTCGGCGACCGTAACGGACGAAGATCATTACACCGGCGACCGTTTCCAACCGTTAAAGCCATTAAAGGAGCATTCATGGATGAAGTTAAAGGACACGTAGACTATAAATATAAAGCTCAATCAACATTTCAAGGGATCAAATATCCGGCGATTAACAACCGAAGCAATATTCAAGAACACCTGAAGTGAAGAACCATTATTCTAAGTATCGCTCTCGACGCACGACAACAGCCCTCGACCAGCAGTTCGCACTTTTTTTTGTACACAACAAACACCTATTTTTACATTCAAACACTTGTACTTTACATTTCGAAGCATTTCCTTCATTTGTATTGTAATCTCTGTACGATCGACACCAGTATCCAAGGACATCGCCCCTGATTGACGACCATAGTGCAGCGACGACACCCCCTGTCGTCCGCAGGTTTTTTCCTCGTTTGAGGTTTTTCTTGCGTCATCAAATCCCTTGTTTCTTTATTTTATTTATCGTCGCACGTCTCGTCGAAAGATTCTTTCTTTAGTTGTTTAAGTCCACATCGACCTTAAGTTGTCCCTTTGGTGCGATTTTTGGCATTAACAGCTTCTAACTCCAGATCTCCTTTGGGTCTTGATGAACGCGGGATAGGCCGATCGTCGGTGCCTGGCTGGCGTGACGTTTGGCTGCGGAATACGTCAGACCGCATACGTCGGAACCACCAGTGATGCAATTGACGACCTTTGCATGCTCGAGGGTTGGCGGATGAGCGTCGTTAGCTGGAGTAACGACGTCGTCGATGATGTCTTTGAGATTGCCTTTCGGGACGTGATATGCCATCTCCTTTTTCAGAGCTATGCAGTCATCTGTCATATGACCGTGGTCGATGTGGAAGTCGCACCACTTCGATTTATCTTTCTTATCGTTATCTTGGTCGGACTTCTTTGGCCACCGGATGGTCGTCTGGACGGTCTTCAGAGCTTCGACCAAGTCCTTAGTAGTCCATTTGAATCCGTAGGAGGATATCTTAGGTATAACACCCTAAAAATCAGGGCTAATTTAAACCTTAAGTTTAACAAGGTTTACTTATAGAATTATCCAACTTTCATATATAAGTAGAGAATTAACTATGAGGTTTAATACATACAATTCGGATTCTCCAAAACAACCTATTAATCCAATATTGTTCACCATGAAAAGATTAAACGGGTTGTCTAAGTCATTCATCAAAACATCCTCATATCAGCTAACTTCTCTTCTTAACATCAATAAGTTGAATACCCAAAAGCACCCGTCCCTCTTCCCTTTACTTTTCCTGGGCTAGTACCTGGTAAGAAAAGTTGATTTGAAATGATTAGGCTTACGCCTAGTGAGAACATTCAATTTAAATTAAAACATTAACAGCATTGGAATCTTAGATAATCAACGCATATATTCAAACCTGCTTTATCACCATTCTTACCATACTCATACTTGTCTCATAATGACATAACCATACTCAATCCCACAAGTATTACTACCATTCTTAAAGTCGTATCACCATATCCAATAACCTACTACAAATCCTCACGGATTCTAGTTTATCAATCAATCTTACAAACTTATATTCAAACATCATACCTTCTCTTTGAAATGGAATACATAAATAGTACTTATATATGTACATTGCCTATTTCAAATCCTTCAAACAACACTTACACTTCATCTAATTCATACTCACATATCTCAATTATCAATAGCAACTCTCTTTGCCCATTAACTCATTCAACCTGAATAGCAATCATACTATGCCTATTCCAACATTCAACCTGAATAGCAATCATACTATGCCTATTCCAACATTCCGTATGAATAACAATTCTACTTTGTCTATTCAAACATACACACGAATAACAATTCTACTTTGTCTATTCAATCATACACATGAATAACAATTCTACTTTGCCTATTCATTACTACTCCTGAATAACAATTCTACTTTGTCTATTCAATCTTACACATGAATAACAATTCTACTTTGTCTATTCAATCATACACATGAATAACAATTCTACTTTGTCTATTCAATCATACACCTGAATAACAATTCTACTTTGTCTATTCAATCTTACACATGAATAACAATTCTACTTTGTCTATTCAATCTTACACATGAATAACAATTCTACTTTGTCTATTCAATCATACACATGAATAACAATTCTACTTTGTCTATTCATCAATCAATATGAATAGCAATTGTACTTTGCCTATTCAATCATTTCCAAGGATACACGGGAATAGCAATTATACCTCGCCTATTCCTCCTTTCAACAAGAATAGCAACTATACTTTGCATATTCTATTATTGTAATATGAATAGTAATTCTACTTTACCTATTCAATCTTTTCAACATGAATAGCAATTCTACTTTGCCTATTCATTACATTCCACTATAAACAGGAATAGCAATTATTCTTTGCCTATCCTACGTTATCTAATACAACTCGTGTTTACGGATCCATTATACCTTATTAACATATATACATAACAACAAATCATGCCACTCTCGTATCATATTCTCAATCTTAAGAATATTAAATAACCTATCGTGTCTTCCTCCTCAATTGTTTCCCCTTCGGCAACTTGACACGGGGTTTCCGCTAAAAACATAGCTAAAAGCATAGCTAAAACCATAGCTAAAAGCATCCGAACAACCGACGTCAATCACAAGACTTTGGGTTTGTAATTGGCACATAAAAACATGATCAAAGTGTTCAGATGCTATTTTACACTCAAAACGAGTACCCATACCCCGATATTTCGCTTTAAAATGACTCCAATACGTAACAGCAAAAAAAATCAGAAACCAATACCGGGACTACAAATAAAATAGCATACCGGGACTTAAAATAGCATACCGGGACTCCAAATAAAATAGCATACCGGGACTTGATAAACCACCAGGACTTGATAATATAACATACCGGGACTCCAGGTACCGGGACTTCCAAATATACCGGTACTCGCCACTACCGGGACATTCAAGTACCGGGACTTTCAAGGTTTTGCGTACTGTCCGTTCAACAAGTCCTCAAATCGATTTAAAACATGAAATCAGTTCAATTTACTCATTCTAATCAATCCTCAGTCAGTTCATACAAATATACCAAGGTTACTATAACTTAAAAACACTGATTTGTACAAAGAATCGAATGAACTCACCTTTTAAAGGAGATAACCCACTTTTGCACAAACTGCTGCTCAAATCTGTTGTTAATGAATCTGAAAACCTAATCAACAACCAAATTCGTTTACAATCATACATCTACAACAATTATTATCTGAATCTAAGGTAAATTTCTTACCAATTTGAGTCCAAAACCTTGCTTTCTTCCTTTTTCTCTCTATTCCTTCTCTTTGTTTCTAAACCGACCCAAGCAAGAAAATGAGATATTATCTCAATCCTTCAGCCCCTTTATCCATACACACTTTCAGCAATTGACCAAACACACCTCCAATTTTCAATATTTCCAAAAGTAACATCCAACTTCCATCCTTTGTATTTTAACCCCATTGAATTATAAAATTACTACATAATTCAAGATTAAAACTAAAATACAAATAAATCCCAATTCTCATTAAAATATTATTATTGAAAAATTCGGGATGTTACATTAGGGTACTGAGGAAATTTGGTCGCAGTCTTGGATTCCGCTTTCTTCTTGAATCGGACGTTCGAGATTTGTCGTGCAGATTCTGGCCTGGATATTGCCTTTGTCTTGAACTCTGGCTTCCTTACACTTAACGACCTTTTGTCGTCGGTATGCTTACGACGAAAGGCAGCGTCGTCTTCTGTTGGTCCCGAAGGCCTATACAAGTTTGTAGAAGGGGGGGGGGTTGAATACAAACACACAGATTTTACTTTTCTAAATTGTTTATTGATAAATCATTAACAATTTACAGCTTGTTGTGGAAACAAGATTAAGGATAAACCTAAATCTAAACAAGTTGGAACACTAAGGTTTCTTGCACTAAGAGAGATAAGGAAATTACTAATAATAACCTATCTGAGATAAGAGATTTGAACTTGTCCAGAGTTAGCAAGTTACTTCAAAAGAAGTGAGTTCATCTCTTTATATACTGCATGCATTTAATGCAAATCAGTATATACTTTACACGTGTCATTAGCTGGTTGGTTGCATGTTATTGACCTTTGTTGACAACCTTAGTAGCCGTATGAATGAATAGTGTAGTATCAGAGTTGTTGTACGATTTCAGATTTTTGGAGGTTCTTTTCTGACATTTCGTACGGAGTCGTGCAAGGGTGGTTAAGACAAAAGTACTTTGTACGAAGGACTTCATGATCAGCTTTCGTTGATTCAGCGATTATCATTTTCTATTCAGCGAATGATAAAGTTCAGCGATAGCTGAAGTCTTGTACTTGATACTTCACGTTGAGTGGACAAATCTGAGTCTTCGCTGATCCGCATCAGTTCATTAGGAGACTTGTCGCTGGTTCTTGAGCTTGATCTTCGACTTCAGCGTAGAACCTTTGTTGACGTGAAACTTGTCTTCAGGGATCATAAGTAAACAACTAACTTATCAGCGATCATCATAATGACTGAACAGACTCAGAGCATTAATGGTGAACAGTTTCGCTGAATGTTTAATTTAAAGAGAGAGAGTTCCTATCAGCGGTACTGTAAGATCTTAGTACTTATCAGCGATAGTGAAACTCTGATACATATTGTTTACTTACAAATTTCACTAAGTATATAAGAGAGGGTCATTATCAAATCATTGAGGGTTTGGATCAACAATCTCCCCCTATTTGATTATGACATAGCAACAAAGAAAATTGCTATTTAATGAAAACATAAGGATAAAAAGAACTCATAAAATATTTGTCCCTTTTACTGTTTTCTGGGATCTTTTCAGTACTGATGGAGTAAAGTACATTCGCTGAAATCTTTCTTTAAAAATATTGAAACAGGTTACAATGAAGAACAGAAAGATTACAAGTACAAGCGAAATAAATTACAAGTACAGAAGGATAACTGATACAATAGAGAAATAGGAGATCATATCAGAAGTTCATCAAGGGTCGTCTTTTCAGCGGGGATCATCCAGTCAGGAACCGTTACGCCTTGTTTTCTTTTGTTTAGAGCTTCTTCAAAAATCAAGGGTTTTAGGTGTCGTGCCTGAATGTCTTTTCTGAAGTCACACCAGTAGATGAGATCTCTGAGCTGTTCGATTGGAGTGATTGGGAGCTCAGCGATCCGTTGAAAACATTTACGTCCGTCGTAGTCGAGAAAGAATATTCCATAAGGATTACTGATGACTTTACCAGGGACGAAAAGTTCACATGGTGGCAAAGAAATGTCAAGGGCAGATAGATCAGGGTCAGGACCAAGCACTTCAGCGCGAGATAAACCGATTCCAGTTTCATTTCATATGACAGGACCTGAGTTTGAATCTTGACGTTTCTTCTTTGGAGAGGCCCTTTTTCTTTTCAGCTTAAGATCAGGAAGAGGAGGAATGTCCACACAAGAAGATATCAAGTCGATCTGTCTGTTTATCAGCTTTTCGAAATGATCCTTGTACTTAGATTGTGACGAATGGATAGCTAACCTCATCTCCAGCCATTCAGAGAGACCATACCTTTTTACACTGTCAGCGCGAAAGGCTTCAGATTGGCCATCTTCTCTGAATAGTTTGATGTCAACAATAGGTACTCCGATAGAGGTTCTTCCAGAGATGAATACCTTGTTGATTTTCGCTGGACGATATCTGAAGTGAATTTTCTCTTTACACCAGATCAGGGTGGTCTGAGAAACTTCAGTTTTCTTTTCCACGATCTTCTGGGCTTCTTCCCAAAGCTTTCGTTGGATTTGAATGGGAACACGTTTCAGCTTGGGGTCTTTGACAGATTCTTGAGTAAGCTTGATGGCGTATTCTCTGTCTTTCTCTTCAGCTTCCTTTCTTTTAGCGATTAGGCGTTCAGCTCTGAGGTGTTCCTTGTATTCAGCTTTTGAGATTCTGAACTTTAGAGGAACTGAAGGAAGTTGATCACGCCTCAGAATGATTCGCTGATCCTCGAATCGCTTTATTATTTCCTCTCTTCTCTTTTTATCCTCTTCACTCAGCTTTTGAGGAGCTGAGGAAGGTCTGTTTCTGTGTAAAAGAGGTTGTTCTTCTGGTTCATCAGTCTCAGAGATCAAATCTAAGACTGGGATTATTTCATCAGCAGCAGCTGGCTTTATTTGTGAAGTCGCAGTAGTAGAACCTTCAGCGACATCCTCAAACAGGGGAGAGGACTAGCTGAAACACAGCGATCTTACAAATAAGAACATGGGTAGAAGAACTTGGGTAGAAAGAGAAAGAGAAAATATGTTCAGGTGTAGGCTAGGGTAGTAGAACTTATGGAGGAGGGATGGAGTGAGATATGATTAGTGTACCTGACAAACCGGCTTTTCAAGCAAGATCGTCAGATTGTCATCTTCAGCGACGCTTTTGCCTTTGCCTTTCTCAGCGCCAGAGGCTTAGGGCTTTGTCTTTGTCCGCTCCCCTGTTGGTTCATTTATTGAAATTCCCTTAAGAGCTTTGATCCTTGGGGCAGGTTTGACGATAAAGAAATCATCGTCATCTTCGTCATCATCATCATCATTCTTCTTTGGAGAAGAAGATGGTTCATCATCAGGGATGTCGACGGCTTCATCATCTTCTGCTTCGGATTCTTCAGCGTCTTCTTCGAGTTGCTCCCCCTCAGATACAGAGGCGAGCTTCTCGGTTCCCTCAGGGTTTTCATCTCCCTGAGGTCCAGCGATAAGATCTTCATTCTTCTCTCCCCTGATAGATTCATCATGGGAAAGGTCTTCAGCGCTCTTTTCAAGATCCTCAGCGCTCTTCTCATCGGTATGTTCAGCGCTCTTTTCCTCGGGATGTTCAACGCTCTTCTCCCCCTCTTTCTCATGATGACTGGGGGAGGAATGGGTAGACTCTTCAGCTGTGGGAGGCTCTCTGTCTTCTTGGCCAGAGATACCCACACAGCTTTCAATCTTTGCTAATCTGACTTCTAGGCCAGTTATAGCAGGATTGATCCTTTCCAGCTCTTTGCGATCCGTCGCTGTGAAAGTTTTCAATACAGGGGCAGGGGTCGGTTCAGGAGCAGGAGTTCTCGCCTTGTTGAGCAGCTCTTCAATCATTGTTTCCATCGAACCAACGTCGGTATTTACAGAGCCTAAGTCAGTCGTCAGAGTTTGAACATTTGTCTTCACAGCAGACATATCACCCTCTAGTGCTCCAACCGATGTCTTCAGCGTTGTTACTTCGCAGGACATGGAGGAAACTGATTGTTTGAGTGAGGTGTAGTCTGTGTAGATGTCAGCGAGCACTTTGGCGAAATCGCTGAGAGTCTTATCAACAATCCTGATGTCTTATGTGGAAGCTTTCTTTTCCACCACCGTTGTCAGCTTTGTCAAATTCTCTCCAGCGTTTGTTACAGCTGTAGAGTTGTTGGAGATTGTGGTGGTGAGACCGGTCAGCTTTGTTTCCACGGACTTCAGAGACTCGTTGATATCTCCCAAATTAGGATCTGTAACACATAAGTACTTGTGAACAAAGGAAAGCTCAGAAGTTTCAGGTTTAGTTACAGTGTATATGGGTTGATTTGTACCTGCAGGAGGATTGATGAACTCGTCAAAGATGCGGGTTCATGAATAATGTTCCATATCTTCCTCAAAAGTACGGTGAGGTATGGTGATCTCTGCAGGTCCTGTCTTCATCATTCTTTGAGAAGCGTCAGCGGTGGCTTCTGGAATGATGGCATCTCCAGTGTTCTTTGGAGGAGTGTCCAAGTGAGTGGAGGGAGAAGCGAAGGGTAAGAATGGGGTTCGGGTACTGAGTTCAGCGTTGGAATCGCTGAGAATCACTTCATCAGTCTTTTGAGAGACTGAGGGGAGGTTGGTTAGGTTCCAAGTTTCTAACCTCAGCGTTTGGAGATGCTGAAGTTTGGATTGGAGGGATGGCTTGCACGGGTGTGGCAGAGCGTACCACGGAACTTTCCTTCAGCTCTTCAGAATGAGCTGAGGAGTCTTCAGCATGGGATTGCTGGGGTTGCTCCTTGGTTTTCTTGATCCTTTTGGAATCAAGTTGGGTTGAAGAGTGTTTCCTTTTCTTAGAAGGAGAGGATTGTGTGGCCGGGGAACCAGCGATGGGTATTGTCGCTGAAGGAGCCACAGAAGTCGAAGAATTAGGTTTAAGAAAAGAGAGAAGGGTAGAGAGACGTACCTCATTGTCGACAGGTTTGAAATCGAGCACCTTAGGGCCAACCTGAGAAAGTTTCAGGTCACCCTCTTGAGGATAGCTGTCCTTCAGGCCATATTGGAAGATGGCGCTGATGAATCGGGGGTAGGGAACCCATGCAGGTCTGTCAGCAGCAGAATCTACTCTTTGTACTAGGTCATCATAAATGATAGATGCCCAGTCAATATGTAGACCTTTCAGCAGTGTGTATCCCATAGCCTGCTGAGGTTGAGCGGCTTGATCAGAGGAGCCGGTCTTCGCTGTCATGCAGCTGATCAGGTGGGCGAAGATGAAATTCATCTCGCTGGGCATTTTGGACTTCTTTATCAGCGTCAGCTTCTTCTCGGGCTTCTTGTCCCTTCCAGTTTCCCAGATGTAACCCATTGCGTCGAGGAAAGAAATGATTTCTTCTCTGTCAGCATGCTTCTTATGATCAGGGAATGGAACAAACGGTTTTTCTTTGGTAGCATTGGGAAAGTTCAGGGCTTTTCGAATGATTGCGGGGGTTATCTTAATTGTGCCATACTCGGTATCGCTGAGTATGCAATCGATGGTTTTGGTGGGATCTTTGGCGGATGGTAGCTGAGAGTGTCTGGCAGAGTACCAGAACTGGGATAGAAGTAGCTGACTTGCAGGAGGTGTGATGGTCAGGGCTGTTGAAATGCAGCAGTTTTTCAGGAAGTTCACAGCATCATCCAGATGTGTGACTTGCTTTCGAGGAGGAAACTCGAGAAGCGCAGAGAGGTTGTTGACCTTGGTCCAATCTAGTTGATCCAGCTTGAACTTAACCTGAGGGGCTTTGATGATTTCCACTTCCTCAGAGTCAGCGGAGATGTTCTCAGCGGTAACATTGATCTTTGAAGTTGCCATTTCTCTGTATTATCAGTTCAACCAAAGATGTTAACAAATAAGAATTGTCTTAATGTGGAAAGAAATTTCCATTAAGATGGTTCGAATTTTGTCCATTTCATTCAGACATAAATGTCTTAATGAAGATTAGGGTTTTTCTTGATTTTTGACAGAAATGTAAAAACCCATTGAATCTTGTTATCCAGTTTTCTATGAAGAAATTAGATTCTGGAAACGAATGAAGAACAAGTTTAAGATTTAGATTTAAAACTTGAAGAACAACCATGAAATGGTTGTGTTCATAAAACCATGAAAGAAATGATTTTATTTTTAAAGAGTTCTTCTTTTGTTTGATCTTGTTTAAAACAATGATAAGATCAGAAACAAGTTAAGCATTTGGTGATAAATAAGAACATATTAACCTTGATGAACAGTTCTTTGAAGATTTGAGAGCACAAATGCAACAGTAATTCTTTTCTTGCGGAGGAAGATTTGATCGCGTAAAAGATAAAATATAAACCAAGAGTTGTTTATATAGAGAGTTTAGAGAGAGAAAATCTTTGAGCGGGAAAAGATTTTCATCATGACACGGACACGTGTTTGCATTTGATTGGAAGTTTGAACGAAACGTGCAAACGTGTGTCAGAAAGAAATCGTGCCTGGTGTTATCCGTTGCAATGACGTCACAACTGTCCTTTCATATTCTTGGTTGTCTCTGAGGTTTTGAAAAACTCAGGGACTCTTTGAAAACATGAAGCACTGAATAGAAATCTCAGTGAAGGTTTTAAGAAATTTCAAAAAGTCGCTGTTAAGGAAGAGATATTCAGCGATGCAATTTATTTTGAAATCTTGCATTTACATGCGATATGTCAGAGAGAGAAAACATACCTTGATATCAGCGAATCAAGTTTATTCAGAGAGAGAATGATAGAATGGGTTATACAAGTTGATTTTATCCTATCGCTGATCAATGTGAACCGTTGAAGGTTTTATCCTTCAAAGTTCAGCATTCCAAGCTCGCTGATGAGAAAGTTGAATCTTGTCTCATCAAGAGGTTTGGTAAATAGATCAGCTAACTGATAATCAGTTGGAATAAAATGAAGTTCTATATCACCATTCATCACATTATCTCTGATAAAATGATATCTGATTTCTATGTGTTTTGTCTTTGAGTGTAGCACTGGATTGTTTGCTATAGCGATGGCACTAGTGCTGTCGGAATAGATTGGAATTTTGGAGAGCTGAAGATCATAGTCTAGTAGCTGATTTCTCATCCACAAGACTTGAGAACAACAGCTTCCAGCGGCTACATACTCAGCTTCAGCTGTGGAAGTGGACACTGAATTTTGCTTTTTACTTGTCCAACTTACCAGCTTTCCACCCAGGAGCTGACATCCTTCTGTGGTGCTTTTCCTATCCATTTTGCAACCTGCAAAATCACTGTCTGAATAGGCGGTTAGATCGAATCCTGAGTCTTTGGGATACCAAAGGCCTAGATTCACTGTACCCTTAAGATATCGAAAGATTCGCTTTACAGCTTTCATATGAGATATCTTGGGTTCAGCTTGATATCGTGCACACAGACATGTTGCGAACATAATATCGGGTCGGTTAGCTGTAAGATACAATAGTGAGCCGATCATCCCACGGTACAACGTAACATTGACAGGAACACCCTTTGTGTCCTTATCAAGTGTCAGCGGTGGTGCCATAGGGGTTTTCATAGCTGAACTTTCAGTTAAGTCGAATTTCTTCAGCATATCTTTAACATATTTTCCCTGATTAATGAAAGTTCCTTTTTCAGTTTGCTTAATCTGAAGACCAAGGAAATATGTTAGTTCACCCATCATGCTCATTTTATACTCATCTTTCATTCTATCAGCGAAACGAGTACAAAGCTCAGGGTTAGTAGAACCAAATATAATGTCATCAACATATATTTGAACTAGAATGATATGACCTTTCACTTTTCTAAAAAATAGAGTTTTGTCAATCTTACCTCGCTCAAATTTTTCAATATGGAGATAAGTGGAAAGAGTGTCATACCATGCACGTGGAGCTTGCTTTAAGACATAAAGTGCCTTGTCCAGTTTATAAACATAACCTGGACGCTTAGGATCTGGGAATCCTGGAGGTTGTTCCACATAAACTTCTTCATTCAGCTTTCCATTTAGAAACGCTGACTTAACATCCATCTGATGTACAGTGAAGTTTTTGTGTACAGCATATGCTAAGAAAAGACGAATAGATTCAAGTCTTGCTACTGGAGCAAATGTTTCGTCATAATCTATGCCTTCCTCTTGTCTGTATCCCTGAGCAACAAGACGAGCTTTGTTGCGAGTTACAGTACCATGTTCGTCCAACTTGTTTCGATAGACCCATTTAGTGCCTATCACCGTTTTTTCAGTTGGTCTACGAACGAGTTTCCAAACTTTGTTTCTTTCGAATTCAGTCAGCTCTTCTTGCATAGCGCTGACCCAGTTTGGATCTCTGAGGGCATCATCTATTTTCTTTGGTTCAGTTAGAGAAATAAAGTTAACAAATAAACAAATATTACCTGCACTTCTACGAGTCTGAATACCAGCGTTTGGATCACCAAGAATTTGATCGATTGGGTGATTTACAGTCCATCGCTGAGCCGGAACATACGTCGCTGACTCAGTCTAAACTGGAGAAACTGAAGATGAGGCTTCAGCTACTTCTGGATTATCAGCTAAGAGAGGAATGTTTGCATTTGTCACTTCATTCACGGATTGCTGAGAAATAGATGGAATGTCTGAGATATTTGGATCAACTGCAGGTATAGTGTTTATAGGAACAGCTGAGACCCATGATGTTTCAGCTTCACTATTCTGCATGTTTGGAATGATAGTGGGACTATCATCTTCTACTTGATGAGCATGAGGAGTGGGAATTTCTTCTGAATCACCAAGATGAGAAAACATCCATTGATTCAGTTCTTCTGTATCAGCGTTCGGTTTAGAGTTCGCTGAACGGGATTCGTCAAACGTGACGTGAATAGTTTCTTCTACAGTTTGTCTTCTTCGATTGAAGATTCTGAATGCTTTGGAAACTGAGGAGTATCCAAGAAAGATTCCATCATCAGCCTTAGGATCAAACTTTCCAAGGGCATCTCTGTTGTTCAGTATGAAACACTGACATCCAAAGATGTGAAGAAAGCTGATTGAAGGCTTTCTCCCATGAAAGAGTTCATAGGCTGTCTTTTTGAATCTTTTAACTATCAGCGACCTGTTTTGCGTAAAACAAGCAGTGTTGACAGCTTCTGCCCAAAACTGAGTAGGCAGGTGAGAATCGCTGAGCATTGAACGTGCAGCTTCAATAATTGTTCTATTTCTTCTTTCAGCGACTCCATTTTGTTGCGGTGTTCTCACTGACGAAAGGTTGTGAGAAATACCCTTACTCTCAAGGAAGGAATCAAGAGAACTGTTTTTGAATTCAATTCCATGATCACTCCTTATTGAGCGATCAGTCATATTGTTCAGAGTTTCCATCTTCCGAACAAAGGTGATGAGTTCTTCAGGGGTGTCACTCTTAGAACGGAGAAACATTACCCGAGTGAAGTGAGAGAATTCATCAACTATGACCAGCGTATATTTATTTCCAGCGATGGATTGTTTGTTAGCAGGGCCAAACAAATCCATGTGGAGTAGTTGTAGAGGAGATGACACTGAGGAAACTTGCTTTGACTTAAAGCTTGCTTTGGTCTGCTTCCCCTTTTCACACGCTGAACATAATGACTCTTTGGCGTATGAATGCGGAGGTAGACCAGTGACTAACTCTTTGGAGGAAAGAGTATTCAGTGTCTTGAAATTTAGATGCGAGAGCCTCTTGTGCCATAGCCAGTTAACATCAGAAGATGACTTTGAGAAGAAACAGGAGTTCTCAGTGGTTGTTGAGTCCATGTTTATTACATAAACATTTTCCAAACGATAACCGCTGAGAGCTATCTTCTCCTTTTTGTCAGTGACAAAGCAGGATTCCTTAGTGAAAATCACTTTGTTATCCATGTCGCAGAGCTGACTGATGCTCAGAAGATTATGCTTCAGCCCTTCAACATATGTGACTCTTCTGAAGGAGGTTGTACCATTTGAAAGTACACCATACCCTCGGGTATGTCCTTTTCCATTTCCACCGAAAGTCACAGAGGGACCTTTCTCTTCCTTGTATTCAGCGAGCAGGCTTTTCTTACCAGTCATGTGTCTAGAGCATCCGCTATCGAGATACCAGATACCCTTCTTAACCTGCAATACAAAGGAAGATTAGTTTTTCTTAGGTACCCACTTAACCATGTATACACGTTTGTCAGTGGAAGTAGTTGGAATGGAAGGTTCAGCAGTCTTCGCAGCATTTGAAGATTCAGCTTTGTCTTTCTTCACTTTGGTTAGTTTCTTAACCTCAGTGGTAGAATTCACCTTGACCTGATTTGCACCAGGGTTGGTCTTCTTTGCCTTGGGGGCAATCTTCACCTTAGCTATCTTTTCAGCTTTGGTGGCTGTGGGGCACTTACTAGCAATATGATCAGTGAGTCCACAGTGATAACATTTCCTATAACTAAAAGTAGTTCTAGGACCACTTGTATGCTGAGCTTTTAATTTCGAATTAGAAGTGCCAGCACCAAGTAAACTATTGGCTTTAGAAATGGGACGAACATTCAGTTCTTCAGATTTCTTACCAAGGATATCCACTCTGAGTCTAGGAGTAGATCGCTGAATAGATCCAGAGATCAGCTTTCTAGATCCAGAGGGGTAGGTCACTGAGGCTTTAGAAGCATTCAGCTTTGGTACTAAGGTACCCTTCTGAGGATTTTGATAAATAACAATTCCTTTACCTTTGTCTTTAGAGACAGAGGTAGGTTTTGAATAAACCATTTTCTCCTTACCTTTTGAGGAGGTAGGAGTTTCCTCAGGGATTGGTGTAATGGACGAGGAGCACTGAGATGATGAAGTGTCAGCGACTGGGGATACGAACGTTCCAAATTTAAGCATTGAACGTTCAGTGGTTGGTTTTGGAGTATCATATTTATAACCCAGACCACGTTTATCACTCAGAGGAATCTGAGCCTTAATTATCTCAGTGATCTTTGTTGAAGAATTACACCATCCTTCAACAGTAGCTTTTTCAGCCTCTAATGCAGCGATAGCTTCTGCTCGTTCGATTTTGACTAGCTGATTTAAATATACTTGATCTTTAAAATCTTCTTCAATTTTAGAAAGCTTTTCTATTTGAAGGTAGCAGTTTTTAAGTTTTTCAGCGAGATCAAGATTTTGGTTTTCAACCACAGTTTTGCCGTTCATGGCTTCGTATAAACTTCTAGTCAAGAGATCGATCTTACGGAGACTATCAGCTTCATCAATATTTGCAATATTGGTAAAGAAAGAAGGTGATACCTGAATAGCAGAGGTTGAAGTGGAGGGAATGTCTGAACTTTCTTCCTCTTCTTCAATCTTGGCCATGAGACATTGATTTGCTTCATCATCTTCAGAATCAGATGATGATGCTTCTTCATCAGAAGCAGCCCAATCATAGTCAGCCATCAGGCCTTTTCCTTTCTTCTTAAAGCTTTTCAGCTTCGCATATTTGTCTTTCAGCTTTGAGTATTTGTCATCTTTATTCCTTGGAACAAAGGATTTCTTTGTAAAAGCTGAGGGTCTAGAAACTTTCTTAGACCTGCACTCGTTAGCAAAATGTCCTTTCTTTTCGCAGTTAAAACAAGTAGCAGTAGCCTTATCAACAAAAATTGATGATTTAGGCTTGTCAGCTATGGAAAGAGGTTTGTTCTTTCTAAACATTTTCTTCTTGGCAAATCTCCTGAACTTTTTGGTTAGGAGAGCCAAGGATTTATCATCTGAAAAATCGGAATCTGATGAACTTTCAGAGTTACTCTCTAACTCAGTGTTAGTGATCGAGGGTCGCTGAGTAGAAGGTTCCTCTGAGATTAAAGCAACAGGGGTGCTTTTGGAATCTTTTACAAGATTCTTCTTAAGATGGCTTGATTGCTCATGATTCAGCAACGTGCCGTATAAGGTAGCAAGGGTCATTGATCTTAGATCCTTTGACAGCTTGAGACACATGGAATAATTGTCCCAGCTTTCAGGTAAACATTCTAGAAACTTTGTCAGCACTTCAAAGTTAGAATATTCCTTACCAACAGTTTTCAGATCTATAATTAAACAATTAAAACGTTGGTGAACTTCAGAGAGAGTTTCATTCTTACCAGAAATGAAGCTTTCATATTGTCTTACCCGGTTGATCTTTCTTGAGTCCTGGACTTCAGACGTTCCTTCATACTGAACACATATTGTGTCCCACATGGCTTTTGATGTTTTCAGATTCATGACGGAATGGTAGACTTCGTCAGGAAGAGCCATGGATAGTATGGATCTGGCTTTTGTATCTATAGCCACTTTCTTCTTATCTTCATCGGTCCATTGATGGATTTCTTTAGGTACCAGCCTTTCTGGAATAGCAGGTCTATTCTCAGTGCCTGGAACTGCAGCATCAAATCTTACAGGGATGAATGGACCATTCTCAATATAGTAAGGCATAGTAGGGTCTACACCTTCTAAGAAGAGTGTCATCCTATTTTTCCATAAGTTGAAGTTATCTCTGGAAAATCTAGGGGGTTTTGCAAGAGAACCATTGTCTATATAATTTGTGTTTGTGTGGGTGGCCATTTTCAGATAATAGCAAAGAAGAGAAATATCTTAGATTAGATCTTGTTTATGAGATTAAACAAATCTGCTCTGATACCACTTGTTGGTCCCGAACGCCTATACAAGTTTGTAGAAGGGGGGGGGAGTTGAATACAAACACACAGATTTTACTTTTCTAAATTGTTTATTGATAAATCATTAACAATTTACAGCTTGTTGCGGAAACAAGATTAAGGATAAACCTAAATCTAAACAAGTTGGAACACTAAGGTTTCTTGCGCTAAGAGAGATAAGGAAATTACTAATAATAACCTATCTGAGATAAGAGATTTGAACTTGTCCAGAGTTAGCAAGTTACTTCAAAAGAAGTGAGTTCATCTCTTTATATACTGCATGCATTTAATGCAAGTCAGTATATACTTTACACGTGTCATTAGCTGGTTGGTTGCATGTCATTGACCTTGGTTGACAACCTTAGTAGCCGTATGAATGAATAGTGTAGTATCAGAGTTGTTGTACGATTTCAGATTTTCGGAGGTTCTTTTCTGACATTTCGTACGGAGTCGTGCAAGGGTGGTTAAGACAAAAGTACTTTGTACGGAGGACTTCATGATCAGCTTTCGTTGATTCAGCGATTATCATTTTCTATTCAGCGAATTATAAAGTTCAGCGATAGTTGAAGTCTTGTACTTGATACTTCACGTTGAGTGGACAAATCTGAGTCTTCGCTGATCCGCATCAGTTCATTAGGAGACTTGTCGCTGGTTCTTGAGCTTGATCTTCGACTTCAGCGTAGAACCTTTGTTGACGTGAAACTTGTCTTCAGGGATCATAAGTAAACAACTAACTTATCAGCGATCATCATAATGACTGAACAGACTCAGAGCATTAATGGTGAACAGTTTCGCTGAATGTTTAATTTAAAGAGCGAGAGTTCCTATCAGCGGTACTGTAAGATCTTAGTACTTATCAGCGATAGTGAAACTCTGATACATATTGTTTACTTACAATTTTCACTAAGTATATAAGAGAGGGTCATTATCAAATCACTGAGGGTTTGGATCAACATCTTCCACCCTCATATAAGCAAGGGTTCTGGCTCGGACATCTTCGAAATTCTCCGGGGGATACTTGGTCAGATCGGTGTATAAACCCGAACTGTCGTCTAGACCACGTTTGTAGGTTTCAATCGCGGTCTTGACGTCACAGTTACGGACACTGATCATTTCTGCATTGAATCTATTGAAATAGCTCTAGATAGATTCCCCGGCCTTCTGAACGACGTAATACAAGTCGCTGGTCTGCTTCTCCATCTTGCGACTGCTGGCGAATTGCTGGGAGAATTGATTGACTAACTCAGCGAACGACCCGATGGATTTGGGTTTGAGGTTAATCAACCACTGGAGGGCAGGACCTGTGAGGGTCGCCCCGAAACTCTTACACATACATACTTCTTGATACATATGTGGGATCGAGACTGTCCACATTAGCTACTTGTATTGCGCGATGTGCTCTGTCGGATCAGTTATCCCCGAATACTTAGGAGTGAAAGAGGGAATATTATACTTCTTCGGGACGTCGACAGTTGCGATCGTGTCGATGAAAGGCGACGCCTGATACCCCGAACGAGGTTCGACGTCGACGGGCACGGCTGCCCCCAGTAGCTTAGCGAGCAAGGACAGGACACGCTCGTTCTGGTCCTCCAACATCTTCAACCGCTGAGCGACGGGGTCGTTAGGATCAGGATTCGCACCGGTTGGAGGGTTAATCCCCGAACTGGTGTCATTTCCATACGACGAGCCATTGGTGTCCCCATTAAAAGGGACAAAGTATGGCTGGGACCCATTATTCATGGGTGGAGGTCTCAGATGCTGAGGAGGAACTGGCCTGAACTGGGGATTTGGGATGAACGATCCCGGCTGCTGGTTCTGACCGAACGGAACTTGCTGCTGACTCTGACCGAATGGTCCTGGACCCGGATTCTGAACGAACGGACCCGAACCTGGGTTCTAGACGAAGGGAGCGGATCCTGGATTCTGACCGAATGATCCTGTACCTGGATTTTGCACGAATGGTCTAGGACCGTTCTGTGGTCCGAATGGATTCCTCAGTCGTGCGATTTCTTCAGCTGCCCTTCGACTTTGATCAGCAAGGGCATCGATCTGACGGCGCGCATTTTCAAGCTCCCAATGCATCTGGGCGATGACTTGCTCTGGGTTTCCATTACCTGCCATTTTCCTGAAAAAGAAAAAAGAGGCAAATCCAAGAAAACGTTAGTAAGACGCACGTTTGTCGAAGATTTTCTCTAGATGGGGCCCCACGGTGGGTGCCAAACTGTTAATGCCAAAAATCGTCCAGAAGGATAACTTAAGGTTGATTATGGAGCTTAACAACTAAAGAATAGAAATCTTCCGACAAAGCGTACGACAAAGATAGAAAAAGTAAATAAGACAAGGATTTTGGTGACGCGGGAAAAACCTCAACGAGGAAAAAACCCGCGGACGACTTTGGGGGTCGCCGCTGCACTATGATCGCCAAACAGGGGCGATGTCCTTATGTTTCGGGTGTCGAGAGTACAGTGATTACAATAAAAATGAAAGAGAGACTTTAAATGTAAAGTAACAAGTGTATCGAATGTAAAAATTGGTGCGTCGTGTGTAAAAACAATGTGTCGTGTGTGTAAGTCGTGCGTCGTGAGCGATCTTTCGAGAGAGAATTCTTCGCTTTGAGTATTCTTTGAGAGTTCAGTTATGCCCAGATGTCTGAGATGATCCGCAAATGAGGATGGAATCCTTGTACTTATAGTCTTCGAATGCCTTTATTGACTCCATAAAAGCTTCGTGAACAGTTGTAACGGACACTGAGTTTAATGTTGTTAATGGCCTTCGTCGGTTATAGCCGTTGATCATCAATGACATTGACCCTGCATTAAACAGTGAAAACATAACAGTAATTTCGCATGTTAGTCGGTCGAGGCCGTGAGGTTCCATACGACGGTCGTGTGTCGCGAGTAACCTTCGATTTAACTTTGGTCAGATGATGAAGTATTTATGATTTTGTCTCATTATGGAAAAGTGTAATAAATGCTTTCCTTGTTTTGGTCGTGGTCGAGACCGGCGAAATTTTACCCAAACACCGGGTAAGTTTCCTAATTTCTCATCACTATCCGGACAAATCATCCGGATTGATTTTGGTTCCGGGGTAAATTTAATCGGACACCTCAATCTTTCCGGGTACCAATTTTGTCCGGATAACACACTTCCCGGATAACTAATTTTCACAACTTACCGGAAGAATCCACTTTCCGGATGAATTTTTTTGGGTTACCGGATGAAACAAATTCCTTAAGTTACCGGATGGAATCTTACTTTTCGGATAAAATCCATCTCCCGGAAACCTCACTCTTCCCGAATGTTTCACCATTTTCCAGAATTATTTTTTGGTTTGAGCCGTATTAATTGACTTTTATCTCCATCTTTGACCCTTCCATGCTTATACACACCATAGCTACATAACCATCCATCCATGCATTGCAATTAGTTCCAAGTAATTTTATTTTATTTTCATTCGTTTTGCTGTAGATCTCGTAGGGATATATACATATATAGCATCAATTTTTATTTTTTCTACATTCATACATATCATATACATCATCACATACATGCATCGTTCATTTTAATCCAGAAAACATCATCTCACCCGGTAAGTTTTGTCTGTGCGGTAAGTGCTTTATCCGGTAAACCAACCTTCATCCGGTAAGTGGTGTTTTGTGCGAAAACTCTTTATTCGGAATCGACCATCACCCGATAAACACTCAATCACCCGGTAAGTTTGGTTGGTAAGTTCTCGTCGGTACCCGAGTTACCACACGTCTCGTCACCCGATAATTTAATAGTCCAGGAAGTTGTGAACTTTTCAACAATCGTTTCTTTTTTAGTTTTAGTGACAGTTTGAGAATTATTGCGACGTCTTTGAGCTTATTTTCGTCGTTCTTGATCTAACTTGGTTTGTTTATCTTGCAGGTTTCATTCTCGAAGTTTGATTTTGTTCGTTCCGGTTAACTAATCAGATTTTAAATTGTGAAAACAAATTTATTTTTTAGATTTGTTTTTCTGATTTAATTTTTTGATCTTTCTTCCGCATTTTTGATTCTTCAAAGTAACACCGATTAAAGATCAAATCTTTCAGGTAACAGTGAATTATTTTAATTCAGAAGACATGCGTTATTTTCTTTTGTATCTACCTTGTGATACACGAGACAAAATTAACGATTCACAAAAGAAGTTTCAAGAGGCTGATAGAAAGTCGAAAGATTTTGAAGCTAACAACGTTTGGTTAAGATAAAACCATGCTGAATTGACAAAGAAATTCATTGAGTTTCATTACCAAGTGACAAAAGACAAAGAAGAGTTTGAGTTGAAGGAGAGTTTATTAGAAGCTGAAAATACTGAGCAGAAAAAGAAGCTATCTGATTTATCATCACGAGATGATATCAAGGAGACTGAGAGAGAGCAAGAAAGACGATATGAAAAGAATATCAAGCAAGCAGATGAATTGATCAGCAAGTACATCAAAGAACTGAAGGAACTGAAATCTCAAATCTGGAATATTTCTGAGAAGCTGGCTAAAGCAGAAGAAAAGGCAACGATCTTAAAAACTGAGAACACTGAGCTGAAAAGGAAGATTTCTGAGTTGCCATCACAAGACGAAATAAAGGCACTTGAAGAACAGGGAAAGGCCTTAGAACATGAAAATCTTGAGTCGAAGAAAAGGATAGCTGTTCTTGAAAAACAGATTCCTGTTTTTGAAAAAGAAAAGAGTTACTTCTCAAATGAGAAGAAGAATTTTGAAAGAAAAATTCTTGATCTTTCAAAAAGGATTTTCGAGGAAAGAAAAGTATTTGAGCTTAAAAATGCTAAACTTTCTAAACAGATTTCTGATTTTGAACAGGTTTTAGTGCTTGAGCGAGAAAATTTTCAGAATCAAAGAAAATATTTTGAAAGTGAAAAGAAAGAGCTAGAAAAGAAAAATGTTGTTGTTTTCAAAGAAACATCTGATAAACGAAACTCCATTGAAAAGGATTTTGAATATGAAAGAACCATTTTTGAAACAGAAATCCATAAGCTTACACAGAGATTATCTGGATTAGCAACCGAGATTTTGAAGGAACAAATGGTTATATCTGATTTACAAAAGAAATTTGATTTAATTCTCGAAGAACGAAACGCTTTATCCGTTAAAGTCAAGAAACTTGAAGAAAGCAAGCTCAAAGGTGTTCAACCTTCTTATGCTTCAAGTTCAATTTCTACAAATCGTTCTTCAAAGAATTTTGTCAAAACAAATGATTTTTCAAAAGATCAGATTCGACCTTCCAATCTTTTCTATAATTCTCGTGTTGATAAGAAAGTTAATCAACTGTTTCGAAAAGTTAAAATGGTTTGGAGAAAGAAGTCAAATACAGGAGACAGTGATGAAAACACGTCTTATAAATCTCATGTAGTTGATACAAAGTCATTTATTTCCAAGACTGATTCAACTACTCATGGTTATTCTACAGCAAAGCTAATCAGTCTGAGCCGAGCAAATACCTCTTGTACTCATTGTGGAAAGAGTGACTTTGTCCGTCCAAGGTATGTGAATAACAGTTGGTACGGATCTTATAGTATCCATGGTCCTCATAGGGCATCTAACCATCAAGGATCCATCAAAGTATGGATACCAAAATCTGTCTAGTCTATTTTGCAGGAATGTCATGTGTATTTAAATTAGAAGATTCTTTTCACATGACAGCATTCAAAGGTTATGCCATATTTGAGGGGGGGGGGGGGGGGTACTATGAAAGGTAAGTGAACTTCAACTGAATTCAAAAACTGTGGTAATTCATTCTGGATAACTTACTTGTGTTTGTTATTCTCCAATTTTAAATTCCATGATTGTCACGTGTCATTTTTTCTTGACTTAGTTATTTTCATGTCTCACATATTCGTTGATTTTTCGATGGAAATACACTCGTTTGAATTCCTAGTTGTTTTCAAAGTTCGCTATTTCTTGCAAATGATTCCATTCTTATCTGATATAATAATTGTGACTTGTTCTTCACAATTAAACTTTCTGATCATTGTCCCATTATTGCAAATATTGTTCTTACTGAGTCAATCTGTTTAGCGCTTGATTTTGTTTCTTGAAATTCTAGTATTTCAACTTTGACTTCTAATCATCTCAGATCAGGACTCGATCTTAAAAGTTTGACTTCTAAACATTTCAGTTTAGAACTCGTACTTCACTGTTTACTCAACTGATTTACTCGATGCATGAAAGGAGTGTTAGGAATTACATCGTTTCTATGGTCTATCCAGAACCGGAAGGACCTACCCAAGAAACACATCCCTTATAGACAACAGTGAGGAGTCTAGATTTATAGATGAGTTCGGAGTGAAAAGAATATGGTGAGGCTGTGACAGGACTTAAAAGAATTATTGGTCCTTACCAAACCGAGTCAATTATCCGGGTAACCACACAATCTATTCATTCTCGTTCTTTAGAGATGAATATTGAAACAGACATGGACCCAGTGTCGATAACTCGTGTCACCCCACCCAGCCACTCAAGTATCTCCCAAAAGATGCTTGTTTCATATATTCACGGAGATTTAGCATATAATCTATCTATTTCTCACTCGGAGGTCTTAGATATTGAAAAAGGAAGACAACAGCTCCGATCTCCGAACTTCATATTCTATTCACTGTGTCAATTGATTTTTAACATGCGTCCCAAGTTAAATCAATTTTTGAGCCAAATCGACATAACTTATTTCTTTCACACATGCACGAGTCTTTGTAATTCCAATTGCATATCTTCGTGATATTGCCGGAACAGTTTGAGAAGTAATTTTTAATATTTTACTTCAGTGATAATTGGAAGTCCTATCAGAGATACCCCATTGCCAACTCTGAACATAGGCCACACAATTTTTTAAATTGTTGTGATAACAGTTACTAACGTGTTTCTGTGTTAGTTGATTACCCCATTCTGGTTACTTAATGTGTTGATCTGATTTTTTGCTACTCGTCACTATTGTCTTTGAACATACATGATGCTCTGGATGCTTCTACTCATCATGAGTGGGAGAAAGGGTACAGTTTCAAAGACACCGAATATCAAGTTGAGGGGGAGTTAGCAAAAGCCGAGGGGGAGTAACTGTTGATTTATCAGTTCCGAAAAGTGATCAAAGTGCTTACAAGTGATCAACTCTTCTCATCGTTTATCAAGTGGTGTTCGCTACAATTCAGTATTTCCTCCTTCAAACATACTGGTTCTACAAGTTCTTAAACTTGAAAGCCAATTCAACTCGCAGTTCAAAGACTGATTCATTGAAGACCAAGAGCTTTATTCAAGGGGAGCGCTGAAAAGACATGAAGACAAGCAACATCATTGCATTCCAAAGATTCAAATGGAAGAGAAAATCAAGACTTGAAGGTTTCAAGACCGATTTTTCTTTATATATCTTTAGGGGGAGATTGTTAGGACCATAAATGTCTTACATATTAGAAAGATATATAAAGAATTATATAGAGCTTAATTAGTTTAATTAATTATTGTAAAAGCCTTTTATTTGTTAATTGGCTTAGTTTAGCCTAATGGGCTTAGGCCTTGTTTGTCTAAAGGCCTTAGTATATAAGGTTTAGTTAATCTTTAGTTTTAGGTTAGCAATTCATTAGAGCTTATTGTTTAGTAATCGTTCCTTTACTTTGAATTGTAATATTCTCTAAACGATACTTTGAATGAATACGAGAGGGATGACAAGTTGAAAGCATCAATTGTTCTTGTTATCGTCTATTGATTCGTTGTTACCTGATCAATCTGGGATTCACGTCTTTGCACCTAAGTAATCCCAGAATCAAATTGAGAAGAAGAACAAATTGTGATTATCAATCCTAAAAGGAATTGATCGATTTCTTACCAACATAAACCAAGTATCGAATGCTTCGTTCTCTTCTTCTTTTTCCCGGAACCGACTTCACAAAATTGAGAATTGAGATAAATCTCAATTCAACCGACTTCACTAATTTATACCACAAATACAATCCAATTTGACCTTATACTTTCAAAAATGATAAAATTAACCCCAAACTTCACATTTTTACAACTAGTCCAAAACACCTTGGTTAACTATTCTAAGAAATATTATATGAACCAATATTTTTGGACCATATATCACTGATATACCAAATATCATACCCTGACTGATATACCAACGATATCCGATATTAACAGCATAGTGCACGAGCATATCGATTTTTGTAACGTATTTGAAACAATGAGTTGGATGTCAATTTGGCCAACGTATTGCAATAATTTGATATTTACTGAACCCTAACTAAAAATCCGACTTACCGAGAGGTAAGAGCAGACCTCAGGTGACCGAATACTAGCATCCGATGAGCAGCACACCGGGGAAAAGGGGGGGAAAGAGGCAGAAGGCGACCAGGGGGAATTCGCGTGTGGTTTAGATGATTGTAGGATGAAGAAGAACTGAGGTTAAGGCGTTGAGGGTGGGCCGGGGTTTGGGCCTTTGTGGGAGACTGGACTTACTGCGGGTTTGTATATTATTCATTCAACTATATACATAGAGGTGGTCAAAAATTGGTCATGGTCGGTTTCAAATCGATTCGTGTTTTAAGAATGATCTCGAATTCTCGTAATCAGTCCTGGTTCCGGCCTAAATATGAAGGCATGGTTAAAGTGTATGAGGCTTGGTTAAAGTGTCTGAGACCCGGTTATGACAACTAGTCTTGATATTTGAACGATATTTTGACCGATTTTTGCCGATATTTATCGATATTCGGTCATGTTGACTCGGATGCCGAACGTATTGCTAGTGATTAGCTTGTTTATGAAACTTTCCTATTTTGTTTTCTTAAACTTGTTTAAGTTGATGTTTGATGTTGAAACTATGTTTTTAATTAATGCATATGATATGTTTGGATGCATACATATATGTTATATAATAATTTTAAGAAATATTATATGAACCAATATTTTTGGACCATATATCATCGATATACCAAATATCGGACTCTAGCTTATATACCATCGATATCCGACATTAACAGCAGAGTGCACGAGCATATCGATTTTCGTAATGTTTTTTAAACAATGAGTTGGATGTCAGTTTGCGCAACATATCGCAATAATTTGAGATTTACTAAACCCTAAAAAAAATCACCTTACCGAGAGATAAGAGCAGACCTCAAGTGACCGAAGACTAGCAGTCGGTGAGCAGCACGCCGGTGAAGAGGGGGGAAGGTGGCAGAAGGCGACCAAGGGGAATTCGGGTGTGGTTGATACGACTACAGGAAGAAGAAGAACTGAGGTTGAGGCATTGAGGGTGTGCCTGGGTTTGGGCCTTTGTGGGAGACTGGACTTACTGTGGGTTTGTAACTTATTCATTCAGCTATATACATAAAGGTGGTCAACATTTGGTCATGGTCGGTTTCAAATAGATTCTTGTTTTAAAAGTGATCTCGAATTCTCGTAATTAGTCCTAGTTCCGGCCTAAATATGAAGGCATGGTTAAAGTGTATGAGGGTTGGTTAAAGTGTCTGAGACCCCGTTATGAGAACTGGTCCTGATATTTGAGCGATATTTTGACCGATTTTTGCCGATATTTACCGATATTCGGTCATGTTGACTCGGATGCCGAACCTATTGCTTGTGATTAGCTTGTTTATGAAAACTTTCCTATTCTGTTTTGTGAAACTTGTTTAAGTTGATGTTTGATGTTGAAACTATGTTTTTAGTTAATGCATATGGTATGTTTGGATGGATACATATATGTTATATATATATATATATATATATATATATAATTCTAAGAAATATTATATGAACCAATATTTTTGGACCATATATCACTGATATAACAAATATCGTACCCTGACTGATATACCATCGATATCCGATATTAACAGCATAGTGCACGAGCATATCGATTTTCGTAACGTATTTGAAACAATGAGTTGGATATCAATTTGGGCAACATATCGCAATAATTTGAGATTTACTGAACCCTAACAAAAAAATCGACTTACCGAGAGGTAAGAGCAGACCTCGGGTAACCGAAGACTAGCAGCGAAGACTAGCAGACGGTCAGCAACACGTCGGCGAAGAGGGGGGAAGAAGGCAAAAGGCGATCAGGGGGAATTCGCGTGTGGTTGAGACGACTGGAGGAGGAGGAGGAGGAGGAAGAAGAAGAACTGAGGTTGAGGCGTTGAGGGTGGGCCTGGGTTTGGGCCTTTGTGGGAGACTGGATTTACTGCGGGTTTGTAACTTATTCATTCAGCTATATACATAGAGGTGGTCAAAAATTGGTCTTGGTCGGTTTTTAAGATCGATCCCAGTTTTAAATAGTGATCTTATAATTAGTGGTTCCGACTCATATATGAAGGTCTGGTTTATGAGAATTGGTCCCGATTCCAAACGTGGCAAATTGAACTTTAGCATATAAATATATTTTTTGAAGAATTTGATAATCAAATACACTAACAATTTTTTGTTATAATTAGGTGAATCAAGTACACTAAAAATACGTTTTTGTTATTGGTCAACCAAATATACTTTAAAACACTAAAAATAACGTTTTTATTATAGTACACTTAAATATACATTTTGGTCTTCATTTAAATAAACTCAAAATACATTAAAATTATTTTCAATAAATTTTAAATAAAAAATCGGGTCGGTCCCAATCCCATAACCAGTTTCAAGCTAGACCTTGTCTTTTGGTGGAAAATTGTACCCTAGCCACTGGGTCCAAACCAGTCCAAAACAATCCTGAGTTGGACCGGTCCAGCCAGTCCTGGGCCGGGTCGGGCCTATTTTGGCCATCCTTAGCTATAGTATTATACATAATTGTTTGATTATGAGTTAAGACATAAAAAATGGTATATTCAAATAAGCAATAAAGTACTACAACTTTATGTTAAAAACCAAAAAAAAGGTTAAACCGGTCTTTCCAATTAAAAGATATATTTCTTCCGTCTATTAAAAAAACTCACCTAAACAGAAACATTTCAATTTACACAAATAAATTAATTCATGAAAGAAAGAAAGAAAGAAAGAAAGAAAGAAAGAAAGTTAGTTTTGTCATGTATAACTTAATAAAATACTAACTTCCTTTAAGCCCGTGTTGTTCTATCGTTGCAGCCAAACCATCAACAAAAGGGAAATTAATTAAAATACCCTAAGTCAAACATTGAGTTACTAAAATACCCTAAATTTTTTCAATTTTGCAAAAATACCCAAAATACCCGTGATGAGGTCCCGCGATCGCGGGATACGGTGACGTGGCACGTACTTTGGCCCCAAATGCCCCGCGAAGCCCCTCAACTTTGGCCGCGGTGCACTTTTGGTCCCTACCCGCGATCGCGGCCCGCGATGGCCCGCGATGGACCAAAATTTACAGTTTTGGTCCCTGAAAATTTACACTTTCAGCCCCTGTTTTACTGTTTTTTTCCACAATTATTGCACTTTAAAGACCAATTTGTGGTTGAAATTCATTTGCATGTTTGAATCAATGTTAAATCAATGTTTTTGGAATACCAGTTTGTGGATGAAATGAGAGATTGGTTTTCTGATATGTTGGTTGTTTCATTGATAAATAGACGTAAAATGCAAGCCATAATCCTCACACAACGATTTCATTGTTGTAATATTTCTTTCTGCAATATTTTGTGTTTGAGATACTACTGAAAAAATGAGTTCATCTGTTGCAAAAGCTAAGCTATATTTCTGTTTTGATGGTGAATGGGTGCAAGATAACAATGAGTGGAATTTTGCTTATAAATCTAAGCATGGTGTAAAAGTGTCAGTAAACTATACTTATCAGAAGTTTGTTGTATACGTCATGCAAAAATGTGGAATCAACTCTTCTGATATTTGCAAGTTAGTGTTTAAAAATGGCGATGGGTCATTTGTGGATTTATCCAACGATGGGGATATCTCTACTTTTCTGCACCTTGCAGTCGATTCAGAAAGACCCCCATTACTCTTTGTGTATCCCGGCGTATCCGACGGTGACGACGACGATGACGAGGAGGGTGACGACGACGAAGACCTCCAAATAGAGCATCCTGATTCTCAACAACAACAACCACCACAACCACACGAATGGCGTACTGCTGGAGTTGCTGATGACGAAACCTACGTTTTCAGAACGGGTAATTCTGAAATAGACAGATCAGACACCGATAATGATGATCACGAAGAATATACCCCTAGTAGAAAATCATGTAGTCAGATAAATGACTTTTTTGATATGCCCCCTATTCTTCCAGACTCCCATACCCAGACACAAAGCTACGAACCTACACCTTATATTCGCAGTGAAAGTTTAACAGCAGGTCAGATATTCGATTCGAAGGATCTCTTAGCAAGTCAGATCGGACTCAAGTTCTTGGAAGAGGGTTTCCAAAGTCGCGTGCGGGCATCTGACAAAAGAAAATACGTAGTTGAATGTGCTAGAGAAAAGTGTGAGTGGAGGTTGTACGCGATTCACACGGGTCCCAAAGGAGGGGCGATTATGATTAGAAAGTTGCACGACGTACACACTTGTACGAGGACGCAACTTAATCCCCACCACAAACAAGCCGGCAAAAAGACTTTGGGTGCGATCCTGAAAAACAAATTTCTTGATGTTAGCAGGTCATTGCGTCCAAAGGACATCGTCCACGACGTTCACCGGCAGTTCGGCGTCACGATTGATTACCACCAAGCGTGGCGTGCGCGCTGCCATGCACTGTTTATGGTGAGAGGCACGTTCGAGGAGTCGTATGAACGACTCCCGACATATTTATATAATTTGCAGCTGCAGAACCCTGGTACTGTCACGCAGCTACGGACCGATTCACGTGGACGGTTTGAGATGTGCTTCGTGGCCCTTGGACCCGCGGTACGTATTTTAACACGTCATATGTTTACACATTATAAACTATAACATTTACACATTATAAACTATAACATTTTAACCTATGTTTTTGCAGATCCGCACATTTCTGGCAAATCTACGTCGTGTCCTGATAATAGACGCAGCCCATTTAAAGGGCCGTTACTTGGGTATGATGTTCCTGGCGGTTGCCATGGACGGGGATAACTCCATCGTTCCAGTAGCTTTCGGCGTAGGCAAGTCTGAAACCGGGGACGAGTGGACTTGGTTTATGTCCATGTTGAGACAAGCTATCGGAGACCCGCAAGGGTTGGTGTTTATGTCTGACAGGGCTCCTTCCATAAGCGCTGCAATCTCTGCCATGTACCCAAACGCCCCTCACGCCATATGTTTTCGACATTTGGAGATGAACGCCAAATCCAAGGACAAACGTATTACCACCTACAAGGATGTCTATTGGGTAGCATGCAGAGCATATACGGATCGGGAGTTTAACAAGTACATGAATATGCTACGATACAGTGTCAAGGAAGCAGCCAAAGTCTTTGACGATGCTGGACCGGAGAGGTGGTCTGCGGCCCATTTTCCTGGACAACGGTATGACATTCTGATCTCGAATAGTGCAGAGTCTGTGAATGCACTCTCCCGTTTTGTGCGTAGATGTCCGATTGTTAATCTTATGGACTACTTTCGGGCCTTTCAACAAGAGTGGTACCAAATTCGACGCCTAAAAGGAGCTAAGATACAAAATGCACTCACACCAACGGCGGAGAATATCGTTCAGTACAAGGCGCGTCGTGCGGCGACATGGCCGGTAAGAGCAATCGGGTATGGGAAGTACGAGGTGCATGATGACTATATTCACGCGATTGTGAATATGGAAGACCACCTTTGTTCGTGTCGCGAATGGGATAAATCTGGGTTACCGTGCGGCCATGCCATCACTGCAGCAACATATATGGGTCGTACAGATTGCAGCGACTTGGTTGTACCTTTCTTCACGTCCGAATATTACCGGAAAACATACGTGGAGGTAATAAACCCAGCTGGACCCCCTGCAGCATGGGTGTATCCACCCGACCCGCTTCCACCATGCTATCCACCTTTAATGGATAAGAACAGGGCCGGGAGACCGAGAAAGAACGACCGACGTCCATCATGTGGTGAAAGTTCGATACAACGAAGATGTACTCGGTGCCAATGCGTAGGACACACTCGTGGAGAGTGTCCAAATCCCGCCCCTTCAACCGTGCCAAGGAGACATTCTGTCAGTCACACCCCGGGCCCGTCACAGCTTGAACCATATGGAACAAACACATATGATACTGTTGATACTGTTGATCTAAACACTGATTTGTAAATGATATATATACACACATACATATGCTTCTAAATGAACATTGATAACACAGCTAGTTTGTAAATGATATATATATATATTCGTATTATATATTTACACACATAAAGAAAATAGGAGTTTGATATGATAAGCGAAAGAAAGAAGAAAGGTTGATTGTTACCATGGCAGTGAATATTAACTCTGAGTACACATGTCTGTTTATATAGCAAGAAAGATTAGTAGCAAGAATGGAAGCAGGTTTCTAGCTTTATATATATATATATATATATATATATATATATATATTATATGTATATATATATATATATTATATGTATATATGAAGAAGAAGAAGAAGACTTAAAAAAGGTGACCTTTATCTGTAAGATCTGGAAATGATCATTTCTTGACATTTTTGTTGGAACAAACACATATGATACTGTTGATCTAAACACTGATTTGTAAATGATATATATACACACATACATATGCTTTTAAATGAACATTGATAACACAGCTAGTTTGTAAATGATAAATATATTCATATTAGATATATACACACATACATATGCTTTTAAATAAACATTGATAACACAGCTAGTTTGTATTCCATCCAACATGCTCTTCATCTTCAATCTTTCTGACCCTTCTTCAACGGCTTCTGCTTTTGCAACCACGTATGGCCATTGTGTACCACAACCCGCACACACTTTAGCTAATGAGTTGAGGGTTGTCATATATTCTACAAGAGGAGTAGGCCCACGAATGAGGTAACCTCTGACTTGATCTTGCATGATGTATCCAACCTAACCGTGGTTCAGCGGCTTAAAAACTACTTTTCAGAGAAATTAACAACAACAAAAAATACAAAACAACAACACAGTAAAAAAAATACAAAACAACTAAAACAACCACCACCTACTTAAAAATTGATTTAGTTTCATCAATCCAAGCTTGCTTCTCGTTTACCTTCGCTTGAATAATTGCGAAGTCTTGCAGAATATGGTGAATTGCTTCTTGTTCTCGACGAACACGAGCCTCCCTAGCTTTTATATCCCCTTTCATCCTTTTTATCTCCCTGTCTTCCTCTTCGATCTTTCTCAAATGGACTGCCTTCCTGTCCATAATATTTTCCACTCTTCTGTTAGTTCATCTATCTCCTTTTCCTTTTTTGCTATGGCGACCTCGATTTGAGGTGGCATTTTTTCAGGAGTAGACTTAGGGTTTGATGACGATGCCATTTGTGGATGAAATGAGAGAAGAGAAATCAAGAGAGAAAGCAATTCAAAGAAAGAAAGCAAGAGAGAAATCAAGAAAAGAAAGCAAGAACAAGTGTGAATTGTGAATTGCATATTACTGATATTTATGGATGAAATCTCAAACATGCAAATGAATTTCAACCACAAATCGGTCTTCAAAGTACAATAATTGTGGAAAAAAACAGTAAAAGCATGCAAGATTCGTCTAAGTACAGGGGCTGAAAGTGTAAATTTTCAGGGACCAAAAGTGTAAATTTTCAGAGACCAAAAGTGTAAATTTTTGGTCCATCGCGAGCTGCGATCGCGGGCAGGGACCAAAAGTGCACCGCGGCCAAATTTGAGGGGCTTCGCGGGGCATTTTGGGCCAAAATACGTGCCACGTCAGCCCTAGCCCGCGATCGCGGGATCCATCGCGGGTATTTTGGGTATTTTTGCAAAATTAAAAAAATTTAGGGTATTTTGGTAACAGTTGGTCAAACTTAGGGTATTTTAATTAATTTCCCTCAACAAAACAAAGAGGAATACAATGCAAAAATTAATTTATCTTTTTGAATTTTTTTTTTTATGTTGTAGGATAAATGTGCAGTCGTCTAAAGGATATGACGATAGAGATAGGGATAGAGATAGATTAGAATTGAAATATCTTGTTGTTATCTACTTGTAACTCATCCCTATATAAATGGCTTATGATTAATGAGAATTACGATTCATTCTTTCTTTTCTTTTGTTGTTCTGTTTCGATTCTCTTCAACACGTTATCAGCACGAAAGCTCGGACCATTATATACCACCGCTAGATGGATGCTCAATCGATGTCGGTCGAACTCCTAATCTAAGTATAAAATCAAGTAAGCATATTTATAATGTATTCGATCTTTTCCTCCTGTTTTATATCATCGTTCTTCATTATCATTATACACAACATGTTTACACGAGCACTTAAGTAAAATATATACCTCTGTTTCTACAACAAATTGTCATGAATACTTTGTTTCATTGGTTTATAATTGATCGTTTAATATAAATCAAATCAAGATCCATGACCTATCTTATTTTCCCCATTCGAAAAGATGTTGTACAAACCGAGAAATCGGTGAAACTGAAAACTATACTCAATCGAAATAGAATCAGAGATCTAATACTATACATAAACCTTGAGATCGACTTGTTATGATGAATTTCAGTCCAGCAGTCGAGAAGGAGACGAGTGAAAAAAAAAATTTACCCAATGATGTCATAAAAATCCTTTATTGTTTTGATCTTCAGCTTTATTGTCGATGATGATAGGTTAGTTGGTAGAACGAAAGTTTGGCCAGATTTTTTTTCTTCCGCTTTTCTGCCATTGAAACTGAGCGCAATTGGAAAGAAAAATAGAAATCCTCTGTTAGGGTTTATCCGCCGCCCCTGTTTTCCGCCCCTGCCATTGATAAATGGTTTATTGGATGAAGATGAAGCGTATTAGGGTTTTGGGTTTTCCAATTTCTGGCGCCGTTAGGATTTGGAGCTAGAAAACTATGGATTTTTTTTAAAGGTTCAATCCTTTCTTTTTATCATTAGTTGGTTTTTATCTATTTGGTAAATATTCATATTTAGATATTTTAGGATATTATATATTTATTTAAGTTTTGTTCAATATTATTTAACCTTATCCGAGATATAATTAATAGCCTTTATATATAGTTTTGAATGCTCATCATTTAATTATTGTTCTATTATTCAGAATCAATTTACTGTTATTTATACTTCTATGTTTCTACCCATAATTTTTAGCTTTTCAAATAATTTTTAAAAGGGCCCCTATATTTTTGATATTTTACCAAAAGCTCTAAAAACAACATGAAAATGTTAAAATATTAATCAAATGTTTATCTTGATCATGAGTTCCTACTCATTAATTCCAATCCTATAAATAATTTTTGGAAGTTACACTTCCAAACCCCTTATATTTGGTCTTTTACCAAAATATCCATAAATTTTATTAAGATGCTAAAATTTTGAATTTGACTTTAAGTCAAAACTAATATTTATTTGTCTACTGACAAAATCTTTTAAAATACTATTAAGATATTAAAACATTGAAATTGGCTTCATATGCCAAACCCTTATTCTTTTCGGCCTCCTACCAAAAGCTTTATAATTAACAATGTTATATTCAAATTAATTAAATCGCAAGATATCGATTTGGATTTTGTCAAACGGGTGTAAATAGCCTTAAGGTTTGTAGGGATTCAAGTAATCCATGTGATTCCCCTGCTACCTGGAAATCCAATAGATTGAGTGTTTTCTTGTTGCAAATTGAAATATTGATGAAGTATTATCAACAAAATATAAGAATACAAAAATCCAATATTATTATGATAATGAAATTTCATAATAAGTATAAACCATAATTCACTATTCTAGAAAATAATATGTTATCCGTTCTCTACGACATCTTTGAATCAAAAGTACTTGATTACCATAAGATATGTTCGAAAAAACACAAGAAAATACACAAAAGTCATCGAACCATTTTTGACCCTAAAGAGAAAAAAAATAGATGTTAAGACACAATTAAATACTTTAAAATTTTTGAGACGATACATCAGTCACAACCTTCAGAGAGAATAACTAGAAACCCCCAAGAACCGTGGGTAGTCCCAAAAAGGAATTTCGGGAATATTCAGTACCATAAAAACTCTCAAACTAATCATACAGTGGAAAGAAACCTACTTACTTGATTACAAGAAGGTAACTGATTTTGACAAAGAAATGTCATGTCTCAAAATGCATCGCAATCTTGTGGCAAGGAACTCACAAAAGATTATGCGAATCATAACATTTTTTCATCTTTCCTAGATCACCAATCATACTAATGAAACAGTATAAGCTGCAATATAACATTTAACAAACTCATTAACTTAATGCAAGTGGTTAAGAGTTGTAGCAATGTTTTTTTAACAACGCTAGACATACCCGGATAAAGAAAATTCTTGGGGTTAATAAGGCAAGCGTTGGAGGTGGAAATAACTCTAAAGGATAGTGAGTTGAACAAATTAATCCACACACATATGCTAAATATGTACCATATGGACAAGGTTGTGGAAAGGGTCAAATTCATGGAAATAGTTGGGAACGAACTCCTAATAGAAAATGGAACAAATTAACTATGTCATATCTAAGATTGATTTAAGTATAAGTTTATTTGAATACACTTTAACTATCAAATTAATTGCATTTGTGTATATATACACATGCGTTTATAACCATTAGAGGTGTAAATGAACACATAAAAGAACAAATGCAAAACTCTCAATGTTCTTCGTTCCATGTAGGAATGTATCGAGGAGAACTTGATTGTTTTTGTGACATATCATACAATCATAAGAAATAGATTGTTATTCATTGAATTAATAATTTTTAAATTCCTCCAAACACTTAGACGATGGACTGTCACTTGTTGCTTAATGACACAAGATCAATCACTAAAGCACTATATTAATAGGAACCTTGTTAAGATATTCATATCAATGAGAATTCATATTATAAGAATGGAAATGGGTATATGTACATCAACTCTAATGATATGAAAGCAAACATACATTAGAGAAATTAATGTATCAAATTAATGGATTATCTATGTCATTAAATCATATTTTGTCACCAATAAAGTACTTTGGGACAATGACACATATATATTTCGGCATGACCACGCGGGACACCATGGTCATGACATAGTGATCTATGTATTGGAAAATACACATTGACACATTCTCTTTCGAGTGAAAGATAAAACGAAGGAATTAACCAAATTGTAAATGTTGACTTCTACTGCACAAGAAGCAACACCACCATCATAATATGCCCTCTCCAATACCTTGAACTTTTGTATACCCTGATTCTTAGCCAAGACAGGAATGAGACCATCCTAAATCTAAGGAGATAATACCAATAAATTCCATTCTTACAACAAATACAAGGTGATATTTATGGACAATAACATCCAGAATGCGGACCATTGAAGTACTTTATGGTTCTGGTTTTGACACGATGAACACGTGTAATATTATTGTCCACATGAAATGTTGCACTCCTAGCACTAGTTATACGTTTAAGGACTCACCACCCTGATTTTTTCTCATCAAGTCTGCATGACTTAGAATGCTGGAGAATTTACATCATAAGGATTTGATGATTATTGCATGTGTATAGAGATTAATGTAAAGTTACCTATACCCCATGTGTATATATAATGGTCTCGTAGAATGATAAAAGTTGACCATCAAAAGAATATAGATGGTAGCTAGGGCATTGGTTATGCGCACCAATTTATCCAAATCTACATGGGGTTATGCAATATTACATGCAACTTTACTTATTCGTTTTTAGACCCACAACCAACCAACTAACCTTATGCGTACCAGTTGGTAACTGGATATAAGCCTGATATTTAACATTTACGCATGTTTGGTTGTGTAGTATATGTGCCAATTGCGCCCCCACAACGCACTAAAATGGGTCCTTTAAAACGATTAAGTATATATGTTGGATATGAATCTCCAACAATTATCCGCTATTTAGAACCTTTGACGGGTGATCCTAATATCGCATAATTTGCGGATAGTCACTCTGATGACAGTCTTCTTGTCGTTAGGGGGAGATAGGGAAAAGTATTTTCCAAGGGAACGACAGGAACTGTCATGGAATGTTCCCACTTTAGTCCCCAAACTTCACAACGGAAAGTTGAAGTCAAACGAATCAGACTCGATACCTGATACGTTAAATACTATTTCAAAAGTGACAAGATCACACATACGAGCTGCTAATATACCCGCAAGGTTAAAAGTCCCCAACAGGGGCACAACGCCGTTGGAAAGTGCGTTGCAATCACACATAGTGGAGGTGTGGTTGAGGTCGTAGCTACCAAATGGAAGTGGTGGAAGCTACCCGGTTCGATGAATACTATTCTAAAGGAAGAGAATAGTGAGGCACATCCATTTATCATCAATACATAAAACTCTCATGAGATTATCTCTAATTATGTCCATGAATCATCACTAGAGGACGCTCCGAAGTTAATATTGATTCTAGAGATAAATAAAATCTTAAATAAACTATGAGAGTACATATGAGTCAATGGACAGATCATATATATTCATTGATGATTTAATCACATTTACTATTGCTAATAAGACGATAGAGCACGACGACATCGAACCATGCTCGGTTGAATAATATCAACAAAGCATATTGACCTAAAGAACAATCCAGAAAGAATTATATTCTTTGACAAAGGATCGGGTATTTGGTTCGGTAGTGCTAACCCACCAAGTGTAAAGCCCGTAGAACATAACTGAGTCTTTGTCAGAAAGCGTAACGAGAATAATAAAGTCCTAATGCATAAGGCTCTCCTTTGGCGCAAGGTTTCTCACAACGCACTGGATTGACCACAATAAGACTTACTCTCTCTTGATGGAGAACGTACTGCTAATTAATTAGCCAAGTAGTTTCCGAAGGACTGGAAATTGCAGCTCAACGATGTAGTTACTACATATCTCTATGGGGATCTAAATTCAGAGATATAAAAGTGCTTGATGGCATTATACCAATATCGAGTAACTTAAACTGTGAAATGTGATTACAATAAATATGAAACACTCACTTTATAGATTAAAACAATCTATGCGGATGTGGTATACCCGCCTTAGTGAATACTTGGCTGGAAAACGATAAATAAAAACGATGAACTGTGCCCTTGCATATTTGTTAGGAGAAGAAAGTTCCAGATTTTCATAGTAGCTCTATATGTCGATGTAATGAACATAATAGACACTCTTGACGAAATAAGAGAAAACACAAGCTATTTGAAATCTGAATTTGAGATGAAAGATCGTGGGAAAACTTGGTTTTATCTAGATACTTGAGCTACGACACCGAGTTTGTGGAATATTAATCCACCGATCCGCATATGTCTAGAAAATGATCAGGCGACCTAATATAGACAAAGCGCGTTCGATTAGCACTCCCATGATCGGTCAAAGTGTTGGATATAAAGAAATATCCATTTCGTCTAAAGGATGAGGACGAAGAGGTGTTAGGAGCTGGAATTCCATACCTAAGTACAATAAGCGCATTATTGTACTCAACATAATACACTTGACCGTATATTATACTTCTCACTAAAATTGTCAGCTAGATTTAGCTCAGCGCCAACGCAACGTCATTGGAATGATTTCAAAATAATCTTTTGGCACCATTGACGTGGGTTTATAATTTCCCTACGGAGAAAAATGGATTGATAATGTAACTTCAATGCCTACTTAGATTGTGAGCAGCAAAAGTACTGGCTCTTACAGAAAAACACCAAACAATGCCTTGGTATATATTTGCTAATATTAAGTATATGTTTGACTCATATAAAGGCTTTCCCTGGATAAGGAATTATCATATGAAACATGTCGATTGCTTGGAAGTAAACTAAGCAAACCCTTAATAGCTATCTTCTTATATTATCAACAATCTTACTCTCCATGAGACTATTTAAGAGTGTATATGGTTAAGGACTATCATTACACGTATAAGAGGAGCTTGTAATTTTGAGTTTAACCACTATACAACTTGCATGTATGGAAATAATGCATCATGTATCGAAGAAATGAAAGTAAGATATATCAAGAGTTATAACACAAAGCATACTTTGCTTAAGTTTTCATATAATCAATTATCCTCAAGATTCAAGTGAACTGAATAAGATGTAAGGAAAATGTGACATGTTTGTTTACCAAACCAATACGTAAAACCATATTTGGGAAACATGTAGAAAGTATTAAAATGGAAATATTTTAACCTCCTTTGATTAATGCACGAATCAGGGGGAGTGGTAGACAAAATGAGAGTCTACTATATATGTAATATTCGTATGTTGTGCTCTTTCCTTCAACCAAGGTTTTATTTTTCCCATTGGGTTTTGTTCCTTGGTGTAAGGTTTTAGTGAGGCAACATTTTATATACCATCATGCTTTCTTAACTCTCATGATTAATGTACGAATCTAGGAGAGAATTAGACTAAAGTAAAAGTCTATGTATTGGAAATAAGCTAGTGCGTTGTACTCTTTCCTTCGTCATATTTTTATTTTTTCTCACTGGGTTTTTATTTTGGCGTAAGGTTTTAACGAGGCAACAATTGTGCACTTTCACTCCTTTGACTCGGCACAAGGGGGAGTGTTGTAGGATAAATGTGCAGTCGTCTAAAGGATATGACGATAGAGATAGGGATAGAGATAGATTAGAATTGAAATATCTTGTTGTTATCTACTTGTAACTCATCCCTATATAAATGGCTTATGATTAATGAGAATTACGATTCATTCTCTCTTTTCTTTTGTTGTTCTGTTTCGATTCTCTTCAACATTTTAAAATATTTCCTATATTTTTTTCTTTTGAAAAAGGTTCAATTATAAATGCAACATCAAATAACCTCAATTCTAAATGTCAATCAAATTTCGTAAACCAAATGTGTCTTTAATAACATGTTTCCATTTCACACCTTGACTTCAAAATGTATTTGAATCAAAACAAATGAATTTTAACCTTTAAGGTGGGTCAAAACCATTAGGTTGTGTAGACTAACCCACCAATATTATTTCCCTTTAAATGTTTTTATTTTATATATATTTATTATTTTATTTAAAGTTGAAAGAAACTTATTAAACAAGATATAAAAATAATAATCATTCAATTGTTATCGTACAATTATATAATTGGCCAAACAAGTTATTAAACTTATTAAGCTACTAATAAAAAAACTAGGATGCTTGATTTTTTAACCATCAAGTTTTGAATCTATTAAGTTGTCTCTAAGCATTAATGTGTCTGATTAAATTAAGATAAGTTGTTGTTTGGTTTTGTTCTTAATAAATAGTTTGAACAATAAAATTTATCATTTTAACCTTATGCCTATACAAGTGATAAATAAAAATAAATTGTTTGATAAATATTTTAAATGACAAAAGTTTTATAATAAATTATTTCAAATAGCATAACAAATATGGACTTAACTCGTTCGTAACACAATACTTAATAACTTAAAATATATTTAAAATATAAAGTATTATTGTTTGATTACAATTGTAGGACAATATCTTAATATCTTAATAAACTTAACCAATTAAGGTAACCATATATTAAGTTTATTAAAGGGCCATTTACCAAATGCTTACCTGGGTAAGCGTTTACCAAGTCAAATTACTTTATCGGGTGAATATGGTAAACAACAACAATCTTATCCGGTAAGAGCTAACGCAAGGACCGAGAGTTTTACCCGGTAAGTGAGGGTGAAAACTTTTACCACGGTTAATTTTTATTGATAAAATTGTTGCATACGGTACCGTTTTAGTGGACTAAAATATTACCCTATAGGTAAGTGATAATATTGTATTTTATCGCTAAGCACTTACCATGTAAATGTTTGGTAAACTACCCCTAAGTTAAAAACAAACACTAAATTCATGTAAACGATTACCCGGATAAATGTTTGGTAAACGACCGCTAGGTTAAAAACAAACACTAAATTCATGTAAACACTTACCCAAATAAAGGTTCGCTAAACGATCGCTAAGTTAAATGCAAACACCTTAATATAATTTTACCAGTTAAGCTAATCACCCATTAATCTATACTATATTATAAAGCATTTATGAAAAACTCTTAAAAACAACCCCTAAAGCTTCATGTACCGCTACTTAATGCTAATTATTTAAAATCTCTTAAAAACAACTAATGAAGCTTTATGTACCGCTTTTAATGTTAATTACTTGATTAATACTTATCTTTAACAACCTTCAAATCCTTAAATCGTGGACTCTTATTAATTAATTCTTATCTCTAACCACTTTCAAATTCTCAAATCATGAACTCCTCAAAAAGCGTCATTCTTTAAACAAATTTATAAAAAAGCTTTTGATTGTTTTATCAAAAGCACACATTAAAACAAATTAAAATATTAAAATCGAGATATATCACGCTGTAGTACGCAAGTAGACTTCTAGTCTTATTAAATTGAATACAAACACCCCTTAAATTCGTTTATAGAGTGTACTTTTCATAAATAATCATACAACATAAATTGAAAGTCATAACTCATAACCACCCCCACTAACTCACCCACAACCACCCTTTGCCCCCACCCCACCGACTCCTCTTTCTTTTTTCCTTTTCTTTGTTCAAAGTTATTCTTTTTATATTTTGATAATTATTTTGAACCTAAATTAACTAGCATTATACCCGTTCGTTGGTCGGTTGACGGGTATACGACATGACTTTAATTTAATATATAATAAGATGTTATTTTAATAAATAAAATAAGATATAATAATATTTAAATATATCTAGAGATAAGAGGGATTTTCATAATTACAGATTTTCACCAAAATCCAACAAACAGCAAAGTGCATAACTTTGGTCATCCATTGAAACAAAATAAAACCATTAGTAACATTGACAAAGCCAAAACAGAAATTGGTTGCAATATGGCCTATGGCCATTGCAACAGGAGACCAAAAAAAATACTTCATAAAAAATGGTTTGTAGCAAACACAAACATTCCGAGATCAAAAAGTTATGTTTTGCTTGGGTACACGACATAACCTTAATCTAGATTATGTTATATGAGTAGTCAGTCTTTAACTAACACTGTTAAAATAATTAAGACATTGCAAATAATAATTAATATTTTAAAGAAGAAGTAAAGTCCACAGGGCTAGTAAGATATATAATAAATAAAGCACATAAGACATAATTTTACAGCTAATTCAGTTAATTTTATCCACTTCACTCTATCGATGTGTTGCATTTAAGCCAACAAACCAACATATTCCCGTTGGATGTCTCCAATTCCATGTGATTAGAAGTCACCATGCTTCTGTCATATACCCAACTTAGGCCCAAACCCGTCCATACTTGTTATTCTAAAAGTTATGACTTGCATAGTATAAATATATGTTAACTTTTTCTCAGTTATGTACTCGGCTGCAATGCAACGGAAAAACAAGAATGAAAATCTAATGGAACTATTTATTGAAGAATCTGAAACTTATGTTTAAACAAATAAAAATGCAATTCTTACTTCTCAATTAATGAAAAACTATGCAACTGAAAAGGGTATCAATAATCAAATAACAAAAAATTAATTA
Organism: Saussurea involucrata; assembly: GCA_033807775.1. Taxonomy (NCBI): domain Eukaryota; kingdom Viridiplantae; phylum Streptophyta; class Magnoliopsida; order Asterales; family Asteraceae; genus Saussurea; species Saussurea involucrata. Next base: position 60,575,410 of record CM066315.1, on the reverse strand, counting down.
AACCATCCATTAAATAAATCTAAAATTTATGTTTAAACAAAATAAAATTACAAATCTTTCATATCCTAGAATTCGATTCTCTTACTTCATGTAACTAAAACAAATATTATTTGCTAAAGTTTCAGGATTACAAAGTTACCATTTTCAGTTCACGTTCGTAGTACATTACGTTTTTATGATCCGCTAGATACAAATAAAATTTGGTTGAGAGAATTGTCTTGAAAGATCCGGAGTAATAGATCATGTAAGAACAGTACATTTCACAATTTTCAAAAATAAATTGTATTCAACTCCAATAGATTCTCTCTTTGTAATAACATTTGATAAACCATCATCCATATAACTTTTATGATGAGCCCAAAAATCCATAGCTTTTCAACGCAAGGGTTCATATTTGTTCTATTTTGTTGGTAATAATAGAACAATTTTGTTCGTAGGAACAAAGAGAAGCAGATTTATTCGGAAGTTACTTTGTATCCCTTTCTAATGCAATATCTTCAATCAGATCTGTACGAGTGACAAGAAGAAGTCAAATCTGAAGAAGCCCAAAACTCCGATAATCATTAGAGACAAAGGGCCCCAGCCACCATAATCCAAATGCCATCTGATATACGAAGCCCAACAGATTACAACAAAAAGGCCCAACCTACTAATTTGTCCTAAAATTAAAACCCCATTATCATGAACACTTATCAGCCTAGAAACAAAACCAATCTTAGGGATGGGAGACATTTAACACAGCAGACTTTGAAGCATGCCATCGATCAACATCAATCGTCTCTGGAAACAGGTTCAAAGACATTCAACACAGTAGACATTGAAGCATGCCATCCAAATCTTTCAGTACCAAGCTAAGGCAGAAGAAATATAAACCAAATACAGTCACCAAAAGTCTGAGACCAAATCAGAGAAGAAAACTTGAACCACAATGAGAATTGAGATAACTGCTATTGATGAACAATTAGTTTGATTTGCAGCCAATAAAACTAAAATAGTTACTGATGAGCACATAGATATCATAACTGAGAGAGAATCTCCCAATGCACTAATCCAAACCGGAAAGCACACAGAATGCATAAATTGATTGAGAATTTGTAGGACACCTAAATTATCTGTAACACCCTCGAATTGGGAAAGAGCAACTAATTAAAATTTTTGATAGTACATCCGAAATAATAGGATTTTTCCTATAATCCAATAGGTAAAATACCTTAAATTACAATCTATGGTTAACCTCAAACAAAATATAATTCAAGTCATGTTACAAAGACTAAAACTACAACGGGTGTTACTTAACCCAATTACAAGATGCTAATCCCAAGGATGAATGCGGAAAACTTCACTTAAGCTATTCACCTCTCGAGCACGTTACTAGCACACGACCTTTCACACGTGTCACTAGAACTACTCCCAACCTGAGACTTGTTGCACATGCCGACAAATAAAAAGGTTAGGCTAACGCCTAGTGAGTTCAATAGTTTATAACATGATTTATATAATTTGTAGAATGACAGTTGGCGACATAAATCATGATTTTAAAAAGAGTTTATGAAAGAATGTAAACGACTCATTTTCCAACGCACACAAAATCCATGAGAAAAGTTCCCAAAATGTATAAAGCGTTTTCTAAAATGAATCCCAATCCCAACTTACTCAAACGTGTTTTGACATTAAACATCTTAATAAATGTAAGTGCGGACAAAACCCCAATATTTAAAACACCCAAATAGGATGAGGAATAGAACTCTCCAATAAACCATGAAGACCTTTCATATAATAAAGAACGTCACCGAAAATATGGATAAAAGTACTACCCAAAAACAACACCTTTCGGTGATGGGGGAGACCCGATTCCATCGAAAGTGACGGGCACATAAAGTTAGGCCACTTATGATGTTACTGGATTACACCTCAAGTCCCGGTCTTATTTCTCATGCCATAAAGACATCACAACCTCAAACCTTCCCATGCCTTTATTGCATACCCCGTCGAGTTACACCTCAAGGACTTATAGGACCATATTGCCTATCCAGTCTAGACGAGTTACACCTCAAGGACTTCAATGTCCCACATTGCATACCCGCTAGTGGCCCCCATGGCCTAACACATATAACCATGCGTCCCCATAGTCCATTCCTCGTGCACAAAAAGATAGACAATCAAATAAAGACTGACTTACATGCCTATGGATCCAATGCAACACAGTCTACAAAACATGCTCAACCCGGAATGACTAAAACACCCAAGCATGTAAATATCAATAATGAGCAATAAAATGCAATATGGTGCAATAAAAGCAAACCATAAATAAGACTCCACATCGAGCCATTAAAACCGGACAAATGTCCCCAAGACTTCCTCAAAGTCAAAACCGAGCAAATGCTCAAAACCCATTAGACCCATAAATAACGATTCTCAAAATATAAACGTATTAAACGTCGTTTAGGTAAACGTATACCATAAAATCCTCACGACTCAAAACTCATCACGGATTAATAATAATGAATTTTCCCAAAATGGATTTATACTCTTTTAATTCTCAAAATGACCCATGACACTAAAATGTGCATTTTCCCAAATGGTTTATAGAATCAAGTACATCAATATGATTAAACCATTAAATAAACTTCATTTTGAATAATAAATCTTTTAAGAACATATTTATAATTTCTACACATCAAAATATCCAAAAACCCCAAATATGGGTGTTTTACAACATTTATGAAGATAAATACTTCAAAAGAGTTAGACTCATCAAATAACTCAACAATTGATAATTTCAAGTAAAACACACAAACATTTGGAAAATAACATTTTTTGCATGTACAAAGTTTTCACAAATCAACTTGAACTCACTTTGCTAGATTTAGGCTAAATCTACATGTTTCCCCAACGTAAGCTCCTTTGAAGAAACTTGAATCCTCAAGCCAAAACTTCCAAAAACCTAGATCCATAAGTTTCCAACCATCAATAACCACATTTAACCATTTAGAATTGTTCCCCAACATCAACCATCAAAATCTCCATTTATACCCAAAACCCCAATTTGTCCTAACTTTTCTCAAAATCATCCAAACCGAAAATGGAGGAACAAAACGCTAGGAGATCATCAATGGAACATTTATAACTCATAATGAAGCTTTTAAATGGAGGAAATGAACTTACCACTTAGGTTTTGATGAAAACCTAGAAAACCCCAAAAATCTCTAGTGTTGGAGATGAAAACTTGCTCTTGCATCAAAATATGAAACCACTAACATATGATGGAGAAGGAACACTTTAATCTCCATAAAAAGCCCCAAAATTAGTTAGGGTTTGAGGGGGAAGAAGAGGAAATGATTTGGGAGAGAAGAGATGGAGTTTGGGAGTGAGAAATGAGAAAATTACCACCACCAAACGTTCTTGAATCTTCCAATAAACTTCCAAACTCTTTCTAGATCCTTGAAGATCTCTCAAAAACGGAACCATAGCAACTTGAATCACCAAAATCGGAGTTGAAATGAGAGAGATATGAAGAAATGAAGTTTGGGGGTAAAAATCCCGTATTTATGCTCATCATACACTCCGCGCGGATGCACTAGCGCCACCATCAGCGCCAAGCACTGATCATCAGACGCTCCGCGCGGGTTCACTAGCGCCAACACCAGCGCCAAGCACTGGTCGCCCGGTTTCTTCCTAAATACTGTTTTGGCCATAACTTCTTCATTTTAGCTCCGTTTTCGCTCCGGAAAGAACCGTTGGAATCGTATTCAATTTCCCCATCCAACAAGACCATAAAATCTAGGGTTTAATCCAAAATCCTATTTTTCATATTTTTTTCTTAAAAGACCGATTTCACACTGATTCGAAATTGTACTTATCCGAAAATTACGGGTGTTACAATCCTCCCAACCTTAGGATGATTTCGTCCTCGAAATTTAGCTCCCAAACATCCAAAGGTTATCGAACTCAACACTTTCCATGCTTCTTCAGTTTCCTACTAAAATTTCAATCCTTTCTTGCCAGAACTGCTATTACAACTTGCATGTCGATACTCACAATCAATGTCCATTTAGACCCACTACATTTATGCCCGAGTGAACGCTTAATTTACTAAGGTAGCCTCTAACTGAATGACCCAGGTCATCTCCCAACCTTAGGTGATCCATACTTCCTCAACGCCCGATCTCGACTTCCCATCAGCCCAAATCCACATGCTTAAAATTTCTTCTCCAATCAACCCGAGGTTTGATTACCACCGAAACCAACAAAATCTCCAAATCCAACCCTCCCGCTGTTGAATTGACATTTGACCCTAACGAGCACTAATAGTCCCCAAAACATACGGTCGTCCCTGACCCAACGATTATACAACTCCATGAATACATCCCATTACCAACCATCCAATCTGCAAATTCTTTTACCATTCAGGTAAATTCGTTCTACTAAATCCACTTATTATAATCTGAACTTCTTAAAATCACTACAAGCGATACGATTGTCCCTTAAGATTGGACTACAACACTCCCAAAACACTGACGGTTCATGGCCTCAAAGTCCAAAGTCGACACCTAACCATACCACCAAGATTCAAACCACTGCATTACTCCACACCCGAGCTCCATCCGTCGGGCATCCCCATAAAACCAAGGTTATCAATACGGTGCCTAAAGGGTCATACACGTTCCTTATGCGAAAATTTACCAAGACCCAAAACAAGGTTGTCGATAAGAACGGGTACCACCAAAATTAACAGAAAACATCGCGAGTCTAACCCCCAGTTACAAAAGTACGCCGCCTATGCAAACGATACTACTCGGCCTACGGCACGATCACGCATCGGAATACCCAACCTCCCACTGTCGAAGTTCTGTACACATTTACTCCTAATCGGGGTTACTTAACCTTTCCAAGGTTCTAACGAGTTCAAGGTTTTCAAGTGAAAGACTTAACAAATATGTCAATCAAAAACTTTTCTAGAAATTTTCAACACACAGGTTTTCATATCAATTTAATTGTATGCACAACATCTACTACTATCAATTCGTTAGTTGTGCAAAAATGGGCACGCTCGTCCCACATATGAAAATCGTATTGAAAACTATTTCATCGAAATTTAGACCGTTAACAAAACGCAAAAGCACAATAAACAACTTCTTTGAAAGGAACCGTTACGGTCCTAGCATGGATTAATTTATGTCATGCACGCAAAGTATCTGCCCACTTTAAATGGTGTGCAACAAAATGTTTCGCACGTACTTCCAAAAGAAGTTTAAACGGCATTTGACTCCAAAACTCCTTTTTAACCATACGATGGCATGGAGCAGGGTTCACCAACAAAATTTGCGCGCGTCAGTTTATTATACAAAAAACGATGAAACGAGTCATAAATACACTTTGGTCAAACATAAAATGACTTGTGTAAGTTCCAAATTTAAGATAAAAATCAACATGTTTTCATTAATTGAAAATATCGACAAAACAACATGAGGAACTCTCAAATCGGAGTATGCATGCAAGCTTGTAACACTTTCCTAGTAGCTTTCTTAAAATGAAATGAAATGCATTAAATAGTTCACGACAAAATCTCAAAAGATGAAATTCTTTAAGTAAATTTCTAAAATTTTCTTCTCTGGTCATATAATGACACATGAGTAAAACGCTCCTGACAAGGTTGGCACACAACAATGTGTCTTCCCAAAACTTAGGAGAAAATAAGTGCTAGTAATTTTGTTGACACCAAAAAGGGTTCAAACCGACTTCAAATCTCGAATCGCACCAACAGTGCGCATCAATGTTCAAAAACATGAATAATTCCACGCACTCTAGTTTTAGACAAATAACTTTTCCAAAATCCCCATCACGGAGTAATTACATCAAAAGTTTCACATTCGTAATATAAAACGTTAAAACGTCAATGCTTAAAAGTTTATTTGTTAAAAATGCCCAAAATACACATTTTCTCCAAAACCAAAAAGGTTTACAATTTTTCCAAAATGTTCCTCGTCAATGACTCACACCTGCGTGTTTTTCAAAATATAACGTATCGTAAACCATGCATGATCCCCACAATACTAAAACATACTTTGACCAAATGGCCTTCATTTAAGTAAGGAGTTAATAAAACATTCTCTTGCACGACTCGTTTATCAAAGAAGCAATGGTTACCAAGCTATGCATACCCCTAAATCGATATAATGCATTTACATGAAATGATACTAAAACAATCAATTGACCGAAAGCACAATAAGCAAATTGTTATGAAATTTTATCAAAGTGTTCTTTCATGCTTCACTTACGTCACGTATAAATCAATCCATAGACTGAACAAGTTGCAACCAAGCATGTGTTAATACAAATCTTGGAAAGAGAGATCACGCGACACTAAAGTTCCAAAACTCACCCCTTTTTGTCGCCTTACAGCATGAAATTAATATTTCTCAACAAAGCTCGAGTGGGACAAAATGCCCAACATAACTCATAAATTTTCACATAAATAAATGGAGTATGCACCTTGTGAAATTGCACTCACGCGACTCAAAACGTTGTAAAACAAAATTCCATGAAATTCAATGGCCTCAATGACCTCAAGTCAATAAAATGGCACCAAACATTATGCTTTCAAAAGAAATTGCAATAAGCAAAATCATGACTAAAACGCCAAAATTCCAAAAATCCCCTTATCGTTGCAATACCATATAAACAACATTAATCAATAAACTTGCATTAAACAAAGTCTCCAAAATAGCTTTACATAGACATAATGGAAGATAACTTTCCGTCCAAACTCTAACATATGTGGAGGAGATCCAATGTTAAAGTCATAAGCCGTAGTTACTTGCCCAACATCTTAAATGTCATAGAAATATGGATATCACTGTATCCGAAAGGAACGTTGGACAACAACAAAATAAAACAAATTCCGACGGAGTTTGCTACTCCCGCAATAAAATAATTTCATGCAGGTTCAAAAACCATGATTTAAAATCTTGTGTGTGCTAAACATTTTTCCAAGACTTTGTAACACAATCCATATAAGGATTTGAAACACAAGAAATAATTGATGCAATTTATTTTAAAATAAATTTTGTGCATAACTTAGTCGGCACTCAACGTCTCAACCCATACTCCTCTGAATCCCTCCGGTCCACTATTGTCATCCGAATGCTCAAACCTCTCAAGGCAAAGTTGGGAATTTCATTGATTAACCTTACGGTTTTTCCTCGAATCAAAGTCGGTTCAATAAGTCTATGGTTCTAATCCAACCATAAATCTTGACTCGAAACGGTCCACTTAGAGCAAATATCATGCTTATTGTCACCCTAAGTGACTAACACTAAAATCGTCAACCTTTTTCCAACGACTACTCGCTTAGAAACTTCTTCACTACCCCAACGGTCATCACATTAAAGTAATTCAAGTATGCACATATAACTAGTAGGTTCACCATGACACTGGCCAGGTGTCATTATGAACGCACCATACATGATTATCCTTGCTACTCTCGACGTGATTCTCGTTTCTAGCAATTCCATGGACCACAAAACATCCTATCTTAAAGTGCCTAATGGTGAATTTCACTCTCACTTATATAACATGATTTATATAATTTGTAGAATGACAGTTGGCGACATAAATCATGATTTTAAAAAGAGTTTATGAAAGAATGTAAACGACTCATTTTCCAACGCACACAAAATCCATGAGAAAAGTTCCCAAAATGTATAAAGCGTTTTCTAAAATGAATCCTAATCCCAACTTACTCAAATGTGTTTTGACATTAAACATCCCAATAAATGCAAGTGTGGACAAAACCCCAATATTTAAAACACCCAAATAGGATGATACATAGAACTCTTCCAAATAAACCAAGAAGACCTTTCATATAAATAAAGAACGTCACCGAAAATATGGATAAAAGTACTACCCAAAAACAACACCTTTCGGTGACCGGGGAGACCCGATTCCATCGAAAGTGACGGGCACATAAAGTTAGGCCACTTATGATGTTACTGGATTACACCTCAAGTCCCGGTCTTATTTCCCATGCCATAAAGACATCACAACCTCAAACCTTCCCATGCCTTTATTGCATACCCCGTCGAGTTACACCTCAAGGACTTATGGGACCATATTGCCTATCCAGTCTAGACGAGTTACACCTCAAGGACTTCAATGTCCCACATTGCATACCCGCTAGTGGCCCCCATGGCCTAACGCATATAACCATGCGTCCCCATAGTCCACTCCTCGTGCACAAAGAGATAGACCATCAAATAAATACTGACTTACATGCCTATTGATCCAATGCAACACAGTCTACAAAACATGCTCAACCCGGAATGACCAAAACACCCAAACATGTAGATATCAATAATGAGCAATAAAATGCAATATGGTGAAATAAAGAAAACCATAAATAAGACTCCACATCGAGCCATTAAAACCGGACAAATGTCCCCAAGACTTCCTCAAAGTCAAAACCGACAAATGCTCAAAACCCATTAGACCCATAAATAACGGTTCTCAAAATATAAACGTATTAAACGTCGTTTTGGTAAACGTATACCATAAAATCCTCACGACTCAAAACTCATCACGGATTAATAATAATGAATTTTTCCAAAATGGATTTATACTCTTTTAATTCTCAAAATGACCCATGACACTAAAATGTGCATTTTCCCAAATGGTTTATAGAATCAAGTACATCAATATGATTAAACCATTAAATAAACTTCATTTTGAACAATAAATCTTTTAAGAACATATTTATGATTTCTACACATCAAAATATCCAAAACCCCCAAATATGGGTGTTTTACAACATTTATGAAGATAAATACTTTAAAAGAGTTAGACTCATCAAATAACTCAACAATTGATAATTTCAAGTAAAACACACAAACATTTGGAAAATAACATTTTTGGCATGTACAAAGTTTTCACAAATCAACTTGAACTCACCTTGCTAGATTTAGGCTAAATCTAGATTTTCCCCAAAGTAAGCTCCTTTGAAGAAACTTGAATCCTCAAGCCAAAACTTCCAAAAACCTAGATCCATAAGTTTCCAACCATCAATAACCACATTTAACCATTTAGAATTGTTCCCCAACATCAACCATCAAAATCTCTATTTATACCCAAAACCCCAATTTGTCCTAACTTTTTTCAAAATCATCCAAACCGAAAATGGAGGAACAAAATGCTAGGAGATCATCAATGGAACATTTATAACTCATAATGAAGCTTGTAAATGGAGGAAATGAACTTACCACTTAGGTTTTGATGAAAACCTAGAAAACCCCAAAAATCTCTAGTGTTGGAGATGAAAACTTGCTCTTGCATCAAAAGATGAAACCACTAACATATGATGGAGAAGGAACACTGTAATCTCCATAAAAAGCCCCAAAATCAGTTAGGGTTTGAGGGGGAAGAAGAGGAAATGATCTGGGAGAGAAGAGATGGAGTTTGGGAGTGAGAAATGAGAAGATTACCACCACCAAACGTTCTTGAATATTCCAATAAACTTCCAAACTCTTTCTAGATCCTTGAATATCTCTCAAAAACGGAACCATAGCAACTTGAATCATCAAAATCGGAGTTGAAATGAGAGAGAGATGAAGAAATGAAGTTTGGGGCTAAAAATCCCGTATTTATGCTCATCAGACGCTCTGCGCGGATGCACTAGCGCCACCATCAGCGCCAAGCACTGATCATCAGACGCTCCGCGCGGGTTCACTAGCGCCAACACCAGCGCTGGTTGCGCGGTTTCTTCCTAAACACTGTTTTGGCCATAACTTCTTCATTTTAGCTCCGTTTTCGCTCCGGAAAGAACCGTTGGACTCGTATTCAAATTCCCCATCCAAAAAGACCATAAAATCTAGGATTTAATCAAAAATCCTATTTTTCATATTTTTCTTTAAAGACCGATTCCACACTGATTCGAAATTGTACTTATCCGAAAACTACGGGTGTTAGATTAGCTGTGATCTGAAACCAAAAGGAGTAAACAGAAGGCCATATGAATTGACATATATAGGGCATGATAATACCATTTAGATATAGAGAAATGAAGTAGGGAAATAATAGCATGAGATTAGGCAAAACACAATAGGCAATAACATCTAATATGTATCAAAACTGAAAACCAATTTGGCCAAAAGCCAATGACAAGCGGGGTGGCTAGGATTTCAAGGGACTTTGTAGGATTTGTATATAATAATGTTTAAAAGTATGTTAAAAACAATTGTTTTCTATTAATCAGTTAAATAAAAGGTAACTTAATTATTTTTATAAACTATTAATGTTGTTTTTTATAAATAATGGAATTCAATTCCATTCCAAATCCTACAAACCTAACACGCAAAGGGATTCCAAATCCAAATCCCTCTAAATCCCCACAATCCAATCCATTCCATTCCTACAAACCAAACGGATCCTAAAGACTTCCCAGTTTCCACAAACTCAACACCAATACACAGACTACCCTAGTAAAGATTTGAACAACATACAAAGCTAGAAATCCAGTCCAATACAAACTCCTTATTTGATCCAAAGCAAACCATTTTTCATATCTAAAATTTCTACTCTGCACATTCATTAGACCTATCAAAAGGCTAGATTTTTTTTATCATGGACTTTAATCTCGTTACATTGTGCAATTAACAGTAAAAATTTTAACGAAATATATGAAACAACATGCAGTGAAAGAGCTCGCATACATACCTGAATCACAAGAACTTTGGAGACAGTGGATTTCCCCTTGGCTACCTTCGTATATCCTAAATTTAAGATCCGGCTAAAGATTTAAGATGGGTGTTCTTAGGTACAAGTACACTATAGCAACAAAAGAAATTGAAATGAAAGTTAGGGGTCGTTTATCAAACGTTTACCCGGGTAACGGGTAACTGCTTACCAAGTCACATTACCTAGCGGATTAATATGGTAAGGACCAAAAATCTTACCGGGTAATAGCGAATTCAAGAACCGAGAGTCTTACCCGGTAAGTGAGGGCATCGACTGTTACCACGATTAGCGCTTACCGGGTGAATTATTGCATACGAAACCGATTTGGTGGACTAAAATCTTACCTGGTAAGTAAGTGATAGTGTTAAATTTGGTAAACGACCCCTTAGACTCATTATTTGTCCAATTGTGCATGCATGTATTTAATCTATTAGTATTCTATATAAAAGGAAGCTGGTGAAAGAAGTTAGAGTAGAGGACGACCTCAAATATAGAATAACAACACTTGGATACATTGACATATAATTGTTATGCATCAAGTCTTGAAGGTGGCAACAAATTATGAAAAACAATAAAATAAGAAATGAATTGACAAATACACCAAGTTATGGAAAATCAACAATTAAAAAAAACTTTCTTACCGAACTCCCTTCATTCCTCAATCAACAGGCCTTGTACTTTATGCTTTCAAAGTTGGGTCCAAACTCAAACAACTCATGAAAACCCAGTTACAATTCAAGACCAAATTCATTTAACATGGGTCTGAAGTTCTTCACCTGAACATCAAAACAAATGGTTGCCAAACTCATTCCATCAACAAACAATTAGCAGTTTAAACCTGCAAATGAAATGCCTTTTGCAAATGTTTAAGAAACTAATCTACAGTTAATTATAAGATGCACATTTAAGAAGGAAACAACCACTTGTATGATAATGACAGAAATTTTAAATTTAAAAAACGTATGTCGTCATGGTCTAGGATATTTGCAAGAATGTGTGCGACAGAAATCTATCCATTGCACATAGAGGGATGCCTGCCTAAGGATATCTGCAAGTGTAACAACCCAAATTCCATAAGAAGTAATTCTAAACATTACAACCAAAATCGGTCCCAAAGTATACAAATTACATCAATTCTAAATCTAGGTACGCAACGGATAAACACCTTCACAACTGAGATGCTACAGGAAGCCCGACGGTGATCTACAAGCCTCCACTAGACAATACCCCTCTTACAACGTCACCTCTTTCCATCTTCTCTAGATGAAACCCAACAAAACTCTTACCTGAAAATGGTTTTAATTTTTTTTAAAAGCGAGGGTTAGACCACGAGGTCTAGTGAGTTCCCTCTTTAAAACAGTTCCACACAAACACCAATTCAAAACGTACAAATTGTCACATTAATAAATGTAAATACAGTTTAAATGCTCGACTCCACATAAGGGTATTGCACAGTGGTCTCAACTCCCATCACCTCATGTGATGTCCACACTCGGGGCCATTAGTAGATCCCCCCCCCCCCCCCCCAGAAGATGTCATATCCGTGTGCACAAGAAACGGATTCAAGGCACACGATCCAATCAACTCTCCAAGGATTCTCAACAATCCAAGGCTCAACTCCCCCACTGTGCAACCTGACCACACATATAAACAATAACTCATAAGAACATGCAATCAATGCGTACGTTGGAAAATACTTTCATAATGCATAAAGATCATGTTCCATTTCAAAGGATACATATGCATATTACCATCATGATACCAAATTTAGTCATTTAAAACATTCACAAATCATTTTCCAATTAAACAGGGGATAAAGGAACTCACCTGAGCTTTAGCAAAACACCACACGCTCCGAAACTCACTTTAACTCAAACCGTACACCTGAATTGGACGCCATAAGAGTGGTGTTAAACCATCTAATTACATCCTAAAACATCTCTACTAAACCCCTAAAGCAAACCCCCAATCGATGCCTCGATTCAAGACCCAAAAAACGAAGCGAACCGACGAAGGTGCACCAAACAGAGACTTGTGCCACTTTCAACGTCGTTTGCAAACCACGTGGCAAATCGCGCAACTTTCTGTTCGTGCCTCCCAGGTCTGCACAACAATTTCAGCCCGAAATCTTTGTTGATCCAAACCCTCAGTGATTTGATAATGACCCTCTCTTAAATACTTAGTGAAAATTGTAAGTAAACAATATGTATCAGCGTTTCACTATCGCTGATAAGTACTAAGATCTTCCAGTACCGCTGATAGGAACTCTCGCTTTTTAAATTAAACATTCAGTGAACACTGTTCATCATTAATGCTCTGAGTCTGTTCAGTCATTATGATGATCGCTGATAAGTTAGTTGTTTACTTATGATCCCTGAAGACAAGTTTCACGTCAACAAAGGTTCTACGCTGAAGTCGAAGATCAAGCTCAAGAACCAGCGACAAGTCTCCTAATGAACTGATGCGGATCAGCGAAGACTCAGATTTGTCCACTCAACGTGAAGTATCAAGTACAAGACTTCAGCTATCGCTGAACTTTATCATCTGCTGAATAGTAAATGATAATCGCTGAATCAACGAAAGCTGATCATGAAGTCCTCCGTACAAAGTACTTTTGTCTTAACCACCCTTGCACGCCTCCGTACGAAATGTCAGAAAAGAACCTCCGAATATCTGAAATCGTACAACCACTCTGATACTACACTGTTCATCCTTACGGCTACTAAGGTTGTCAACCAAGGTCAATGACATGCAACCAACCAGCTGATGACACGTGTAAAGTATATATTGATTTGCATTTAATGCATGCAGTATATAAAGAGATGAACTCACTTCATTTTAAGTAACTTGCTAACTCTGGACAAGTTTATATCTCTTATCTCAAGATAGGTTATTATTAGTAATTTCCTTATCTTTCTTAGTGCAAGAAACCTTAATGTTCCAACTTGTTTAGATTTAGGTTTATCCTTAATCTTGTCTCCGCAACAAGCTGTAAATTGTTAATGATTTATCAATAAACAATTTAGTAAAGTAAAATATGTGTGTTTGTATTCAACCCCCCCCCCCCCTTCTACAAACTTGTATAGGCCTTCGGGACCAACAAGTGGTATCAGAGCGGATTTGTTTAATCTCATAAACAAGATCTAATCTAAGATATTTCTCTTCCTTGCTATTATCTGAAAATGGCCTCCAACACAAACACACATTATATAGACAATGGTTCTCTTGCAAAACCCCCTAGATTTTCCAGAGATAACTTCAATTTATGGAAAAATAGGATGATGCTCTTCTTAGAAGGTGTAGGCCCTACTATGACCTACTATCTTGAAAATGGCCCACACATCCCTGTAACAATTGATCCTTTAGTTCTAGCCACTGCAACTAGAGCTGCTATTCCAGAAAGGCTGATTCCAAAGGAAATACACATGTGGACCGATGAAGATAAGAAGAAAGTGGCTATAGATACAAAAGCCAGATCCATACTATCCATGGCCCTTCCTGACGAAGTCTACCATTCCGTCATGAACCTGAAGTCATCTGTTGATCCAAACCCTCAGTGATTTGATAATGACCCTATCTTAAATACTTAGTGAAAATTGTAAGTAAACAATATGTATCAGAGTTTCACTATCGCTGATAAGTACTAAGATCTTACAGTACTGCTGATAGGAACTCTCGCACTTTTAGATTAAACATTCAGCGAACACTGTTCACCATATCGCTGAGTCTGTTCAGTCCTTATGGTGATCGCTGATAAGTTAGTTGTTTACTTATGATCCCTGAAGACAAGATTCACGTCAACAAAGGTTCTACGCTGAAGTCGAAGATCAAGCTCAAGAACCAGCGACAAGTCTCCTAATGAACTGATGCGGATCAGCGAAGACTCAGATTTGTCCACTCAACGTGAAGTATCAAGTACAAGACTTCAGCTATCGCTGAACTTTATCATCTGCTGAATAGTAAATGATAATCACTGAATCAACGAAAGCTGATCATGAAGTCCTCTGTACAAAGTACTTTTGTCTTAACCTCCCTTGCACGCCACCGTACGAAATGTCAGAAAAGAACCTCCGAAAATCTGAAATCGTACAACCACTCTAATACTACACTGTTCATTCATGCGGCTACTAAGGTTGTCAACAAAGGTCAATGACATGCAACCAATCCGCTGATGACACGTGTAAAGTGTATACTGAATTGCATTAAATGCATGCAGTATATAAAGAGATGAACTCACTTCATTTGAAGTAACTTGCTAACTCTGGACAAGTTCAAATCTCTCAAGATAGGATTTTATTAGTAATCTCCTTATCTTTCTTAGTGCAAGAAAACTTAGTGTTCCAACTTGTTTAGATTTAGGTTTATCCTTAATCTTGTTTCCGCAACAAGCTGTAAATTGTTAATGATTTATCAATAAACAATTTAGAAAAGTAAAATAGTGTGTTTGTATTCAACCCCCCCCCCCCTTCTACAAACTTGTTTAAGCCTTTCGGGACCAACAAGTGGTATCAGAGCAGATTTGTTTAATCTCATAAACAATATCTAATCTAAGATATTTCTCTTCCTTGCTATTATCTGAAAATGGCCAACTCAAACACAAACACTCACTATATCGACAATGGTTCTCTTGCAAAACCCCCTAGATTTTCCAGAGACAACTTCAACTTATGGAAAAATAGGATGACACTCTTCTTAGAAGGTGTAGACCCTACTATACCTTACTATCTTGAAAACGGTCCACACATCCCTGTAACGATTGATCCTGCCGTTCCAGCCACTGCAACTAGAGCTGCTATTCCAGAAAGGCTGATTCCAAAGGAAATCCATCATTGGACCGATGAAGACAAGAAGAAAGTGGCTATAGATACAAAAGCCAGATCCATACTATCCATGGCCCTTCCTGACGAAGTCTACCATTCCGTCATGAACCTAAAATCCTCAAAATCCATGTGGGACACAATATGTGTTCAGTATGAAGGAACGTCTGAAGTCCAGGATTCAAGAAAGATCAACCTGGTAAGACAATACGAAAGTTTCATCTCTGGTAAGAATGAAACTCTCTCTGAAGTACATCAACGTTTTAATTGCTTAATTATAGATCTTAAAACGGTTGGTAAGGAATATTCTAACTTTGAAGTTCTGACAAAGTTTTTAGAATGTTTACCTGAAAGCTGGGACAATTATTCCATGTGTCTCAAGCTGTCAAAAGATCTAAGATCAATGACACTTGCTACCTTATATGGCACATTGCTGAATCATGAGCAATCTAGCCATCTTAAGAAGAATCTTGTAAAAGATTCCAAAAGCACCCCTGTTGCTTTAATCTCAGAGGAACCTTCTACTCAGCGACCCGTGGTCACTATCACTGAGTTAGAAAGTAACTCTGAAAGATCATCAGATTCTGATTCTTCAGATGATGAATCCTTGGCTCTCCTAACTAAAAAGTTCAGGAGATTCGCCAAGAAGAAATTGTTTAGAAAGAACAAAACTCTTTCTATAGCTGACAAGCCTAAGTCATCAGCTTTTGTTGATAAGGCTACTGCTACTTGTTTTAACTGCGAAAAGACAGGTCATTTCGCTAACGAGTGCAGGTCAAAGAAAATCATGAGACCTTCAGCCTTTACAAAGAAATCCTTTGTTCCAAGGAATAAAGACGAAAAATACTTAAAGCTGAAGGAGAAGTATGCAAAGCTGAAAAGCTTTAAGAAGAAGGGAAAAGGCCTAATGGCTGACTATGATTGGGCTGCTTCTGATGAAGAAGCCTCATCATCTGATTCTGAAGATGATGAAGCAAATCAATGTCTCATGGCCAAGATTGAAGAAGAGGAAGAAAGTTCAAACATTCCCTCCACTTCAACATCTGCCATTCAGGTTAAGAAGGGTATCTGGTATCTCGATAGCGGATGCTCTAGACACATGACTGGAAAGAAAAGCCTGCTCGCTGAATACAAGGAAGAGAAGGGTCCCTCTGTGACTTTCGGTGGAAATGGAAAAGGACACACCCGAGGGTATGGTGTACTTTCAAATGGTACAACATCCTTCAGAAGAGTCGCATATGTTGAAGGGCTGAAGCATAATCTTCTGAGCATCAGTCAGCTTTGCGACATGGATAACAAAGTGATTTTCACCAAGGAATCCTGCTTTGTCTCTGACAAAAAGGAGAAGATAGCTCTCAGCGGTTATCGTTTGGAAAATGTTTACGTTATAAACATGGACTCAACAACCACTGAGAACTCCTGTTTCTTCTCAAAGGCATCTTCTGATGTCAACTGGCTATGGCACAAGAGGCTTTCACATCTCAACTTCAAGACACTGAATACTCTTTCATCCAAAGAGTTAGTCACTGGTCTACCTCAACATTCATACGCCAAAGAATCCTTATGTTCAGCGTGTGAAAAAGGGAAGCAGACCAAGGCAAGCTTTAAGTCCAAGCAAGTTTCCTCAGTGTCATCTCCTCTTCAACAACTCCATATGGATTTGTTTGGCCCCGTTAACAAACAATCCATCGCTGGAAAGAAATATACGCTGGTCATAGTTGATGAATTCTCTCGTTACACATGGGTAATGTTTCTCCGTTCTAAGAGTGACACCCTTGAAGAACTCATCACCTTTGTTCGGAAGATGGAAACTCTGAACAATATGACTGTTCGCTCAATAAGGAGTGATCATGGAACTGAATTCAAAAACAGTTCTCTTGATTCCTTCCTTGAGAGCAAGGGTATTTCTCACAACTTTTCGTCAGTGAGAACACCACAACAAAACGGAGTCGCTGAAAGAAGAAATAGAACAATTATTGAAGCTGCACGTTCAATGCTCAGCGATTCTCACCTGCCTACTCAGTTTTGGGCAGAAGCTGTCAACACGGCTTGTTTTACGCAAAACAGGTCGCTGATAGTCAAAAGATTCAAAAAGACAGCCTATGAACTTTTTCATGGGAGAAAGCCTTCAATCAGCTTTCTTCACATCTTTGGTTGTCAGTGTTTCATACTGAACAACAGAGATGCCCTTGGAAAGTTTGATCCTAAGGCTGATGATGGAATCTTTCTTGGATACTCCTCAGTTTCCAAAGCCTTCAGAGTCTTCAACCGAAGAAGACAAACTGTAGAAGAAACTATTCACGTCACGTTTGACGAATCCCGTTCAGCGAACTCTAAACCGAACGCTGATACAGAAGAACTGAATCAATGGATGTTTTCTCATCTTTGTGATTCAGAAGATGTTCCCACTACTCATACTCATACAACTGAAAATGATGGTCCTACTATCATTCCCAATATGCAGAATAGTGAAGCTGAAACATCTTGGGTCTCAGCTGTTCCTATAAATACTATACCCGCAGTTGATCCAAATGTCTCAGAAATTCCATCTATTTCTCAGCAATCAGTGAATGAAGTGACAAATGCAAGCATTCCTCTCTTAGCTGATTATCCAGTAGTAGCTGAAGCCTCATCTTCAGTTTCTCCAGTTCAGATTCTTGGTGATCCCAACGCTGGTATTCAGACTCGTAGAAGTGCAGGTAATATTTGTTTATTTGTTAACTTTATTTCTCTAACTGAACCAAAGAAAATAGATGATGCCCTCAGAGATCCAAACTGGGTCAGCGCTATGCAAGAAGAGCTGACTGAATTCGAAAGAAACAAAGTTTGGAAACTTGTTCGGAGACCAACTGACAAAACAGTGATAGGCACTAAGTGGGTCTATTGAAACAAGTTGGACGAACATGGTACTTTAACTCGCAACAAAGCTCGTCTTGTTGCTCAGGGATACAGACAAGAGGAAGGTATAGATTATGACGAAACCTTTGCTCCTGTAGCAAGACTTGAATCTATTCGTCTTTTCTTAGCATATGCTGTACACAAAAACTTCACTGTACATCAAATGGATGTTAAGTCAGCGTTTCTAAATGGAAAGCTGAATGAAGAAGTTTATGTGGAACAACCTCCAGGATTCTCAGATCCTAAGCGTCCAGGTTATGTTTATAAGCTGGATAAGGCACTTTATGGCTTGAAGCAAGCTCCTCGTGCATGGTATGACACTCTTTCTACTTATCTCCACCTTGAAAAATTTGAGAGAGGTAAGATTGACAAAACTTTGTTTTTTAGAAAAATAAAAGGTCATATCATTTTAGTTCAAATATATGTTGATGACATTATATTTGGTTCTACTAACCCTGAGCTTTGTACTCGTTTCGCTGATTGAATGAAAGATGAGTATAAAATGAGTATGATGGGTGAACTAACATATTTCCTTGGTCTTCAGATTAAGCAAACTGAAAAAGGAACTTTTATAAATCAGGGAAAGTATGTTAAAGATATGCTGAAAAAATTCGACTTAACTGAAAGTTCAGCTATGAAAACCCCTATGGCACCACCGCTGATACTTGATAAGGACACAAAGGGTGTTCCTGTCAATGTCACGCTGTACCGTGGGATGATCGGCTCACTACTGTATCTTACAGCTAGCCGACCCGATATTATGTTTGCAACATGTCTGTGCGCACGATATCAAGCTGAACCTAAGATATCTCATATGAAAGCTGTAAAGCGAATCTTTCGATATCTTAAGGGTACAGCGAATCTAGGTCTTTGGTATCCCAAAGATTCAGGATTCGATCTAACCGCCTATTCAGACAGTGATTTTGCAGGTTGCAAAATGGATAGGAAAAGTACCACAGGAGGATGTCAGCTCCTGGGTGGAAAGCTGGTAAGTTGGACAAGTAAGAAGCAAAACTCAGTGTCCACTTCCACAGCTGAAGCTGAGTATGTAGCCGCTGGAAGCTGCTGTTCTCAAGTCTTGTGGATGAGAAATCAACTACTAGACTATGATCTTCAGCTCTCCAAAATTCCAATCTATTGCGACAGCACAAGTGCCATCGCTATAGCAAACAATCCAGTGCTACACTCAAAGACAAAACACATAGAAATCAGATATCATTTTATCAGAGATCATGTGATGAATGGTGATATAGAACTTCATTTTATCCCAACTGATTATCAGTTAGCTGATTTGTTTACCAAACCTCTTGATGAGACAAGATTCAACTTTCTCATCAGCGAGCTTGGAATGCTGAACTTTGAAGGATAAATCTTCAGCGGTTCACATTTAATCAGCGATACGTTTATACATTCTTGTATAGGCTCTGGATAAAATAAACTTGTACAATCCATTTCATCATCTTCTCTCTGAATAAATTGGGTTAAACTGATATCAAGGTATGTTTTCTCTGACAAAACGCATGAAAATGCAAGATTTCAAATTCTTTCATCGCTGAATAATATTTTGAAATTTCTTAAAACCCTCACTGATATTTCTATTCAGTGCTTCATATTTTCCAAAGAGTCCCTGAGTTTTTTCTTTCAAAACCTCAGAGACAACGGAAGAATGTGAAAGGACAGTTGTGACGTCATTACAACGGATAACACCAGGCACGCTCTTTTTCTGACACACGTTTGCACGTTTCGTTGTCTATCCAATCAAATGCAAACACGTGTCCGTGTCATGATGAAAAACTTTCCCGCTCAAGTTTTTCTCTCTCTACTCTCTTCCTATATAAACACTCTCAAAGTTTATATTTGTCTTTTACGCGAGTCAATCTTTCTCCGCAAGAAAAGAACACTGTTGCATTTTGTGCTCTCAATCTTCAAAAACTGTTCATCATCTTCTTCATCAATCTCAAGGTTAATATGTTCTTATCTATTATCAAATGCAAATAACTTGTTTTCGATCTTATCATTGTTTTACACAAGATCAAACAAAAGAACTCAAAAATAAAATCATTTTCTTACATGGTTTTATAAACACAACCATTTCATGGTTGTTCTTCAAGTTTTAAATCTAAAATCTTAAACTTGTTCTTCTTTCGTATCCATTTTTTTTAAAAACTGGAATACAAGGCTTATAGGTGTTATATTCGTTTTTTTTAAAACAAGAAAAACCCTAATCTTCATTAAGACTTTTTTGTCTGAATGAAATGGACAAAATTCGAAAAATCTTAATGGAAATTTTCTTTCCACATTAAGATATTTCTTATTTGTTAACATCTTTGGGTGAACTGATAATACAGTGAAATGGCAACTTCAAAGCTGAATGTTACCGCTGAGTCCATCTCCGCTGATTCTGAGGAACTGGAAATCACCAAAGCTCCTCAGGTTAAGTTTGAGCTGGATCAACTAGACTGGTCAAAGGCAAACAACCTTTCAGCGCTTCTCGAGTTTCCTCCTCGGAAGCAGGTATCCCATCTAGACGACGCTGTAAATTTTTTGAAGAATAGCCCCATCTACACAGCACTGACAATCACACCTCCTGCCAGTCAGCGTCTATTATCCCAATTCTGGTACTCTGCCAGACACACCAACCTACCCTCAGCCAAAGATCCATCTAAAACCATCGACTGCATACTCAGCGATACTGAGTATGGCACCATCAAGATAACCCCCGCAATAATCCGCAAAGCTCTGAAGTTCCCTAACGCTACCTCAGAAAATCCTTTCATTCCATTTCCTGACCACAAGAAGCACGCTGACAGGGAAGAAATCATTGCTTTCCTTGATGCGATGGGTTACATCTGGGAGACTGGAAGAGACAAGCTACCTGAGAAGAAGCTGACGCTGATAAAGAAATCCAAGATGCCCAGCGAGATGAACTTCATCTTCGCTCACCTGATCAGCTGCATGACAGCGAAATCCGGATCTTTTGATCAAGCCGCTCAACCTCAGCAGGCCATGGGTTACGCACTGCTGAAAGGTCTCAACATTGACTGGGCCTCCATCATCTATGAAGACCTCATTCAACGTGTTGATTCTGCCGCTGACCGACCAGCATGGGTTCCTTACCCACGATTCATCAGCGCCATCTTTCAATATGGCCTGAAGGACAGCTATCCTGAAGAGGGTGATCTGAAACTCTCTCAGATTGGCCCTAAAGTTCTCGACTTCAAGCCTGTCGCCAACGAGGTACGTCTCTCTACCCTTCTCACTCTACTTAATTCTCCGCTTTCTGTGGCTCCTTCAGCGACTATACCCCTCGCTGATTCCCAGGCCACAAAATCCATTCCTTCTAAGAAAAGGAAACAATCTCTTACCCCTCTTGATTCCAAAAGGATCAAGAAAACCAAGGAGCAACCCCAGCAATTGCATGCTGAAGACTCCTCAGCTCATTCTGAAGAGCTGAAGGAAAGTTCCGTGGTACGCTCTGCCACACCAATTCAAGCCATCCCTTCTAAACCTACTTCAGCGTCCTTAAACGCTGAGGTTAGAACTTTGGAATCTACCCAACCTTCGTCAGTCTCTCAAAAGACTGATGAAGTACTTCTCAGCGAATCCAACGCTGAACTTGAAACCCAACCCCAATTCTTATCCTTCGCTCCTCCCTCTACTTCTTTGGACACTCCTCCAGTCAAAACTGGAGATGCCATCATTAAAGAAGCCATTGAAGCTTCTCAGCGAATGACTAAGAAAGGACCTGCAGAGATCTCCATCCCTCACGGAACTTTTGAGGGAGATATGGAACACTATGGAGGGACTCGAAACTTTGATGAGTTCGTCAACGCTCCTGCGGGTACAGATCCCACCTTAAACACTGTAACTAAACCTGAAACTTCTGAGCTTTCCTTTGTTCACAAGTACTTATATGTTACAGGTCCTTATTTGGGAGACATCAACCAGTCTCTGAAGTCTATGGAGATGAAACTTACGGATCTCACCACCGGTCTATCAAATAACTCTACAGCTGTAACAAACGCTGGAGAGAATCTGACGAAGCTGACTACTGTGGTGGAAAAGAAGGCCTCCTCTGATGACATCAAAGACCTTGATAAAACTCTCGCCGACTTTGCCAAAGTGCTCTCCGACATCTACACTGACTACACCAACCTCAAATCATCAGTTTCCACCATTTCCAGCGAGGTTACAACGCTGAAGAAATCGGTTGGTACACTCGAAGGTGATATGTCAGTGGTCAAGACCGACTTGGGCTCAGTGAAGACCGATCTTAGTTCTGTCAAGACAATGATCGAGACGCTGGTGAACAAGGCAAATAATCCAGCTCCTGCTCCGGCCCCTGCACCTGTTTTGGACTCATTCACCGCAGAGGATCGCCAAGAGCTGAAGAAAATCACGCCTGCTATTTCTGGCCTAGAAGACAGAATAGCTAAGCTTGAAGGTTGTGTGAAAATCTCTGGCCCAGAAGACAGAGACAACACCAATGCTGAATCTACCCATTCCTCCCCCGCCCATCATGAGAAAGAGGGGGAGAAGAGCGCTGAACAGGAGAAGAGCGCTGAAGACCTTTCCCATGATGAATCTATCAGGGGAGAGGGTAATGAAGATCGGATTACTGGACCTCAGGGAGATGAAAACCCTGAGGGAACCGAGAACCTCGCCTCTGTATCTGAGGGGGAGCAACTCGAAGAAGATGCTGAGGAATCCGAAGCAGAAGAAGACGAAGACTTCGACATCCCTGAAGCTGAACCATCCTCCTCTCCAAGGAACGATGATGATGATGATGAAGATGACGATGATTTCTTTGTTGTCAAACCTGCTCCTCGAACCAAAGCTCTTAAAGGTATTTCAATAAAAGAACCTTCAGGGGAGAAGACAAAGACAAAGCACTCAGCCTCTGGCGCTGAGAAAAGCAAAGACAAAGGCATCGCTGAAGATGATAATCTGGCGATCCTACTTGCAAAACCGATTTGTCAGGTACACTAAACTTATTTTTCCTTCCCTGATCATCTCTGATAAATCAGTTATCCATTCCACAAACACCATACACATCCACATTTTTTTCTATCTTTTCTACCCAAGTTCTTCTACCCAGTTCTTATTTGTAAGATCGCTGCGTTTCAGCTAGTCCTCTCCCCTGTTTGAGGATATCGCTGAAAGATCTTCTATTGCGACTTCACCAATAATTCCAGCTACCGCTGAAGACATAATCCCAGTCTTAGATTTAATATCTGAGACTGATGAATCAGAAGAACAACCTCTCTCGCACAGAAACAGACCCTCCTCAGTTCCTCAAAAGAGGAGAGAAGAAATGATAAAGCGATTCGAGGATCAGCGAATCATCCTAAGGCGCGATCAACTACCTTCAGTTCCTCCTAAGTTCAGAATTTCAAAAGCTGAATACCAAGATCATCTCAGAGCTGAACGCCTCATCGCTGAAAGGAAGGAAGCTGAAGATAAAGACAGAGAATACGCCATCAAGCTCACTCAAGAATCTGTCAAAGACCCCAAGCTGAAGCGTATTCCCATTCAAATCCAACGAAAGCTTTGGGAACAAGCCCAGAAGATCGTGGAAAAGAAAGCTGAAGTTTCTCAGACCACCCTGATCTGGTGTAAAGAGAAAATCCACTTCAGATATCATCCAGCGAAGATCAACAAGGTATTCATCTCTGGAAGAACCTCCATCGGAGTACCTATTGTTGACATCAAACTGTTCAGAGAATATGACTCATCTGAAACCTTTCGTGCTGACACTGTAAAAAGGTATGGTCTCTCTGAATGGCTGGAGATGAGGTTAGCTATCCAACCATCAAAATCTAAGTACAAGGATCATTTCGAAAAGCTGATAAACAGACAGATCGATTTGATATCTTCTTGTGTGGATATTCCTCCTGTTCCTGATCTAAAGCCGAAAAGAAAAAAGGGCTCTCCAAGGAAGAAACGTCAAGATTCAAACTCAGGTCCTGTCATACGAAATGAAATTGGAATTGGTTTCTCTCGCGCTGAAGTACTTGGTCCTGATCCTGATCTATCTGCCCTTGACATCTCTTTGCCACCATGTGAACTTTTCGTCCCTGGTAAAGTCATCAGTAATCCTTATGGAATATTCTTTCTTGACTACGACGGACGTAAATGCTTTCAACGGATCGCTGAGCTTCCAATCACTCCAATCGAACAGCTCAAAGATCTCATCTACTGGTGCGACTTCAGAAAAGACATTCAGGCACGACACCTAAAACCCTTGATTTTTGAAGCTGCTCTGAAGCTAAAGAATAAAGGAGAAAAGGTTCCTGAGTGGATGATTCCAACTGAAAAGACAACCCTTGATGAACTTCTCATTAAGGAAGAACCCTTTGAAGGCTGACAACAATCACCATTTTTCTCTATTGTATCAGTCATCCTTCAGTACTTGTAATTTATTTCGCTTGTACTTGTAATCTTTCTTATTCATATTGTAACCTGATTCAAAGATTTAAAGAAAGATTTCAGCGAATGTACTTTACTCCATCAGTACTGAAAAGATCCCAAAAAACAGTAAAAGGGACAAATATTTTATGAGTTCTTTTTATCCTTATGTTTTCATTAAATAGCAATTTTCTCTGTTGCTATGTCATAATCAAATAGGGGGAGATTGTTGATCCAAACCCTCAGTGATTTGATAATGACCCTATCTTAAATACTTAGTGAAAATTGTAAGTAAACAATATGTATCAGAGTTTCACTATCGCTGATAAGTACTAAGATCTTACAGTACTGCTGATAGGAACTCTCGCACTTTTAGATTAAACATTCAGCGAACACTGTTCACCATATCGCTGAGTCTGTTCAGTCCTTATGGTGATCGCTGATAAGTTAGTTGTTTACTTATGATCCCTGAAGACAAGATTCACGTCAACAAAGGTTCTACGCTGAAGTCGAAGATCAAGCTCAAGAACCAGCGACAAGTCTCCTAATGAACTGATGCGGATCAGCGAAGACTCAGATTTGTCCACTCAACGTGAAGTATCAAGTACAAGACTTCAGCTATCGCTGAACTTTATCATCTGCTGAATAGTAAATGATAATCACTGAATCAACGAAAGCTGATCATGAAGTCCTCTGTACAAAGTACTTTTGTCTTAACCTCCCTTGCACGCCACCGTACGAAATGTCAGAAAAGAACCTCCGAAAATCTGAAATCGTACAACCACTCTAATACTACACTGTTCATTCATGCGGCTACTAAGGTTGTCAACAAAGGTCAATGACATGCAACCAATCCGCTGATGACACGTGTAAAGTGTATACTGAATTGCATTAAATGCATGCAGTATATAAAGAGATGAACTCACTTCATTTGAAGTAACTTGCTAACTCTGGACAAGTTCAAATCTCTCAAGATAGGATTTTATTAGTAATCTCCTTATCTTTCTTAGTGCAAGAAAACTTAGTGTTCCAACTTGTTTAGATTTAGGTTTATCCTTAATCTTGTTTCCGCAACAAGCTGTAAATTGTTAATGATTTATCAATAAACAATTTAGAAAAGTAAAATAGTGTGTTTGTATTCAACCCCCCCCCCCCCCCTTCTACAAACTTGTTTAAGCCTTTCGGGACCAACATCATCAAAAGCCATGTGGGACACAATATGTGTTCAGTATGAAGGAACGTCTGAAGTCCAGGACTCAAGAAAGATCAACCTGGTAAGACAATACGAAAGCTTCATTTCTGGTAAGAATGAAACTCTCTCTGAAGTTCACCAACGTTTTAATTGCTTAATTATAGATCTAAAAACTGTTGGTAAGGAATATTCTAACTTTGAAGTGCTGACAAAGTTTCTAGAATGTTTACCTGAAAGCTGGGACAATTATTCCACGTGTCTCAAGCTGTCAAAGGATCTTAAATCAATGACCCTTTCAACCTTATATGGTACATTGCTGAATCATGAGCAATCTAGCCATCTTAAGAAGAATCTTGTAAAAGATTCCAAAAGC
The DNA here is from genome assembly GCA_033807775.1 of Saussurea involucrata. NCBI lineage: Eukaryota > Viridiplantae > Streptophyta > Magnoliopsida > Asterales > Asteraceae > Saussurea > Saussurea involucrata. Next base: position 60,548,994 of record CM066315.1, on the reverse strand, counting down.
ACTCCTGTTGCTTTAATCTCAGAGGAACCTTCTACTCAGCGACCCTCGGTCACTATCACTGAGTTAGGAAGTAACTCTGAAAGGTCATCAGACTCTGATTCTTCAGATGATGATGAATCCTTGGCTCTCCTAACTAAAACGTTCAGGAGATTCGCCAAGAAGAAAATGTTTAGAAAGAACAAACCTCTTTCCATAACTGACAAGCCTAAATCATCAGCTTTTGTTGATAAGGCTACTGCTACTTGTTTCAACTGCGAAAAGACAGGTCATTTCGCTAATGAGTGCAGGTCAAAGAAAATCATGAGACCTTCAGCTTTTACAAAGAAATCCTTTGTTCCAAGGAATAAAGATGACAAATACTCAAAGCTGAAGGAGAAGTATGCAAAGCTGAAAAGCTTTAAGAAGAAAGGAAAAGGCCTGATGGCTGACTATGATTGGGATGCTTCTGATGAAGAAGCATCATCATCTGATTCTGAAGATGATGAAGCAAATCAATGTCTTATGGCTAAGATTGAAGAAGAGGAAGAAAGTTCAGACATTCCCTCCACTTCAACATCTGCCATTCAGGTATCACCTTCTTTCTTTACCAATATTGCAAATATTGATGAAGCTGATAGTCTCCGTAAAATCGATCTATTGACTAGAAGTTTATACGAAGCCATGAACGGCAAAGCTGTGGTTGAAAACCAAAATCTTGATCTCGCTGAAAAGCTTAAAAACTGCCACCTTCAAATAGAAAAGCTTTCTAAAATTGAAGATGATTTTAAAGATCAAGTTTATTTAAATCAGCTAGTCAAAATCGAACGAGCAGAAGCTATCGCTGCATTAAAAGCTGAACAAGCTACTGTTGAAGGATGGTGTAATTCCTCAACAAAGATCACTGAGATAATTAAGGCTCTGATTCCTCTGAGTGATAAACGTGGTCTGGGTTATAAGTATGATACTCCAAAACCAACCACTGAACGTTCAATGCTTAAATTTGGAACGTTCGTATCCTCAGTCGCTGACACTTCATCATCTCAGTGCTCCTCGTCCATTACACCAATTCCTGAGGAAACTCCTACCTCCTCAAAAGGTAAGGAGAAAATGGTTTATTCAAAACCTACCTCTGTCTCTAAAGACAAAGGTAAAGGAATTGTTATTTATCAAAATCCTCAGAAGGGTACCTTAGTACCAAAGCTGAATGCTCCTAAAGCCTCAGTGACCAACCCCTCTGGATCTAGAAAGCTGATCTCTGGATCTATTCAGCGATCTACTCCTAGACTCAGAGTGGATATCCTTAGTAAGAAATCTGAAGAACTGAATGTTCGTCCCATTTCTAAAGCCAATAGCTTACTTGGTGCTGGTACTTCTAATTCTAAATTAAAAGCTCAGCATACAAGTGGTCCTAGAACTATTTTTAGTTATAGGAAATGTTATCACTGTGGACTTACCGATCATATTGCTAGTAAGTGCCCCACAACCACCAAAGCTGAAAAAATAGCTAAGGTGAAGATTGCCCCCAAGGCAAAGAAGACCAACACCGATGCAAATCAGGTCAAGGTGACTACTACCACTGAGGTTAAGAAATTAACCAAAGTGAAGAAAGACAAAGCTGAATCTTCAAATGCTGCGAAGACCGCTGAACCTTCCATTCCAACTACTTCCACTAACAAACGTGTATACATGGTTAAGTGGGTACCTAAGAAAAACTAATCTTCCTTTGTATTGCAGGTTAAGAAGGGTATCTGGTATCTCGATAGCGGATGCTCTAGACACATGACTGGTAAGAAAAGCCTGCTCGCTGAATACAAGGAAGAGAAAGGTCCCTCTGTGACTTTCGGTGGAAATGGAAAATGACACACCCGAGGGTATGGTGTACTTTCAAATGGTACAACCTCCTTCAGAAGAGTCGCATATGTTGAAGGGCTGAAGCATAATCTTCTGAGCATCAGTCAGCTTTGCGACATGGATAACAAAGTGATTTTCACTAAGGAATCCTGCTTTGTCTCTGACAAAAAGGAGAAGATAGCTCTCAGCGGTTATCGTTTGGAAAATGTTTATGTAATAAACATGGACTCAACAACCACTGAGAACTCCTGTTTCTTCTCAAAGGCATCTTCTGATGTTAACTGGCTATGGCACAAGAGGCTCTCGCATCTAAATTTCAAGACACTGAATACTCTTTCCTCCAAAGAGTTAGTCATTGGTCTACCTCAGCATTCATACGCCAAAGAGTCTTTATGTTCAGCTTGTGAAAAAGGGAAGCAGACCAAGGCAAGCTTCAAGTCAAAGCAAGTCTCTTCAGTGTCATCTCCTCTACAACTACTCCATATGGATTTGTTTGGCCCTGTTAACAAACAATCCATCGCTGGAAAGAAATATACGCTGGTCATAGTTGATGAATTCTCTCGTTACACATGGGTAATGTTTCTCCGTTCTAAGAGTGACACCCCTGAAGAACTCATCACCTTTGTTCGGAAGATGGAAACTCTGAACAATATGACTGTTCGCTCAATAATGAGTGATCATGGAACTGAATTCAAAAACAGTTCTCTTGATTCCTTCCTTGAGAGTAAGGGTATTTCTCACAACTTTTCGTCAGTGAGAACACCGCAACAAAATGGAGTCGCTGAAAGAAGAAATAGAACAATTATTGAAGCTGCACGTTCAATGCTCAGCGATTCTCACCTGCCTACTCAGTTTTGGGCAGAAGCTGTCAACACTGCTTGTTTTACGTAAAACAGGTCGCTAATAGTTAAAAGATTCAAAAAGACAGCCTATGAACTCTTTCATGGGAGAAAGCCTTCAATCAGCTTTCTTCACATCTTTGGATGTCAGTGTTTCATACTGAACAACAGAGATGCCCTTGGAAAGTTTGATCCTAAGGCTGATGATGGAATCTTTCTTGGATACTCCTCAGTCTCCAAAGCCTTCAGAGTCTTCAACCGTAGAAGACAAACTGTAGAAGAAACTATTCACGTCACGTTTGACGAATCCCGTTCAGCGAACTCTAAACCGTCCGCTGATACTGAAGAACTGAATCAATGGATGTTTTCTCATCTTGGTGATTCAGAAGAAGTTCCCACTCCTCATGCTCACACCATAGAAAATGATGGTCCTACTATCATTCCAGATATGCAGAATAGTGAAGCTGAAACATCATGGGTCTCAGCTGTTCCTATAAACACTATACCTGCAGTTGATCCAAATGTCTCAGAAATTCCGTTTATTTCTCAGCAATCAGTGAATGAAGTGACAAATGCAAACATTCCTCTCTTAGCTGATAATCCAGAAGTAGCTGAAGCTTCATCTTCAGTTTCTCCAGTTCAGACTGAATCAGCGACGTATGCTCCGGCTCAGCGATGGACTATAAATCACCCAATCGATCAAATTCTTGGTGATCCCAACGCTGGTATTCAGACTCGTAGAAGTGCAGGTAATATTTGTTTATTTGTTAAGTTTATTTCTCTAACTGAACCAAAGAAAATAGATGATGCCCTCAAAGATCCAAACTGGGTCAGCGCTATGCAAGAAGAGCTGACTGAATTCGAAAGAAACAAAGTTTGGAAACTCGTTCGTAGACCAACTGACAAAACGGTGATAGGCACTAAATGGGTCTATCGAAACAAGTTGGACGAACATGGTACTGTAACTCGCAACAAAGCTCATCTTGTTGCTCAGGGATACAAACAAGAGGAAGGCATAGATTATGACGAAACTTTTGCTCCAGTAGCAAGACTTGAATCTATTCGTCTTTTCTTAGCATATGTTGTACACAAAAACTTCACTGTACATCAGATGGATGTCAAGTCAGCGTTTCTGAATGGAAAGCTGAATGAAGAAGTGTATGTGGAACAACCTCCAGGATTCTCAGATCCTAAGCGTCCAGGTTATGTTTATAAACTGGACAAGGCACTTTATGGCTTAAAGCAAGCTCCTCGTGCATGGTATGATACTCTCTCTACTTATCTCCATATTGAAAAATTTGAGAGAGGTAAGATTGACAAAACTCTATTTTTTAGAAAAGTGAAAGGTCGTATCATTTTAGTTCAAATATATGTCGATGACATTATATTTGGTTCTACTAACCCTGAGCTTTGTACTCGTTTCGCTGATAGAATGAAAGATGAGTATAAAATGAGCATGATGGGTGAACTAACATATTTCCTTGGTCTTCAGATTAAGCAAACTGAAAAAGGAACTTTCATTAATCAGGGAAAATATGTTAAAGATATGCTGAAGAAATTCGACTTAACTGAAAGTTCAGCTATGAAAACCCCTATGGCACCTCCGCTGACACTTGATAAGGACACAAAAGGTGTTCCTGTCAATGTCACGTTGTACCGTGGGATGATCGGCTCACTATTGTATCTTACAGCTAGCCGACCCGATATTATGTTTGCAACGTGCTTGTGTGCACGATATCAAGCTGAACCTAAGATATCTCATATGAAAGCTGTAAAGCGAATCTTTCGATATCTTAAGGGTACAGCGAATCTAGGTCTTTGGTATCCCAAAGACTCAGGATTCGAACTAACCGCCTATTCAGACAATGATTTTGCAGGTTGCAAAATGGATAGGAAAAGCACCACAGGAGGATGTCAGCTCCTGGGTGGAAAGCTGGTAAGTTGGACAAGTAAGAAGCAAAACTCAGTGTCCACTTCCACAACTGAAGCTGAATATGTAGCCGCTGGAAGCTGTTGTTCTCAAGTCTTGTGGATGAGAAATCAGCTACTAGACTATGATCTTCAGCTCTCCAAAATTCCAATCTATTGCGACAGCACTAGTGCCATCGCTATAGCAAACAATCCAGTGCTACACTCAAAGACAAAACACATAGAAATCAGATATCATTTTATCAGAGATCATGTGATGAATGGTGATATAGAACTTCATTTTATCCCAACTGATTATCAGTTAGCTGATTTGTTTACCAAACCTCTTGATGAGACAAGATTCAACTTTCTCATCAGCGAGCTTGGAATGCTGAACTTTGAAGGGTAAAATCTTCAGCGGTTCACATTTGATCAGCGATACGTTTATACAAACTTGTATAGCCTTCGGGATAAAATCAACTTATATAATCCATTTCATCATCTTCTCTCTGAATAAACTTGGTTAAACTGATATCCAGGTATGTTTTCTCTCTCTGACAATCGCATGTAAATGCAAGATTTCAAAATAAATTGCATCGCTGAATATCTCTTCCTTAACAGCGATATTTTGAAAGTTCTTTAAACCTTCACTGATATTTTCTATTCAGTGCTTCATGTTTTTCAAAAGAGTCCCTGAGCTTTCAAAACCTTAGAGACACCCTAAAAGAATGTGAAAGGACAGTTGTGACGTCATTGCAACGGATAACACTAGGCACGATTTCTTTCTGACACACGTTTGCACGTTTCGTTCAAACTTCCAATCAAATGCAAACACGTGTCCGTGTCATGATGAAAACCTTTTCCCGCTCAAGGTTTTCTCTCTCTAAAAACTCCCTATATAAACAACTCTTGGTTTATATTTGTCTTTTACGCGAACAATCTTTCTCCGCAAGAAAAGAATTACTGTTGCATTTGTGCTCTCAAATCTTCAAAGAACTGTTCATCATCTTCTTCATCAAAACATCAAGGTTAATATGTTCTTACTTTTCAAATGCAGATAACTTGTTTCTGATCTTATCTCTGTTTTAAACAAGATCAAACAAAAGAACTTAAAAATAAAATCATTTTCTTTCATGGTTTTATGAACACAACCATTTCATGGTTGTTCTTCAAGTTTTAAATCTAAATCTTAAACTTGTTCTTCATTCGTATCCAGTTTTTCTTTTGAAACTGGAATACAAGAATTTATGGGTTTTACATTTCATTTCAAAATCATGAAAAACCCTAATCTTCATTAAGACGTTTATGTCTGAATGAAATGGACAAAATTCGAACAATCTTAATGGAAATTCTTTCCATACTAAGACAATTCTTATTTGTTAACATCTTTGGTTGAACTGATAATACAGAGAAATGGCATCTTCAAAGATCAATGTCACCGCTGAGTCTATCTCCGCTGACTCTGAGGAAGTGGACATCATCAAAGCCCCTCAGGTTAAGTTCAAGCTGGATCAACTAGATTGGACTAAGGTGAACAACCTCTCTGCGCTTCTCGAGTTTCCTCCTCGAAAGCAAGTCACACATCTGGATGATGCTGTGAATTTCCTGAAAAACTGCTGCATTTCAACAGCCCTGACCATCACACCTCCCGCAAGTCAGCTACTACTATCCCAGTTCTGGTACTTTGCCAGACACACTCAGCTACCCTCCGCCAAAGATGCATCCAAAACCATCGATTGCATACTCAGCGATACTGAGTATGGTACAATTAAGATAACCCCCGCTATTATACGAAAATCCCTGAACTTTCCCAATGCCACCAAAGAAAAACCCTTCGTTCCATTCCCTGACCATAAGAAGCAAGCTGACAAATATGCCATCATTGCTTTTCTTGACACAATGGGTTACATCTGGGACATTGGAAGGGACAAGAAGCCCGAGAAGAAGCTGACGCTGATAAAGAAGTCCAAAATGCCCAGCGAGATGAATTTCATCTTCGCTCACCTGATCAGCTGCATGACAGCGAAGTCCGGCTCTTCTGATCAAGCCGCACAACCTACGCAAGCTATGGGATACGCACTGCTGAAAGGTCTAAACATTGACTGGGCCTCTATTATATATGATGACCTAGTACAACGCGTGGATTCTGCCGCTGACCGACCAGCATGGGTTCCTTACCCAAGATTCATCAGCGCCATCTTCCAATATGGCCTGAAGGACAGCTATCCTCAAGAGGGTGACCTGAAACTTTCTCAGGTTGGCCCTAAGGTGCTCGATTTCAAACCTGTCGACAACGAGGTACGTCTCTCTACTCTTCTCACTCTTCTAAATTCTTCGCTTTATGTGGCTCCTTCAGCGACAATACCCAACGCTGATACCCCGGCCACAAAATCCTCTCCTTCCAAGAAAAGGAAACCCTCTCACACCCAACTTGATTCCAAAAGGATCAAGAAAACCAAGGAGCAACCCCAGCAATCACATGCTGAAGACTCCTCAGCTCATTCTGAAGAGCTGAAGGAAAGTTCCGTGGTACGCTCTGCCACACCCGTGCAAGCCATCCCTCCAATCCAGACTTCAGCGTCTCCAAACGCTGAGGTTAGAAACTTGGAAACTACCCAACCTCCCTCAGTCTCTCAAAAGACTGATGAAGTGATTGTCAGCGATTCCAACGCTGAACTCAGTACCCGAATCCCAATCTTATCCTTTGCTTCTCCCTCCACTCACTTGGACACTCCTCCAGCTATCACTGGAGATGCCATCATTCTAGAAGCCACCGCTGACGCTTCTCAAAGAATGATGAAGACAGGACCTGCAGAGATCACCATTCCTCACCGTACCTTCGAAGAGGATATGGAACATTATTCAGGAGTCCGCAACTTTGACGATTTCGTCAATCCTCCTGCAAGTACACATCAACCCATATACACTGTAACTAAACCTGAAACTTCTGAGTTTTCCTTTGTTCACAAGTACTTATGTGTTACAGGTCCTAATTTGGGAGACATCAACGAGTCTCTAAAGTCCGTGGAAACTAAGCTGACTGATCTCACCACCACACTCTCCAACAACTCTACAACTGTAACAAACGCTGGAGAGAATCTGACGACGCTGACTACGATGGTGGAGAAGAAGGCTTCCACAGACGACATCAAGATCCTTGATAAGACGCTCAGCGATTTTGCCAAGGTGCTCTCTGACATCTACACTGACTACACCAGCCTCAAAAACTCAGTTTCGACCGTGTCCAGCGAAGTAACAACGCTGAAGACATCGGTTGGAAAACTCGAGGGTGATATGTCAGCGGTCAAGACCGATTTAGGCTCTGTAAAGACCGACGTTGGTTCTATGAAGACGATGATCGAGACACTGCTCAACAAGGCAAATAATCCAGCTCATGCTCATGCCCCTGCCCCTATTTTGGAATCTTTCACAGCGGCGGATCGCACAGAGCTGAAGAAAATCACGCCTGCTATTTTTGGCCTAGAAGACAGAATAGCAAGGCTTGAAGGTTGTGTGAAAATCTCTGGCCCAGAAGACAGAGATAACACCAATGCTGAGTCTACTCATTCCTCCCCCAATCATGAGAAAGAAGGGGAGAAGAGCGCTGAACATTCCGGTCATTCCGGTGAGAAGAGCGCTGAAGACCTTTCCCATGATGAATCTATCAGGGGAGAGAGGAATGAAGATCTGATCGCTGAAAAACCTCAGGGAGATGAAAACCCTGAGGGAACCGAGAAGCTCGCCTCTGTATCTGAGGGGGAGCAACTCGAAGAAGATGCTGAGGAATCTGAAGCAGAAGAAGATGAAGACATCGACATCCCTGAAGATGAACCATCCTCCTCTCCAAGGAAGGATGATGATGATGATGACGATGATTTCTTTGTTGTCAAACCTGCTCCTCGAACCAAAGCTCTTAAAGGTATATCAATAAAAGAACCTTCAGGGGAGAAGACAAAGACAAAGCCCTCAGCCTCTGGCGCTGAGAAAGGCAAAGGCAAAGGCCTCGCTGAAGATGAAAATCTGGCGATCTTGCTTGAAAAGCCGGTTTGTCAGGTACACTAAACTTTACTTATATTCCTTCCCTGAACATCTCTATACACACTCAGTTCTCTACTCCTCAACCTCTCTACACATCCATATACTTTTTCTATCTTTTCTACCCAAGTTCTTCTACCCAGTTCTTATTTGTAAGATCGCTGCGTTTCAGCTAGTCCTCTCCCCTGTTTGAGGATGTCGCTGAAGGTTCTACTACTGCGACTTCACAAATAAAGCCAGCTACCGCTGATGAAATAATCCCAGTCTTAGATTTGATCTCTGAGACTGATGAACCAGAAGAACAACCTCTCTCGCACAGAAACAGACCTTCCTCAGTTCCTCAAAAGCTGAGTGAAGAGGATCAAAAGAGAAAAGAGGAAATAATAAAGCGATTCCAGGATCAGCGAATCATTCTAAGGCGTGATCAACTGCCTTCAGTTCCTCCTAAGTTCAGAATTTCAAAAGCTGAATACAAGGAACACCTCAGAGCTGAACGCCTCATCGCTGAAAGAAAGGAAGCTGAAGAGAAAGACAGAGAATACGCCATCAAGCTTACTCAAGAATCTGTCAAAGACCCCAAGCTGAAGCGTGTTCCCATTCAAATCCAACGAAAGCTTTGGGAAGAAGCCCAGAAGATCGTGGAAAAGAAAACTGAAGTTTCTCAGACCACCCTGATCTGGTGTAAAGAGAAAATCCACTTCAGATATCGTCCAGCGAAGATCAACAAGGTATTCATCTCTGGAAGAACATCTATCGGAGTACCTATTGTTGACATCAAACTATTCAGAGAAGATGGCAAATCTGAAACCTTTCGCGCTGACACTGTAAAAGGGTATGGTCTCTCTGAATGGCTGGAGATGAGGTTAGCTATCCAATCGTCACAGTCTAAGTACAAGGATCATTTCGAAAAGCTGATAAACAGACAGATCGACTTGATATCTTCTTGTGTGGACATTCCTCCTCTTCCTGATCTTAAGCTGAAAAGAAAAAGGGCCTCTCCAAAGAAGAAACGTCAAAATTCAAACTCAGGTCCTGTCATACGAAATGAAACTGGAATTGGTTTCTCTCGCGCTGAAGTGCTTGGTCCTGACCCTTATCTATCTGCCCTTGACATTTCTTTGCCACCATGTGAACTTTTTGTCCCTGGTAAAGTCATCAGTAATCCTTATGGAATATTCTTTCTTGACTACGACGAACGTAAATGTTTTCAACGGATCGCTGAGCTTCCAATCACTCCAATCGAACAGCTCAGAGATCTCATCTACTGGTGTGACTTCAGAAAAGACATTCAGGCACGACACCTAAAACCCTTGATCTTTAAAGAAGCGCTGAACAAAAGAAAACAAGGCGTAACGGTTCCTGACTGGATGATCCCCACTGAAAAGACGACCCTTGATGAACTTCTCATTAAGGAAGAACCTTTTGAAAACTGATATAATCTCCTTTTTCTCTATTGTATCAGTTATCCTTCTGTACTTGTAAATTATTTCGCTTGTACTTATAATCTTTCTGTTCTTCATTGTAACCTGATTCAATATTTTAAAGAAAGATTTCAGCGAACGTACTTTACTCCATCAGTACTGAAAAGATCCCAGAAAACAGTAAAAGGGACAAATATTTTATGAGTTCTTTTTATCCTTATGTTTTCATTAAATAGCAATTTTCTTTGTTGCTATGTCATAATCAAATAGGGGGAGATTGTTGATCCAAACCCTCAGTGATTTGATAATGACCCTCTCTTAAATACTTAGTGAAAATTGTAAGTAAACAATATGTATCAGAGTTTCACTATCGCTGATAAGTACTAAGATCTTCCAGTACCGCTGATAGGAACTCTCGCTTTTTAAATTAAACATTCAGCGAACATTGTTCATCATTAATGCTCTGAGTCTGTTCAGTCATTATGATGATCGCTGATAAGTTAGTTGTTTACTTATGATCCCTGAAGACAAGTTTCACGTCAACAAAGGTTCTACGCTGAAGTCGAAGATCAAGCTCAAGAACCAGCGACAAGTCTCCTAATGAACTGATGCGGATCAGCGAAGACTCAGATTTGTCCACTCAACGTGAAGTATCAAGTACCAGGCTTCAGCTATCGCTGAACTTTATCATCTGCTGAATAGTAAATGATAATCGTTGAATCAACGAAAGCTGATCATGAAGTCCTCCGTACAAAGTACTTTTGTCTTAACCACCCGTGCACGCCTCCGTACGAAATGTCAGAAAAGAACCTCCGAATATCTGAAATCGTACAACCACTCTGATACTACACTGTTCATCCTTACGGCTACTAAGGTTGTCAACCAAGGTCAATGACATGCAACCAACCAGCTGATGACACGTGTAAAGTATATACTGATTTGCATTTAATGCATGCAGTATATAAAGAGATGAACTCACTTCATTTGAAGTAACTTGCTAACTCTGGACAAGTTCATATCTCTTATCTCAAGATAGGTTATTATTAGTAATTTCCTTATCTTTCTTAGTGCAAGAAACCTTAGTGTTCCAACTTGTTTAGATTTAGGTTTATCCTTAATCTTGTCTCCGCAACAAGCTGTAAATTGTTAATGATTTATCAATAAACAATTTAGTAAAGTAAAATCTGTGTGTTTGTATTCAACCCCCCCCCCCCCCTTCTACAAACTTGTATAGGCCTTCGGGACCAACAATCTCAATTCTAAATCCCCCAAAATGCTCCAAATTGGTTATAAACCTCCAAAATCGAAAGTTTTTGATACCCAAACCTTTAGGAACCAAAAACCAACATCCAAAACTCATTTGCCCCACCAAAATCCATCCATTGATTCAATATTTCAAACCCCCAAAACTCTAAAACCCAACTATTGCCATTTTTAGAGATTTCTAAGCAAACATGATGAAATTCTCAATCATTTACCAAGATACATGAGGGAAAACAATACAATCACACTAGGAAGAAGCCGCCACTAACTAGAGAAAGGAGCGATGATAGAACCAAACTCTTTTCTTTTCCTTACCCTATGATTTGGACTCAACAAATCCATGGTTTACAAAACCCCAACCACAAAATCAACCCATCCAAGCATGAAGAAGAAGGTATAGAAGTCATACCTTGAAGATGATGAAGATTTAGATCACTTGATGCATTTCTTCCACCATACTTCCAATTGAAGCTCTTGGTTCCTCCTAATTCACCTCTCACAGAAACCTAAATGGGTAAGAAATTTCCCATCCCAACCATAGACTCATTTCTATAAGCATAATATGAAAAGGATTGGCTTACCTTGAAGAATATGAAGTGTAATCACTGAAATCCACCTCTTACACCAAGGTTTCAATGAAGAAGACCAAATCTCTCTCTAGTTTCTCTCTAGCTTCCACAAATGGGCATGGGAATGGGTCCCGACCCGTCGGGGAACCCGATCCACCCACCCCAATCAGGGATGGGGATTCCCCGCTAAACCGGGGATGGGGATGGGGATGGGGATCCCCGTTTGTCTCAAATCTGGGATGGGGACGGGGACGGGTATGGCACTCCCTCCCAGCCCCGTCCCCGTTATATATTTAAATTAATAAATTAAATATATATTATTTATTTAAGCTAAATCGGTAACTCGTAATTTCCTATTTCCTAACTAGGTTTAGAATTTAAAATTGTTATTTTACGAATATTAGTATGTATATTGAACATCAAATCAATATATAATTACTCGATATGGTTTTGGATATTACTCGATATGTTTTGGTACGTGTGACGTTAATTTTTTTTGATTAGGTTGATTTTCTTTTGGTTTTAGGTTATTAATTACTATATGATGTTTAATTTTGTATTAAAATAATTATTTTTGTATTAAAATAAAAAAATTCGATTGGAGAAAAAATCCCCCTTTCCCCGTTGGGGATCCCCGTTCCTCGGTGGGGTTGGGGATCCCCGTTCCCCGGTGGGGTTGGGGATAGGGATATGATCATATTCCTCGGCGGGGGCGGGGACGAGGACGGGGATGGGGATGAATATAATGATCGGGGACGGGGATAGGGATTGAGGTCCCCGCCCCATACCAGCCCCATTCCCATGCCTATCCACAAATCGTAGCCACCAAGAAAAATGAAATGGAGAAAAGGGTTTTCTCCTCTTTTATTTCTTATAAAATGCCTTAAGTCCCTGAAACTTATAGGATGCACAATTATACCCTCGCACTTCATAGAAATTTGGATTTTGAACAAGAGGTTGTTACATCAAGGGTCATAGCTGCAATGATTTATAAATGAAAAAGACGAATCGGAGTTTGAAGAGGGGGGAGGAGAAGGAGCCCTCGTGTAAAGCCCGTGTCCCGATATGGTTTTAATTCGCTTATTTTAATTAGTTATTATTGTTGTTAAAATGAATTTATTATCGGGATTTGGCGGCGAGGACCAGAAATGTTAATCTATCTTAAAAATTGTTTGTTTGGCAAAGGGTTAGTAGTGCAGGGACTAAAAATGGCAAGTGGGCATAAGTTGTTGCATGGGATCGACTTAAAGAAGCCGACCCCCTTCTCTCTCGGTTGTTTCGTCTCTCGCAATCAATAAACCACAAAACCCTAGCGTCGCTCCTGCCGTTTATTTCTTTGCTGCCACCGTTGATCCGCCCAGAATCGCCGAACCACCCCCCTTCCTCTTGCTGCCGCCGTGAGCCACCCATAAACAGCCGGCGCCGGCGCTGCTGGTTCTGCCGGCGAAGAGGAGAGAGTAGCGAGAGAGAGTGAAGGAGTCGGGTTTCGTCGCTGTGTCGTCGTCGAGGTAAGGTCTCACTTCTCTGTTCGTTTTCTTTCCTTCGTCATCACCGGTAAGCCGTGAGAAAAGAAACCCACCGCCACCGCCGCTGCTTGCGGCCATGGCTGCGAACGGCTGTTGCCGCCGGGAACCACCAGTCCGGTTTTTGCGTTGGTGGGTCTACAGCCATTAGGCGGTGTGTGGGTGTGGATGTGGTGAGATGGATTAGGTAGTTATCGTTTTGTCTCGCCGGAAGGTTTTTACCGAACCACCACCGCCGGTAGTGGTTGCCGCCGCCGCCGCCGACCACCACTGCAGGAGATGGCAGTGGGTGGTGATGTTCGTGGTCCAGCTTTTAGAGGCGAAACTCTAATCCTAAACCTAAACGTAAAACGCTAAAACGAGAAAACGAAGTTATCATTTTATGTGAAATCGCCTTTTCTGCCACTGTTTTGTATCGGCCATAACTTTTCCGTCGTAGCTCGGTTGGAGGCAAAACTGATGCCCACAGTTCACATTCTGTGTCGGACACATTTTTCGTGTTTTAGCAAAAACGTGGTTAGGCCTCTAGCTAGGTGCAAAAGGGCCGTTTTTGCAGCAGGTCCGAATCTGCCAGCCTTACGTTTCGATATTAGAATAATTGTATAAAATCGTAGGAAAATCGTTAGAACGCGTATAATATGTCCCTGGAAAGCTAAGACCCAGACCCTTCTGTTTGTGGGATTTGATTTCTGGATTAGTGGGTCTAGAGGGGGCTAAACAAGTCCCGAACAGACCTGCAGTTTAGACCAAAAAGCTGAAATGTTACTCTTTTAGTCTTATGGTTATTTTTGAGGGTTGGGGCTTCGCTTTGACTCTTGGTAACACTTCTTTAGGTGAAAAGAAGTGATTTGGAGTTGACGAGCTCGTGTTGCTGTTTGTGTTCATCCACTTTGCTTTTGAGGTGAGTTCTCTCACTGCGTAGAATAGGGATTATATGTACATCGCGGTAGTTTATGTGTAATAGTTGAATTGTTGTGTGTATTAGCTGAATTGTTGTGAGTAGTACTAGGTTGAATTAATATCTAGTATAATGCCATGAGTGTTGTATACATCTCGGTGGGACCGAGGGCTCGGTGGGACCGAGGAATTGTATACAAGTGTTTTGTGAACTCGGGGAGACCGAGGGCTCGGTGGGACCGAGGATTTGTATACAAGTGTTTTGTGAACTCGGGGAGACCGAGTACTCGGTGGGACCGAGAAATTGTATATAAGTGTGGTACGAACTCGGGGAGACCGAGGGATGCCTACACGAGCGTTGTGTGAATTCGGGGAGCCGAAAGAGACATGTGAGGGTGTTCTTGCATGTGTTTGTACCATTTAACTGCTTGTGTTGGTTGTCTATGTGCGGATAGGAGTGGTGTGTATATAATTGCTATCTGCGTATGTGTTTGAATTCACTAAGCTTCGTGCTTACCCCTTCCCTATAAATTATGATTTCAGGTGCGAGTGGCAGTAAGGCGTGACGGTACACACTGGCGCGTTGAGACTCTCGGCAATTTCACTTGGAGACATTATGTTTTATTATTTACATTTTCCGCTGTGTTAACTAATTGAATGTTTATATTAACGAGGTTTTGTTAAACGTTTGAATTACCTATGGTTTTATTTAATAAAATGGTATTTTAAAAAGTTCAAATCTATTGTAATTTTTGCGACGTTACAAGTTGGTATCAGAGCACAGCTTGAGCGAATCAAACACATTTCGGTGTGTTTGAACTCAAGTTTGCGGCTCGGGATTATCTTTTTCTTTTTTTTCTTTTTTTTTCTTTTTATTAAAAATTTTGAGAAGTAAAAGGAAAGGAAAAGTCCGTTTGGGAAACGGTAAAGTACTTAGTGTAATTTATTGCTTTCTAGAACATAGTAGTATGTATGCTAGATTGCTTGGTGCTTATTACACTGTACTGCATGTTTGTTGCTTGCTAATAGGAATTTATGCTAGCCTTGATAGGTTGATAAGTGAATGCACTATAGGTTGTATGCAGTAGGAACCGAATAGCCTTAGAATGTTGGATTTAGTTCTATTGCGCTGCTCTTGTTTGAGCGTTGTAGGATAGAATCTTTTATTCGAAAGTCTATCTGGTTTTACACTGTATGCAACTGTGCATTCGCGAGGCGACTCGTCATGACTAGTAGGGATTCCGTCATAGCAAGGGTAGCGGGATGAGGTGAAATTCCTAGGGAGCTAGGAAGAGTGTTTGCATATGCTGGTACGGGCATATAGGTGGAACTGTCGGCAAGGAACTACTTGGGCACTTCAGGACGGGACTCGAAACGAGTAAGGATAGGTGTGGAAGGTAGTAGTAGAGCTCCTACTATCTGAAGCACAGGATCCGTGCTCGAGTCGGGGAAAGTCACGGAGAATCCGAGGAGTTGAGCGTGAGCGTAGTTAGCAGGTTTAGTGTGTGCTAATAGCTCGTTAAGGAGGAACAACAATACTGACTCAGATTCTGGTACCGGAGTTACCACTGAGCAGATTCGAGAGATGATTGCGGCTGAGGTGACGCACGCTACTGGGGAGGCGATCCCCGAGATTATACCGCCATTCGTAATGAGGTAGTAGTGTTGGTAGAGGAGCGCATCGCGGCGATTCCACCCCCTGCCGGTGGGCAGCCCTGAGCGAGAGAGTTGTAGTATCAGGATCGGTTATGGAGTGCACATTCCTTACCAGTGGTTGTCCTGAGAACTTGAAAGTTCGCTTCGCGGTGAATCTGTTACGAGACGGAGCGAAAGACTAGTGTGCTACTGCTTGACGCTTAACGAGCGCACTACTTTGACCTGGGAGGAGTTTGTCATACGTTTTCGTGCAGAGTATGTGCCCACTGTGGAGATGGAGAGGATTGCTAAAGAGTTCTTGGAGCTCTCTCAGATTGCGGAGACTGTAAAGGAGATGAACCGAAAGTTCACGGAAATGGCATTTTCTGTCCTTAGTATGCTGCTTCTGAGGACATGAAGAAGACGTGGTACAAGAAATTGTTACGTACCGAGATCAGGGAGTTCGTGAGTACTGCGCAGTATGCTTCACTTGCTGTGGTGATGGAGGCGGCCCGAGGTAGAGTTCATCAACTGAGAGTGGAGGAGGCACAAGCTACGTATAAAGTGGTGACAGGTACATTCTTAGTTAACTCGGTGCCTGCTGTGGTGATGTATGATAGCGGGGCTACTCATCCTTTCGTGTCTCACACTGTTAGTGAGTGTTGGGGCCGAGTTGTAGGACGGTTAGGCTGTCCACTTGTGGTTGAGGTTGCGGATGACAGGACTTGACGGTTACTGACGTGTACCGGGGGTGCACTTTGGAGATCTCTGGTGTGAGGTTCCCGATTGATTTGATTTCAATCGCTATGCGAGAGCTGTGCGTGATTGTGGGCCTGGATTGGATGGATGCTTTCGATGCGGAGATTGTTTGCCGTCGCAAACAAGTACGAGTTCGAACCCCAAGCGGGAATGAACTGTTAGTTCAGGGCGACTCGCCCAGGCGGACCTCAGCGATATGTTCGGCTGTGAGGGCTCGGAGGTACTTACAGCAGTGGCCAGGGGTATCTAGCGTATGTGATAGACACATGCGTCGACGGAGAGAAGAAGACTGCAGAGGATGTGTCAGTTGTACAAGAGTTTGCTGATGTATTTCCCAACGATTTACCGGGGGTACCTCCCGAGCGACAGGTAGAGTTCCGCATTGACTTGATTCCGGGTGCTGCTCCGGTGGCCAAGGCGCCTTATCGCCTGGCTCCACCGGAATTGAGGGGGTTGTATACTCAGTTGCAGGAACTTCTCGAAAAGGAGTTCATTAAGCCGAGTTGTTCACCGTGGGGAGCCCCGATTCTGTTTGTGAAACAAGAAGGACGGGTCCCAACGGATGTGTATAGACTACCGTGAGTGAATAAGCTTACGGTGAAGAATCGTTATCCTCTGCCGAGGATCGATGATTTGTTCGATCAGCTTCAGGGAGCCTCGTGGTTCTCTAAGATTGATCTGAGATCGGGGTATCGTCAGATACGGGTGAAGAGTGAGGATACGGAGAAGACGGCCTTTCGTACACGTTATGGCCATTGCGAGTTTGTGGTGATGCCTTCCGGGCTCACCAATGCACCAGCAGCGTTCATGGACCTTATGAACCGGGAGTGTAGCCCGATGTTGGACCGGTCGGTGATTGTGTCATCGACGATATTCTCCTATATTCGAAGTCGAAGGAAGAGCACGAGATGCATTTGCGAGAAGTTTTGGAGGTTTTGAGGTGGGAGAAGCTGTACGCTAAGTTCTACAAGTGTAAGTTCTGGTTACGGGAGGTCCAATTCCTAGGACATGTCGTGAACCAGAATGGTATTATGGTCGATCCGGCCAAGATTTCGGCAGTGATGCGGTGGGAAGTGCCGAAGACTCCCACTGAAGTACGAAGTTTTCTAGGGTTAGTATGGTACTATCGGAGATTTATCCAAGATTTCTCCAAGATTGCGTTGCCTATGACCCGATTGACGAAGAAATCTGCTGCTTTTAGCTGGGGAGAAGAGCAACAGAGGGCTTTTGAGGAGCTATGCAGACGTTTATGCGAGGCTCCGGTGTTGACCTTGCCCGAGGGCTTGGAGGATTTGGTGGTGTACTGTGACGTATCTCACCAAGGTTTGGGTGACGTGCTCATGCAGCGCGGTAAGGTTATAGCTTACGCCTCGAGGCAGTTGAAGCCTCATGAGGCGAACTACCCGACTCATGACCTAGAGTTGGGAGCGGTGGTGTTTGCTCTCAAGATTTGGAGGCATTATCTGTATGGTGTCGAGTGTACGATATACACTAACCATAAAGAGCCTCAAATACTTGATGGACCAGCAAAACCTCAATATGCGTCAGAGGAGGTGGCTTGACGTGGTCAAGGATTATGATTGCGAGATACTTTACCACCCGGGTAAAGCGGATGTCGTTGCGGACGCACTTAGTCGACATCCGGTTGGTGAACCACTACGGGGTTTATGTCAACGGTTAATAGTGGTTGCATCTCTCCTTGAGTCGATAGGTAGTACTCAGGAAGTGGCAGTTCTGGAGGAGAATGCCAAACGCGAGAGAGCTTCGGGTGAAATTCCGAGTTTTGTCCGTGATAGTCGGGGTTTGTTGACGCGATATGGTCGAGTTTGGGTTCCCTTCACTGGTGGGAACAGGCAGATATTGTTGGACGAGGCGCATAAGTCCAAGTTTTCTATTCATCCTGGAGCTCTGAAGATGTACCGCGACCTGCGGGAGAATTATTGGTGGCCCGGTATGAAGCGGGATGTCGCCAAGTGTGTAGAGGTGTGCTTGACTTGTCGGAAAATCAAGGCTGAGCATCGGCGGCCGCATGGGAAATTTCAGCCTTTAAAGATTCCGGTATGGAAGTGGGAGCAGATTACGATGGATCTCATTACGAAACTCCCAAAGACTCCGCGGGGGAATGATGTTATTTGGGTGATCGTCGACCGTCGGACCAAGAGTTCTCACTTTTTGGCCATCAGGGAGAGCTCCTCGGCGGAGAAGCTCACAGAGATTTTCGTGCGAGAGATTGTAGCCAGGCACGGGGTGCCAGTTTCGATTGTCTCTGAGAGGGACAGCCGTTTTACCTCCCGGTTTTGGGAGAGGTTTCAAGAGGAAATGGGTACGCGGTTACATTTTAGCACGACTTTTCATCCACAGACCGACGGGCAGAGTGAGCGGACTATTCAGACACTCGAGGATATGCTTCGGGCATGTGCCATTAATTTTGGAGGTAGTTGGGATCAGTACCTTCCGTTGGCGGAGTTTTCCTACAACAACAGCTTCCATTCCAGTATCGGCATGCCGCCGTACGAGATGTTGTATGGTAGGAAGTGCAGGACGCCCGTTTGTTGGGGAAAGGTTGGTCAGCGGGTATTAGGGAGCACTGATATCGTGCTGAAGACGACTGAAATGTTTCAGATGGTGCGGGACCATCTAGTTAGTGCACAGAGTCGGCAGAAGAGTCCAGTGGCAGCACCGAAAGGGTTCCGAGTGGACTTGGGAACCCGAGGCTGAGATGCGGGAGCGCTATCCGGAGCGGTTTGAGGGCGTAGACTTCGAGGACGAAGTCTAATTCAAGCGGGGGAGAGTTGTAAAGCCCGTGTCCCGATATGGTTTTAATTCGCTTATTTTAATTAGTTATTATTGTTGTTAAAATGAATTTATTATCGGGATTTGGCGGCTAGGACCAGAAATGTTAATCTATCTTAAAAATTGTTTGTTTGGCAAAGGGTTAGAAGTGCAGGGACTAAAAATGGCAAGTGGGCATAAGTTGTTGCATGGGATCGACTTAAAGAAGCCGACCCCCTTCTCTCTCGGTTGTTTCGTCTCTCGCAATCAATAAACCACAAAACCCTAGCGTCGCCCTTGCCGTTTGTTTCTTTGCTGCCACCGTTGATCCGCCCAGAATCGCCGAACCACCCCCCCTTCCTCTTGCTGCCGCCGTTAGCCACCCACAAACAGCCGGCACCGGCGCTGCTGGTTCTGCCGGCGAAGAGGAGAGAGTAGCGAGAGAGAGAGAGAGAGTGAAGGAGTCGGGTTTCATCGCTGTGTCGTCGTCGAGGTAAGGTCTCACTTCTCTGTTCGTTTTCTTTCCTTCGTCATCACCGGTAAGCCGTGAGAAAAGAAACCCACCGCCACCGCCGCTGCTTGCGGCCATGGCTGCGAACGGCTGTTGCCGCCGGGAACCACCAGTCCGGTGTTTGCGTTGGCGGGTCTGCGGACATTAGGCGGTGTGTGGGTGTGGATGTGGTGAGATGGATTAGGTAGTTATCGTTTTGTCTCGCCGGAAGGTTTTTACCGAACCACCACCGCCGGTGGTGGCTGCCGCCGCCGCCGACCACCACTGCCGGAGATGGCAGTGGGTGGTGATGTTCGTGGTCCAGCTTTTAGAGGCGAACCTCTAATCCTAAACCTAAACGTAAAACGCTAAAACGAGAAAACGAAGTTATCATTTTATGTGAAATCGCCTTTTCTGCCACTGTTTTGTATCGGCCATAACTTTTCCGTCGTAGCTCGGTTGGAGGCGAAACTGGTGCCCACGGTTCACATTCTGTGTCGGACACATTTTTCGTGTTTTAGCGAAAACCTGGTTAGGCCTCTAGCTAGGTGCAAAAGGGCCGTTTTTGCAGCAGGTCCGAATCTGCCAGCCTTACGTTTCGATATTAGAATAATTGTATAAAATCGTAGGAAAATCGTTAGAACGCGTATAATATGTCCCTGGAAAGCTAAGACCCAGACCCTTCTGTTTGTGGGATTTGATTTCTGGATTAGTGGGTCTAGAGGGGGCTAAACAGGTCCCGAACAGACCTGCAGTTTAGACCGAAAAGCTGAAATGTTACTCTTTTAGTCTTATGGTTATTTTTGAGGGTTGGGGCTTCGCTTTGACTCTTGGTAACACTTATTTAGGTGAAAAGAAGTGAGTTGGAGTTGACGAGCTCGTATTGCTGTTTGTGGTCATCCACTTTGCTTTTGAGGTGAGTTCTCTCACTGCATAGAATAGGGATTATATGTACATCGTGGTAGTTTATGTGTAATAGCTGAATTGCTGTGTGTATTAGCTGAATTGTTGTGAGTAGTACTAGGTTGAATTAATATCTAGTATAATTCCATGAGTGTTTTATACATCTCGGTGGGACCGAGGGCTCGGTGGGACCGAGGGCTCGGTGGGACCGAGGAATTGTATACAAGTGTTTTGTGAACTCGGGGAGACCGAGGGCTCGGTGGGACCGAGGATTTGTATACAAGTGTTTTGTGAACTCGGGGAGACCGAGTACTCAGTGGGACCGAGAAATTGTATATAAGTGTGGTACGAACTCGGGGAGACCGAGGGATGCCTACACGAGCGTTGTGTGAATTCGGGGAGCCGAAAGAGACATGTGAGGGTGTTCTTGCATGTGTTTGTACCATTTAACTGCTTGTGTTGGTTGTCTATGTGCGGATAGGAGTGGTGTGTATATAATTGCTATCTGTGTATGTGTTTGAATTCACTAAGCTTCGTGCTTACCCATTCCCTATAAATTATGATTTCAGGTGCGAGTGGCAGTAAGGCGTGACGGTACACACTGGCGCGTTGAGACTCTCGGAAATTTCACTTGGAGACATTATGTTTTATTATTTACATTTTCCGCTGTGTTAACTAATTGAATGTTTATATTAACGAGGTTTTGTTAAACGTTTGAATTACCTATGGTTTTATTTAATAAAATGGTATTTTAAAAAGTTCAAATTTATTGTAATTTTTGCGACGTTACAAGTTGGTATCAGAGCACAGCTTGAGCGAATCAAACACATTTCGGTGTGTTTGAACTCAAGTTTGCGGCTCGGGATTATCTTTTTTCTTTTTTTTCTTTTTTTTTATTTTTATTAAAAATTTTGAGAAGTAAAAGGAAAGGAAAAGTCCGTTTGGGAAACGGTGATCGAAGGCGCAGTGTGTACAGTTAGCCGATGCCAAGGGAAAAGGTAAAGTACTTAGTGTAATTTATTGCTTTCTAGAACATAGTAGTATGTATGCTAGATTGCTTGGTGCTTATTACACTGTACTGCATGTTTGTTGCTTGCTAATAGGAATTTATGCTAGCCTTGATAGGTTGATAAGTGAATGCACTATAGGTTGTATGCAGTAGGAACCGAATAGCCTTAGAATGTTGGATTTAGTTCTATTGCGCTGCTCTTGTTTGAGCGTTGTAGGATAGAATCTTTTATTCGAAAGTCTATCTGGTTTTACACTGTATGCAACTGTGCATTCGCGAGGCGACTCGTCATGACTAGTAGGGATTCCGTCATAGCAAGGGTAGCGGGATGAGGTGAAATTCCTAGGGAGCTAGGAAGAGTGTTTGCATATGCTAGTACGGGCATATGGGTGGAACTGTCGGCAAGGAACTACTTGGGCACTTCAGGACGGGACTCGAAACGAGTAAGGATAGGTGTGGAAGGTAGTAGTAGAGCTCCTACTATCTGAAGCACAGGATCCGTGCTCGAGTCGGGGAAAGTCACGGAGAATCCGAGGAGTTGAGCGTGAGCGTAGTTAGCAGGTTTAGTGTGTGCTAATAGCTCGTTAAGGAGGAACAACAATACTGACTCAGATTCTGGTACCGGAGTTACCACTGAGCAGATTCGAGAGATGATTGCGGCTGAGGTGACGCACGCTACTGGGGAGGCGATCCCCGAGATTGTACCGCCATTCGTAATGAGGTAGTAGTGTTGGTAGAGGAGCGCATCGCGGCGATTCCACCCCCTGCCGGTGGGCAGCCCCGAGCGAGAGAGTTGTAGTATCAGGATCGGTTATGGAGTGCACATTCCTTACCAGTGGTTGTCCTGAGAACTTGAAAGTTCGCTTCGCGGTGAATCTGTTACGAGACGGAGCGAAAGACTAGTGTGCTACTGCTTGACGCTTAACGAGCGCACTACTTTGACCTGGGAGGAGTTTGTCGTACGTTTTCGTGCAGAGTATGTGCCCACTGTGGAGATGGAGAGGATTTCTAAAGAGTTCTTGGAGCTCTCTCAGATTGCGGAGACTGTAAAGGAGATGAACCGAAAGTTCACGGAAATGGCATTTTCTGTCCTTAGTATGCTGCTTCTGAGGACATGAAGAAGACGTGGTACAAGAAATTGTTACGTACCGAGATCAGGGAGTTCGTGAATACTGCGCAGTATGCTTCACTTGTTGTGGTGATGGAGGCGGCCCGAGGTAGAGTTCATCAACTGAGAGTGGAGGAGGCACAAGCTACGCATAAAGTGGTGACAGGTACGTTCTTAGTTAACTCGATGCCTGCTGTGGTGATGTATGATAGCGGGGCTACTCATCCTTTCGTGTCTCACACTGTTAGTGAGTGTTGGGGCCGAGTTGTAGGACGGTTAGGCTGTCCACTTGTGGTTGAGGTTGCGGATGACAGGACTTGACGGTTACTGACGTGTACCGGGGGTGCACTTTGGAGATCTCTGGCGTGAGGTTCCCGATTGATTTGATTCCGATCGCTATGCGAGAGCTGTGCGTGATTGTGGGCCTGGATTGGATGGATGCTTTCGATGCGGAGATTGTTTGCCGTCGCAAACAAGTACGAGTTCGAACCCCAAGCGGGAATGAACTGTTAGTTCAGGGCGACTCGCCCAGGCGGACCTCAGCGATATGTTCGGCTGCGAGGGCTCGGAGGTACTTACAGCAGTGGCCAGGGGTATCTAGCGTATGTGATAGACACACGCGTCGACGGAGAGAAGAAGACTGCAGAGGATGTGTCAGTTGTACAAGAGTTTACTGATGTATTTCCCAACGATTTACCGGGGGTACCTCCCGAGCGACAGGTAGAGTTCCGCATTGACTTGATTCCGGGTGCTGCTCCGGTGGCCAAGGCGCCTTATCGCCTGGCTCCACCGGAATTGAGGGAGTTGTATACTCAGTTGCAGGAACTTCTCGAAAAGGAGTTCATTAAGCCGAGTTGTTCACCGTGGGGAGCCCCGATTCTGTTTGTGAAAAAAGAAGGACGGGTCCCAATGGATGTGTATAGACTACCGTGAGTGAATAAGCTTACGGTGAAGAATCGTTATCCTCTGCCGAGGATCGATGATTTGTTCGATCAGCTTCAGGGAGCCTCGTGGTTCTCTAAGATTGATCTGAGATCGGGGTATCGTCAGATACGGGTGAAGAGTGAGGATACGGAGAAGACGGCCTTTCGTATACGTTATGGCCATTGCGAGTTTGTGGTGATGCCTTTCGGGCTCACCAATGCACCAGCAGCGTTCATGGACCTTATGAACCGGGAGTGTAGCCCGATGTTGGACCGGTCGGTGATTGTGTCATCGACGATATTCTCCTATATTCGAAGTCGAAGGAAGAGCACGAGATGCATTTGCGAGAAGTTTTGGAGGTTTTGAGGCGGGAGAAGTTGTACGCTAAGTTCTACAAGTGTAAGTTCTGGTTACGGGAGGTCCAATTCCTAGGACATGTCGTGAACCAGAATGGTATTATGGTCGATCCGGCCAAGATTTCGGTAGTGATGCGGTGGGAAGTGCCGAAGACTCCCACTGAAGTACGAAGTTTTCTAGGGTTAGTAGGGTACTATCGGAGATTTATCCAAGATTTCTCCAAGATTGCGTTGCCTATGACCCGATTGACGAAGAAATCTGCTGCTTTTAGCTGGGGAGAAGAGCAACAGAGGGCTTTTGAGGAGCTACGCAGACGTTTATGCGAGGCTCCGGTGTTGACCTTGCCCGAGGGCATGGAGGATTTGGTGGTGTACTGTGACGTATCTCACCAAGGTTTGGGTGACGTGCTCATGCAGCGCGGTAAGGTTATAGCTTACGCCTCGAGGCAGTTGAAGCCTCATGAGGCGAACTACCCGACTCATGACCTAGAGTTGGGAGCGGTGGTGTTTGCTCTCAAGATTTGGAGGCATTATCTGTATGGTGTCGAGTGTACGATATACACTAACCATAAAGAGCCTCAAATACTTGATGGACCAGCAAAACCTCAATATGCGTCAGAGGAGGTGGCTTGACGTGGTCAAGGATTATGATTGCGAGATACTTTACCACCCGGGTAAAGCGGATGTCGTTGCGGACGCACTTAGTCGACATCCGGTTGGTGAACCACTACGGGGTTTATGTCAACGGTTAATAGTGGTTGCACCTCTCCTTGAGTCGATAGGTAGTACTCAGGAAGTGGCAGTTCTGGAGGAGAATGCCAAACGCGAGAGAGCTTCGGGTGAAATTCCGAGTTTTGTCCGTGATAGTCGGGGTTTGTTGACGCGATATGGTCGAGTTTGGGTTCCCTTCACTGGTGGGAACAGGCAGATATTGTTGGACGAGGCGCATAAGTCCAAGTTTTCTATTCATCCTGGAGCTATGAAGATGTACCGCGACCTGCGGGAGAATTATTGGTGGCCCGGTATGAAGCGGGATGTCGCCAAGTGTGTAGAGGTGTGCTTGACTTGTCGGGAAATCAAGGCTGAGCATCGGCGGCCGCATGGGAAATTTCAGCCTTTAGAGATTCCGGTATGGAAGTGGGAGCAGATTACGATGGATCTCATTACGAAACTCCCAAAGACTCCGCGGGGGAATGATGTTATTTGGGTGATCGTCGACCGTCTGACCAAGAGTGCTCACTTTTTGGCCATCGGGGAGAGCTCCTCGACGGAGAAGCTCACAGAGATTTTCGTGCGAGAGATTGTAGCCAGGCACGGGGTGCCAGTTTCGATTGTCTCTGAGAGGGACAGCCGTTTTACCTCCCGGTTTTGGGAGAGGTTTCAAGAGGAAATGGGTACGCGGTTACATTTTAGCACGGCTTTTCATCCACAGACCGACGGGCAGAGTGAGCGGACTATTCAGACACTCGAGGATATGCTTCGGGCATGTGCCATTGATTTTGGAGGTAGTTGGGATCAGTACCTTCCGTTGGCGGAGTTTTCCTACAACAACAGCTTCCATTCCAGTATCGGCATGCCGCCGTACGAGATGTTGTATGGTAGGAAGTGCAGGACGCCCGTTTGTTGGGGCAAGGTTGGTCAGCGGGTATTAGGGAGCACTGATATCGTGCTGAAGACGACTGAAATGTTTCAGATGGTGCGGGACCGTCTAGTTAGTGCACAGAGTCGGCAGAAGAGTCCAGTGGCAGCACCGAAAGGGTTCCGAGTGGACTTGGGAACCCGAGGCTGAGATGCGGGAGCGCTATCCGGAGCGGTTTGAGGGCGTAGACTTCGAGGACGAAGTCTAATTCAAGCGGGGGAGAGTTGTAAAGCCCGTGTCCCGATATGGTTTTAATTCGCTTATTTTAATTAGTTATTATTGTTGTTAAAATGAATTTATTATCGGGATTTGGCGGCGAGGACCAGAAATGTTAATCTATCTTAAAAATTGTTTGTTTGGCAAAGGGTTAGAAGTTCAGGGACTAAAAATGGCAAGTGGGCATAAGTTGTTGCATGGGATCGACTTAAAGAAGCCGACCCCCTTCTCTCTCGGTTGTTTCGTCTCTCGCAATCAATAAACCACAAAACCCTAGCGTCGCCCTTGCCGTTTGTTTCTTTGCTGCCACCGTTGATCCGCCCAGAATCGCCGAACCACCCCCTTCCTCTTGCTGCCGCCGTGAGCCACCCACAAACAGCCGGCACCAGCGCTGCTGGTTCTGCCGGCGAAGAGGAGAGAGTAGCGAGAGAGAGAGAGAGAGTGAAGGAGTCGGGTTTCATCGCTGTGTCGTCGTCGAGGTAAGGTCTCACTTCTCTGTTCGTTTTCTTTCCTTCGTCATCACCGGTAAGCCGTGAGAAAAGAAACCCACCGCCACCGCCGCTGCTTGCGGCCATGGCTGCGAACGGCTATTGCCGTCGGGAACCACCAGTCCGGTGTTTGCGTTGGCGGGTCTGCGGCCATTAGGCGGTGTGTGGGTGTGAATGTGGTGAGATGGATTTGGTAGTTATCGTTTTGTCTCGCCGGAAGGTTTTTACCGAACCACCACCGCCGGTGGTGGCTGTCGCCGCCGCCGACCACCACTGCCGGAGATGGCAGTGGGTGGTGATGTTCGTGGTCCAGCTTTTAGAGGCGAAACTCTAATCCTAAACCTAAACGTAAAACGCTAAAACGAGAAAACGAAGTTATCATTTTATGTGAAATTGCCTTTTCTGCCACTGTTTTGTATCGGCCTTAACTTTTCCGTTGTAGCTCGGTTGGAGGCGAAACTGGTGCCCACGGTTCACATTCTGTGTCGGACACATTTTTCGTGTTTTAGAGAAAACCTGGTTAGGCCTTTAGCTAGGTGCAAAAGGGCCGTTTTTGCAGCAGGTCCGAATCTGCCAGCCTTACGTTTCGATATTAGAATAATTGTATAAAATCGTAGGAAAATCGTTAGAACGCGTATAATATGTCCCTGGAAAGCTAAGACCCAGACCCTTCTGTTTGTGGGATTTGATTTCTGGATTAGTGGGTCTAGAGGGGGCTAAACAGGTCCCGAACAGACCTGCAGTTTAGACCGAAAAGCTGAAATGTTACTCTTTTAGTCTTATGGTTATTTTTTAGGGTTGGGGCTTCGCTTTGACTCTTGGTAACACTTCTTTAGGTGAAAAGAAGTGAGTTGGAGTTGACAAGCTCGTGTTGCTGTTTGTGGTCATCCACTTTGCTTTTGAGGTGAGTTCTCTCACTGCATAGAATAGGGATTATATGTACATCGTGGTAGTTTATGTGTAATAGCTGAATTGCTGTGTGTATTAGCTGAATTGTTGTGAGTAGTACTAGGTTGAATTAATATCTAGTATAATGCCATGAGTGTTTTATACATCTTGGTGGGACCGAGGGCTCGGTGGGACCGAGGAATTGTATACAAGTGTTTTGTGAACTCGGGGAGACCGAGGGCTCGGTGGGACCGAGGATTTGTATACAAGTGTTTTGTGAACTCGGGGAGACCGAGTACTCGGTGGGACCGAGAAATTGTATATAAGTGTGGTACGAACTCGGGGAGACCGAGGGATGCCTACACGAGCGTTGTGTGAATTCGGGGAGCCGAAAGAGACATGTGAGGGTGTTCTTGCATGTGTTTGTACCATTTAACTGCTTGTGTTGGTTGTCTATGTGCGGATAGGAGTGGTGTGTATATAATTGCTATCTGCGTATGTGTTTGAATTCACTAAGCTTCGTGCTTACCCCTTCCCTATAAATTATGATTTCAGGTGCGAGTGGCAGTAAGGCGTGACGGTACACACTGGCGCGTTGAGACTCTCGGCAATTTCACTTGGAGACATTATGTTTTATTATTTACATTTTCCGCTGTGTTAACTAATTGAATGTTTATATTAACGAGGTTTTGTTAAACGTTTGAATTACCTATGGTTTTATTTAATAAAATGGTATTTTAAAAAGTTCAAATTTATTTTAATTTTTGCGACGTTACACCTCGACCCGCAACATATAGAGGAGGATTTATTCAATCACATAGTTTGGGCTTTCGGTCGGTTTTACCTACTATTGGATTTGAACCAATGACTCTCGCCGTATGAAAGCGATACTCTAACCGCTAAGTCAAGTAGGTCAAGCTGAGTCAAGTCAGAGAAAGTAGACCCCCATTCGTTAGCAGCGACCTTACCACGCTTACCACCAACCATTTCACTCGAATATGTAGTAAGCAGTATCCTTCGCAAAAAAAAATACGCTGATGGGGGACGGCCATACTATGTGTAATGCTTCACTCATTTACGATAAATAAAGCTACACTGCCTGAGGAATCATCCCATTTTCTCATATGAATTCTATCAGGGGTGCTATTTACTATTCTTTCTATTTCTGACTTGGGAAGCTGATCTCGATCTCAAGAGAAGCGT